>CM035407.1:180309181-180331681 GCA_020310875.1 Ceratopteris richardii
ATGAGGAATTGGTAATTATTATTTAATTGGATACTGCCCATCAATACCTACAAGATCTCCTTCAGAATGTATTTCCATCAGTTGGAGTAGAAGTGAGGCTAATATAGAAAATCAACATGTGGATCAGTCTTGTTCACAACAAGGTTGCAATGAGAATGGCAATGTAATGTCAATGGGTTATGGTTGCAAGCACCAAATGCAATTGAGTTGTTCGTTTTTTCATATTTAAGTATTCAGAGTGTTGAGACATAAACCTTGACACATTCAAGTGAATAAAATCTATAGAGATTTAAAATTACATGAAATAATGTTAGTGGTAATTTTGCCCCTAGATTTTTGACTCTTGACATGGTGAAAGGTGGGACTTGACCCATGAGTCCTTCATAGTAGGTCCAAATTTAAAGCATAGTTATATGTTTGTAGCAAGCTTTACATTTCAAGCGATTGTTTGAAAATCAAAGTTTAATATAATCATGAATCAAAGAGATCATAATCATAGTTGCATCACAACACATTGTGTCGTTTGCATCACTAATGCAACTTGATGATGTTCCTTGGTGAGAGTTGCAAGATGTTCTATCACAATAAAAGAATTTTTCCTCATATGAGGAAGAATTGACCTCAAAAGGGCACACTTCTGTCCCATTCTTTCAACATTACAAATTATCCTCTCACCCTTGTGCAGAAGGTCACCACTTTAGAGAGAGAAAGAAAGAAAGAAAGAAAGTGATTTACGTCTATTAGGAGGCCGAACTCGGCCTATGAGACAAATCAATGTACATGGGTGTATCTTCTGTCAATCAGAAAAGATAAAAGTGCTGAGAAAAAAGCTGGTAAGGCTGATATAGATCTCTTTAGTATGCATGTAGAGATACCCTTGAAAGTGGGAGGGGGGGGGGGATGGTGAATGGAGTTCTATATCTATGCCTATATGCAAAAGGGTAGTACAAGCATGATAATGCATATGAAGGACTAACTAGCTCCATCCTTTACTAGTGGGGGGTGTAAGATGTGGTACATGGGTGGAGGTGGAGTCAAAGCTGCCCTGATGGCTGCAGCGGGATCCGCCATCATTCGGGATCGTCTCTCCTCCATGGTGCGATGGTCACGAGCTTGGATCTCTGCAATTTGGTGTCGGTGAAGTCTCGGGGCCCGATATCCCATTGCACGGGGTCGTCTCCTAGCTCGAGAAGTCTGAGCGTGCTGAAGAGTCACCCTTCTCAATGTGTGAGCTAAGGGGGGGGAGGGCTGCTGCACATCGTGGAATGAAGAAGTCAGTGAGCTGAGTCTGTCTCCCTCATGTCTGGGCAGCCGCAGTAGGTTGGAGGAGAGAATCTTTGTGACTCTAAATCTCTAGTAAGAATCACTCTAGCTGTTGCTGATCTCTAGAGCTCATGATCTCTCGGAGGGTGGGCTGCCTTGTAAACAGTCTTGTATCTGTCTCTAATGTCATCATATGCACTACATCTGCAAACAAAGTGCTCCTCATCCTCCATCTCTACTCTGCATATCCTGCATAGCCGCTCCTCTCTGGGAATGTCTGTGGCCCTTCCTATCTCAATCTCTAGTCGGTGTGATGAGACCCTCAACTGGCCAATCGCTATCCTTGAGCTACGAGGCATGTAGGTATCCATGTAGAGTGGTCGCTGGATTAAACCATCCGCTAGTATGTCCAAGAACTGGTCTCGATAGTGCGTCTCGATAGTGCGATAGTCTCGATCCCATGTGTGGTGTGTGCCATGTCTGACTAATGTAGAGCTGCCAAAGGTCCTGTCTCAGCACAAGATTCCTCTCATGACGCGAGAGGTGGATGTGAGGTGAGGTTGGGTCATATTGAAAAGGCGGCAATCTATCCATATCAAGTCCATGACTATCAAACCATGCTCTAACCTGAGTGTCCCAAGCTCTCTCATATCCCTACTCTGATATTTGTATAGATGCCTCAAAAGCTCTGTGTGTGAGTCTTTCTGTAGGGAGCTCCCTCACCCTCTGAATAAAGGAGATAGTTTGGAATAGTGCATCTACTACCATAGGTGGTGAAGCTAGCTCTGTCCTCATGATGTCATGTGGCACAGACTGTTTCTTGCGAAATAGTCGCGAGATCATACGTGCTTGTGGCCTAGAGAGAGAGAGAGAGAGAGAGAGAGAGAGAGAGAGAGAGAGAGAGAGAGAGAGAGAGAGAGAGAGAGAGAGAGAGAGAGACTTTTTAACCTCTATTAGAGGCCAAAATCGGCCTATGAGACAAAACATATACATCAGTATGATCCAATCCACTGTGATCCCAAAAGGAAAATAAAGTGTGAGCATCGCAAACGGGTATAAAAGGAGTGGATAGTAACTTGCATCAAGGGTGTGGGGTGCTATGGGTATGCACTCTATATGCTCAATGGGTGAGATACAAATATGATATGCATAGGGAGGGGAGGCTCGATGGTATCCCAACCCACTAAATGTCTGCAGTGGGTGTAGGATATAATGCATCGGCGGGTAAGGCATCATGGTGATCCTCAAAATGCTGTGAGCGTCCAAATTGATAGCGGTGCGCTGCTGACGTCTCCGTATCTCCATGTCATGGCGTGCATGAATGGCTTGAATCTCTCTCTGATGTGACGGGCTCTCCGGACCAGGGGCCTCGGTCGTCGACGCTGTCGTCTAAGCTCCTCTGCTCTGTGTAATGTGACACCCCGCATCGAGCTAGGTCCTCGGGTGGCTGTGGGTCTGAAAAAATGTGTAATATAAGTCTGAAGGGGGGGGGGGGGGGGCAGGTGTATCTCCATCTCCTGCTGGAGGAGTGATGCACGGGGGTGCTGGAGCTCTACTAGAAAACGTTCTAGACGGCGCTGGTCCTCTGTTCCCAATAAAGCCCTTATCTCTCTGGGCCCCCTAAAGAGCTGTGGGTAGCGGTCTCTGATGGCATCTACATGTGTAGTGCTCCTCGTCCTCCACCTCCTCTCTACATATCCTGCATAATCTCTCATCCCTCGGGGTATGTGTGGCTAGCCCAACTTCAATCTCGAGCTGGTGTGATGATACTCTTAGCTGCCCAATGGCCACTGTCTAAGCTGGTGCCATATATGTATCCATGTATCGTGGTCTCTGAATGAAACCATCCGCTATCACAGTCAGGAAGTGCTCTCTGTAGTGTTGCCTCTTTGTGGGAAGAGGCTCCCATGGTGCTATCCATGTCTCACTGACGTGTATCTGTAGTAGGTCCTGACGGATCATCCTATTCCTCTCCGAACGAGAGAGGGTAAAGTGGGAGGAAGAGAGGTCATACATAAAAGGGGGAGATCCGTAATGCTCATGCCATGGTCTGCTAACCATCGGTAAGTCTGTGCATACCATACTCTCTCATGCCCTGTCTCTGCCAAATGTCTAGAGCTCTCAAATGCAAGCCTGGTGAGTCTGCTGGTGGGGAGCTCTCTGACTCTCAGAATAAAGGTCACCAACTGGAAGAGAGCCTCCACTAGCATCCGTGGTGTGCCAAGCTCAGCTCGTATAATGTCAAGTGGAACGGAGGGCTTGCTGCGTAGCAAGCGTGAGATCATGGTGACTTGGGGCCTCTCAATCCGCGCCCACATCGCCTCTGCGATCCCTTCTGCCCATACTTCCGCTGCGTACGTCAATGCGGGTGTCACTAGAGTGTCAAAGAGCCACCCCTTAGTCCGGGGCTCTTGAAAATGTGTCTGAAAGCAGTGTCTCTCGAATCCTGTAAGTGCCGCATAGCCTCGCGTCAATCTATCTCTCGCTGCCTGTGCCATGGAGAATACCCGTGTGCTTCCCGAGAAGGTGACGCCTAGGTAGAGGTAGGAGTCCACTACCTCTATCTGTCCTCCAGTTCTCATGAAAGAGGCGCGATAGCGTACTCTCCTAGAGGTAGAGGTAGAGGTAGAGGTAGAGGTAGAGGTAGAGGTAGAGGTAGAGGTAGAGGTAGAGGTAGAGGTAGAGGTAGAGGTAGAGGTAGAGGTAGAGGTAGAGGTAGAGGTTAGAGGTAGAGGTAGAGGTAGAGGTAGAGGTAGAGGTAGAGGTAGAGGTAGAGGTAGAGGTAGAGGTAGAGGTAGAGGTAGAGGTAGAGGTAGAGGTAGAGGTAGAGGTAGAGGTAGAGGTAGAGGTAGAGGTAGAGGTAGAGGTAGAGGTAGAGGTAGAGGTAGAGGTAGAGGTAGAGGTAGAGGTAGAGGTAGAGGTAGAGGTAGAGGTAGAGGTAGAGGTAGAGGTAGAGGTAGAGGTAGAGGTAGAGGTAGAGGTAGAGGTAGAGGTAGAGGTAGAGGTAGAGGTAGAGGTAGAGGTAGAGGTAGAGGTAGAGGTAGAGGTAGAGGTAGAGGTAGAGGTAGAGGTAGAGGTAGAGGTAGAGGTAGAGGTAGAGGTAGAGGTAGAGGTAGAGGTAGAGGTAGAGGTAGAGGTAGAGGTAGAGGTAGAGGTAGAGGTAGAGGTAGAGGTAGAGGTAGAGGTAGAGGTAGAGGTAGAGGTAGAGGTAGAGGTAGAGGTAGAGGTAGAGGTAGAGGTAGAGGTAGAGGTAGAGGTAGAGGTAGAGGTAGAGGTAGAGGTAGAGGTAGAGGTAGAGGTAGAGGTCAGTATCCAATCCACTGTCATCCCAAAAGGAAAATAAAGTGTGACTACCGCAAACGGGTATAAAAGGAGTGGATAGTAACTAGCATCAAGGGTGTGGGGTGCTATGGGTATGCACTCTATATGCTCAATGGGTGAGATACAAACATGATATGCATAGGGAGGGAGGCTCGATGGTATCACAACCCACTAAATGCCTGGAGTGGGTGTAGGATATAATGCATCGGTGGGTAAGGCATCATGGCGATCCTCAAAATGGTCTGAGCGTCCAAATCGATAGGGGTGCGTTTCTGACGTCTCCGTATCTCCATGTCATGGCGTGCGTGAATCGCCTGAATCTCTCTCTATTGTGGACTGGCTCTCCGGACTGGGGTCTCGGTCGTTGACGTTGTCTAAGCTCCTCTCCTCTGTGTAATGTGACACCCCGTAGAGAGAGAGAGAGAGAGAGAGAGAGAGAGAGAGAGAGAGAGAGAGAGAGAGAGAGAGAGAGAGAGAGAGAGAGAGAGAGAGAGAGAGAGAGAGAGAGAGATAGAGAGAGAAAGAAAGAAAGAAAGAAAGTCATATTAACGTCTTCTAGAGGCCAAACTTGGCCTATGAGACAAAAACCATGTACAAGTGTAGTAACCCTGTGTAGAAGATAAAATGAAATAAAAAGTATATCGCTACACAAAGCTATATAGGGCTGGAAAAGGCTGGGGAGAAGTGGCTCTGACTCTGCAGATAGTGGCCACCTAATACATGGGGGGAATCCAAAATGTGAGTAAAACGCCCTAGGTACTGGCGATGGGTGGAGGTGGGTGTAGTATGTGGTACATCGGTGGTGGTCTCAGTGCCTCCTGAAGGAAGACAACCCAGGGGGTGGTGGTACGCCTATGCTCCATCATGTGGTCATAGGCAATCCTGATGCGTGAGATTTCCTCCTGATATAGTCGTGGTCGACGATATCCGCCCATGCGTGGTCGGCGCCTTGCTCTCTGTGCTGCTGCCTGGTGTAGCGTGAGCCCTATAGATGGACCTCTCTGATGTAGCTCAACGCGCTGAAAGAACTGCGTAATGGTCTGCTGGGTACTCACCCGTGGCTGATGTATGGGCTGTAGTGACCGCTCTCGCCTCTCGTATGCTGCTGTGAGAAATCGGCCCAAGCGTCTCTGGTCTCCCATAGTCATGCACATCTGGAATGACTCCTCGATCTGGAACTGTGCTCGTAGGTCTAAGTATGCTGGACATCTGATAACAAAATGCTCCTCACTCTCTACCTCTGTCTGGCATACTGGGCACCACCTCTCCTCACGGGGGACTCCCCTGGACCGACCCCTCTCAATCTCGAGCTGATGTGATGAAACCCGGAGCTGCCCAATGACGACTCGTAGGTGGTGGGGAAGGTAGGTCTGCATGTATCTCGGAATCTCGATGAAGCCCGTGCCCGATATATGTAGAAAATGCTCGCGGTAGTAGAGCATTTTCGGTGGCAATGTACCCCTAGGGCTCACCCATGTCCTCTGTATGTATGTATGCCATATCTCCTGACGAATGATCCTATTCCTCTCTTGATGAGAGAGCGAGTAGGTGGGTGCATGTGAGTCGTACTGTAGTGGTGGTAGCCTGTCTATGTCAAAGCCATGGTGGGCAAGCCAGTCTCGTGTCTGTGCATACCATGAGGAGGTGTCGCCTGCTAATGCCATATCACGTGATGCCTCGAAAGCTCGATAAGCAATGCGCTCTGTATCCATTCTCCGAAGTCTGTGTAATAGGCATACTGTCTGGAATAGTGCCTCAACTAGCATCGGTGGTGCAGCGAGCTCTGCTCTAATGATATCATGTGGTACTGAAGGCTTGCTGCGGATAAGTCTGGCAATCATGAGGATCTGTGGCCTCTCTAATGCTGTCCATACTGATGTAGCTAATCCTGGTCCCCATATGGCTGCCCCATACATGAGCGCTGGCGTAACCAAAGTGTCAAAGAGCCACCCCTTTGTGCGGGGCTCCTGAAAATATGCCTGGTGGCACTGTCTCTCCATCAAAGCTAGTGCTGAGTACCCACGTGTGATGCGGTCACGGGCTGCCTGAGCCATAGAGAAGATCCCTGATGCGGCTGTAAATGTCACCCCCAAGTAAACATATGATCCAACCACCTCGATCGGTCCACCTGCTGCTGTGAACACACTATGTCTGCGTACCTGTGCTGATGTATGAAAGATCAAGACCTTGGTTTTACCAAGGTTCACCGATAACCCTCTGTGTCTGCAAAAGTCATCTAGGCCGTGTAGATGATGCTGTAGACCTTCTGCAGACTCTGAGACCAATACAATATCATCAGCGTATAAAAGAATATGGACAGTGGATCCGTGTACCTCAATGCCATCTCCCCCCTGCTGCTGTATGAAGTCCACTATCTCATCAATGTAGAGACCAAAGAGGGTGGGTGAGAGAGGGCATCCTTGCTTCACCCCGATAGTGCTAGCAAGTGGATCAGATAAGCCCCCTGGACATCTGACTCTACCAGATACTCTCTCGTATAAGGCGTAGATCCCCCATATCATCTCCTCCGGAGCTCCGATGTCAAGTAGTCGTCTGAAGAGTCGATCCCTGGGAACAGTGTCAAATGCTTTGCGGAAGTCCACAAAGCAACAATATAATCTCCTCTTCCTCACCCTGGCCTGGTCGATCAGGCATCTCAGAGTGAAGATGTGGTCAATGGTAGAGTAATCTCGTCTGAAACCTGCCTGTCCTGGAGCCCTGATGCCCTTCCTCTCAGCGAGAGTACTCAACTCTGTCTCTAGTACCGCCCCATATAACTTGGCCAATATAGGGCCAATCATGATCGTCCGGTATGTAGCTGGATCCATAGTATCACCTGACTTATGAATGGGCACTATGGTGTGCTCAGTCCATGAGTCAGGGAACCCTTCAACCAATGCACGGTTGAAGAGGTGGGCAATGAGCGGTGCCAGGGTCGTGCCTCCGTAGATGAGGTGCTCTGCCTGTAAACCTAAGGGGTCATGTGCTCTGCCATGCTGTAGACGGGCAATAGCGCGTCCCACCATAGTGGGTGTGAAGAAGTCAGAGGTAGTAGGACGTGAGCTCTGTGGAGTGGGAATGGGGGGCTTGTCTGGGATCTCGTATAGGCTCCGTGTATAGCTATGCCAAGTGCTCGGGTCTCGGATGGGTGTCTCTTGTCTCCTCTCTCTCAAATGTCGCCATGCCACTACACTGTCTCGACTCATGAGCAAATGATAAATATCCCAATATTGTCTCTCCTCCCAATGCCGCCGTTTGCGGCGAGTAAGGCTCTGCATGCGACGCTGTGCCTGTGTGTGTGTAATATCTCCTCTATGCTCTAAAATCCGTAGGTGCTTCCGTAGCTTACGACAATCTGCATCATACCAGCGGTTCTGGGGCATGGTACCTGTGCGTGGAGGGTGTATATGGGTGCGGTGTGGAAAGCTACAGAGACCTGCGTGCCGTAGGATGGTGGTGAACTGTGATGTAAGTGTATCCAAGGGTGATAGTGGATCGAGGGAGAGTAGGCGGGTGTGTAAATGGTGTGCATAAACGTGTGAGAGCTCGTGTGTGAAGTGTATCGTGGTGTGTGTCTGACTGGGTGAGGGAGGGTCTAATGGAATAGGGGATGAGAGTGTGAATGTGATAAATGTATGGTCAGCACCAAGTGGGCGTCGTCCAATACTAAGTGAGGGGATGAGTGAAGCTCCAGAGGTGGTACCTAAAATGTAGTCGACTGTGCTCTCACCTCCCCCGTGAGGGAAGCAAGTAAGTCCGCCCGAACCTGGCCAACGATCCATCCCGTTATATATAACGAGGTGGTGTCGGCTGCCTAGCTCAAGTAGATGTTTGCCATATCCGGTGGTGTCCTGACCCATATCCGCCGATACTCTACTGGTGCTCATCTCATTTGGGTCTCTGGTCCTCATAAGATGTGGCTGATCCATGTCGTATGCCTCGCACTGATGTGACTGAGTGCGGCCATTGAAGTCCCCCATAAGGAAGACTTCACCTAGCGTGCTGTAATGTAGTATCTCATCTGAAAGTGCTGTGTATGGTGAGTCTCTATCTCGGATCGGTCCCCCAAGATCCTGTCCTGCGTATCGAGATCCGCCTGGAGGGAAGTAGCATATAGCAATGTAGACCCAACTCCCCTGTGCTATCTCCATGCGAACCCACATGTATCGTGCCTCCTCATCTCTTCCTATAATATGGATCCGGCTCTGTATCTCCTGTCTAAATATGATGGCCACACCTCCCGACCCTCGCGCTGTACTCTGTCTGGTCGTGGTCCTGAATGCAGATTCCCAATGAAAACCTGCAATGCGTGGTAGACCTCTCTCTGGGCTCTCATGTGTCTCTGTGATGCACGCAAAGTCATGTGATCCCAGGATCTCCTCGAGTCTGTCTGGTCGCGTCCAGAGTGCCCCGTTGCAGTTCCACACTGCTCCTCTGAGTGGTGTCTCCTGGTGTGGTGATGTCTCATAGGCCGCGTGGCCCTATTTGATAGGGCGTCCATCTATGAAGACCTTACCATCACGGTAAAAGGCCTTCCTCCCCTCTCGGCGTGCCTGGAGTATCTGTGGCATGCAAGCGCGTCGGTGTGCCACCTGCATCCGCGTGAGGTCCTCGTCCATGTAGAGGGTGCCGCCTGGTAGTCCACGTAGTACTGATCGACGTCTAAAAAAGGCGGTCCGTGCCTCCTCGGAGCTCATCTTAAGGATGAGTGCTCGCAAACGCGATGTATCTTTCCCAACCCTCCATGTGCCTGTGAAGGGCATGCTCTCGTATCCAAGTCGACGGCAAATGTCAGTGGCGTCCTCCTCCGGTGATGCCCCTTCGGGTAGGCCTATAATCCGAATGTGAAGTCTTCGAGTGTGTCGAAGCCTCTCCTCCTCAAGTGTATCCTCAACTCGTGTGAGCTCTTCTTTCTGCACGTCTTCCCTAACTTCCTTCTTAACCCTTTTGTGAACTACTTCCACCCACGACTCTCGAGTAGATTCTACCTCCGATTTGATTTCCTTCTTTATCTCCTCTTTGAGCGTCTCCACGTTGGAGATCTCTCCCTCTTCTTTCATGTGCTCATAGGCTGTCCTCCAATGGTCTCGTTCTTCTGTGAGAGTCTTCACTTGTTCTTCGAGTCCTTTGACTTTATCCATTACTTGTTCTTCGAGTCCTTTGAACTTTTCCATCATTTTTCGTATCTCCATATTGAGGTTGCGGTCTGCTTCCTTTTTGGCCTCTTTGAGGGCTTTAGCGATAAGTTCGTCCACTTCCCTCCGGTCCATGGGAGCCATTTCAGAGACTTCAGCTCGAGTTTCAGGTCAGATCAGGGTTAGGGTTTCAGATCAAGGTTAGGGTTTCAGATTAAGGTTAGAGTTCAGGGAAGGTTTGGGAGCTAGGGTTAGGGTTAGGGTTTGAGGGTTTAGCTAGGGTTAGGGTTAGGGTTTGAGGGTTTAGCTAGGGTTAGGGTTTCAAGCTAAGTTCGAACTAGGGTTAGGGTTTCAGTTTTGGGAAGGTCATAGATAGAAGAGGGTTCAGACAGATCACTATATTCGCTTGAACTTGAGTATTTCTTCATCTCGGTGGTCCTCAGCTCAGTTGCCCGCCCCTCTTCTTTGATGCCCCGAAACCCTAACTACAGAACTCTCCTGCTCTGCGACGCCCTCTGTTCAGCTGCCCCGAAACCCTAACTGCAGAGGTGCAGCTGCTCGCAGGTACAGCAGCTCGCGAACCCTAATTCGGTGGCGCAGGTACAGGTAGAGAGAGAGAGAGAGAGAGAGAGAGAGAGAGAGAGAGAGAGAGAGAGAGAGAGAGAGAGAGAGAGAGAGAGAGAGAGAGAGAGAGAGAGAGAGAGAGAGAGAGAGAGAGAGAGAGAGAAAGAGAGAGAGAGAAAGAGAAAGAAAGAAAGAAGATAAGTGCTGAAAAAGAAATTGGTAAAGCTGATACATATCTCCGTGATATGCGTGTGGAGATACCCATGAAAGGGGGGGGGGGGGGGGGTGTATGGAGTGCGATATCTATGATAGTCTATATGCAAAGGGGTAGTACAACAAGCATGGGAATGCATCTGAAACGACTAACTAGCTCCATCCTGTGCTAGTGGGCGGGTGTAAGATGTGATACATAGGTGGAGGTGGAGTCAGGGCCATCGTGATAGCTTCAACGGGATCAGCCATCATCTTGAATCCTCTCTCCTCCATGGCGCGATGGTGACTGGCCTGGATCTCTGCAATCTGATGTCGGTGATGTCTCGGGGCCCGATATCCTCTAGCACGGGGTCGTCTCCTAGCTCGAGCAATCTGAGCCTGCTGAAGAGTCACCCCTCTCGGTGTGTGGGCTGAGGGGGGGAGGGTTGCAGCACGTCGTGGAATAAAGAACTCAGTGAGCTGACTCTGTCTCCCTCCTATATGGGCTGCTACAGTAGGCTGGAGTAGGGAATCTCTGTGGTTCTGTATCTCTAGTAGGAATCGCCCGAGTTGTCGCTGGTCTCTAGAGTCCATGATCTCTCGGAGCGTGGGCTGCCGTGTAAATAGAGCAACGTATCTACCTCTGATGCCATCATATGCGCTACATCTTCATACAAAGTGCTCCTCATCCTCCATCTCTACTCTGCAAACCCTGCATATCCGCTCCTCTCTGGGAATCTCTGTTGCTCTGCGCGTCTCAATCTCTAGTCTATGTGATGAGACTCTCAACTTGCCAATCGCTACCCTCGAGCTATGAGGCATGTAAGTATCCATGTAACATGGTCGCCGGATGAAACCGTCAGCTAGGATGTCTAAGAACTGGTCTCGATAGTGCAATAGTCTCAATCCCATGTGTGGTGTGTGCCATGTCTGACTAATGTAGAGCTGCCAAAGATCCTATCTCATCAAAACATTCCTCTCATGACGAGAGAGGTGGATGTGAGGTGAGTCTGGGTCGTACTGAAAAGGCGGCAATCTGTCCATATCAAGCCCATGACTATCAAACCATACTCTAACCTGACTGTACCAAGCTCTCTCATATCCTGACTCTGATATCTGTATAGATGCCTCAAAAGCTCTGCGTGTGAGTCTATCTGTAGGGAGCTCCCTCATCCTCTGAATAAAGCAGATAGTCTTGAATAGTGCATCTACTACCATGGGTGGTGCAGCTAGCTGTGCTCTGATGATGTCATGTGGTACCGACTGTTTCCCGCTAAATAGTCGCGAGATCATACATACCTGGGGCCTCTCGATCGCACTCCACTGGGTGACTGTGAGGCTTGGGGCCCAAACTGTCGGAGCATACATCATCGATCGCACTCCACTGGGTGACTGTGACGCTTGGGGCCCAAACTGTCGCAGCATACATCATAGCTGGTCGGACTAGTGTGTCAAATAGCCACCCCTTCGTGCGGGGCTCCTGGAAGTGTGCCTGGTGACATCTCCGCTCTAACATAGCTAAAGCTGCATATCCTCGTGTGAGTCTATCGGTGGCTGCCTGTCTCATGTTGAAGGGGCGAGATAAGCTCGGGAATGTGACTCTGAGGTAGACATAGGAAGTGACCACCTCAATCTGTCCACCGCCAGCTTTGAATCTTGCTCCATTCCTCACCAAGGGGGAGGTGTGGAAGATCATGACCTTGGTCTTGCCAAGGTTTACTGTCAAGCCCTTCTGCGTACAAAACTCATCGAGGGCATCCAAGTGGTGCTGTAATCCATCGGGTGACTCTTAAATCAAGACAATGTCATCGGCATATAATAAAATGTGGACAGGTGTACCTGCGAGATCTCCACCCTCTCCTCTAGCTCGGAGAATGTAGTCCTCAATCTCATCGATGTAGAGACCAAATAGAGTGGGAGAGAGCGGGCGGCCTTGCTTAACACCGATGGTGCTAGCAATGGCCTCGGACATACCTCCTGGACACTGTACTCTCCCAGTCACCTGCTCATAGAGTGCATAGATGGCCCAAATCATCCCTGATATATATATATATATATATATATATATATATATATATATCTATATATATATATATATATATATATATATATATATATATATATATATATATATATATATATATATATATATATATATATATATATATATATATATATATATATATATATATATATATATATATATATATATATATATATATATATATATATATATATATATATATATATATATATATATATATATATATATATATATATATATATATATATATATATATATATATATATATATATATATATATATATATATATATAGATAGAGAGAGAGAGAGAGAGAGAGAGAGAGAGAGAGAGAGTCATATTAACGTCTACCAAAAGGCCAAACTTGGGCTATGAGACAAAACCAGGACTCGCTCCGCGGTCGCCTGGCGATGTTTGGCTCGAATCTCCTCTATCTAGCGATGGTGCAGCGAGCTCTGCTCTAATGATATCATGTGGTACTGAGGGCTTGTTGCAGATAAGTCTGGCAATCATGAGGATCTATGGCCTCTCTAATGCTGTCCATACTGATGTAGCTAATCTTGGTCCCCATATGATTGCCCCATACATGAGCGTTGGTGTAACCAAAGTGTTGAAGAGCCACCCCTTTGTGCACGGCTCCTGAAAATATGCCTGGTGGCACTCTCTCCATCAAAGCTAGTGTTGCATACCCATGTGTGATGTGGTCAAGGGCTGCCTGAGACATAGAGAAGACCCCTGATGGTGTTGTAAATGTCACTCCCAAGTAAACATATGATCCGACCACCTCAATAGGTCCATCTGCTACTGTGAACAAACTCTGTCTGCGTACCTGTGCTGATGCATGAAAGATCATGACCTTGGTTTTACCAAGGTTCACAAATAACCCTCTGTGTTTGCAAAAGTCATCTAGGCCATGTAGATGATGATGTAGACCTTTTGTAGACTCTGAAACCAGTACAATATCATCAACGTATAAAAGAATATGGACAGTGGACCCGCGTACCTCAATGCCATCACCCCCGTGCTTCTGTATGTAGTCCACTATCTCATCAATGTAGAGGCCAAAGAGTGTGGGTGAAAGAGGGCATCCTTGCTTCACCCCGATAGTGCTAGCAACTGGATGAGATAAGCCCCCTGGGCATCTCACTCTACCACATACTCTCTCGTATAAGGCATAGATCCCCCATATCATCTCCTCCGGAGCTCCAATATCAAGTAGTCTTCTGAAGAGTCGTTCCCTGTCAAATGCTTTGCGGAAGGCCACAAAGCAACAATACAATCTCGTCTTCCTCACCTTTGCCTGGTCGATCAGGCATCTCAGAGTGAAGATGTGGTCAATGGTAGAGTAATCCCGCCTGAGACCTCCCTGTCCTCGAGCCTTGATGCCCTTTCCCTTAGCGAGAGTACTCAACTCTGTCTCTAGTACCGCCCCATATAACTTGGCCAATATAGGGCCAATCATGATCGTCCGGTATGTAGCTGGATCCATAGTATCTCCTTACTTATGAATGGGCACTATGGTGTGCTCAATCCATGAGTCAGGGAATCCTTCAACCAATGCATGGTTGAAGAGGTGGGCAATGAGCGGTGCAAGGGTCGTGCCTCCGTAGATGAGGTGCTCAGTCTGTAAACCGAAATGATCATGGGCCCTTCCATGCTGCAGCGTGCCTCACCATAGTGGGTGTGAAGAAGTAAGATGTAGTAGGACGTGAGCCCTGTGGTTTGGGAATGGGGGGCTGGTTTGGGATCTCGTATAGGTTCCGTGCATAGTTGTGCCAAGTGCTCGGGTCTCGAATGGGTGTCTGTTGTCTCCTCTCCCTCAAATGTCGCCATGCCATTGCAGTGTCTCGACTCATGAGCAAATGATAAAGATCCGTAGGTGCTCTAAAATCCGTAGGTGCTTTCGTAGCTCACGGCAATCTGCATCATACGAGCGGTTCTGGGGCATGGAACCTGTGCGTGGAGGGTGTATATGTGTGCGGTGTGGGAAGCTGCAGAGAGCTGAGTCTTGTAGGATGGTGGTGAACTGTGATGTAAGTGTGTCCAAGGGTGAGAGTGGATCGAGGGAGAGTAGGCGGGTGTGTAAATGGTGTGCATAAACGTGTGAGAGCTCGTGTGTGAAGTGTATCGTGGTGTGTGTCTGAGTGGGTGATGGAGGGTCTAATGGAATAGGAGATGAGAGTGTGAATGTGATAAATGTATGGTCAGCACCAAGTGGGCATCGTCCAATACCAAGTGAGGGGATGAGTGAAGCTCCGGAGGTGGTACCTAAAATGTAGTCGACCGTGCTCTCACCTTCCCCGTGAGGGAAGCAAGTAAGTCCGCCCGAACCTTGCCAACGATTCATCCCGTTATATATAATGAGGTGATGTCGGCTGCCTAGCTCAAGTAGATGTCTGCCATACCCGGTGGTATCCTTACCCATATCCGTCGATACTCTACTGGTACTCATCTCATCTCGGTCTCTGGCCCTCATCAGATGTGGATGATCCATGTCGTATGCCTCACACTGATGTGACTGACTGCGGCCATTGAAGTCCGCCATAAGGAAGACTTCACCTAGTGTGCTGTAATGTAGTATCTCATCTGAACGTGCTGTGTATGGTGAGTCTCTATCTCGGATCGGTCCCCCAAGATCTTGTCCTGCGTATTGAGATCCGCCTGGAGGGAAGTAGCATATAGCAATGTAAATCCAGCTCCCCTTTGCTATCTCCATGCGAACCCACATGTATCGTGCCTCCTCATCTCTTCCTATAATATGGATCCGACTCTATCTCCTGTCTAAATATGATTGCCACACCTCCCTATCCTCGTGCTGTGCTCTTTCTCGTTGTGGTCCTGAATGCAGATTCCCAATGAAAACCTGCAATGCGTGGTAGACCTCTCTCTCGGCTCTCGTGTGTCTCTTTGATGCACGCAAAGTCATGTGATTCCAGGATCTCCTCGAGTCTGTCTGGTCGCGTCCAGAGTGCCCCGTTGCAGTTCCACAGCACTCCTCTGAGTGGTGTCTCCCTGTGTAGTGATGTCTCATAGGCTGCGTGGCCCTATTTGATAGGGCGTCCACCTATGAAGACCTTCCCATCATGGTAAAAGGCCTTCCTCCCTCTTGGCATGCCTGAAGTGTCTGTGGCATGCAAGCGCGTCGGTGTACCACCTTCATCAGCGTGAGGTCCTCGTCCATGTAGAGGGCGCCGCCCAACCCTCCCAACCCTCCATGCCCTTATGAAGGGCATGCTCTCGTACCCTATTCGACGGCAAATGTCACTGGCGTCAGCCTCCGGTGATGCCCCTTCGGGTAGGCCCGTAATCCGAATGTGAAGTCTTCGAGTGTGTCGAAGCCTCTCCTCCTCAAGTGTATCCTCGACTCGTGTGAGCTCTTCCTTCTGCACGTCTTCCCTAACTTCCTTCTTAACCCTTTTGTGTACTACTTCCACCCACGACTCTCGAGTAGATTCTACCTCCGTTTTGATTTCCTTCTTTATTTCCTCTTTGAGTGTCTCCACATTGGAGATCTCTCCCTCTTCTTTCATGTGCTCATAAGCTGTCCTCCAATTGTCTCGTTCTTCTCCTAGAGTCTTTACTTGTTCTTCGAGTCCTTTTACTTTATCCATTACTTGTTCTTCAAGTCCTTTGAACTTTTCCATCATTTTCGTATCTCCATATTGAGGTTGCGGTCTGCTCCCTTTTTGGCCCCTTTAAGGGCTTTAGCGATAAGTTCGTCCACTTGCCTCCGGTCCATGGGAGCCATTTCAGAGAGAGAGAGGAGGTTGCGGTCTGCTTCCTTTCTGGCCCCTTTAAGGGCTTTAGCGATAAGTTCGTCCACTTGCCTCCGGTCCATGGGAGCCATTTCAGAAAGAAGAAAGTATTTTTACGTCTATTAGGAGGCCGAACTCGGCCTATGAGACAAATCGATGTACATGGGTGTATCTTCTGTCTATCAGAGAAGATAAAAGTGCTGAAAATGAAACTGGTAAAGCTTATACATATCTCCGTGAAATGCGTGTGGAGATACCCATGAAAGGGGGGGGTGTATGGAGTGCGATATCTATGGCAGTCTATATGCAAAGGGGTAGTACAACAAGCATGGGAATGCATCTGAAACGACTAACTAGCTCCATCCTGTGCTAATGGGCGGGTGTAATATGTGATACATAGGTGGAGGTGGAGTCAGGGCCATCGTGATAGCTGCAACGGGATCAGCCATCATCTGGAATCGTCTCTCCTCCATGGCGCCATGGTGACGAGCCTGGATCTCTGCAATCTGATGTCGGTGATGTCTTGGGACCCGCCAAATTTGTGGATAGGCACAATGGTGTGCCTAGTCCACTCCTCTGGGAAGCCCTCCCCTATAGCCCGATTGAAGGCATGTGCAATCAACGGGGCTATAGTGGAGGATGCATATATGAGGTGCTCGCTCTGCAATCCCGTATGGTCTGTCGAACGTCCATGTCGCAGTCGTCCTATGGCCCTCTCAACCATCTTGGCTGTGAAAAGAGAAGAACTAGGAGGGCGAGGCTCAAGTGGCTGGGGAATGGGAGGCTGCCCAGGCACCTCATATAATCTCTGAGCATAATCATGCCATGTGTGTAGGTCCCCAATAGGTGTGGTCGGGCGTGGCTCTCGTAGGGTACGCCATGCTGCAGCACTGTCCATACTCATAAAGAGATGATATAGCTCAAGCATCTGAGCCTCCTCAAAGGCTCGCCTCTTCCGACGTGTGAGAGTCTTCATTTGTCTTTTGGCCTGTCTCTCTGTGATCTCTCCCAATGCTCGTTGAGCTCGTAGTCGGCGGTAGGTATCTCTGCATTCCTCATCATACCAACGATGTTGTGGCATAGTCCCTGGGGGAGGTGTGTGACCAGAATGGATGGTGTGTGGGAAGGAGCTGATGGCGGATGTCTAAAGAACTGATGCTATCTGTGAGGTGAGTAGGGATAGTGGAGTGTCAGGGTGAAGCAAGAGAAGACCCTTCTCGACTTGGGCCGCATATATGTGAGCTAGCTCGTGTGTGAAGTGGATGGTGGTGTGTGGGATGCGTGCTGCGGGTGTGCGTGTAGGGGTGTCTCCCTTGAGGGAGAGAGCGAGGTATGCGTGATCGGCCCCAATGGGTATAGGTGGGATGGTGAATGAGGTAAGTAGGTGAATGGCCTCTCTAGATCCCATGACGTAATCTACTGAACTTCCCCTGCCATCTGTGACTTAGTGTGGCATGCATTTCAATCCTCCTGAGGTAGGCCACTGAGCCATCCCGTTATAGATAACGAGATTATGTCGAGAGCCTAGTATGAGTAAGTGAGTGCCATAATGAGTGTGTGTAGAGTCAGCTGAAGCTCGAGCTGTAGACTCATCCTCTATGGTACGTAGTATCTGTGGGTCTTCTGGGTCAAATATCTCACATTGATCATTGCCTGTCCTTGCATTGAAGTCTCCCATAAGGAAGACTTCCCCTAGTGCTGAGTACTCTGTAATCTCTTCTGACAAGCAAGTGTATGGTGAGTCCTCCTCTCGATCTATGATAGCGAATCGCGAGCTAGAGGGAGCAAAGTAGCATAAAGCTATGAAGATGATCCGCTCCTGTGAGAGCTAGAGTCGAATCCAAAGATATCTTGCCTGTGAGTCACGTGTGACTATCTGTATCCTGCTCTGAAGTCCATCTCTGAAGAGTATGGCTACTCCTCCTGATCCTCTGGTGGTATGCTGACGTGTACACTCTCTGTATGTGGACTCCCACTGGAAACCGTGGACTCGAGGTAGGCCCCGGTCCTGGCTCTCATGTGTCTCTGTGAGCATAATGATGTCTTTGCCTTTGCGCACCTCTTCCAACCTCTCTGGGTGTGTCCATAGGTCTCCATTGCAGTTCCAAACTGCAAGGTGTATCTCCTCGAGTGTCTCACAGGCCGCGAATCCCTATGGGATGAGAGAGAGAGAGAGAGAGAGAGAGAGAGAGAGAAAGAAAGAAAGAAAGAAAGAAAGTGTTTTTACGTCTATTAGGAGGCCGAACTCGGCCTATGAGACAAATCAATGTACATGGGTGTATCTTCTGTCAATCAGAAAAGATAAAAGTGCTGAAAAGAAACTGGTTAAGCTGATATAGATCTCCGTAGTATGCATGTGGGGATACCCATGAAAGTGGTGGGGGGTGTATGGAGTGCGATATCTATGATAGTCTATATGCAAAAGGGTAGTACAACAACCATGAGAATGCATCTAAAACGACTAACTAGCTCCATCTTGTGCTAGTGGGTGGGATGTAATATGTGATACATAGGTGGAGGTGGAGTCAGGGCCACCCTGATGGCTGCAACGGGATCGGCCATCATCTGGGATCGTCTCTCCTCCATGGCGCGATGGTCACAAGCCTGGATCTCCGCAATCTGGTGTCGGTGAAGTCTCGGGGCCCGATATCCTATAGCACGGGGTCGTCTCCTAGCTCGAGATATCTGAGCCTGCTGAAGAGTCACCCCGCTCGGTATGTGGGCTGAGGGGGGGAGGGCTGCAGCACGTCGTGGAATAAAGAAGTCAGTGAGCTTACTCTGTCTCCCTCCTGTATGGAGTGCTACAGTAGGCTGGAGTAGGGAATCTCTGTGACTCTGTATCTCTAGTAAGAATCGCCCGAACTGTCGCTGGTCTCTAGAGTCCATGATCTCTCGGAGGGTGGGCTGCCCTGCAAACAGAGTCTCGTATCTGCCTCTGATGCCATCATATGCGCTACATCTGCATACAAAGTGCTCCTCATCCTCCATCTCTACTCTGCATACTCTGCATATCCGCTCCTCTCTGGGAATGTCTGCGGCTCTGCCCATCTCAATCTCGAGTCGGTGTGATGAGACTCTCAGCTGGCCAATCGCTACCCTCAAGCTATGAGGCATGTGAGTATCCATGTAGCGTGGTCGCTGGATGAAACCGTCAGCTAGTATGTCTATGAACTGGTCTCGATAGTGCGATAGTCTCGATCCCATGTGTGCTGTGTGCCATGTCTGACTAATGTAGAGCTGCCAGAGATCCTGTCTGAGCACAACATTCCTCTCACGACGAGAGAGGTGGATGTGAGGTGAGTCTGGGTCATACTGAAAAGGCGGCAATCTGTCCATATCAAGTCCATGACTATCAAACCAGACTCTAACCTGAGTGTACCAAGCTCTCTCATATCCTAACTCTGATATCTGTATAGATGCCTCAAGAGCTCTGTGTGTGAGTCTATCTGTAGGGAGGTCCCTAATCCTCTGAATAAAGCAGATAGTCTGGAATAGTGCCTCTACTGCCATGGGTGGTGCAGCTAGCTCTGCCCTGATGATGTCATGTGGCACCGACTATTTCCCACGAAATAATCGCGAGATCATACGTACCTGTGGCCTCTCGATCGCACTCCACTGGGTGACTGTGAGACCTGGGGCCCAAACCGTCGCAGCATACATCATAGCTGGTCTGACCAGTGTGTCAAATAGCCAGCCCTTCGTGCGGGGCTCCTGGAAGTGTGCTTGGTGACATCTCCGTTCTAACATGGCTAAAGCTGCATATCCACGTGTGAGTCTATCGGTGGCTGCCTGTCTCATGCTGAAGGGGCCAGGCAAGCTCGTGAATGTGACTCCGAGATAGACATAGGAAGTGACCACCTCAATCTGTCCACCACCAGCTCTGAATCCTGCTCCATTCCTCACCATGGGGGAGGTGTGGAAGATCATGACCTTGGTCTTGCCAAGGTTTACTGTCAAGCCCCTCTGTGTACAAAACTCATCCAGGGCCTCAAGGTGGCGCTGTAATCCCTCGGGTGACTCTGAAATCAAGACAATGTCATCGGCATATAATAAAATGTGGACATGTGTACCTGCGAGGTCTTCACCCTCTCCTCCAGCTCGGAGAATGTAGTCCTCAATCTCGTCAATGTAGAGACCAAATAGAGTGGGAGAGAGTGGGCAGCCTTGCTTAACACCGATGGTGCTAGCAATGGCCTCAGACATACCTCCTGGACACCGTACCCTCCCAGTCACCTGCTCATAGAGTGCATAGATGGCCCAAATCATCCCTGATGGTACTCCCAAGCTCTGGAGGCGTTGGAAGAGCCTCTCTCGCGGTACTGTATCAAAAGCTTTGCGGAAGTCCACAAAGCAGCAATATAGCCTCTTCTTCCGCACCCTTGCCCCATCAATGAGGCAGCGCAGAATGAAGATGTGATCAATAGTAGAGAAAGCTCGTCGAAAACCTGCCTGGCCTCGTGCTCGTAGCCCCTCAGTCTCTGCATATGAACTGAGCTCTGCCTCAAGTATGGCACCGTATAGTTTGGCCATGGTGTGGCCAATCATGATGGTCCTGTAGTTCCCTGGATCCAGGGTGTCGCCAGATTTGTGGATAGGCACAATGGTGTGCCTAGTCCACTCCTCTGGGAAGCCCTCTCCTATAGCCCGGTTGAAGACATGTGCAATCAACGGGGCTATAGTGGAGGCTGCATATATGAGATGCTCGCTCTGCAATCCTGCGTGGTCTGTCGAACGTCCATGTCGAAGTCGTCGTATGGCCCTCTCAACCATCTTTGCTGTGAAGAGAGAAGAACTAGTAGGGCGAGGCTCAAGTGGCTGGGGAATGGGAGGCTGCCTAGGTACCTCATATAACCTCTGAGCATAATCATGCCATGTGTGTGGGTCTCCAATAGGTGTGGTCGGGCGTGGCTCTCGTAGGCTGCGCCATGCTGCAGCACTGTCCATACTCATAAAGAGATGGTATAGCTCAAGCTCCTGTGCCTCCTCAAAGGCTCGCCTCTTTCGACGTGTGAGAGTCTTCATCTGTCCCTTGGCCTCTCTCTCTGTGATCTCTCCCAATGCTCGCTGAGCTCGTAGTCGGCGGTAAAGATCTCTGCAATCCTCATCATACCAACGATGTTGTGGCATAGTCCCGGGAGGAGGTGTGTGACGAGAATGGATGGTGTGTGGGAAGGAGCTGATGGCTGATGTATGAAGAACTGATGCTATCTGAGAGGTGAGTAGGGATAGTGGAGTGTCAGGATGAAGTAAGAGAAGACCCTGCTCGACTCGAGCCGCATATATGTGAGCTAGCTCGTGTGTGAAGTGGATGGTGGTGTGTGGGATGCGTGCTGCGGGTATGCGTGTAGGGGTGTCTCCCTTCAGGGAGAGTGCGAGGTATGTGTGATCGGCCCCAATGGGTATGGGTGGGATGGTGAATGAGGTAAGTAGGTGGATGGCCTCTCTGGACCCCATGACGTAATCTACTGTACTTCCCCCGCCATCTGTGACTGAGTGTGGTATGCATGTCAATCCTCCTGAGGTAGGCCACTGAGTCATCCCGTTATAGATAACGAGATTATGTCGAGAGCCTAGTCTGAGTAGGTGAGTGCCATAGTGAGTGTGTGTAGGGTGAGCTGAAGCTCGAGCTGTAGACTCATCCTCTATGGTATGTAGTATCTCCGGGTCTTCTGGGTCAAATATCTCACACTGATCATTGCCTGTCTTGGCATTGAAGTCTCCCATAAGGAAGACTTCCCCTAATGCAGAGTACTCTGTAATCTCTTCTGACAAGCAAGTGTATGGTGAGTCCTCCTCTCGATCTATGATAGCGAAACGCGAGCTAGAAGGAGCAAAGTAGCATAATGCTATGAAGATGATCCGCTCCTGCGAGAGCTGGAGTCGAATCCAAAGATATCTGGCCTGTGAATCACGTGCGACTATCTGTATCCTGCTCTGAAGTCCATCTCTAAAGAGTATGGCTACTCCTCTTGATCCTCGGGTGGTGTGCTGACGTGTACACTCTCTGTATGTGGACTCCCACTGAAAACCGTGGACACGAGGTAGGCCCCGGTTCGGGCTCTCATGTGTCTCTGTGAGCATAATGATGTCTTTGTCTTTGCGCACCTCTTCCAATCTCTCTGGGTGTGTCCATAGATCTCCATTGCAGTTCCAAACTGCAAGGTGTATCTCCTCGAGTGTCTCACAGGCCGCGAATCCCTATGGGATGGCCTTGCCATCAATGATGA
>CM035407.1:180336681-180346681 GCA_020310875.1 Ceratopteris richardii
CTGTGAACAAACTATGTCTGCGTACCTGTGCTGATGTATGAAAGATCAAGACCTTGGTTTTACCAAGGTTCACAGATAACCCTCTGTGTCTGCAAAAGTCATCTAGGCCGTGTAGATGATGCTGTAGACCTTCTGCAGACTCTGAAACCAATACAATATCATCAGCGTATAAAAGAATATGGACAGTGGACCCGTGTACCTCAATGCCATCTCCCCCCTGCTGCTGTATGAAATCCACTATCTCATCAATGTAGAGACCAAAGAGGGTGGGTGAGAGAGGGCATCCTTGCTTCACCCCGATAGTGCTAGCAAGTGGATCAGATAAGCCCCCTGGACATCTGACTCTACCAGATACTCTCTCGTATAAGGCGTAGATCCCCCATATCATCTCCTCCGGAGCTCCGATGTCAAGGAGTCGTCTGAAGAGTCGATCCCTGGGAATAGTGTCAAATGCTTTGCGAAAGTCCACAAAGCAACAATATAATCTCCTCTTCCTCACCCTGGCCTGGTCGATCAGGCATCTCAGAGTGAAGATGTGGTCAATGGTAGAGTAATCTCGTCTGAAACCTGCCTGTCCTGGAGCCCTGATGCCCTTCCTCTCAGCGAGAGTACTCAACTCTGTCTCTAGTACCGCCCCATATAACTTGGCCAATATAGGGCCAATCATGATCGTCCGGTATGTACCTGGATCCATAGTATCACCTGACTTATGAATGGGCACTATGGTGTGCTCAGTCCATGAGTCTGGGAACCCTTCAACCAATGCACGGTTGAAGAGATGGGCAATGAACGGTGCGAGAGTCGTGCCTCCATAGATGAGGTGCTCTGCCTGTAAACCGAAATGATCATGGGCCCTGCCATGCTGCAGCCGGGCAATAGCGCGTCCCACCATAGTGGGTGTGAAGAAGTCAGAGGTAGTAGGACGTGAGCTCTGCGGTCTGGGAATGGGAGGCTGGCCTGGGATCTCGTATAGGCCCCGTGCATAGCTATGCCAAGTGCTCGGGTCTCGGATAGGTGTCTGCTGTCTCCTCTCTCTCAAATGTCGCCATGCCACTGCACTGTCTCGACTCATGAGCAAATGGTAAATATCCCAATACTGTCTCTCCTCCCAGTCCCGCCGTTTGCGGCGAGTAAGGCTCTGCATGCGACGCTGTGCCTGTGTGTGTGTAATATCTCCTCTATGCTCTAAAATCCGTAGGTGCTTCCGTAGCTCACGACAATCTGCATCATACCAGCGGTTCTGGGGCATGGATCCTGTGCGTGGAGGGTGCCTATGTGTGCGGTGTGGGAAGCTGCGGAGAGCTGAGTCCTGTAGGATGGAGGTGATATGTGATGTAAGTGTGTCCAAAGGTGAGAATGGATCAAGGGAGAGTAGGCGGGTTTGTAAATGGTGTGCATAAACATGTGAGAGCTCGTGTGTGAAGTGTATCGTGGTATGTATCTCAGTGGGTGAGGGAGGGTCTAATGGAATCGGAGATGAGAGTGTGAATGTGATAAATGTGTGGTCAGCACCGAGTGGGCGTCGTCCAATACTAAGTGAAGGGATGAGTGAAGCTCCAGAGGTAGTACCCAAAATGTAGTCGACTGTGCTCTCACCTCCCCCGTGAGGGAAGCAAGTAAATCCGCCTGAACCTGGCCAACGATTCATCCCGTTATATATAACGAGATGATGTCGGCTGCCTAGCTCGAGTAGATGTCTGCCATAGCCGGTGGTGTCCTGACCCGTATCTGCTGATACCCTGCTCGTGCTTATCTCATCGGGGTCTCTGGCCCTCATGATCTGTGGGTGGTCCATGTCGTATGCCTCGCACTGATGCGACTGAGTGCGGCCATTGAAGTCCCCCACAAGGAAGACTTCACCTAGTGTGCTGTAATGTAGTATCTCATCTGAAAGCGCTGTGTATGGTGAGTGAGAGAGAGAGAGAGAGAGAGAGAGAGAGAGAGAGAGAGAGAGATTTAACGCTTGTTTGTGTTCAGGCTGTTGATGCAGAACGATCATTTCCAAAACCTAATAAAAGCATAACCCAGTCAGATATGAATCCAGCAACAATTTTAATAGAAATGGGCTGTTCATTTGATAAAGCTGTCCGAGCAATCAACTTATGTGGTAGGGCTTATATCCTAAAACTTATGTGTGATGCTGTTATGAATTTCTTATCTTTCTCCAAGACTCAAGTTTAACCGATGACAAATGTTGAGCTTAGAAGGACAAATTCAGACAACATTTCAGGGGCTGACGTGATATTTTTGTCCTTTTAGTGCCAGAAATATTTTAGAAACTGCAGTCTCATCAACTTTGATGTGAATTTCCAGTTTTTTGGAACAGAAAAGGATAACTGACTTACATGCAAATGAATGTTCTATATTAGGTTTGTTGTTTGTCATGTGATTGTGTCCTTGCTTTGATTTTTAAGGTTACCATTATGTTATAGTTCAAGGCTAAAATACTTTATCTTTATCTCATTAAATATTTTGTTTTATAGTCTCCAGCAATAAATGCATGCAAATATACATGCATCAACGCGCATACATAGATACATGCATGTATGTTCTGGACTTGATTATATTTATTGTATTGGATATCTGCTTGCTTCCCTCGAATTGATCATTTGACATCTCTATGTTATGTCTTCTCGGATTCGATCATGCTCTTCTTGTTGTGCATGTTTTTTATCCTCCATGCTTTGCGCTTGTTTTAGAGGCTGTTGGCAGTGAATAATGCTTTCATTTCAGATGCCCTTTTTAAGACAAGCTGTGGTTGAGTTGATTTGGGAAATCTTTTGCTTGCCATATGCTCCTATCATGTGTTGGATGCATTTTGTAGACTAAATGCAAGATGTTATTTATGCTGTGGCAAAGTTCTTCACTCGTTTGAGTTCCCAAAAGGATAGTTCAGTTAAGGATGACTTGATATTGTTTGAATATACTGCAATGTCCTTTTACTTGATTTTGTTCGAACCTTAGGAGTACTTCTCTTCTTGTTGAATCATCCATTTGTATTGCCTTTATGATCTAGAGAGGAAAGAAATGCCAGCTCGTCATTCTGAAGATATACACATTGGTTCTTCCTTCATGCCATCACCTATGGTTCTCTGCAGTGAGGGTGATTGGATTCCCAATACTTTGGCACCGTTGCAGTTATGCTTCTCTTATTACTCTTAGGTTCAGTTTCGGAGACTAAGAATAGTTTTTGTTATAGGATGCCATGAGCACTTATGTCTTACATACAACTTGCCTCTTGAGAGGTTAGAGGATAACAAAACTCCTAGTTCAGATAAATTAATCAAATAATTTGCTCGCTGTTATTGGGAACAATTGAAGACTCTCATTAAGGATGTTATAAATGAATTGTGGACAGACAAATACATGCGTTCTTAATTTAAGCATGGGATTTTAGTGCTTATTTCAGAAGTAGAGGATCCCTTTATGGTGTCATATGGGAGCGGGATCCATACTTGGTAGCCTTTACAACATTATCTCAAAGGCTTTTGCTATTTGCTAATGACAACCTTTGATGTTCCATCAATGATAGTATCCACATTGTCATGTTGGTGTTTGAGTACTCTCTGTTGGAGAACAGCATGGTTAGGGTGCAGATTGAGTTCATTAAAGCTTCTAGCACTATTGCTTGGCAATATATATGTTATGTTGTGATGCGGTTAGGCTTTGTTCAAAAGGTCTTCTAAGTTACTTATTTTTTGTACTAGGAAGCTTATACCTCAATGTTGATTCATGAACGTTTATTTATCCCATCCAAGTTCGTTCTTGCATAGGCAAAATTATCCTTTAGGTTCTCTACTCTTTGCTATTGCTATTCACTCTTTCTATTGTTTAATTGATGCACATATTAGAGAGGGTGTGCTTCAATTGTTTGTATTTGGAGAATCACATTATTGTTCGGGTGGGCATTGTGGATGGCACCATATTGTTTGTCAAGGCCTCCACTATATCTATCAACTTGTACTTCGATTTTGAATCCTTTTGTGGATGCTTTAGGATTGGATTATGGATATTGATAAGTCCAAAATAGCTGACGTTTTTGCACCAGATTTTGATTCTTTGCTTGAGAATGGCATCCACATCGTTAGGCATCTTGGCTACTCTCTTGCCTTGAATCTTCAGTCCATATCAGCAAACAAAGTGAATTCTACTATGAGTGTTATCTAAGGTAACACATTGGAGAGTAAGGATCCGGCCTTCACGCTTTAGGTGTTGAGGATCATAGAGAGTATTCTACAGCCCTATATAGTGTACTATTTGCCACTCCTTGATGGGAAAAATGCTTGTTTGCATCCAATTGTATTCATTGTGAAGGTGTTATGGTAAAAGCAAAGAACATGATCTAGGGTGGGATGCGCTTGGGAGCTTGTCACCCAACTTGATGTGGATGGTGGTTTGGGTATCATTGGCCTCATTTTTCATATGCTTGCTTGTTATGGCACATGGTTATTATGCTTGCTTGTTATGGCACATGGTTATGCTCCCTTGAAATTCTAATCATGTTATGTCTCCTTCATGAGTGGTTCGTGGAAAAAAAATTGTCTTTACCTTGATGGAATCGAAGAACATCCTTTGCCGAAAATTGGTTGCTCTGAGAGCCTTCGTATTGTTCTTTGCAACATATTGCTATCGTGGGGCACTTTGCACTTGCATGTTACTTCCATGATAAAGGGATTACTAGCTTGAGCCAATGCTTTGTTCATTAAGGACAATTGTGAGTGAACTTTTCAATCTCTATTGTACCTTGTGGAAGGCCACCAAGACACAGTGCTTTTGAACTCGCCTATCACATCCAAGTTATCACAACATTTTGAGTTGCCTTTGGCTCATGGAAGAAGGGAGGTCTTCATAACACTAGCCACTTATCCATCATTGGCTTTCATTTTATGGGAATGTAGGTTTTGCAGGAGAAGAGGAGGAATCTTGATGCACATTTAACAAATGTGCAAACTAAGAAGGAACAAGTTAGAATTCTCACCTTTTGGAGACCAACGTTCATGCAAGCTCCAAAGTTTTGCTCTCCACCCTCGTCATTTGGAAGCAGCCAAAGTCGAATTGATTAGAAGTGAGGAATCCCATGTAAATCCCTCCTTCATATCATCCTTCATGCCTACATTTCCTCTTTCCATTTCATCTACAAACAGCAAACAAAACCTTCATGCTCGAATTGTACTTGTACACTACCCTCTTAGATTCTATCTCCTTGGTGTGCTTCCTGCTCATATGAGACATGCGTAGCGACTAGCAGCAATCAATGGCAACTTGACTTTGAGCTTGGTTGTTTCTCTATGCAATTTCCTCATACACCCGTGACCCTACTAAACATTCCTTTTTCCATATGCACCATGTGCACTTTACAAGCCCTCTCAAGATCTTGAAGATGTGCACAAAGCATATGAGTATCATATAGATAGTGTTAGCAAAGAGGCACGTGAAGATGTTGCAAACAATCAAGAGGCAAATAAATGTGTTGCAATTGATAAAGGTGAAGTGGAAGGCTTAGAAGAAGGACAAGAAGAAAAAGGCACAAGATGATGAAATAGGAGGCATGTGAGAGCTCTCCACTCCTAGTGTCACTCTCTCTTCCACTTCAATTAGGGATGAAGAATCCATTTTGAGAAGCGATTGTCGTGAGTCTTCCTACAAGGTTCATAGATCAAAGTACAATATTGATAATGGACCAATACAGAAATTCAAGAAGAATGATCATACTACTTGGAAGAAAACAGATTCTTGGGGTTTTCACGATGAAGTTCATCGTGGATATCAGCTCGTTAGTAGATCTCTTTGTGCTTGAACCTCTTCACACACTTCACAAAATCAAATCTAGAAACCATGCGACTACAACTATGTACAATGGTGAATATCCCACTTGTGGGTAATTGGTTAGCAAGCATGAGCTCCGAATCATTAAGTCTAATCATAAACCTCCCCAACCTTTTCGATGGGCAAGTCATTGCTGAATTGCTAGCCAAAGCTATTATATCTGATTCAAAAGGAATGTCTTAAAGGAGATCAAAAGATATCATCTTTGACAAAGCATAGTGGGAAATATCATTGCATGCATTGCTACCTTTTTTTTTACCAACAAGTTCATTATCAAGTAGCTAAAAAGTTATAGGCATTTAAATTCTACTTTTTTCTTAGGGACACAATTGCACTCATGCATTTCAATGTATGCTACTTGTTATATTGTTTTCTACATGCTCAAAATTATCCATATTAGAAGCTCTTACTAATATTTGATGAGAAGAGGAACCAATTTAAGAAGCGAAGGTGCATACCTATAAGATATACCTATAAGATATATGAAGCATAGGTAATGAATGGGATAAACGACTTGTCCAAAGGGGGCATTATTTCGACATTCATGACATTTCCGATAGCCACTATGCATTTCATTCTGATGTCTCAACCGTAAATCTCATTTAAGACCTCCAAGAAAAGGCTTCGAGCTCATGTTTCTCAAAACTAGGAGGCATTGGGAGCTCTTTTACCCTTAGAAGTTGGGCATGCTAATGTCAAGAAGGTGAAGCCAACTTGACATTAGGATGGCCTTCCATCCTATCCTTCACCTCACTCATCAGCCTTGCTAGCTTCTCACCCTTCAAGCTCAAGGCATTCACCTTCCATTCACTCACCTAAACCTCACCATTCTACCCCTCATCACCCATCTAGTTCCACTCCTTCATCTTTTATCCTCTTTGCTGCACGTCATCAATTTCACTAGACCTCTTGCTCAAGTTGCTTGCCTTCAACCCTATTAGTAGCTCTCCCCATACAACGTACCCCCTTATTAATCACCCTATTTAGTAGTGGCTCACATGTCACACCCTAGTTGTCCCATCCAGATAACCAAAACAAGATGGAGGATCTATCCAATTGTTCCATGGAAAATGGGAGGAGTTATCCTCATAGATGTGATAGGCGCCGTGATCCACTTGGATTTAGATAATATTGTTGAAGATAGGAACACATTGTATGAGGTTTACAAGCATCAAAAGACATACATAAAGATCCTTTGTACAAATTAATCATGCATATGCAATTAGATGCACTAGTAGCTTGTGCAAGATATTGTATGCACTTTCATTTCCACTTGTACAGGCACAGTTTAACCTAAAAAAAAAGGTAGATACCCTCACTATCTTGGGTGACTACTCCCTTGACCATCCTTTACGGGGGGACTACCTCCTAGGAGCTCATAATGGGTGATTACCTCCTTTGCTTGACCCCTTGGTGACCACCCAAATGGGGGACTGCCGAATTGAGTGACCTATGCATTTGGTTGACCACCCCAAGTAGGAGACTACCCCAACTACATGTTCTACAACCCAACTCAATCTCCTATCACCCATTTGCATCTCCTATAGGTCACCACCTTCGGGCCTTCTTGTTGGATGACCTCTTCCCACAGCCTTGGACACACATCTCGCATGGCAAGTTGCCACTTGGGAGACCATCATGAGCAAGGACATGTACCTTTGGGCACGTGAGACATTCTTGGTACACCCCATGGGCCGCTCTTGCGGGTTATATGCTGGAAACCGCTTGGGTTAATGCAGCCATCGCCACCACACAATCTCTAGGCATGGAAGCTTCCACATGCAAATATCTAGTCATCCCGTCCCAAAATATTGAGCCACTCCCAAGGCTATAATAAAGGAAGCAGACTTCATGAAGGCGTAGAACAATAGGAGAGACTGCAAACATTAAAGTTCATGCATTTCATAATTCAGCCTATGATCACATATAATACATACATATAATACATATATGTATTACATATAGATAATATGATAAACACATGCATACATACACATATATACATAATACATATATATAATATGACAGACATATGCATATATACTCAGTTTCCATCATATATGCTACGTGACACACACATCACACAATGCACATGCATGTTTGGATAATGGCACCTACATATGTATCATTGAATCTTGATTCTTTCTTATATCTTAAACAGATACTAAATGAATAAATATATATATATATATATATATATATATATATATATATATATATATATATATATATGGTAACATTCCTTAACATTCCATATCTTGGCATATGGTACGACACCACATTTCGTACGCATACCGTACATTCCATACCAAACATTCCTTACCACCTTCCTCTCTACTCAAGAAGAGAACAAGCATCAGGGAGTTCCCAACAAGGAGTTACTTATCTTCCTTGTTGGAGAGCAAGGATCAAGATGAGAAGGTATGGTAGAAGAGCTCTCAACCCTCCTATCTACGATTAACATTCGATTCCCATCATTCACTGAGGCATCGATGAAGACCCCGAGGGTCATATCAAAAGATTCCTCTCTATCTATTAGAGTTGTGGATTGCAACAAGGAGAAGATGCATTCGTGGTTTTATTTGCTTCCACACTAAAAGGGCTTGCTGACAAGTGGTAGAGCTAAGATGGAGAGGACCACTTCCAGACCTGGGAGAATTCAAAGACATAATTCACATGAGCCTTTGGGTGAGGTCACTCTTTTGAAGGGACTTTTGATGAGCTTGAGTAATGGGCTCAACATGCATAGGAAACTTTCTCAAAGCTCATGACTAGGGCTTGGTCTTTAGTAGCATAACTACCTATAAACCCTTGCAAGTTCATGATTAAGAAATGGGTGGAGAAGGCTCTCCCAAAATCTTCTCAACAAAGGCTTCACGAGCTCCTTTGATGGGATGCTACCCTTGGGGGAATACCTCTCCAAATGACGATTCCATCTCTCACCTGCAGAGAGATCAAGAGGCTTTCAAGTAGCAAAAGTTGTTAGATGAAGAAAAAGCTAACCTAAAGCGAGATTTCGATGACTTGGCACACTTAAGGCAAGAATTGGAGGAGCTCAAGGCTAAAAAAGAGGTACGTATGAGTTTATATTGCACTCTTTGTGCTCTTGAAGGCCACTCCATCAAAGAGTGTGCAAGGTGAGTTGTTTGCAAATTTCTTGGAAAAGTAGGACATGAAGCAAGGGATGGCTATCACCTCAACGGAATGAGAATGCCCAACCAAATTTAGAATGAGGCCCCAAGTGTGCAATGGTCAGGCTTACGCCATTCCTCACTCCTAGAGCCATGGACCACCTTCTCTCTTATTTACTTCCACTTCCTATGCAATTCAATTTAGCATGGGGCCATGGACACGAATGAGACCTTGACAAAACAGACCCCAACAACCCATAATGCTTTTTGTTGTGGCAAATATGGGCATATCCAAATGAATTGTTCTCGCTTTGAAGATGTACCTCCATTTAGAAATTTCTTGGAACCAAAGGATCAATCCACCAAGGATTCCTTGAATGCAAACCTCTCCAACAACATCAATGTAACTCCTATCCTTTACACATGATTATGGTTACTCATTGAAACTAGGAAGCCATTCAAACGAAGGTAGCCTCGCCTAGCACTAGAGTAGTGTAACTTGAGAAGCTTCTAAGTGTGATGACTCAGACACAAAAGCAGAAAGAGGCTTAAAAGCAAAAAACGGCTCAACCACAACCCCCACCTAGCACTAGAGTAGTGTAACTTGAGTCTTGAGAAGCTTCCAAGTGTGATGACGGGACACAAAAGCAGAAAGAGGCTTAAAAGCAAAAAACGACTCAACCGCAACCCCACAAGAAAACAAAGAAAGCAAGAATGTGAAGACTCTCGAGATTGACACATGTAAGCCGGTCCAATCGGCTAGCATTACCTCTAGAAAAGGTGGGCTAGAATCCTGAAGAGAAAAGAGCAAGAAAAGGTGAAGGTTCCTCTCGAACACCCTAGTGACAAAGCCCATATAAAAGCGAAGGAGGAACTACAACAATTCCAAGGAGAAAGTTTAAGTGACCACTTCCTCTTTGCTATGGAAATTCTCCAAAAGGCATATGAGCAAGCATCCCTCTATGACTTCTTGACCATGAGTAGAATTTTTGGGAGTGAAATGCTTGTTAACATTAATAATATAGGTTGAACTCTCCCAATAG
>CM035407.1:180359181-180369181 GCA_020310875.1 Ceratopteris richardii
TAGATGTGTGAAAGATCGTGACCTTGGTCCTGCCAAGGTTCACAACCAATCCTCTATGTGAACAAAAATCATCCAAGGCTTTGAGTTGGCATTGGAGCCCCTGAGGTGATTCTGAAATCAAAACAATGTCATCCGCATATAAAAGAATGTGAACTTGGGCACCTCCTAGGTCGCTCCCCTCCCCATCTACTCGTAGTATGTAATCGGAGATCTCATCAATGTAAAGTCCAAAAAGTGTCGAGGAGAGTAGACAGCCGTGTTGAACACCAATGGTGTTAGCAATGGGCTATGATAAATCTCGAGGGCATCGAACTCGACCAAACACTTCTCGTAAAGAGTGTTGATGGCCCATATCATCTCTATTGGGATCCCAAGGCTCAGTAGGCATCGGAACAGCCTCTCACGTGGAACTGTACCAAAAGCCTTGCGGAAGTCCACAAAGCAACAATAAAGCCTCTTCTTCCTTGCCTTTGCCCCATCAATGAGACAATGCAGGATGATGATATGGTCGATAGTGGAAAATCTCCTTTGAATCCAGCCTGGCCTGGTGCTCAGAGGCCCTCTGCCTCTGCATATGAGCTAAGCTCTGCCTCAAGAACTTCTCCATATAACTTGGCCATTGTGTGACCAATCATAATAGTCGTGTATGTACCTAGATCCAGAGCGTCGCCAGATTTGTGGATAGACACAATAGTATGCTGTGTCCACTCCTTTGGGAAACCCTCCCCTATAGCCCGGTTTAAGACATGTGCAATGAACGGAGCTATAGTGGAGGCTGCGTAGATGAGGTGCTCGCTCTGTAAACCAGTATGTTCGGCAGCCCGCCTGTGTTGCATACGCTCTGTAAACTAGTATGTTCGGCAGCCCGCCTGTGCTGCATACGAACTTGGTATGCCACATCTCAACAAAGATCCGTATGACCTGAGGTTGCCATGGCCCACAAGTAGTAGCCGATTGGAAGTGTGAGGTTAGATGGAAAATCCTTCCAAGGCTCTTGGCTTGGAAGAAAGCCACGTCGATAGACTTGCCCAGTAGGGCTCTACTTTCGCAAGCAAGGTCGATAATCCTGAGGTCATCTTGCTCCATAGGGAGGTTGATGAGTGGCCAAACAACCTTAGTCTGAGCAAGGTTGCCATCCCCTCAGACCATAAGAAGTTTCTATTAGCTACTAAATCTGGCTATTACAAGAACCAGAGAAAATCAAGGAAAGAGGTGACATACCACGTGATGGTCAAAAGTACTTGCTAAGCAACCAAGACCCCCCCGGCCAAAGAGAAGCGAGCAGTGCTCCAATGCAATTGTTTCCTCCTGATAATCAAGAGGAGAGGTGAGATTTGCTGCTCAGCCGAGAGCTTTAAACCAATATGGCGTCTGTGGTAACGAACTGCAGTGCGAGGTGGAATCCATTGAAATTGGGCACAAGGGAGCCACCTACGGAGAACATCCCTGCCAATCCAAAAACCACATGATTTGTGCCAATTGATTTTGGCACTGAAAGCATTGCAGAACTTTCCAAAGCATCCCAGAGTTTGGAGATATTGATGACCTCATGGCCATGTAAGTAAATGGAAGTATCATCTGCAAACTCAACATCTAGCAAACCCTTCTCTCTAACTGGAAGTCTAACCCTCCTCTCTAACTGGAAGTTTGATACCCTGTGACCCAGTTTCTTGAGTAGACAAAAAGGAACTCATGGCCTCACCAAAGAAAAGGAACAAGGATGAAGCCAAAGGACAGCCCTGTCTAACAGATCTCGAAATGTTGAATCTCTTCCCTCAGCCCCCTGCCACAAGAACTTGGTTATGGGCGGAATCGTAAAGGGAAGAAACACCCATGATCCAACAATAGAACTGCAAGAGGCCCTTAGACCCTCCTCCCTTAAACCCATGCTTTCTCAAAGTGCAACAATAGAACTGCAAGAGGCCCTTAAACCATCCTCCCACTGCAGCTCGCTCCAAATCATGGCACTGATCAGCCAAGCTCTAATCAAGCTGAATATTCTCATAGAGCAGGGGAACTCTGATTAGCCTCCTCCCTAAAGGTGACAACTACTGGGGCATGATCAGACATGCAGGAGCCCACCACAATCAGCCAAGACATCACTGACATAAATGCAATCAATCCGAGAGAGATTCATCCCACCAATGTGCCTGTCCGAGCGCGAGAAGACAAGACTGCCTCTTTCTAGCAAAGTCTTCAGTGTGCCATACATCATGCAGCCTCAACGTCATACATAATCTCTCCCAAGTCGCAACCTCACATCTATGCATAGTGATCTGGCTACCCCATGTGTTTCCTCAAGTGCCTCAATCATGTTGAAGTCACCAGCAACACACCAAGCATAAGTAATCTGTGACCAAAAAGAAGCATGTGCACTCTCATGGTTCAGAGCATAGAGATTGAGAAAGCCATATCTGAGGCCTCTCTGCTGCAAAATCAATCATATGGTCCTGCCAGGGACAATCTTCTCTCTGTCCAGAATCATGGTCTGCATGGACTCCCCAACCAAAATACATACCACCTTGGGACACATTGGGCCCGTATCTAGCTGACCGGAAGACCTCACAGTCTCTGCAAAAGTTATCTGCACTGTCTAGTGCGGTGACAGACTTTTGTTCCATGGGACAGTAGCACCCTGGACGGGGACACAAGATGGGCCAGCAGCATAGACATGCGGTTCGACAGACTTTTGTTCCCACCGGGAACCAATATAGTGCCCTTGAGGAGGAATTACCTGTGTTCAAATATGTGATTAGAAGTTATTCTTTCTTTAAAAGATCTCAGAAAAGGTCTGGTCTTTGGATACACAGCGCAGATTTTAAAACCAATATGGAGTTAATCTGCTGTAGTCTCTCGATCAATTACCTGCTAAATGTGAGTTGTTTCTTTCGCAGGGTGAGATGGCCTTGAAAATCCTGTTTGAGCACTGCCCTCTTTTTAGCGTAGTGATCGTTGCCCTCCTGACTTGCATAGATAATAGTTCTTTGTAGCATAGTGATCGTTGCCCTCCTGACTTGCCCTCTTTGTAGCGAAGTGATCGTTGAAAATCCTGTTCAAGCACTGCCCTCTTTGTAGTGTTGTGGTGGTTGCCCTCCTGACTTGCATAGATAATAGAAAATAGTTATTCTTTCTCAAAAAGATCTCACAAAAGGTCTGGTCTTTGGACACACAGTGCAGATTTTAAAACCAATATGGAGTTAATCAGCTGTAGTCTCTCGATTAATTACCTGCTAAATGTGAGTTGTTTCTTCCCCAGGGTGAGATGGCCTTGAAAATCCTGTTCGAGCACTGCCCTATTTGCCCTGCTGACCTGCATAGATAATAATATTGTCCTAAACTTGTAATGTGTCTATGGACCAACATGCTTATTAGACTGTAGAAAACTATCTAACCCTCTTTCCAATCTTATCCATATTTTAACAAGATGCTAGGAAGTTCTTTGATATGTTGACCCACATGGCATTTGGAGAGAGCCTTACAGGGATTTAAAGCATTTTCTCCTGTCAGAACATTCTATGCAAGAGTAGCCAATCTGAGTAAGCGATTCTGATGTTCGAGGAGAAAGATAAATTATTTGTGAATCTTTATTGCCATCAGCTCCAGTTTTATATTAGACTTTACACAGCATCCAGGTTCTTAACCACATGATAGATTTATTCATCAGGCCTTAAAGCTCCTATTTGATATTCTAATTGATGCTGTAACTTAGTCTACTAAGTCTGCACGTAAGGCCCCAAAAAGGTCACTTTGAATGATAGAGAGACATTTGACGTGATTAAGAGGCATAGGGGCTTTCTTAAGCAAACCATGACACATGCTGAAGTCTTGATAATCAATGGCAATTAGCTCACTGGAAAACAGTACTAGACTTCCCGTAGTGCATGTGAAATCATTGGTTAGCAAATCATCTATATTCTATTTGACTTTGGGGCTTGAACCAGGAACCCCAGATTGATTCAAGTATATGCCAACCTTAGTGGGAAATGTTAATTTTATATGAGGAACCATGTTTTGGCAAAGCTTTGTAAATTTTAGCATGGAATCAATCTATACTTTTATTAACATGGAGACACCCATTGTAGATGCTTCATAAAGCTCTCAAAGTCTATTTTGCTCCCAGTTATGTGATCATGCCCAAAAAGCCGAACATACTCAGTCTGTGTTCCATATTCTTGGATACAGGAACTTTCTAACTAGCCTTAGCTAATTTGTGGGATCCATCTAGCCTCTGATGTCAGAAATTCGTTATGAAAATATAAGTTTAAGTTGACTGAATCAGTATCTGTAAGGTAACCAATAAGTGAAGACACAAATGACAGGTGCCAATACGTGTTTATAATGAAAAACCCTTAAGGGAAACTTTAAGACATGCTTTTTCATCCTTCCATTCCAATAATCATGTACGTAGCTAAGATCAGAAGATCAGAAGTACTAGATTGTCCTTGGGAAGGAGCACCAGTTATAACCAACACCTGACTGGCTGTAAAGTATGGCTCCTCTGCTTTGGTTCTTTCATATCTGGCTCTAAAGTATGGCTTCTCTTGCTGTAGACGAAGGATATATGAAAAAGCAGATTTAGGTTCTGGTAGACACACAGGAATCCAGACACCTACTGGATAGGGAAGGGGGACACAAGCTCTGGACTAACACAGCAGACCAATCATGTGCATGTGTATACACTGTACATGTACAGGCACATGTACATCTATCTGCATCTGTAATTGTAAAATTCTATGGTGTGAAAGCATGTGCTTCTGCATATGCATGAACATATGTAGGAAGGTAGGTAGTTCTCAACGCCTCCATGCATGCTTGTTTTTTGTTTGGCAACTGGGTATATCATCATCTACTAATGTTTATCCATTGGAATATGTCCTCTGATCTATTTCATACTTGGTAGCAAAGCTGATTTTGTAATGTTTTCAAGCTTTTTGGCAGCTTTTGCATGGATTCATCATTATGTGTTCTCACTATAGCCAATGTGATCAGGATATTCATTTTGTAAGAAACTCACTACAGATCTTTTGTGCATCTAAAAAGGTTGATTCACCTGACAATGAGGAATCAGCAAAAGGAATCACTTTGACACTGCAGAGCATGGGCTTTTCATCCCAATCTATCGGAAATGCTATCAAATTGTTCGGTATGTCATTCATAAGTTATTGATATTCTTGTGTCTGTCCTATGCTGTAATGTCTACTCATAACATAAAATGGGCACTGAAATAAATCTCTAGGAAATTTGGACAGGTACTGATGATTTTGAACAAATATTGAATGCCTTGATTTCGCATTGCGAAGATGAGGAGAAGCGAGTTGTGGATTCTGTGCCTGAGCGAATACATAAGTATATGCCTGTAAGGATTTCTTTTTTATCATTCAGTACATAAATTTAAATTTGACATGTGTGCAAATAAGGTATTTAAAGGTGAGAGGGGCTCTTTCTTCCCAAGCAAAGTGGAGAAGGAAACAAAGAAACAACTATTGATGCTTAAGGCCAAATATAGCTGAGGAGACTTGTTGTCCAACCATGCGTATTGTACCCAATGATGATTACAGAAAAGCCCAAGCTAAGGATGATGTTCCACCATACTTCCACACTTCAGTCCACAAAGAGAGCCCTTTATGTAACTTAAATCTAAATCTAGTGAGTTCTGTATGTGCACCAAGTTGCTTTGCCAGCTTGTTAGGGGTCTCGTTTAAAGCTCATTAACATATTCACTAAAATTAAAGATATTTTCAACCATTATGTTGTGATTAGAACCACTGTCTAACTTCACTTGCCTGCAATAAGGACCATGTGGCACATATTACAATTATAATATGTATGTAGAAATATTACAATTATAATTTGTATGGAATATTACAATTATAATATTTATGTTGAAATATCTGATATCCGATCATTGTGAACATGTGTGAATGTAAGAGAGGAGAGGTGAAAATTAGGAAAGATTTTGTAGAGTTGTGTCTTCCATCTATTAAAAAAGACATAATCTAGGACAAATTTATTTGTTGAAATATGGGACATAATTTAGTGCATGATGTGATCAAGAAGGGGGTGATGGGGTGCTAGGACTACATTTGTGTCTGTTTGTGTGGCTATTCAAATGTATATCCATGCCTTTGCATATGTGACAACTAGGGCTTGAATCATCCTGAAGTGTGTTTATGAAGCATCGGATGTCCTCTCAATGTGTCTTATATCTACCCTAAGAGTATCATATCTTCAAACCATCTTCATATAAAGTGATCTTCACTTCTCTCTTGCCTTCATGACATACTTTCTTTCCTCTAGGATTTCCATAAGTTCACACCCCTTTCCACTAGCCTGTGTGATGCTATGTGATAATAAGAATTATAATCATGAGCCATGTGGTATTTAAGTGTCCATAGAGAATGTCGGTTGTATGAATCCATCCTTTAATATGGCAAGGAAACCAGTGCATTATGGGAGCAAAATACTTTCTAGGGCTGAATGAAATTATAGCACTACTAAACAAAAAGCCTTGGCCATAGTATTTGCCTTGAAGAAGTTCCTTTATTATGACATCTCCTTCACTGTGATCACTAACCACCAAGCACTCTAATATCTGCTCAACAAACTCAAGGTGGCTAGGAGGGTTTGGAGATGGTTGTTTCTCTTCCAAGAGTTTGATTTTGACATAGTACAAAGGAGTGGGTGAAAACACGTAGATCATCTCTCGAGGATAAGGCATGCACAACAAGCTCGAAGAGGGATAGAAGATGACTTCCTCGAAAGAGCCATCTACAATGTAAGTGCTGCCTCTCTTAGTATCATGAGGGATTCTAGTATTTTTCAAGCATGTGTATGTGTGTATGTGTGTGCATGTGTGTATGCACATATGTGTGTATGTATATGCATATGCGTGTGTATGTATGTATGCATATGCATGTATATATACATGTGTGTGTATGTATGCATATGTGTGTATGTATGTAACATATGCATGTGTGTATGTATATGCATGTGTATGTATATAAGTATGCATATGCATGTGTGTATGTATGTATGTATATGCATGTGTGTATGTATATGCATATGTTTGTGTATGTATGTATGTACATATGTGTGTGTATACATATGTGAGTGTGTATGTATATGTATATGTCTCCCCCCCCCTCTCTCTCTCTCTCTCTCTTTTTATGTTTCTCTCTCTCTCTCTCTCTCTCTCTCTCTCTCTCTCTCTCTCTCTCTCTCTCTCTCTCTCTCTCTCTCTCTTTGTGTGTCAATCGAAAACAAAACAATCACTTATATCGATGTAATTGTTTGGATCATTGTCGTCAAAGTCCACTTAATGTTGTCCTTCATCCAATTCCAAAGACATGATGCCGAAATCTCTTGCAAAACTAAAGAGGAGAGAAATTAGAAAAGGCAAAACATAAAGAAAGAGAAAAGAGTGCTATAGTATGTGTGATAATTACCAATATTTTAGATCTAAAGAAATAGAGAGCTGTGCATAGAGAGAGAGAAAGAGAGAGATGTAGCTTACGCGTGCAAACTCGATAGTAGCAGGTTTTGTTTCAAAACACGATGAATGATGAATTTTTGCTCTCGGGTCCGGTTAAAACACTGCATCGGTATGAGCGTCGATATGGGCATCGATAATTTCTAGTGATTTACCGATGCCTATACGAACGCTCATACCGATGCCTATGCCGTCACTTAAGTTTCGGACGCGTATATTGCCTCCGTGGCTTTTCAAGCATTTTCAATGGTCATATCGATGTCGAGGCATGACTGTCGGTATGCACAACATCAGTATGCCCCTGATATGTTGTAGTGTCACAATTTGCCCTTGGGTGACAAGTGGAAAGTTAAACAATCACTCCACTCAATGGAGGAGGAACCAATGGACCAGTAAAGATCACACAAGCTATCTTTAAAGTTTCTTAGCAAAGACAAGACATTCAGAAGAAAGTATGAAATATGTATCACAATTCTGAAATATCTATCACAAGTATGAAATAGATACAATCCTGGATAGGAAACACATGACCCAACAATCCAGTTACATAGCCAACAGTGAAATCACAAGAACAGGTATAGCCACAATCCAAGGATGGAATGCACCAACGGGTCCTCCAAAGAAGCAAGTGTGGGAACCAACCCACAGAAGCACCAACTCTTGACCATGCTTCCCCTGAAATGCCCCTTGTACTACTCAGCACAAGAGTATGTAGTACAAGCTCTTATGGATACTGAAAATGGTATATGATGATAGTTCCTCCTTGATGATGATCTTGCATTGTTCCACCTTGTCCTTACATAGAGGATGATGATAATGAGCTTTTTGAAGTCATCGATGGGCATATCTTGCCCTTCCATCATGATATGTTGGAGAGATCTATCTCTCAAATTTGAATTACACAAAAAATGGGGATAAGAGAGTAAAGAATTTTCATAAGGGCCAAGAATAAAGAGCGAATGGTAATTTTACATGAGTGCTTTTGGAGAAAACATGGGATATGCCCTTGGGGAAGCATGCACTTGTACGGGAAGGAGATACTTTAGAGAGAGGGGGGATCCGTGTGGAAAGGAAAGAAGAGGAGGAAAAGTACATGCCACTTGGAAGGAGACGTACCATGGAATCTATGCCACTTGGCACACAAGGGGAGGCACGTACGCTTACTCTTACATGTCAAGGAAGGAAGAAGTAATATGTCAAAGGTATACATAAAACATTTTTTGAGGGGGCCTCTTTTTTGTACTATATCTAAGTATTAGAAGTACCAAGTACAATACCTTAGAGTACATAATACTATACTTTAATGTACAAAGTACATAAATGCAAGTACAAAGTACCCTTTCAAGTACTGCAAAGTACACTTCAATCATTAGAAAATACACTTCACTCCTTGGTGGGGCTCCATAGATAGAGAACACTTATGCACACGAGTGTCACAACATTTAGGCTTATCAAAGTTTGGAAAAAGATGTAATCTGGATGTCCTTAATCTTCCCTTTGGATAAAACAACCCATGTCATCAAGTAGGAGCAAAGATAATTGATACGTAGGAGCAAAGATCCGGTCAAAATGAACATCTTTATTTTGAGGATAACTGTTGGCTTCAAGGTTAGCCTTTTAATGACCAAAGCTACCATTAGGCTTGTATTATAGTCAATAGTTCCATGTGTTCCTAATGATCTTCTTGTTGGGATGCAATTCACATGAACGAAAAGTACCATTATTCATACTATCATCAAATTTTAATTGCATAGCAGCTATCTGATTTTCTTTTTTCTCTTTTTTTCTTTTGAGCTTTCTTACTATACAGGAAGATAGTCTACTCTCTTACATTAGAGGGAGATCTAGCTTGATTATAATAATATTATTTAATTTTTATGGTTAAGCCTCAAAGCATACAAATACATGGTCTTTTTATATATGAAAAATTTTGACCAACAAACCTAAGATGCATATCAATATTCCTCACATAAATGGTATGTTGAAAAGAGTATTTAATATCCACTCGATTAATTGGAATTGTGATTGGTTGGATATATACTCTAATAGGACTAGAGGAAAAGCAAGAGACATTGATGAAGGAAGATATATAAATTTCTAAACTTGGAATTTTTTTCCCATTATGCACATTATTATAACCATGTTGGTGTTTTCCCAATCATCATGTAAATGAGACATGCATGTTGGAAGTCAAAATATTGATTGTTAGTGGCTTATGGTCTTTCATACAAAAATTCAAGCTTGTGAGGATGAAATAATGACAAGATGGAGAATGAAAAACATCTTATCATAGTATGAATGTGGTAAGGTAAAGAGAGTTAGTTCTATATTTATGATGAATACAAGGTGTCTCCATTGTAAGTGTGTATCATGATTCATTATACATGATGCCATGATATTTATGTGCAATGTATCACAAACTATGATCCTTCTGAAACTGGAAACAAATCATCCAAGGACTCTAAAGATAGGGAGAGTAGTTCTTTCATGTGCTCTTTGTCCCCCTATCTC
>CM035407.1:180374181-180412037 GCA_020310875.1 Ceratopteris richardii
ATGGGATCACAGTTTTATCACTGTTTTCAGGTATTGGTGGAGGAGAAGTCTCTTTACATAAATTGGGCATCTATTTGAAAGTGGTCATTGCTGTTGAGATCAATGAGAAAGTCAGAGGTGTGCTAAAGAGCTGGTGGAGAAAGAGTTGTCAAGCAGGAGAGCTAAAGCTAAAAAATGATGTCAGGGATCTTACTCATGAAGTATTAACAGATCTAATCGATGAAGTTGGTCCAATCGACCTCATAATTGGAGGCAGTCCATGCAATAACCTGTCAGGAAACAACCGTGTGAGCAGAACTGGCTTGAATGGCAGTGAATCCAGTCTTTTTTTTGAATTTCCTCGAATTTTAAATATTGTAACACAAATCATGCGTGACAAAGGTTTCCTATGACATCAAGCCGAACTATTGGTTATTTATTCGCATATTGTTTTGTATGATGGAAAAATGAAGAATTGTATTTGGCCTTGTTGGATCGACGATTGTGACATATGATTGATTGCAATATGTACGTCTGTTCTTGCCATTTTCTCCACAGGTAACTGTTTCCAAATGGGATCTTCTAGCTGGACGAGCTGTTTGTAGCACCAAGCTTTCAGGGCACAACCTCCGAATCTTTCTGCTCACTACATTCTGCGTACATGTTCATGGCAGCTTCCGGTGCCCAACAGTTAACCTCAATAACATCGTTGCCATTATCAGTGCCAATTCGGAAGCTATGACAGTGTCACTTTTCCTTTGGAGATAGATTACATCTGCAGAACGTCTCATCGATCGTCTATGGTGGCCCCGGGCTCAACATTGATGCCCAAAGTCCCGGGTCGCTGGCCTGGTGGTTGGGCCTCTCGCCTCTTGAGGCAGGGGCGAGGGTTCAACCCCTGGCAGCAACATGTAGGGACATGAATCCCAGAAACTGTTGTATGTGGCTGTTGGCCACCGTTTGACCATCCCCGCGGTAGTTGTGACCGCCATTCAACCCAGTATTGTAAACCCCTTCTCTTGTGGGATAAGGGGGGTCCCATGGGTACTATGCCCTTCTTTGTACAGTTGCAATTTCAAAGTTAAAGTCCGAGGGAGTAGGCCTCGGCCGAACCTAACATTGATGCCCATGGGGGCATCCTTTGATGCCCATCCATGGTACATGGGCATCACAAGCGATGCCCATTTTTCAGAAGGAAGGATCTCTTAGTCCCATTGAAACTCCCATAAAGATCTATCAACGAAAGAGCTTCCACTACATCCCTCCTACACTGCCACCACATCCATTTCCAGTCTCCAACACATCATCATCACAAGGCATATTGGATCAACCATTAACGCTTCCTCCAATGGATATGGCAAACATCCAAGGACCACAGCTTTTTATGACGGGGGACAACTTGACTAATCTGTTGTCTCACATCAATATCAAATTTCTTTCCTTCAAAGCCGCTCCCCATGAGGATATGGACGACCATGTGAGGAGGTTCCTTACCCTATATAAGACTAAGGGTTTACATTAGTGAGAAGATGCTTTCCTTGCCTTGTTTCCAACCACTCTTGAAGGGCTCACGGATCCATGGTACAATCAGTAGGATGAAGGACACTTCACCTCTTGGGAAGCTTTTAAAATCGCCTTCACAAGTACGTTAATCTCAGGAAACTCCACAGAATGCACTCTTGATCGATTGGAAAACCTTAAACTACCAAAGGGAGAGATAAGAATTGATGACAAGGGTGAAGTTTTTAGTTTCTCATCTTCTTGACCATCCTAGGGACTTTCTAGTCAAGAAATGGGTAGATAAAGCTCTACCCAAAACTTCTCAGCGAAAGCTTAGAGAGTTACTACAAGTTGATGTGTCTTCAGAAGAGTTTGAAGCTGCAGCATCAAGGATCAAAGCAACAAGACACAAGTTCAAGGAACATGAAGGTACATATGAATTCACTTATGATCCTCTTACTCAGTTAAAAAGAGAGTTAAAAGCATTGAAGTTATAAAAAGCATTGCAAGAGGAGAAGATTGCTTGGCAAGGAAGGGATGAGGCTCTCGCTTAGCTTCGATAAGCATTGGAGGACCTTAGAACACAGAAAGAGGTAAAAACATATATTTGGTGCACTGCACAAAAAAAAAAACAGGACATTCTCCTCAAGATTGTGTGGAGAGGTTGGTGTGTCAATTTTGTGGAAAACCAAGTCATGAAGCAAGGGATTGCTATTTTCTCAAAGGTATGCAAGCTAATAGGGTGTCACCCAATGTACTTGCAAATTAGCCCCTATTACCGAATCCAAGATTCCAAGTGGAAATCATATATACCACCACTCAGATAAACTCTTCTAATGAAAGAAAACCTCCATTTAGAAGACCAACTGATCTTGTAATGTGCCATAGATGTGGGGAGTATGGGCACTTTCAAGGAAAATGCTCGCTTCTAGAAGGATCTCCACCTTGTAGGTATTGTTCGGATACAATGGATCATTATTCAAAGGACTACAAAGCCTTCTATTAGTCAAACCTCCTCCATGATCGATTAAGCTCCATCTTATCAAGTCAATGTTATCTTTGTCAATAAAGGGAAGCCACACCCAATCCACTCAAGTGAGATAAAAGAAAGGAATACTAGTAAGTGTCCAAGTACTATACACTTTTCTCCATGCTTTTCTCAAGACTCTCTTGACTTTGCTAGTTCATCTTAGAAAAATGACCTACGTAACAATGGTACTCCTAGGCATTTTGGATGATTTTTACCATTGATCTAATTAATTTCTAGTAAAAAAAATTTGAGAAGCTTGATTAATAATGTGGACATGTTTGATGATATTATTTTTGCATCTCTAGAAAGAATTATCTAGCCCTCTAGGGAGGGCTTGACTCACTGCTAAAAAATCTTTATCTTTCGCTAATAGTCAATATCCAACAATGGAAAGTAGGATCCACAAATGATAGGTGCTTGAATTTGAGACACATTGTTTGGGTTGATCCTCATATAGGTTTAAAATACATGAAATGATCCAAATTTCAATCATTTTAGGTGCATCACTTGTTTTATCCTCACACATAATAAAGCATACATCTAATAAACCAAGCTCTTTCCCTACAAAAAAAATATATGATGCTCAAAAACATCAATTGTGAATATCTATGGTTGACTCTAGATCTCATCTATACTCAGATTCATGAACCTATAAATGTCCAATATTTTCACTTGGAATTTCTTTATGAAGGGGTCTCACAAAATATAGAACTAGGGAAAAAAAATTTATTAACAAGGATGATATATTGAGCACATCTAAAATATTCCCTCAAATTTCATTCAAAATTCAAATAGATCATTTGCCAAATGCCAGGGTTATAACCATGCAAATAGGATTGCTTCATAAAGTTGGAGATGCATTTGATATTGTTCTCTGTCAACAAGTTGTTTGATGCTTGGTTTACTTATGCATCATCCATCTTGATATTCAATTTGATGTCTACCACATGAGCAGGTTTATGCATTGCCTAGGTGTCAAGCCTCGGTAGGCAGTTAAGCACATCTTTTGCTACTTGAGTGGTATCCGACTACTTGGATTGTTTTATCCAAAAGGGGGATCAAAACCATCGGATTTACATGATTTTTCTAACTTAGAGTGAGTTGGTTTGTATGACACTCATGTGTCCACCAATGGTTTTTGCTTCATGCTTGGTAGCTCATGGATATCTTGGTTGAGCAAGAAGCAACCTGCTATGGCCACTTCTAGTTGTGAGGTTGAGTATGTTGGGTGTGTATAGAAGTGTGAGAGATACACGAGAAGCACACACAAGGACAAACGTAGCAAGACACACGGAGAAGACGGTGATTGGAATAGCTCTCTCTATTGACAATGAACTAAACTAAAGTAAGTGTTGAATAATATCCCTAAGTACAAAGTACCACCACATATGAGAGTATCAAGTATGTGGTAACATGGGGAAAAAACCTCTAGCCAGCGCTAGAGTAAAAAGTGTCCATGTATAGACAAAAGGTTCACATCAAAGCTACTCGAGGAACACATAAGTGTAACAAACCCCCCTGAAGTGAATGATGTGAACACATACAGAGAGTGACAGATCAGCCCCCATAAGGTAACAAGCCTAAAGCTTTGTGAAAAGCTTCAAACTTTTCCCCTGGAATAACTTTGGTGAATATGTCTGCCACATTATCTTGTGTAGGCACATATACCAAATCAATATCTCCTGCATGAAGGCGCTCTCTCACCATAATGATAATGCACCTCAATATGTTTGGTCCGTGCATGAAACATTGGGTTTCGTGCAACATCCAAAGCACTCTGACTAACAGTGAGAATATGCATAGCAGCATCAATCTCCATGCAAAGATCCATCAATAGGCGTCTCTGTTGGAAAAACAAAGGATTCAATGTCCATTGGTCAAAGATTGTAGAGAGATCACAACATATGTAGCAACTCTTATTAGCCTTTGTACAACAAAAGCACCCAGCGCTCTTGGCTAGGCGAAAAGCCTCTCAATGCAATCGGCGTGGGTTCGATCCCCGCCTCCAACAGTGGCACGTGCGAAGAAGTTTTTTTATTAAAAATCAAAACGGACAGCTTTTTCATGATGGAAATACGATTGCGATCATTTTTTTTAGTTTGCTTTATTTGAGATAGCGATCGCTATAATATGCTTTTGGTATAGCTTTTCAAGGGAACAAGAAAGACTAAAGGAACAAGCTTGGCTTATTGTTAAGCATCCTTCACCTAGTGTTCAACACAAGCATTGGTGCTTGGACCTCAATAGAGGTGTTTCTTCTAGCACATGGGGCAGCCATGGTGCTAACTTGGAGCATGTTGAGGAGCAGCTATGAAGTTCTTCTTGGAGGAGAAGAGTGTGCTCACACTCTTGCTCATGGAGAGGACTTGGTCATTAGCAGCTTGGTGGTGAGGATCGGACATCTACATGGTGTATTTGAAGATTGTCTTCTTCATGAAGATTTTTGTTTACTTCAAAGACATTGGATGGTGGTTAACATAAGATTTACATCTTATCTTAAGTATTCAGGTACATCTTCTCTTTATGCACACAGGTACTACTTGAAGTTTATGGAGGCAATAACATCTATATCAAGAAGAGTCTTATTTGGCATAAGGTACAAGAGAATCAGTATGTATATGCTTTATGCATATTTGGATGAGGTGTTAGAGAATATATGTTCATATGAGTTATGATAGTGTGAGTAAGCCTTGGCTTACGTAACACTTTACACATGTTGTCTAATCTTTATCGATCTTGGTCTCATTATTTGTATGATTAAATGTGGTATGTTCATGTTTTGTCAATATTGGAAGATTGCTATATTTTATGTTGTATATGCTGGATTCTAGTGTATGTTTTTAGGTTTGTGAAGACAGAAGATAGCAGGTTCAGAGTTAGTACTCGCTACATTTGTTGTCAAGCAGTGATTGCTTGATAAGAACACTTTTGGATATCTAGTTTGCATATTTTCTCAAGTATTATGGTTCATATTCAGCAAGTTCATGTTTTTTGAAGGAAAGTCAAAATCAGTTTTGAAGAAAACTTTTGAAGAAAAGATTTAAAGGAAAATTTTGGGAATACAAGCTTGAAGCATGTAATAGCTTACAGCTTATGAAGTTTGCAAGTTCCAGTTCAGTTTGTACCAATATGACATTGCAAGGGGGATTGTTGGAAAACAAAGGATTCAATGTCCATTGGTCAAAGATTGCAGAGAGATCACAACATATGTAGCAACTCTTATTAGCCTTTGTACAACAAAAGCGCCTAGTGCTCTTGGCTAGGCAAAAAGCCTCTTATGCAATCGGCGTGGGTTCGATCCCTGCCTCCAGCATTGGCGCGCGCGAAGAAATTTTTTAATTAAAAATCAAAACGGACAGCTTTTTCGTGATGGAAATACGATTGCGATCGTTTTTTTTTTTTGTTTGCTTTATTTGAGATAGCGATCGCTATAATATGCTTTTGGTATAGCTTTTCAAGGGAACAAGAAAGACTATAAAAGAACAAGCTTGGCTTATTGTTAAGCATCCTTCACCTAATGTTCAACACAAGCCTTGGTGCTTGGACCTCAATAGAGGTGGTGTTTCTTCTAGCACATGGGGCAGCCATGGTGCTAACTTGGAGCATGTTGAGGAGCAACTACGAAGTTCTTCTTGGAGGAGAAGAGTGTGCTCACACTCTTGCTCATGGAGAGGACTTGGTCATTAACAGCTTGGTGGTGAGGATCGGCCATCTACATGGTGTATTTGAAGATTGTCTTCTACATGAAGATTTCGGTTTACTTCAAAGACATTTGATGGTGGTTAACATAAGATTTACATCTTATGTTAAGTATTCAGGTACATATTCTCTTTATGCACACAGGTACTACTTGAAGTTTATGGAGGCAATAACGTCTATATCAGGAAGAGTCCTATTCGGCATAAGGTACAAGAGAATCAGTACGTATATGTTTTATGCATATTTGGATGAGGTGTTAGAGAAGATATGTTCATATGAGTTTGAAGATTTCTGGAAGCAAACTTGTTAGCATTCTTTGCTACTTTTTAAGTATGTGATCTTTTCACACATGTATCTGACTTAGGGTCTTCCATAACCTAAGATTAGATGAGGGTTTGTTGATTATCAGTTTTAGACTGATCCTTCCTCTTTCGGTCACTCATATTCACTCTTCTACAACCTATTAGGTCACACATCTCATGTATATTTAGATTTTTGTTCATACATCTGAATATGTTTGTTACATTTGTACATTCACTCATCCATCTATTTCTGTTCACATAGAGTGGTTGAGATTTTGACTCCCACATTGTACATTGAAGATTGGTATATATGATAGTGTGAGTAAGCCTTGGCTTACGTAACACTTTACACATGTTGTCTAATCTTTATCTATCTTGGTCTCATCATTTGTATGATTAAATGTGGTATGTTCATGTTTTGTCAATATTGGAAGATTGCTAGATTCTATGTTGTATATGCTGGACATATGGAACCTTGGACCTGTGATATGAGCTATGGGCCTACTAAATTTTCAACAATCTCAGCCATATACACTCCACTGTAGCTCTAAAAACTGCCTTGTACTCAGCTTCATAACTCGATGTCGTCACTGTAGGTTTCTTCTTACTCAACCAAGATATGCATGAGTCTCCAAGGAAAAAGCAATTACCACTAGTGGACATGCGAGTATCATAACAACCAGCCCAATCACTATCTGTAAAAGCATGCAAGCATGGCTGAATATCCCTTCCATAAAAAAGACCTAAGCTCAAAGTGCTTCTGAGATATCTAAACACACATTTTACTGCTTGCCAATGCTTAGTGCCAGGGCTATGCATGAATCGACTCAACTGGGAAATTGCATATTGTATATCCGGCCTTGTGCATGCATATATAAGACATCCCAGAGCTTGCTGATAAAGAGAAGTGTCAAATGCATCTCTAGAATCCTCAATTGAGAACCTGAATCCTATCTCAACTGGTGTGGAAACTTGCTTCCAATCCTCAAAGTCAAAATGTTGAAGTAGTTTTTCAACATACTTTGCTTGATGCATAACAATTCCCCCCTCAACGGATACAAATTGGATGCCAAGATAATAGCTCAAATAACCATCATAAGTGACATCAAAAGTATGCTGCAAATTAGCCATAAGAATGTCAAGTTTTGCATCACATGACCTAGTCAAGAGTATGTCATTGACATAAAGAACAAGCACTATAAGATCAGCCCCATCTTTGCATACATAGAGTGTGCTTATGGAAGCCAAGAGCGATCAAGTGCTTATGGATTTTGTCATATCATGCACGTGGAGTTTGCTTGAGACCATACAAGGCTTTATCCAAACAACAAACTATATGCTCTTTCCCTTTAATAGCAAATCCAAGAGGTTGCTTCACATAAACCTCTTCTTGCAAATCACCATTCAAAAAGGCTCCTTTTATGTCCAAATAATGCACTTTCTAACCTCGATGGGCAGCCAATGCAACCAAGGTATGAATGGTAGTCATTTGTGAACTAGATGCAAAAGTTTCCTCATAGTCAATTCCATATTGTTGCGCATATCCTTTGGCAACTAATCTAGCTTTGTAGCAATCAATGCTACCATCAGACTTTCTCTTGATCTTATAAAGCCACTTTGTACCAATAGCATTCTTTCCTTTTGGCAATTCACATAATTCCCAAGTATCATTCCTATGTATGGAATCCATTTCTGATTGCATAGCACTCATCCATTGCAGATCGTCACATGTGTCTTCAAAAGAAAGTGGCTCTTCATTACATGTTGTAGCAATAAGAGAATAATCCACAAAATTACTTGATGCATGGTGAGAGCTTGATCTTGTTCTACCAAGTAAAGGTGCACTCAATTTGCTGTCCTGCAAAGTTTGTTTTAGCCACTTTGGCATAGTTTATGCACTCTTGATAGACATGGGTTCATTATGTAAAACACCTTCAATATGTACATCATGTTTGGGTTGAATTTCATGCTCATTTTCAGCCATATTTTGATGCAAATGTTCAGCCATATATGGCTGGAAATTTCCAACAATTTTGACAAATTTTGGCTGAAAATTTTTAGTCGTGTTTGGCTGGAAATTGTCTGCATTTTCAGCCCTATTTGGCTGGAATTTTTCAGCCCTTTGAGCCTCAGTTGGCTAGTCTACATGGCCATAGTCAAGCGCGCCATTTTGGAACAAAGGCATGAGTGTATCAAACACATCTTGTGAGCTAACTGTTGGCTGTTTTTTGCATTCAAGTAGAGGGAAAATTGAATTTTCAGCAAATACCACATCTTGACTCACAATAATTATTTTCGTCAATGGATGGTACAAACAATATCCCTTACTTTCAGCACTATAACCAACAAATATGCATTTCTTTGCCTTGTCATCAAGTTTGTGACATTGTTGTGATGGCACAAGAGCATATGCCAAACAACCAAACACATGCATATAACTAACCATAGGCTTATGACCATTCCAAGCCTCATAAGGAGTGATGACTCTCAATGCTTTTGTAGGGTAGGGATTTTCAATACATAGTTTGCACACATGATCGCTTACATCCAAAACTTATCAGGAAGATGCTTTCCTTTAACCATACATCGTGCCATTTCAAGAAGTGTTCTATTTTTATGCTCGGCAGCACCATTTTGCTGAGGTGTATATGGCAACGTACATTGGTGTGAAATACCTCTTTCATGAAGAAAAGCATCAAACTCGTGTGACATGTATTCACCACCACCATCCATGCATAGAGTCAAAAGCTTTTTTGAAGAAAAATTTTCAGCCATAGCTAAAAATGCTTTGAAACAAGAAAATACCTCATTCTTTGCTTTCATAAGATACACCCATGTATGGAGAGTAGCATCGTCAATGAAGGTAACAAAATATACATTTTTCCCAAAAGATGGAGTCTTGACGGGGCCACATACATCACTATGAACAAGCTGTAATTTTCTTGTACTGTGTGTATGAATATCTTTTGGAAAAGAAGCACGATGCATTTTTCCAAGAATGCAACCTTCACATGCATGCTTTTCAATGGACTCAAGTGTAGGCAAACAAATACCCATGTCCTTCTATTGCAAGTAAAGCAAACTATTGAAGTTCAAGTGACTGAAACGAGCATGCCAAAGCTCCATTTCAGCCATGGAAGAAGTATGAGCAACCAAGGCATTCGAGGCAGCCCCCTTTATGTATCCACGCGATACAAACCATTACATAATGTACCGGACATCACGATAACATCGCCATTGCTGAAAGCATGAACCATACACTTATCAACAACAAAGTGTACATGAAGTCCAGCTTTGGCAATCAACGAAATTGAAATTAAGTTCTTCTTGATACTGGGCACATACAATGCATTTTTCAAGAGAATCACACCTCCATTTGTAGCCATAAGCTCAATTTCTCCTACTCCAATGATAGGATAAGAGGCATTGTTTGCACACACCATGTGTCCTCCTTTGGGTGCATCTTTCAAAGAGGCAAAAAATCTTCTGCATGATGTTATGTGCTTTGAAGCACCACTATCAAAGAACCTATCCGAATCAGCCTCACTCACAACCATGCATTTAGAATGCAAAGAAGCATCATAATGACATGTAACAACACATGCCCAAAAATCTTGAGCCATGTTAGCTTCATCATTCTTTACATTTGCTAAGTTTTCAGCAATAGACATGCCGGATTCCTTCTTCTTTTCATTGCGTTTAGCAAGCGTTCTACACTCATCAATAGTATGACCACCCTTTCGACAATATTTGCATCTCTTCTTCTTTTGCAAATCACCATCATTAGAGGAATGAGTGGAAGAGGAAGGTTGAGGCTTTGGTTTTGATGAACCCAAGGTTGAACCATACTTGCTTTTCCCCTTTTGTAAGATAGCAAGTGCTTGTGTTCCCTCAATCAAACCACTCCTATTCACTCTAGATTGCTCTTCTTGAAAAATAAGAGACACAACCTCATCAAATGCATACATCTTAGGATTTCCTTTTGCAACCAAATGGAGTGTAGTAGCAAAGCTTTGAAAAGATTCTGGTAATCCTTTCAACAATGTAGAACTGAGTGATGCATCCGGAATAAGAAAGTCATTGTTGCCCGCCATTTCATTAAGGAGCAAGAAAGTGACAAAAACTTTACTTCGACGAAAGCTGAAATGAGTGCTGAAATTTCAGCTCACAAACCGTCACTCTGATGGCAATTCTGACTGCATGAATAGCTTTGAAATGGGGGTAAAACCCTAGCACACCCAACACACCTGGTGGAAATGTCTCTTGGCTACTGAAATTCACAGTTCTATGCTCCGAAGTCGATTTGCACTATTAAAAGTGCTCGCGTGGTGCGATGCAAAAAACCGAAATATGAGAAGGAGCTCAATGTGCTCTGATACCACTCGTAGGCATGTGTAGAAGTGCGAGAGATACACGAGAAGCACACACAAGGAGCACAAATGCAGCAAGACACACGGAGAAGACGATGGCTGGAGTAGTTCTTTCTATTGACAATGAACTGAATTGAAGTAAGAGCTGAATAATATCCCTAAGTACAAAGTACCACCACATATGAGAGTATCAAGTATGTGGTAACATGGGAAAAAACCTCTAGCCAGCACTAGAGTAAAAAGTGCCCATGTATAGGCAAAACATTCACATCAAAGCTTCTCGATGAACACATGTGTAACAGAGTATAGAGCAATTTTGATAGCAATTGTTGAGTATGTATGGCTAATACGCCTTTTGGCTAATTTGGGTGTTGGTCAGCTTTCTACCACTACCATCTTCACTGACACTCAGAGAGCATTGATAGTTGCAAGGAACCATGTGTTCCATGCTCACACAAAGCACATTGAGGTGCACTATCATTATGTTAGGGAGAGGCTCTCTGTTGGAGAGATCAATTTTGCTTATGTGCTCACACAGGATAATGTTGTAGACCTTTTCACAAAGGCTCTATCTAGGGAGAAGTTTGAAGTTTTTCACAAAGCTTTGGACTTACTTCCCTTTGTGGATTGACCTATTTCCTCATAGCTTACACCTCCTTATACATGAGTGCTAGCTCCTTGTTCACCACACCACTCCTAGGGGGGATTTGTCCATGTATTTCTATAGTGATGTGTGTGAACACACTTAGGACCACCAAGGAACTTTTTAGGTTTTTTTCATATCTTGTATATACATCTATAACCCTAATGGGTCACTTATTTTTGTATATTCACTTGGTAATACATTTTGTATTGTGTTTTGCTCCAAGCTTCTTCTTCTTCTTCTTCCTCCTCCTCCTCATGTTGTTCGTGTACTCAACAAAAGACTCTCTACAAAATTTCTACAGATTTTTGGTACAACTTCACCTTGTTTGGGTAACTTAGGAGTCCAAATTTACTTTTTTCACTTAGAATGCATGATCAAGACGAATTCTAGGTATTGGACATCATTACTTTGACAAGCAAGACCTAGAGAGGACCAGAGAGGATCCGAAATTTATCACAAGATATTTATTTTTTGTAATTGGGAGATATTTTGAAGACTTGATGGTATTTTGGATGGTTTTCTAAGCTTCTATAAGTCAATGGGACGTTTCCAAATCCATTTTTGGACTTGCAACTATCAAGATCAGAGGCCAAAAGCTTGGAGATCAAGTCAAACTTGCATTTAAAGTTTTGAAGATCATTAGGGAAGTGTTATTGAGCCATTTCTTTCTTTTTGAGTACTTTATTTGCTTCCTTTAGTTTGAATTGCAATTAGATGATCGACTAGAAAATTATCAACAAGAAGGGCAATAAAAATATTTAGAGAAAATAGAGCAAACACAAGAGTTACAAACGCAAGATGTTGAGGAAGAAGTTGACTTATATGATGAATTTATTAGTAAATTTTCAACATTGTGACCTTTTTGAGAGGAAAACCAAACTTGAATCGATCTTAGGGAGTATGAACTAAGCTTTTGGACAACTAAAAACACAACTCATCACTCTTGAAACCCATATTATCTATTTGGTCACAAGTAGAGAACATGACAAAGAAGCTTCTTGTCATGAAACTTTTGATATGGTATGAGAGAAGGACCTAAATCCATCCACATTTATGGAGGATGATAAAGATAGGAACAAGGATGGAATCTACACTTTTTTACAAAAGTGGATAGCGTGCATCAACTAAAGAGAAACCCACATGAGTACCACATGCTCGACGCAAGTTTCTCACTTGCACCCCATGCATACAAATGGTGAATGATCTTGAAATTCCTATGGTTTGGGCTCATTTCAAAACTCTTTTATTAATAACAATTTCAAGGTAAGAATCAAGAATAGTATAGTTGGGATGAGTGGGATAGAATGATGCACAGGGATAGGCCATTATTAGTCGATCTTTCTTAATATAAAGAGATTATACCCAGATTGAAAGGATTAGATGAATTCAAAAAAATAGAGGCTTTGTTAGAGGGCTTGATAAGTCCATAAAGATTGAGGGCAGAAGGAATGCTCCAAAGACCTTAGAACAAGCTATCAGATATACCAAACTTTATAAGGATCATAGTTTCATACCTATGGATACAAAACAACCTTTTAGACCTACTCAAGTGAAAAAATTTAAGAAATGGGTAGTCCTAGGTAAAAGAAAATTTATAATAAGATAAAAAAAGTTCAAGGGCCAAGACTGAGTACAAATCAATTTGAATGGGCCAAAAAAGAAAACCTATGCTTTAGATGTGTATCTCTTGTTGAAGTTTGAGGTTTGTGGAAGCACACCAATACAAGGAAAAAGAAGAAGCTTGGAGCACAACACACAATACGTAATGTATTACCAATTGAATGTACAAAGATATATCACCCATTAGGGTTATAGGCATATATACAATCAAGGGGAAAAGACCTCCTAAAGAGGGAAAAAAGTGCCCCGATAGTCTTAAGTGTGTTCACACACATCACTACAAAAATATATCAACAAATCCCCCCTCGCGGTGATGCAATGAACAAGGAACTGGCACTTATGTATAAGGAAGTGCCAACTATGTGGCAAGAGATCAATCCACAAAAGAAAGTAAGCCCAAAGCTTCGCAGAAAGCTTCAAACTTCTCCTGTGGCAAAGCCTTTGTGAAAAGATGTGCAATGTTACCCTGTGTGGGCACATATGCCAAACTGATCTTTTAGTAGAGAATCTCTCCCTGACATAATGATAATGCACCTCAATGTGCTTTGTGCGAGCATGGAACATAGGGTTCCTCGCAACTACAAATGCACTCTGACTTTCAGTGAAGATGGTGGTGGAAGAAAACTGACCAACACCCAAATCATCCAAAAGGCATTTGAGCCACACACTCAATAGTTTTTATGAAAGTTTCGCTATACTCAGCCTCACAACTAGAAGTGGCCACAGTAGGTTGCTTCTTGCTCAACCAACATATGCCAGAGCTACCAAGCATGAAGCAAAAACCACTAGTGGACACACAAGTGTCATAGCAACCAGCCCAGTCAGAGTTAGAAAAAGCATGTAAATTTGGCAGTAGTGATCCGTCTTGGGATAAAACAATCCAAGTAGCCCGGTACGACTCAAGTAGCAAAAATTGCGCTTAACCTCCTATCAATGCTTGACATCTAACCAATTCATAAACCTGCTCATCCTTGAGATAGCAAACTAAATATCATGCCGAGATATGCATAAGCAAATCAAGCATCCAACAGCATGCTGATAGAGAACAACATCAAATGCATCTCGAGCATCATGAAGACTCAACCCTAAACCTGTTTCCATAGGGATGGCAATAGGTTTGCAGTCTTCAAGGCCAAAATGCCGCAACAATGTGTCAATATATTTTGTTTGACATAAAGTTATTCTGCCATCAACTTACATAAACTCAATGCCCAAATGATGATGCAAATGCCCAAAATTTGACATCTCAAAAGAGGCATGCAAATCAGCCTTAAAATCAGCAATATGCTTCTCATTAGGACTAGTGAGTAGCATGTCATCAACATAGACAACAATGGTTAGAAGCACATCATTTGCACACTTAACATATAAGGTGCTCTTATTTGGATTGTTCTCAAAACCATGTGCAATTAAGTAGGGATGTATCTTTTCATACCAATCACGTGGTGCTTGCTTCAAACCATATAATGCCTTTTTCAATCTACAAACTTTGTTTTCATGCCCTTTCTATACAAAACCATGAGGCTGAAAAACATATACTTCTTCATGTAAGTCATCATTTAAAAATGGCGTTTTAATATCCAACTGATGTACATTCAACCATGATGAGATGCAAGTGCACAGATGCTACGAACGGTGGTCATTCAACATGTGGGTGCAAAGGTCTCATCAAAATCAGTGCCTCTTTCTTAAGCATAACCTTTTGCAACAAGCCTAGCCTTCTACCTCTCAACTATTCTGTTAGGATTACTCTTCAGATTATATACCGATTTAGTGCCAATGGCCTTTTTTGAAAGAGGCAAATCACATAAAGAACATGTGCCATTCTTCATAATAGCATCATATTCTGATTGCATAGTAGCCATTCAATTTTTTGAATTTTTTTCTTCACCAAAAGAAACAGGCTCATTCTCATCACAAAGACTAGAGGCAGCCATTGCATAGAAATCTGATGCAAAAGAAGCACCATGAGATCTTGAACAAGTATGATATGATAGAGGTGCATCTACTTTGCTATCTCGCAAAGTTTGCACCAACGATTTTGGCATAGTTTTTGCCTCCTCTATATCAGGCCTCTCATCAACAAGTGCATTATGTAAATCTGCATAAAAAATGGAATGATTTGGATCATCATGTGGATCCTTTGAAGGTTGAGAAATTGCCTTTACTGGACAAGCACTTGACTATCCACCTATAAAAAGAGGTAGCAAAGTGTCATACACATCTTTTCGAGCTAACTGATGTCTCCTTAATACATGAAATTAGTGGTTGAATTGCATCTTCCACACATACAACATCATAGCTAACCAAAATGTTTTTGATTTGTGGATGATATAGATAATAGCCTTTGCTTTCAGAATTGTATCCAACAAAAATACATTTCACTGCTTTATCATCCAATTTTCTACATTGTTGTTTAGGCACTAATGCATATGCCAAACAACCAAAGACATGAAGATGATCAACGGATGTCTTGCCACCATGCCAAGCCTCATATTGAGTGATAGATTCCAATGCTTTTGTGGGACACTTGTTAAGTACATATGTTGCACACATAACAACCTCAAGCTAGAAACTATGATAAAGCTTGACTTTGACCATACACCTTGCCATCTCCATGAGAGACATATTCTTTCTTTTAGCAACACCATTTTGTTAAGGTGTATATGGCATTTTACACTGATGTTTTATCCCACGTGTTGGCAAAGATGGATGGACACTCCAAGAGATTGAGTAGGTACTACCAAATCCTGCTTTGTACCAGTCCTTTGATGCTTCAGAGTTGATAAGTGGACCTCCTTAGCTTTCCAATAACACCATAAAATGGCCTATGTACTTTGGAAATGATGTATGTAAAGATTGAATCAAAACAGATAACTTTGAACCTCAAGATCTCACCAAAACCTTCTATTTATGTCTTGACACGTGCTGGATCTTTTGCTCAGTATGACCAGCACAGTAGGAATTGGAAAAATTCCTTTTAGGGGTATCTAATTAGCTTATCAAGATAACTATTCCAAGTGGAATGATATAAAAAGATCAACTATGCTCAGAGAAATCAATTTAGCAAGTAAACCTTTACCCCCAATTTTTTAGGACTGTTGCAGACTTTGACCAGTGATCACCTCGACGAGCTTTTCTCTGAAATGGCTAAACATAATCTCTTCAAATTTTGACACATGTAGATAACTTTGAGTTGGTTCCAACAAGCTTTAGATCTTTGAATTTGGTGGAGAAATGACTGAGATATGCTCTTCACAAGTTGACAGACTTTCAGGTAGTATGACAAAGAACTCAGAAATGAACAATGAAGATATATGTATTAATGAACACTTGTATACAATACCATTGAAATGAATATCATTGCCTAATCATGTAGATAGGTGTGGGTTAGAGTGTAGGCCTCACACACACTCAGGAACAGTAATGAGAAGCTCGGGAGTGATGAGTTCTCACCGCGACTTTTTGATGATCACTTTTATAGTGATTAAGTAAAAATTTGAATTCAAATTCAAACTTTTGGCTCCCTATGATCAAGCTCCTATATCCTAGGAGATATTCTATCAATCAAAGCTAACCTTTTTCCACGAATTCCTTTTGGTAGGTGTTTACAAAGATTCCAAGTCAAATGTGACTTTTACAAAGAGGTAAAGTGGTAATTAACCACTAGCATATGTTCCTATGCTTCCCCATGTGTGTATGGACTTCAAGGTATCCTTCAAGCCAAATGTGTAGGCTTGTGAATTGCACCAACACCACGCTCATCTAGAAATGCATTAAAATCAGAAGACAGGTATTCCCCCCCTCGATTAGAATGGAGGGTGTCCATTTTACATGCTAATAAACTTTTGTCCATAATCAAAAATTGTTTGAAGCACATAAATACTTCGGACTTTTCTTTTAATGGATATACCCATGCATGCCTAGAAAAATCATCAATAAAAGTCACGAAGTAAAGGTAGTTCCCAAAAGAAGGTGTCTGCATAGGACCAGAGAGGTCACTGTAAACAAGTTGTAGTTTCTAAGTAGCTCTAATTGAACCATCTTTTGGGAAGGAGGAACACTTCATTTTTCCCAAAGTACAACCTTCATAGACATGTTTACTAGGTGCCTCAAGTTTGGGTAGAGAGGACACCATTTCAGATTTTTGTAGGCATAGCAAACTTGCAAAATTCAAATGACCAAAGCATGCATGCCAAAGCTTTGCATATGAGATAGCTTGAGAACCTTGAACTGCACATGTTGAATCCTTGACAAATTTTGCATATTTTATGAGCTTATGCAGCCCATGATATAAAATGCCAAAAGCAATAATGAGATTGTCATTTGAAAGATTATGAATTGTACACCCATCAACAACAAATTTGACAACCAAGTCAATCTTGCTTAATGTTGAAATTGACAATAGATTTTTCTTGATCCTTGGCACAAACAAAGCATCTGACATTGTGAAAGAACTACCATCAACAATAATCAAAATAATCTTACCAACTCCCATTACAAAATATGAGGAGTTGTTTGAACATGTGATAATATTCCCTATAGGGGCAAGCTCAAGTGAACTGAAGAAATTGCACTACAATGTAATATGTTTGGTTGCCCCACTTTCAAAGTACCAAATATCCGAGTCTACTACACACATACTCTACTAACTGCATACAGTAGTAAATGCCCATTCTTCATTCTTCACAAGATTGGCAAACTCTATTTTTGGTGTAGAGGCCTCTGCAACAACCATTCTAGCCTCTTTCTTCTTTGCCTCTTTTGCAACGAGTTTTGGAAAACTCTTTATGACATGACTATTTCCTTTACAATATTTGCAAAACTGTTTTTGCTTTTCTATTTTCATCTTTTTCTTCCTTCTTCGATTGTGCGACATTAGAAGATTTTTTCTTACTAGTAGATGAGCTCCATTTACCCTTGCCCTTTTGACTAGCTAAGTAAGCCTAATGTGCAACACACATAATAGACATGTTTTGCCTAGACTGATCTTCTTGCAATAAAAGAGAGAATAACTCCTCAAATGTTAAGGCATTTGGATTGCCTTTCATCATCAGTAGAAGCAAACTCTGATATGAATCTAGACGGCCATTAAGAGGGGTCTGCACAAGTGAACTATCTAGCAAGACTTCATCAACAGAAATCAATTGTTCCTTCAAATCTTTGATATTTCTCATAAAATTGTCCATTAAATCTCCTTCATTCATATGCTCACTCTCCGACTATTTTCATAGGTAAGCAATACGAGCCTCATTTCTTGCCTAGTAAAAAGTGTTTAGTGTATCCAAAGCATCCTTTTTTGTTTTGCATGAGCGAATATGAGGGATAATGGCACATTTGATAGATAAAGCTTTCAATGCATGTGTGTGAGCATCTCTACCACCCCATCAAAGTTGCTCTACAATAGGTGCAGCAGAAACCACAACACAATTAGGAATTTGAAGATCCTCATCTTCAACACCATCAACATCACCTTCAAAAATTGTATTTGTAGGTGTAGTAGGTCCTTTTTCAGCACCCTATACAATATTCCATAGTCCTTTTGCCACTAATACATGAGGCATCATATATGCCCATAACGGATAATTGGTAGCGTCCAATTTGTCCTCAACAACTAACATACGAAATACATCATTGCTTTCAGCCATGGCCACTGACTAAATACCCTAATGTAGAAAGATGATTGTATCTCAAAAAGTTGAATAGAACCACACTATCAAGCTCTGGTAAACTTGTAGCAAACTTTGAGACACTTGTATTGGTGAACCAAAACATGTATATATCTTTGGCATAAAAGGACAAAATTACTTGCACAGGCATTGCGATAGTGAATTTGGAGGCCAAAATGAGCTTAGATCCAAATTTCGACATGAGATAGCAAAGCTATTTTGAACTCCTAATTCCCTTAAGTATGCTCACCAATTTGTGTGTGATTCTAAGACTGTGACCACAGGGGTGTTGATGATACCCTAAATGAAGCAGGGACATGCTCTAATACCAATTATTGGAGTTCGAGGTCTGTAGAAGCATGCAAACAACACAAGGAAGAAGAAGAAGCTTGGAGCACAACACATAATACTTAATATATTTCCAAGTGAATGTACAAAAATATATCGCCCATTAGGGTTATAAGTGTATATGCAAGCCAAAAAAAAAAACCTCCTAAAAGGGGAAAAAGTGCCCCAGCATTCCTAAGTGTGGTCACACACATCACTACCAAAATATATAAACATCCCCTAACCACTCTTAATGGAATTTCCCAGTACATAAATGGGAAGATAGGAAGTTAGGATGAGGTAATAATATGGCCCTTTATAAGGGCCAACATGTGATCCACCTTTTGCAAACACATCCAATATATAGAAGCGGTAATTGCAAGGAAATGAAGGTTATGCATAAGGACATAGAGCTCATCTATTGCTAGGTCAGTCATTGTGGTTATCATGGTTTGGACCACATGATTTGGTTAAGTTTTAGGGTATTGTTAGGGGACAATGGTGAAATTCATGATAGATGAATCCTCATGATTTTATATTTCTGTCCCATTGATCACTTGATGTTGAACTTTTGTACCTATAGGAGGAAATCAACCAAAAGAAGATTAACATTATATGATTTTGTAGTTATGAGTTTGTGTATGTGCAATCATGTGTGTGGATGTGGTAAAAGTAAATGTGCATATGTGTAGGTTTGTGTTCGTTCTATATGTGTTTATGCCTAGCTCTACGTTTATGTGGATTCTTATATGCTCATTCACATGTGTATGTCTATGTGATAATGGGTGCACATGTGATAATGTGTGCACATGAGAATGTGTATGCATATGTGAAGTGAGTGCATTTGTGAATGTGTCCGTGGTCATTTGTTCATGTTTTTATGTGTTTCCGTGCATGATATGTATAAGTATCTGTGTTTGTAAGCATGAGTGTATGGGTGATTGCTTGTGTACGTGCACCTAAGTGTATGTGTATGTGCCTATATGTGTTTTTTTGTGTGAACCTATGTAAATGTGTATGTGTTTATGTGTTTGTGAACATGTGAAAGTGGATGTGCTATATGTATGTGTTTATGGCTAAATGCATATCTAGGGGTGTTCGATTCTATGTGAATATGGATATGTTGTTTCCATATATGTGTGTCTATTTATTTATGTGCCAATGTATTTATGTTTGTACGTGGGTGTATGCATGTGAGAATGTGCAATGTGATGTGTATGTATGTCTGTTTTGATTCTTTGTTCCTAAATGCACAAATGTGTAAGAAGATAGTTATGTATGAATGTACATGTATATATCTACGATTATGTGTATATGTGTGCATATAACTTTATTTTAATGAAACCTTAAACATTCAACAATAAAATAAAGGAAAACGTGTATATATGGATTTGCCTATGTGTGCAATGAGAGTGTGTTGTGTGTTAGATGTGTGTGAGTGAACTCTGAGGTGCATGTGTGGCTGCGTGTGTTTGCATGTTAAAGTGTATGTGACTTTATGGTTGCACGAAAATATGAATGTGTGTGTATGTGCCGTGTTTAGTTAAACTGTGTGCTATCTGTGTGCGTATGCATGTGTGACTATATATATATATATATATATATATATATATATATATATATATATATATATATATATATATATATGTGTGTGTGTGTGTGTGTGTGTATCATGTCATTTAGATCATCTATTTTGTATTAGCTCCTATTTAAAATAACATTGTTGTATGCATTGGACTTTATGATAGTATCCTATATTCAATGCATTATGAGAAAGTCTTAATTGAAATACTATGTGTTTGCATGTGAGCAGTGGATCAGTCAATGGGTCTTATCACTCTACCTTAGGCAAGTAAATCACGACACAAGCACCCTGTGTGATCATGTATAGGCACATTAGTTACTTCGACCTAATCCACCTGATTGCCTTCTCATCCTGACATGTGAACAAAGGTTTTAGATTTGTTTGAGAATTGATTGATTATTGTTGTTTACAAAAAACGAAGCTCAAACATGAGGAGTTGTTTTCGCTTGGACCCTAGGTGTTGAGAGCTTCTCTTTAGGGATCTGACTGCCTCCATGGGACCCTGAGTAGCAAGAGGAAACCTCATCCCTTCCCCCTTATCAGCAAGAGACATAGTATTTCATAGTGAAGATATAGAATTGATTTGTATTTAGGATTTATATATGATCATGAATGTAAAGATTTTTCACTACACATTCAAGTGAGCCTCTGTACCAAGCCAAAAAAAGGAAATCCTTCTTCAACTTGTCTCAATTTTGTATAACACTCACTCGAAATAGAAAAATTGTTTTCCTATTTTGTATCAGCATATCACTTTGCATTAGATATAGAAAGAGCATTATCTGCTCTTTTCTAAAGGTACTTTAGATAGATAGCCCTCCCCCTTTTCATAATCAATCCGAAAAAGAAAAACATAAAAAGATTTTAAATTCAAAAAAATGAAAACACTAAAAAGAGCTTGATATAAATTGAAAAGAGCATTTGAAGTTAGAAAATCAAGACTTAAAGAGAAAATTAAAAAGAATAAGAAGATATATAAAATGAAATCACAAAGTGAAGGAAAGATAAACAAACATTGAAAATCGAGATTTTGAGTGTAAAGCAATTCTAAAATCCTATGGTTAAATATAAGACTTTAGATAAAGCCTAGGTTGAGATACATGATTGAAAGAAATTCTATGAAATATAGAGACTTAAATCGTTCCCCTAGCTGATCAATTTAGTGAGTTAATTATCCAAATAGAATCCAAGGTAAGAGAGAAGCGAGTGGATGAAATGTTGGGGATTTTTTAAGAGAGAAAGGAAAATTTAATTGCATGAATGTAATAGTTATTAAGATTCTTTTGAAGATGTCCGAGTTCGCTAGCCTAGTGGTTGGGCCTCTTGCCTCTTGAGGCGGGGGCAAGGGTTCAATCCCTGGCAGCAACATGTAAGGGACAATGTCTCTTGGAAAGATGTTGCATGTGGCTGAGGTGCCACCATTTGTCCATCCCTGTGATAGTTGTGACTGCCGTTTAATCTAGTCTTGTAAACCCCTGTTTTTGTGGGATAAGGGGGGTCCCATGGCTACTATGCCCTTCCTTGTACAGTTGCAATTTCAAAGTTAAAGTCAGGGCGAGTAGGCCTCGGCTGAACCTCCATTTAAAAAAAAAAAAAGATTCTTTTGAAGAGCAAGCTCAAATCCAAGGACTACCTAAAGATATGCACACCCAATACTTTGAGCCGGTACTAATGTCACGATTGATTCTCGACATTATTCATGTACATTCAAGTAAAGGCTAGGATGACTTTATGAGAGATCTACACTAGATCTTCTATTTAGGAGAACTTAGTCAGCAGATTCGGGATGATTTTTTAATATGGGTTCATTCCCCAAAATGGAGTGTGTCCCTAGCTCATTTGTGTAATGAATTTATGAGAAGGTTTCCCCAATTACCTTAGGCAGAAATAGATGCTTCAAATCTTGATCTTGTAATGCATTTCCTAAAGATCCTAAGTCCTCAAGATAGGGTTGAAGTTGAAAGAAGGATCAAAAAGCTTAGCAAACGTTATGGATTGATGCATAAGTGATTGACTATAAGGAAGTAGAGGCTATTTCTCAGATGAGGCAATGCCATTATGTTCTTTATGACTTTCCAATACAAATCCAGGTGAGAGAGACATCTACGACCATGGATCCAAATGTGATTGTGACAATAGCTATAGTCAATGTTGTGTCTGCATCACGCACTCCTTTAGAGATCCAGCTAGAAAACTTAAGTAAACATATGAGAATGTGATGACCATGCAGGCTTCTATATGGAAAGAGACTGCCAACCTACATAACAAGGTGTACTCCATGTATTTCCAAGATCCTAGAAGAAGCCAACCTAGTACGAGCCAAGTGAATCCCATGCAAGGTTCTATGTAAGATGATTTTCAACTAGTAATGATGCCACAAGTAGCCCCACCTGTGCAAACAATAATGTAACAACTCCCTTACCACTAGTTTAGCTAGTTTATCAGAGAAGTGCTAGTCCAAATGAGCGATGAGGCACTGGTGTGTGTGGTGTGATGCATAAGAGAACTTCTCATATGCATGTGAAGAGTTAAGGAAGACAAGGATCAACAACTAGCTGTTGATATAGATAACAAACTATGTGAATTTAGAACGAGGGTTTCTTTGCCATGAATTGGGGAAAAGGTGGAATGAAAGCATTATATAATGAGAAATTTTTTGCTACAAATGGGAGCACATCTGCAACTAAGTTAGAACCATTGGATGCTACTGAGTGAGAAGTTGAAAGATCTTGACCTTATTCTAACTATTCTATTGAACCATTGGTCTATGATCTCATACTTCTTGAAGTTATCTCACACCTCAAACAATTACTCCTCCTCTTCCTTTACTTGTGGAGTTTTCTTGTATTTCTTTTTCATTTCTTCCTCCTCTATTTGGTTGGTTAAGAATATTTCATTCTTAAATTCGTTTTCATCATGTTGTTTTGCTTCGACTTGGAAAAGGTAATCCTCCTCAAAATTGCAAAAGGGATCCATATGATGGATTCTAGGTCTTCATCTTTTTCATCTTTTAAGGGTTCACACATGAATAGGGGCATGCTATACCCACACTCATCACAATGGGGATTCTATTGTTCTTTGTTGAGTGCTATGTCCATTGTCACTTAATATTTATGCACAACCATGGGGCTCAATTTTTTCGTATGTAAAAATCATAGGTGCATTTTGGGACACTCTTGTTTCTCTAGCTTCTAGCTGTTCCTTCTTTTCTTTTGGCCACTTTACAAATCCATGAATGAGTGTCTTCATGCATCCATAATGGATTAGAAGAGTTTGTTGAGTTTATAGACACAAAATCCTCTTGTGAGTCTTGTGGATAGAATTCCATTATACGGGTGGCACATCTCTATGTGTGAAATCCTATAAATCGACTTTCCTCTATTGTAGGTACAATGAGTGGTACCCCAATCTTGCACTATTCACAACTCTCTCATGAAGGGGCTACCTAATAGCATGTTCTACATATGGTTCTTTCCAAACTTCCATACAACAAAAATGTTTGAACTTTACACTAGAACTAGTGAGAGTAATGCCTTGTAGCAATCCTAATGGTCGTTCAATATGAGCATCAACCATTTGAAGCTTCATTCCCATGGGTTGTAGGGCGAGTTTCCCCATCAAATCCATAAGGATGTTGTTGTGATGGCAACACCTACACTCAAGCCTAGGATTGACTTGGAGGTAGTAATCCTTGAAAATGCAATTGTTGCTCAATTGAATTGGTCTGGTTGAAGATTTGATCGGCCTCGAACATAGTTTGAGCTAATGCTACTATTTTGATGCACAGTTTCGTTCCTTCAACCTCTAGATTTGTTATGGGATAACACTTGTCTAATATGGCTACATTTGGCCTAACACGTCTTGTGTGCCTTGAACATCATGTCTAAGTCTTCTGGGATGGGCTCTACAAGGAGTGAACTTGACTTAGGTATAAGTAGTACAGATGTTGGGATTTGAGGGGAGGGGGTGATGTGTGAGTAGTTTTGATATGTGAGTTCCATGATTTTCGCTTTGATTTCCTTTAGAATAGCCTCTAGTTCATCTATTTTCCTCAACCACTTTTGCTTCACTCTCTCTAGTTTCCTTCTACACTCTAACCTTCTTTTTATTGGGTTCTCTTGATTAATTAATCATATTCTTTTTATTGCTCTACTTGCTTGCCTTGTTGCAAAGCTTGTGATCGGATGAGGATCTGGGTTATCTTAGTTGAGCTTCCACTAGAACTTGGAACTATGGCTACTATGTTGATTGGGGTGACTTTCAATGCATTTGCTAGGTTCTTATGGCAATCATGGGTGAGATGTTCCTTGCTACAATCAGAACAAAATCCTTGAATCATGATATATTGATGTTGTCCCACATATGAAGGGCATGGAAATTCTTTTATAAAATCATCTTATTGGCATCTAAAACATGTTTCTCTAGGCATTTGTGTCCTAACTTGCCTCATTTGGGATATAGAGTTGGAAATCGTGTATAGTAGATTGGCATAATCAAGTTTCCACTATATTCCTATGGAAGGGCTTTGTACTGATAGGTCTCTAGGTGTTCTTGTGGCTCTATGTAGTAAGCCAGTACACTATTAGCATTAGGATCATTAATTTCCCTAATCAAAGAAGAAGTTGATACTAAGTCCCTATCTTGATTCTCTTTAGGAGTAGTGTAATTAATTGAGATCACATTTATAGGAGGTGGTGGTTGCTGAGCTAAAATAGAATGTGGCTTAAGTTGAGTCTCATAAGGCCGTTGGTAGTTTTGTTGAGGCCTATAGTAAGGTTGATCTGGTAATGAAGTTCATACCTATACAGTTGTTGATAGGCCTTCCTAACTGCAAATTGATTGTAAGGAAAATCCTGTGCTACATGGTCAATGTACTTCCTCTCTATAGTGGAGTAGTATGAGTCTTGAGTTGGCCCCATGTGATCACCTCAACGTGTAGCAATGTTTGATTATGTTCACCTTTTGATTTTTCCTATTATGAAGATTTGATCCTAGCTTTTGAGTGAGTAACCTAGCTGGCTCTTCCACTACTGATGAGGGCTTTGAAGTGGTACTAATAAAGTACTCTAAATCCTTGTGGAGTTTTAAGAGTTCCAATTTTTCACCTAGGTTGTCCTCAATCTCAATACACATTCCAACACATTGATCTAGGATGTTTGGCTCTTTCAAATACAAATATGATATAAGCTTTTCACTTAAGAGGCCATCTAGAGACAAAGACACTTGCTTTGCTTGAGTCTGTAGTTTGAGGGTCAAACATATTTCTATGTGCTATTTAGAAGTACATCTCGATAGAACCACCATCTCTTGAGGATTTTTTTTGAAGTTGTGGATCAAAGATGAGGTGTTATGTATCTTGGAGAACTCATTGATGAATGCTTCCATCAACTATTAGATCTCTCAGTAATTGCTTCAATTTAATGGCTAGAACCATGCAAGAGTCATACCTTTCAAGGTTAACCCAAATGCCTCAAACTAAATAAACAGGTCTTCTATTTGCTTAACTTTCATTACTTGCTTGAATACAACCACATGATTGTATGGATCCCCTATGCCATCAAAGTACTTCTTCATGGTTTTCTCTACATGTGAGGCTTTCAACGCTCTAGAGTGTTCTCTTTGCCTGGTTAGGGAAAGTCATCTTCATCTCTTATGTGCTCTATGTACTCTTGGTCGCTCTCTTTCTAACCTATTCATTCCTTGTTCTTGTTTGAACCTTCCTTGGTTATGCACAAATCTTAACTCAGAGACTTCCCTTGATTTCTCTTTCTAGGCACCTAGAGTGCTAACTGGACTTCACTTGTCTTTTTGTGAAATGTAGTAGCTCTGTGTAAGGGAAACACATTTTTACCCTACCACAAATGGGTTTGTTTATTATAATCCAAAACTACATACATCCTTTTGAGTCATGACCTAAATAAGTTGCTTTCCTTGGGTTTTCTAGTTCCTCAAACTCATGCACTAGAAACTTGCTCTTGGTATGAGGTTTGGTTGATTTAAAGTTCCAAAAATCTTATTTTGTGGCCTCATGTGCATATAGTTCTATTGTAGCATTGTCGTGAGGTATCTATGTTGTAGCTATGATCCTTGTTAGCACAGATTCCCCTCTAGAAGTACTTGGTTCCTCTTTTACATCATCTTCCTCATGCTCTCAAACCTCTAACTCAAGAAGAATCATCCCAAAGTCATCAATCATGTCAAGGAAGCTAGTAACTATGTACATCATTCCTCGCTTATCTTTGTATAATCTATTCTCAAACTTGATCATTGGGTGATCTATCGTATAGGGGTGCTCAGGCTTCTTGATTGGACCACCGATTACCTCGATCCATCCTCACATATGTGAGCACATGGTAGATTAGTACATATATATTCTACTTGCATCTTATATGGTCCTTCTGAAACTTCTAAGTATGCTTCCCTTGTATTGGTTGTTGGTCAATCCATACTATAGGAGCTATCTAACTTGCTAGTCTTTAAACTCAAGTTAGCGTGATGGCTTCCTAATTGTTTCGACCAATACTTGGAATAAGATCTTAAGCTTTGACAATCCACTTTGTTGAGATACTTACCTCATCTCATGTTCATTAATTTGTTTTCCTATGTCCGTTTGATCAATTCTTTATTTAATTGGTTCTTACATTTATGTAGCGCCGTCGAGAATAACCTGCATGTCTCAAATTTTTCGTTTCTTTGTTTGTTCACATTACTTTCTTTAGGTTTTCAATTATCACAATCATGTTTATTAATATTGAGCTTAGTGTCCCTTTGATGTATCTTGCATTTTGAAGTTCCTATAAGAACCCTAAAATTCTACCCCTAGGGCAATGTGCTTAGCCTAGGCTAGAATCGACCAAGGGAGTTTAATATCTTTTGGCCTTAAATCACATGCTCTCTTAATTTCTTCTATGCTCAACCTAATTCCCCAAGCTTGCTTCAACACTCGAGCACTACAAAATGATATCGTGGAGGTGCTTCAAGGCCTTGAATATTAGCAAAACCTTGAGAAACCACAAAAAAACATTAATTTTTGACCCAAGAATCAACTTTTTATTTCCAAAAAAAAAAAAAAATCTATTTGTGTGTCTATTGCGATAGACATGGTCTATCACGATAGAGGGGGTCCATCAGGTTGGGTTGTTCATGGTAGATGGGGTTTGTCATGATAGTGTGAGTCTATTGCGAGGTTGGACTATCATGATAGAGTGGTCTATTGAGGTGGACAATGGTCTATCATGTTTCTGATTTGTTGTGATAGAGAACTCTATCGGGATAGTCGAGGTCTATTGTGGGGGTGCTTTGTCAAGATAAGGTGGTCTATCACAACAGGGGGAGGTTTGTCAAAATAGATAGGTTCTTTGCTAGCTCGGTCTGTTGTGATAGAGTACTATCCTTGTTGCGACAAACAAAGTCTATCACGATAGACACATCTCTATCAAGGGGTCTCGATTTCTCAGGATAGACGTCATGATAGATGGGTCTATTGTGACAAAAGGGCATATATCATGATACATGATCCTTGTCATGGGGTCATTTTTTCCCAATAGACCAAGATCTATCGTGATAGAGGGGCTTGTCGTGATAGACGGGATCTGTTGTGAAGAGCCTATTTGTCTCATTTTTGACCTATCGTGAAAAAGGAAAAAAACATAGAGTTTTTGAGTTTCTTCTATGCTACTAAGATGGTGCTGAGGCATTTTATCACCCTATCTAGATGCTTTTCCAAAAATGCACACTTTTGGTCTATTGCGATAGATTGAACATGTTGTCTCGGGACTTGCGTTGGTATGTCATACTTGTGTAGGTTGCTATGTCATACTTGTGTAGGTTGCTGGAGTTCAAGATGGACATGAATTTGCGCATAAATAATAAAAAACATGAAAAACAAGAATGTACTATCTCTCTCTCTCTCAAACACAAGCACATAAGGGGAAACAAGGGGAAGGTGGGTATATGGTCAAGAAGGTGAAAATTCAATGAAGATGGAGATGGTGGAGGGGGATGGGGGGATGAATGGAGGCGATGAAATTGAAAATGGTGATTAAAAGAGTAAAAAAAAAAAGGAATGAAAACCTTGCAAAAACTATGTACAAATTACCTATTCTCCAACGTCTCTACTCTACTCTCTTACCATCGCATGCTTGCACTCGAGTAATGCTCTCTGGCAACAATGCCAAACTTTGGTGTCACTTGTAGAACAATGATTAGTATCAATGTGGATGAAGATCTAGTTTGTAATTGTCAATCCGTGGAGATATGAGGGTGACATGAAAGTCATGAGTGAGTGATGTGCATAGGTACAAAAGTGAGAAGCACATAAGATGCACACACACATACACACACAAGGTAGAGGAGATAGAGAGGAACAATGATATATCTTTTATTCATCAACAAGTTCACAAAAATTCTCCTTTCTCATGCAAGAAAATCTCTCCAAAAAAGTGAACCTAACAAAAAATGAGCTCTCTATCTTCTTTTATAGTTTGGGGTTTGTCTGGTTTCAGATCAAGTGTTTGGCATAGTTAAAAATTAGCACGTAAAGCTCATTTGAAGGCTCCGGTGATCTCCAAAAAATTATGAAATTTGAAATGTAGATTCTACTTGAGCTCCTTAAGCTTGAACACTCCTAGACTTATACGAAATGGAGCATATATTTACAAAATAAGGGTTTTTATACAATGTAATAGTGATAAAAATCACTATTTTATAGAGAATTGAATGTTTATATCATATTTGAACTATGGAACTTTTCTTATATGCTTTCTCTTCTCCTGTGACTATTCTATTCTTCACTAGTCAATCTTCAAGCTTGGCCTTGACCACCAATAACCACACACATAACATAAACACATACACCTTCACATATACATATAACCATAAACATTAACATGCACACTCATAGTTTTAAATACATACACATATACCATACTCATACATCCACACATCCACAAGCACATTCATACGCTCATTTGCATGTCCATTCAAACACAAACACACATACACATGCACATATTCCCACATACATACATTTGGACATCACACTCAATACACATACATCATCATACACTTGCACATATCTATAGGCACGCACATGTAATGCACATACATATTGACACTCACACGTATATATCCTTAGACATTATATATATATATATATATATATATATATATATATATATATATATATATATATATATATATATATATATATATATATATATATATATACATTAGAAATATGCACTCATGTTGGAGATCTATGATATACTCATAACACTTTGAGTTTCAGATTGTGAAATCCAAGGTTCAAAATCCAACTATTTTGCTAAGTTAGAGTCTTTGAATGTGAAATCCAAGGTTCAAAATCCAACTATTTTGCTAAGTTAGAGTCTTTGAATTATGGGATTAAAGAAGATGAAGATATGTGTGTTGTCCCTCTCAAATTCAAAAAAGTAAATGGATGATCGAACTTAAAAAAAAAGCACTCATCTACTTTTGTGTGTATCCGCCTTTGTAATTTCCAATGCGCTTCCTTTATTTTTTAACTCTTCGAGCAATACTCGGGAAAAGAAAGAAGAAAAAAACAAAAACAAAAAATTTGTATTCACCACCACCAACCTGTAAGCAACGCATAGCGATCGAAGTATCGTGCGCATCTGGCTTCCTCTGAGAAAGAGAGAGGGAGAGATGGAAGGACCGGACGTCGCGAGCATTTCCATTACCATACAGATTATAATGCTTGTATTGACGTTTATTACTGGTCACCTTCTACGTCGGAAGAAGATAATGGTAATCCATGAAGCAAGTGCTGCCCTTATTCTCGGTAAGCATCCAAAGCCCATAGAGCGCACGAAGTAGATTCTGAATGGAATGCATTGCATTATTTATATGCTGCTCCTGCTTGTGCTGCTTCTTCTTCTTCGTCATCTCCAGCATCTCTTCTCTCTCTCTCTCTCTCTCTCTCTCTCTCTCTCCTTTATTGAATGTATGTTAGATAGTCTACGTGCATTGGCACGTAAATATGGATGCTTAAACATGGATATCTTGATGCTTCTCATGATTTTTCAGCGTCGATAGAGCATACTGATGATGTTCTACGTAGAGAGGTAGGTTATCCATGATAGAACTATACAGGATCATGACCACTTTCCAGATTCAACAGAAATCGTTCTGTCACTTTGCTTCTGCACTTCTTGAGCGTTCGTACTTCTTTGTTGTACACTACGTTACAGCATAAAAGGAACTTACCTTTGCAAAATAAGTGCATCTTGGAGCAAAAATGCTGCAGATTACCAAAATTTGGTACTCTTTCATTTTGACTCCCGTGATCGGGGCCCTATGGAACAACGTTCAAAAGAGGCAAACGATTGTGGAATAGCCTCAGTCATGGCTTCGGTCCCAAAGCATATTCTCACTGTATCATGTGAATGGAGAAGAAAACATAGGTCGAATGTGTCAATGATGTTGAAATGACATTTCACAGACAGGAGCAAGGAGATTTCAAGAACGAAAACCAGAACTAGAAACTCTATTGCAAATACAAGCTTAAATAACAAATTAAGGCTGGAAAGCCGTTGCCTAAGTGAGTGGTGTTGCAGGGCTATGGTTATGGTCCAGGTAGTGGATTGAGGATGGGTGTATGGAGTAATATGCTGCAGAGCTATGGGGAGAGGAGTGTCAATGCCATTACAAGCATCCATATGGTACTTTGCCAAAATGGTATGGATATATGAACGCTGAGATAGTGTGATGCTGCGTGAAGTAGGATCTTGAAACACTTGGATACTTAAACAAAAATGCAAAGGGCCCATGTCAGTCATGGAAAATGTGGACTGTAATTGTGCTTTGGCTACCGTGAGGTGGTCGAGGTTGTTGCACAAGAGAATTATATGATCGACATAAATGGCAAGTAGTAGGTATAATCCAGGAGTGTGTCGTGAGTATACATTGGGTTCAGAGTGGAACCGAGTGTAGCCAAGTTGCAGCATGCAGTCATAAAATCATTTATACCGTTGTCGAGGTGATTGTTTAAGACCATACAGGGACTTGAGAAGTTTGCAGACATAGCTGGGATGTGTAGTAGATACGAAGCCAAGTGGTTGTTGCATAAAGAGTTTCTCATCCAAATCTCCATGGAGGAATGCAGTGGTGACATCCATTTGATGGATGTGTAACTTGAAGTGGTCAGTTAGAGCAATTAGTACACGAAAAGAGGTGAGACTGAGTAGAGGAGAGTAGGCTTCTATGAAATCCATTGCCTCCACCTTGTCTAGCTCTTTCTCATGAATGTACATATAACGGGGTGTAGTATGAGTATCCGCAATCACATACCAAAATAAGCTTACTCTCCTCAGTACGATGAATGAAGAGAAATTGACCGGTATCCCTAGCCCGGATGAACAAGTCGGTGAGATCAAGCTCCCCAAGGTGGTGGGAGAATTCGATGACATGTGCACGAACAAAACGCTGTGCCTCCCCAAGATTCCAGTCAAGCTGCGAGGCCCCACATGGAGGAAATGAGAACATAGCAGCCGACCCTAGGGAAGTCGAGCTACGAGACGCAAGAGCCAATTGCATGGACTTGAATAGGTGTAGTGAGCGAATCCTCCTGCCCACTAAAGAACCTCGAGAACTCAGAGCCAAAGCTCTCCTCCCGTAGATGGTAGTCAAAGCTCACCGGACCCATAGGAATTGGAGTCAGGGGTGATGTACTCAATGAGATGGGGGACACGGGGGAGACTGACCCTCGTGGACTTCCGTACTCACCAGAAAGTCACTGTCAATGGATTGATGAGGACTAGGAGGAGAAGTACCCAACAACCAAAGAGGCCACGGTGAGGTGGAAGGCTGAGACGAGGACACCGGTGGAACAGGGACCGAGGTAGATTGCCCTAGAGAGGGCATGGAAGTAGTTATGGCATGAGAAGGGGGCTCTGGCTCTGGTAGGTACCATGCCATGGGCCACATGAAAGTCCTCTTGAAGAACATTGAAACGATTCCGTGTGGGAACAAACCTCTCTGGGACTTTCGACTGCCGAACAGGATTGCCGTCCAAACGGCTGCCGAGGGGTTGGCTGCTACCAACATGTGTTTGACGACGAAGGGGCAATTGTGGCAGCCGGAGCACTAGAGTGATGATGAGACCTACCCCAATTCATAGGCGACGAGTAGGTGAAGCCGTAGAGGGGGATGGAGGATGAGATGCGTGCACATGTGGCTGTTGAGCCTCCTTCCTCGAGTGCTGTCTAGTTCGATGCTTGGTCTTCCCGTGCGAACAAACCTCTCCGGGACTTCTGGCTGCCAAACGAGATTGCCGTCCAAACGGCTGCCGACGGGTTGGCTGCCGCCAACATGTGTTTGACGACGAAGGGGCAATTGTGGAAGCCGGAGCACTAGAGTGATGATGAGACCCACCCAAATTCATAGGCGACGAGTAGGTGAAGCCGTAGAGGGGGATGGAGGATGAGATGCGTGCACATGTGGCTGTTGAGCCTCCTTCCTCGAGTGCTGTCTAGTCCAATGCTTGGTCCTCAAGGGGCATGCCTTCGCAAGGTGACCAACCTTGCGACAGGCAAAACATTGATTTGACAGGATGGAATACTTGACCCTTTGAATCAACCACCCACCTGAAAGTAACAGAAGCTCAATCTTTGATGGAAGGCTTGCCGCACCGAAGGGAGCCCTGCTGCCTTGGTCACAACTGAGGCCAGAGTCCTTTGGAACCTCCAAGAAGGTGCCAAGAGACCCACCGATCTCGGAAGCAAGGGAAGATACTCATGTCATAGCCCTGGGAAGCATGCCATCACAGGAAACCCGCGTGCTTTCCTGGGAATGAAAGCTGAGGGTGAGGCTGTCGAAGGATCAAAGCCATGTGTCCAAGGGAAGACATAGGCATGGCCTGCCTGGATCACAATAAATGATAGGGAGACCATCCGGGTGGTCCCCTCCAGAGACCCAAGCTCAACCTGATAGAAGCTGTGGCAAGGGTCCGGATATCAACTAGCTTGCCAACCTCAGCAAGCAAGCAAGCAAGCAAGCTGCTTTGAAGAAGGTCCCTGAGTTTGCCATGGTTGGGGCGCAGACCCATGATTTTGAAGATAACTGAGGATGCTGTTTGACTTTAGAAACCAAGCTTGCTCTACCCCTCATTGGTAAGGGAGAGTTGGATGGGCGACGAAGTGGAGTTGGACGAGGGGGCTTCATGTGAGTCCCTGAATGGGGCAGATTCCGTGTCCATCCATGTTTGACACACGCAAAGGAGGAGGGGGAGGGGAAAAGGTAAAGGCTAACCACTGAGACCGAGACGGGCAGGTTGCACGAGAAGGGAGGAGGCGGACAGGAGGGGGAGGGGTTGAGGGGGGGACCTAAGACAAAGAGAAAACGGAGGGGGGGGGGGAGGGGACCTATGACAACAGGAGGGGGGGCTGCCGCACGGGGGATGGGTAAGGTGGGGGGAGGGTGGGCAGGGGGAAGGGTGGAAATGCATGGGGGATGGGCAGGGGGTGCTGCTGAGGAGGGGGGAGAGAGGGCGATGGAGCAGGAGCTGCAGAGAGGGGGGGTCCAAAATGAATGATGTACTATACAGCAGCTACAAAATCACATAAATATGGAAAGGAAGTAGACCTTAGAACTCTGTGAACTTATGTTCTATACGTAACAATGAAGAATTATTTGCTTTAACATTTGGGACACTAGGTTGTAGTGCTTTCAGGACTACGTTTGTGCAAATAAGCACTGGTATACAAACTGCCAAGCACAACTTGCCAGCCCTTAGGAAAGTCTTCTTGTCACATAGCCTTTGCAAGGGGTAAGAACCTTCCTTCAATTATATGCTTTAACATTTGGGACACTAAGTTGTAGCGCTTGCAGGACTACGTTTGTTCAAATAAGCACTAGTATACAAACTGCCCAGTACAACTTGCCATAGCCAAAATCCCTTAGGAAAGTCTTCTTGTCACATATCCTTTTCAAAGGGCAAGAACCTTCCTTCAACTATATTTGACAACTTATGTCCTTAAGTTGAAAGCTGAATGCAATAAATAAGGAAATACATAGAAGCTGTTGCCTTTCAATGACTGCAACTTCTTAAAAAAGTTTTAAAATGACAGGAATTTTTCAGCCACAAATATTCATTCTAGAGCTTATGGCTTTGGGCAAACGAGTTTTATGATAATGTGTCTGATGTCTGCTCTACAAGACAGTAGGCATTTTCTGCGAGAAAAAACACTAGTAAACCTTGCTATTTTAAAACTTATGACAATGAAATTTCCTTTTACAGATGACATTTCGACAATTTCACACAATGCTGAATTCTTTAATTTCTTATACAGCTGAGATCCATAATGATTTTTTATTGAAGTTGATGTTTGACAATGTTTAGGTGTTTTGGCTGGTTTGGTTGTTCGAGCATCTGGAGAGAAAGGGGGTTTCAAGTATGTGATGCTCTTACTATTCACTAAGCAACTTCTCTCTATTTTGTTCTCTAAGCAAAGTTGATTTCTATTATCAAATCATGTAAACAAATTTATTTTTTAGAGTGCAATAATGAGAGTTTCTGATTAAAAAAGAATTTATTCCAGGGACTGGATGAATTTCAACAATGAGTTCTTTTTCTACTTCCTGCTGCCACCCATTATATTATATCCTTCAATGCTTTATATTAAAAAAGGTTTCATATATTTGGAAACATTTGGAATGAGTATTCAGAACTCTGTAAATCTACAAGGCAGTAATAAAGTGCTTCTTGACATTTCTGTTGCTATTTCTTTCACTGAATCTGGATGGAGTCTAAATTTGGTGAGAAAATTTACTACAAAAAAACGGCAGATTTAAATTCGAATGCGTCTTCAAGAATCCGAACCTTAAACATAGCCTGATTTCTGTTTTTTTTAATGTGCTTGTTCAGAAACCGTTTTTTGGAAACTTTGGTGCAATTTGTACGTTTGCTTTTGCTGGAACACTCATTTCAACATTTGGAATAGGGATACTAATGTAAACCTTTTATATGCAAACTTTAATAAAGAGATAGTCTTATTCTTTTTCTGAGTTGAGGATAACAAAATCTGATATTTGGGAGGCTTACCTTCTGGGCAGGTACCTCTTTGGGTTGTTCAAATGGACTTATTCCATGCCATTTCTTGTTTGCCTATCATTTGGGGCGCTAATCTCAGCAACTGATCCTGTAACTGTCTTATCAATATTTCATGTAAGTTAACTATCCAAATCTGCTTTTATTTAACTGCACATGTAGTGTTATGTGTCTTCTCTGGATTCATATGAATTTCTGTACAAAGAAACATCGGATGAGTGACATAATGTAACATTTCTGCGACAGGCTTTACTATATCAACAAATTTTGAATACAAGGTCTCCAATCTATATATGTATATATATATGTATATACATATATATATATGTATATATATATATGTATATATATATGTATATATATATATATATATACATATATATATATGTATATATATATATATATATATATATATATATATATGTATATATATATATATATATATATATATATATATATATATATATATATATACATATATATATATATATATATATATATATATATACATATATATATATATATATATATATATATATATACATATATATATATGTATATATATATATATATACATATATATATGTGTATACATATATATATATATATATATATAATATATATATATATATTATATACATATATATATATATGGGTATATATAAGTATGTATATATAATATGTATATATAGAATATATATATATAGTATATATATATATATATATATATATTATTATGTTATACTATATATATATAGTATGTGTATACATATATATTAGTATATATATATATATGTTATATGTGTATACATATATATATATATATATATATATATATATATATATATATATATATATATGTATATATATATATGTATATATATATATATATATTATATGTGTATATATATATGTATATATATATATCTATATAATATATAGATATATATATAGTAGTATATATATATATATCTATATATATATATAGTCCTATATATATATATTATACATATATATAGTATATATATATAGATATATATATTATATATAGATATACTATATATATATATGTATATTATATATACATATAGATAATATATATATGTATAGTATAATATATATGTTATATACATATATTATACTCATATAGTATATATACTATATAATAGTATTATATAATATATATACATAGATATAATCTATACACATATATATATATATGATATATACATATATAGATGTAATACATATATATATATAGTATATCACATATATATATATATATATATATATATATATATATGTATACATATATATATTAATATATATATATATATATGTATATATATATATGTTATTATATATATATGTATATAAATATATATAGATATATATATATATATATTAATGATATATATTATTATATATATATGTATATATATATATATATGGTAGTATCTACATATATATATGATATATATAATTATATATAGTATGAATATATATATTATATATATACTATGTAATATATATATATATACATATATATATATATATATATATATACATATATAATGTATACACATATATCTATATATATATACTATATATATATATATATATATATATATATATATATATATATATATCTATATATATTATATATATATATATATATATATGATATATATATATATGTATATATATATATATATATATATATATATATATATATATATATATATATATATATATATTATATATATCTATATATATATATACACATATATATATATGTATATATATATATGTATATATATATATGTATATATATATATGTATATATATATATATATACTATATATATATATACATATATATATATATATATATATATATATATATATATATATATATATATATATCTATATATATATATATGTATATATATATGTGTATACATATATATATATATATATATATATATATATATATATATATATATATATATATATATATATATATATATATATATATATAT
>CM035407.1:180427037-180449537 GCA_020310875.1 Ceratopteris richardii
CATCTTTTTGTTGTTATGATGTAACATCTTTTTGATATAATGATGATGATGTATCCACCTTTTTTGACATGATGAAATACATATGATTTGTCACTTGTCACTTTTGCAATACTTTTAAAATTTGAAAGTTCAACTCAACCTTCAAGATTCAATGTCCTTGGAGTCTGGACCTTCGTACATGTGTATATATTGTTTATACTTAAAAAAAACATCTTTTTTCTATGTTCTTCTTGTTATTAATCATCTAATATGTTAGCAAATTCATTCTACATGACTTTCATATGATTATTTTGAAAAAAAATGCATTATTTTAGTGCCGTCTCGGGGACGCGTCCCCGGGACACCCGAGGCACCGTCCCCGTCCCGGGGACACCTCCGTCCCCGTCCCGGGGACACCTCCGTCCCCGAGACCTGTCCCCGTCCCCATGTGACTTTGATATATATATATATATATATATATATATATATATATATATATATATATATATATATATATATATATATATATATATATATATATATATATATATATATATATATATATATATATATATATATATATATATATATATATATATATATATATATATCATAGTTAGTAAGGTACGATCCGTACGATTCGTACCGTACGTATTAGTACGGTACTACGTACGTACCCTAAGATTTGGGGCTTCCCGTACGATATTCGTACGTTCATAAGGTACGATTTTTTTTTTTGGCTGAAAATAATATATTTTATATTTGAGATGATAAACATCATGTTTATGAATAACATACATCAAAATAAAGGTAAAAAACTTCATTTAGCTATATTTAATCATGTGGGATATTGTCGTCATATCGAGGAATTGGATATATCAATATCTACTTAGAAGTTAAAACTTAGAACTTAGAAGTTAGTACTATCATTTATGATTTATGTTAAAAACAAAAATCATGCTATCAATTTTCAAACTTCATTCATGACACATGTACATACTACATACATCTAGATTCTACATGATACCATCATACCAAAATGATAAATCTAGCTTCAAATCATAACAAAGTTTCAAACATGATCATCGTGATTCATGAATCATCACCAAGAATACATGAAATAACAAGATGATAAGTCACAAGTCTAGAGTGATGAATAGTAAATATTAAAAAACTAAAAGCCAATGAAAAACATCATCAATCATCATAATGTCCAATGTCAATAAAGTGTCAATAAAGTGACATGATACATCAATCACTCATCATCCATCTCATCAATATCACTATCATCAGAATTCTCATCAAGAGAATCCGATGATGTCATCTCATAAGTAGATGATGGTGGTGTCGGAGGATCACTGATAAGGTTCCCCTCATCATCAAAACGCGGGGATAGTGGAAGCTGCTGCAGCGATGATAATGTACTCCTCTGCCTCCTCGTGTATGTACTAGCCGGTGCTCGACTAGTGCTAGCTCCATCCCCGTGTGAAGTGGTTGATGCACGCCGGATAATCAATCCCTTCCCGCGACCACGGACTCCTCTGACCCTTCTTCTGCTATGGCCCCTTGTTTGCCTCACATCTATAGAGCAAAGCTCTCTATATAGATCGGCAAAAAGAAGCTCTTCCTCATCTTGAGGCACATCATGTGATGGAAGAGGAGTGTCTTTCACGAAAGGCCAAAATTTGTCCACATTCACCTAAACAAAAAAGAGAATCAAAACATGAATTAGCATAACATGGAAGCCTACAACATTGAAAGCTGAAATTTTATGCAAGCAGCAAATGATAAAGCTACTTACTTGTTTGAGAGTCTCCATGTTAGGGATATTTTGTAGCATCTTAAGATTTGTACGACAATATATTAACTTTTCCATTTGATGAGGACTAAGTCTATTCCTCACCTTTGTGTGGATGAGAGAGAAAGCACTCCAATTTCTCTCACATGCACCGGATGAGCAATCTTGAGATAACACTTTAAGAGCATATGTGAATAATGTAGTGAATGCAAAACCAAAATTTTGCCACCAAAAGAGTGGTTTTACCATTGATTCTCTATCCCAACATGTAGGAAAAAGAAAGGCAGGATTTCCCCTCTCATCCATATAACAATTAATTTGCTCCAACATGTCATTATGTAGATGTGTGGGAACTACACGTGACATATATTGAAGACGATCCGATAATAACTCCACATCATCATATAATCGGGTGCTTTTGAATGCCGGATGCAATAAACCTGCAAACCCATGGATAGGCCGATGCATCCATGTCCATCTTCTCATTGTTGCCTAAAAAAAAAGAAAGAGGGTTAAATATTAAAATTTAATAATAAGAATGAATTATGAGATGAAAATTATAATACACACACACACACACACACAAACACACACACACACACACACACACAAACACACACACACACACACAAACACACACACACACACACACACACACACACAAAAACACACACACACACACACATCAAAATATCTTACCTCAAGTACTTCATCTCTTTGCTCCTCGGTGACAAGAGTGCATTCCCTTATCTCTTGCATAGCTCTTCTCATGATATGGATGAGAAGACCGAGAGTAGCACCTTCACAATCCGTCATGCGTAGAGCTTTGTAGATAGGTGTGATGACACCTAAAATAGCTCTCACACCATCCCAAAAGCTCTCATCCAAACATAACCTTTGCATGCTTTTTGACTCCTCCGATGTGCTCTCGTCCCACTCGATCCAAAAGGTAGATACCACCGTTTGTCGTAGAGGCACTTTCACTTCAAGCAACCTTGAAAGGACAATCCACATGTATGCAAAGCGTGTGGTGGCGGGCTTCTTTATTTCAAGCTTGCTATGCTCTCTAAACATAGCCAACACTTTCACTTTTTGTGTGAAAAATGTAACTATGTTCGAGGCTTGTAGTGTGCAAGCTTTCACCCATGTTAGCTTTCCAATATCCTCCATGAGCAAATCAAGACAATGAGTTGCACATGGAGTCCACACAATATGTGGATACTCACCCTCCAAAAGCTGCCCCATATGCCTACAATTGCTTGCATTATCGGTGACAACTTGCACTACATTTGATGAACCCACCTATGCATAAAATCCATAAATTAGTGTCAAAATATCAAAATGAAATTAAAATAAAATAAAAATTTAAAACTTACTTCTTCAATGGCCTTCTTGATATGCCGATAGATGAACACTCCGGTTGTCTTCTTTCCCTTCTTTCCAACCTCAACGGCACGTAGGAAAAAAGTACCAATAGGGCATGACACAAGAATATTAATTATGCCTCTATTTTTTCTATCTCTCCATCCATCCGAGAGGATAGTGCATCCATACCTAAACCATTTCTCACGCATAGGGGCAAGTGAGAGATCTATTCTTTTCTTCTCCTCATCAATCTTGGTTGTCCTCATATCGGAGTAGCTAGGTCCACTCCATCCTTGGCATGGACCCACTTCACTAATTGCTTTCACCATAGTCTTCCATTGGTTTGAATTAAGAAGATTAAATGAGAGATTTTCCATAATTACCGTTCTTGCAATCTCTATGTCGGCTATCTTTTGTTTCTCTTTGATCCATGTGAGAGAGGACCTTACATGCCCGGGAGCTTGCCCTAATCCACTTTGCCTCATTGATTGTGACTCCCTTTGTAATGGTGATTGGGAGGATGAACCAACATTTGAGTCATGAAAATGTGACTCCTCTTCATGTGAAGAAGTAGAGACCGTTGCACGAGAAGAATGGCTTGCATATCCTCTTACCGATGTAGGTAATGTGCTAGGAGATCCCATCATTTTTTGCCTAATCTCGGATGCAATATGATCGGGAATTTCCTTGCATGCGGCCACTTGCCCTCCAAGCTTGCTTATGTGTTGAAGTAGCCTTGTGGCCCCGCTTGTGTATCGCTTGCCACAATATTTGCAAGTCCAATGATGGGAATTGGACTTCTTTGTGTCTTTCTCCACCCCAACACAATGGAGATCAAAAGCCTCATGCTTTTCTCTCACCATGTTGCTTAGAGAAAGGCTAAAGCTGAACTAGAAGAGAAAGGTTTGAAGCGAGCTTGAGAAAGCTTGATAGAGCTTGAGATAGAGCTTGAGAGAGGCTAGAGCTTGAGGAATCTTAAGTGTGTATGTGTGACATGTGTGTTTGAAGATGGGCTTAGGTAGTAGACTCGTGAGCGAGCGGCTGCAGAAAAAACCCGAAAGCGCAAATGAACAGAAGTGAACCGAACGAAGAAGTTAGAAGTTCTTTAGGTCTTTTTTTTTTTTCGGAAAAAAAAATTCGTACGAACCCGTACGAATACGTACCGTACGGTACCTTGCAAAAAATACGTACGGACGTATTCGTACGCGTACGATTAGCAACTATGATATATATATATATATATATATATATATATATATATATATATATATATATATATATATATATATATATATATATATATATATATATATATATATATATATATATATATATATATATATATATATATATATATATATATATACCGTCCCCATGTGACTTATATATATATATATATATATATATATATATATATATATATATATATATATATATATATATATATATATATATATATAAGTCACATGGGGACGGTATATATATATATATATATGGTTCAGTTCAGACTACTCAGAAATTGCAGCTTGTACATAGTGATGGCTGTGGTCCTATGCAGACACCTTCTTTTGGAAATTATCTTGACTTCGTGACTTTCATTGATGATTTTTCCAGGCATGCATGAGTATATCCATTAAAGGCAAAGTCCGAAGTGTTAATGTGCTTCGAACAGTTTCCGGTTTTGGCTGAAAATCTGTCAGCATGTAAAATGGGCACCCTCTGTTCTGATCGAGGGGGGAATATATGTCTTCTGATTTTAATGCATTTTTGGTTGAACTTGTGATAAAACACCAGTGTACAATGCCGTATACACCTCAACAGAATGGAGTTTCTGAACGAAAGAACAAATCACTCATGGAGATGGCGAGGTGTATGGTCAAGAGTCAGGCCTTACCACATAGTTTCTGGCTTGAGGCTGTTATGTGTGCAACATATGTACTTAACAGGTGTCCCAATAAAGCGCTGCAGTCTATCACTCCATATGAGGCTTGGCATGACTGCAAGCCATCTGTTGCTCATCTGCGTGTTTTTGGTTGTTTGGCATATGCATTAGTGCCCGAACAACATCGCAGAACATTGGATGATAAAGCAGTAAAATGTATTTTTGTTGGGTACAGTTCTGAAACTAAAGGCTATCGTTTGTATCATCCACAGACTAAACGCATTCTGGTTAGATGTGATGATGTTTTTGTGGAAGATGCTATTCAGCCATTGCTTTCATGTACTAAGGAGACATCTATTAGCTCCAAAGACATGTATGATACTTTGCTGGCTCTCTTTACAAGTGGACAGTCAAGTGCTAGTCCTAATGAGGAAACTTCTCAGCCTTTGCAGGTTTCATGTGATGATGCAGATCATTCCATTTCTGATGCAGATTTACATGATGCACTTATTGATGAGAGAGCTGATATTGAGCAGACAAGAACTATGCCAAAATGGCTGGTGAAGACCTTGCATGACAGCAAATTAGATGCACCTCTCTCATATCGTACTCGATCAGGCTCTCATAGTGCCTCTTTTGCATCAGATTGCTATGCTATGGCTGCATCTAGTCTCTGTGATGAGATTGAGCTTGTTTCGTTTGATGAAGCACAAAATTCAGAAAATCGGATGGCTTCTATGCAATCTGAATGTGATGCAATAATGAAGAATGGTACTTGGTCTTTATGTGACTTGCCTCCTGGCAAGAAGGCCATTGGTACTAAGTGGGCAAACAAGCTAAAGCGTAAACCTGATGGTACAGTTGACAGGTATAAGGCTAGGCTTGTTGCAAAGGGTTATGCACAGGAAAGAGGCATTGATTTTGATGAGACCTTTGCACCTACATGCCGTATGACTACTGTTCGGAGCATATGTGCACTTGCAGCTCATCATGGTTGGAATGTACATCAGTTGGACATTAAAACTGCATTTCTGAATGGTGACTTGCATGAAGAAGTGTATGTTTTTCAGCCCCGTGGCTTTGTGCGGGAAGGGTATGAAAACCTGGTGTGCAGGTTAAAGAAGGCATTATATGGTTTAAAGGAAGCACCACGTGCTTGGTATGAGAAGATACATGCCTATTTGATTGCACATGGTTTTGAGAACAGTCCAACTGAAAGCACCTTATATGTTAAGCGTGCTAATGATGTACTTCTGATCATTGTGGTTTATGTTGATGACATGCTGCTCACTGGTCCTCATGAGAGGCATATTGCTGATTTTAAGACTGATTTGCATGCCTCATTTGAGATGTCTGATTTGGGGCATTTGCATCATTATTTGGGCATTCAGTTTATGCACGTTGATGGTGAAATGGCCTTGTGTCAAACGAAATATACTGACACATTATTGCAGCGTTTTGGCCTTGAAGACTGTAAACCTATTTCCACTCCTATGGAGACAGGTTTACGATTGAGTCTTCATGATGTTGGAGATGCATTTGATGCTGTTCTCTATCAGCAGGTTGTTGGCCTGATTTACTTATGCGTTACTCGGCCAGATATTCAGTTTGCTATATGACAGATGAGTAGGTTTATGCATTGCCGAGGAGTCAAGCGTTGGCAGGCAGTTAAGTGCATCTTTCGCTACTTGAGTGGTACTCCTTGGGTTGTTTTATCCAAAGGGGGGATCAATACCGCTAGATTTGCATGCTTTTTCTGACACTGATTGGGCTGGTTGCTATGACACTCGTGTGTCCACTAGTGGCTTTTGCTTCATGCTTGGTAGCTCATGTATATCTTGGTTGAGCAAGAAGAAGCCTACTGTGGCCACTTCCAATTTTGAGGTTGAGTATAGGGAAACTTTCATAGCGACTGTTAGTGTGTGTGGCTCAGACGCCTTATGGCTGATTTGGGTGTTGGTCAGTCTTCTGCCACCACCATCTTCACTGACAATCAGAGCGCATTGGCAGTTGCGAGGAACCCTATGTTCCATGCTTGCACTAAGCACATTGAGGTGCATTATCATTATGTCAGGGAGAGGTTCTCTGCTGAGGAGATCAGCTTGGCACATGTGCCCACGCAGGAGAACATAGCAGACCTTTTCAAGCAGGCTCTACCTAAGGAGAAGTTTGAAGCTTTCCGCAAAGCTTTGGGTTTACTTCCTTTTGTGGTGTGATTTCCACATAGCTTGGCACTTCCTTATACATGAGTGCCTGCTCCTTGTTCACCGCATCACTCCTAGGGAGGATTTGTTGATATATTTAGGTAGTGATGTGTGTGAACACTCTAGGACCGCCGGGGCACTTTTTTCCCTCTTTAGGAGGTTTTTTTCCCCGGCTTGTATATATGCCTATTCCCCTAACGGGCTACTTATCTTTGTACATTCTCTAGTAATACATTCAGTATTGTGTGTTTTGCTCCAAGCTTCTTCTTCTTCCTTGTGCTATTCGCGTGCTTCCGCAGACGTCTAACTCCAACACAAGCAAGATCTATCATTATTGCTGAAAGGAAAGCACTTGAGTGGAGAGTCATCTCTTTTCATGAATTATCACACCCATTGAGTTAGAGACGATGACCATCTATTGGAACTTGAAAGAAGAACATGTGTGTGGAAAAGAGGTTTGCACCTGTCACCAGTGGAAAGCATTGCATCTGGAACTCCAAAAGGCACGTTCCATGTTTCAGTCATAGTTATCTAACACTTAAACTTAGGGATTTGCATCCTCCAATATTTGTTGCTTCTTAGAGGGAAGAGAATTATGATATATCATATTGTGACCGTCTTCTTTTCTTGAATTAAAAAATTGTTGTTTTCAATGTATTGGAAAATTCCAAAAACAATAGCAGATAATATTGCATTTTCAACTCATTTGTTTTGTGGTTCTTACCTATGAGATTTCATCCACTATGGAAGAAGTTGAAAAGAGATCTTTCGTCAAGTCCCTTTGTCTTGCACATTTAGTACATTGTTTGGTAGAACAATGATTTCATTGTCATCCTATGATCGGGAACATATGATACCTTCAAGTATCATACACACACCCACCATTTTCCATCAACTTGACAAAAACATGAAGCATTATGTAATAAATGAATATGAGTATTTTAATTATATTATCATTTGCAATGTACATAAGTGCTTGTATTAGTATCAAAAGAATATCAACTTTACTAGTTGACAAATGACTCAAGCTCAACCACTTGTAGCATACGAGTTTTGAGTTTAAGTTTGGGTGTTTAAGACAATGAAAATATGGAAAACATCAAATAATGATTGAAATTTGAACTATTGAGGTTCAATACAAAGCATCATCCAGTATGATCATTATTCTCTGTTCGAACTTCGAACAAGATCTTTTTCACCTATTGAGCATCTTCTCTCAATGAGAGAAATCGAATGCTTAGACAAGAGATCTAATAGTTATTTATGAGATGAATGAATCCCTTTTAAATCCTTTCATGGTAAAGCACAATCCGCGCGCGCGCACACACATACACATACACACACACATGCATGTGCATGCACACGCACACATAGACACACACTCCTCCAGATGGACACACACATGCACTCATAGACACTAGTGTTTTTACTAGATAAGTTTAAGTACCTTTAGATCACAAAGACATTGGCAAAGTCATTGGCACAAGCAAAGCCACTAAAATTTCTTGACATGATATGCAAATCATGCAAAAAAAGAGCATGAGGAGCGTTACCTATATAGGCGTAAATGTTATATGGAACAAGTCACTTTGTCATCTCTGTTGTTGAAAAATGTTAAAAGTGGGGCTATAGAGACAAGGATCAACATTATCCAGCATGATTCCCATTAGAGATATGGAAGCAATATAAGAGCATGGTGCATACACAGGAGTATAGGGAGCACATGCTCTTATATTGCTGCTCACTTGTCCTCATGAGAGGCATATTGCTGATTTTAAGGCTGATTTGCATGCCTCATTTGAGATGTCTGATTTGGGGCATTTGCATCATTATTTGGGCATTCAATTTATGCACGTTGCTGGTGGAATGGCCTTGTGTGAAACGAAATATATTGACACATTATTGCAGTGTTTTGGCCTTGAAGACTGTAAACCTATTGCCACTCCTATGGAGACAGGTTTATGATTGAGTGTTCATGATGTTGGAGATGGATTTGATGCTATTCGCTATCAGCAAGATGTTGGGTGCCTGATTTACTTATGCATTACTCGGCCAGATATTCAGTTTGCTGTGAGCAGGTTTATGGATTGCCTAGGAGTCAAGCATTGGTAGGCGGTTAAGCGCATCTTTCGCTACTTGAGCCGTACTCGGCTACTTGGGTTGTTTTATCCCAAGGGGGGATCAGTACCGCCGGATTTGCATGCTTTTTCTGACTCTGATTGGGCTCGTTTCTATGACACTTGTGTGTCCACTAGTGGCTTTTGCTTCATGCTTGGTAGCTCATGTATATCTTGGTTGAGCAAGAAGCATCCTACTGTGGCCACTTCTAGTTGTGAGGTTGAGTATAGGGAAGCTTTCACAGAGACTGTTGAGTGTGTGTGGCTCAGACGCCTTATGGCTGATTTGGGTGTTGGTCAGTCTTCTGCCACCACCATCTTCACTGACAATCAGAGCGCATTGGTAGTTGCGAGGAACCTTGTGTTCCATGCTCGCACTAAGCACATTGAGATGCATTATCATTATGTCAGGGAGAGGTTCTCTGCTTGGGAGATCAGCTTGGCATATGTGCCCACGCAGGAGACCATAGCATACCTTTTCACGAAGGCTCTACCTAGGGAGAAGTTTGAAGCTTTCTGCAAAGCTTTGGGCTTACTTCCTTTTGTGGAGTGATTTCCACATAGCTTGGCACTTCCTTATACATGAGTGCCAGCTCTTTGTTCACCGCATCACTCCTATGGAGGATTTGTTGATATATTTAGGTAGTGATGTGTGTGAACACTCTAGGACCACCGGGGCACTTTTTTCCCTCTTTAGGAGGTTTTTTTCCCCCGGCTTGTATATATGCCTATTCCCCTAACGGGCTACTTATCTTTGTACATTCTCTAGTAATACATTCAGTATTGTGTGTTGTGCTCCAAGCTTCTTCTTCTTCCTTGTGCTGTTCGCGTGCTTCCGCAGACGTCTAACTCCAACACAAGCAAGATCTATCATTATTGCTGAAAGGCAAGCACTTGAGTGGAGACTCATCTCTTTCATGAATTATCACACCCATTGAGTTAGAGATGATGACCATGTATTGGAACTTGAAAGAAGAACATGTGTGTGGAAAAGAGGTTTGCACCTGTCACCAGTGGAAAGCATTGCATCTGGAACTCCAAAAGGCACGTTCCATGTTTCAGTCATAGTTATCTAACACTTAAACTTAGGGATTTGCATCCTCCAATATTTGTTACTTCTTAGAGGGAAGAGAATTATGATATATCATATTGTGACCTTCTCCTTTTCTTCAATTAAAAAATTGTTGTTTTCAATGTATTTGAAAATTCCAAAAACAATAGCGGATAATATTGCATTTTCAACTCATTTTTTTGTGGTTCTTTACATTTGAGATTTCATCCACTCTGGAAGAAGTTGAAAAGAGATCTTTTGTCAAGTCTCGTTGTCTTGCACATTTAGTACATCGTTTGGTAGAACAATGATTTCATTGTCATCCTATGATCGGGAACATATGATACCTTCAAGTATCATACACACACCCACCATTTCCATCAACGTGACAAAAACATGAAGCATTATGTAATAAATGAATATGAGTATTTTAATTATATTATCATTTGCAATGTACATAAGTGCTTGTATTAGTATTAAAAGAACATCAACTTTACTAGTTGACAAATGACTCAAGCTCAACCACTTGTAGCATACGAGTTTTGAGCTTAAGTTTGGGTGTTTAACACAATGAAAATATGGAAAACATCAAATAATGATTGAAAATTGAACTATTGAGGTTCAATACAAAGCATCATCCAGTATGATCATTATTCTCTGTTCGAACAATATCTTTTTCACCTCTTGAGCCTCTTCTCAATGGAATGCTTAGACAAGAGATCTAATAGTTATTTATGAATGAATCCCTTTTAAATCCTTTCATGGTAAAGTACAATCCGCGCGCGCGCGCACACACACACACACACACACACACACACACACACACACACACACACACACACACACACACACACACATGCATGTGCATGCACACACACACATAGACACACACTCCTCCACATGGACACACACATGCACTCATAGACACTAGTGTTTTTACTAGATAAGTTTAAGTACCTCTTGATCACAAAGACATTGGCACAAGCAAAGGCACTAAAATTTCTTGACATGATATGCAAATCATGCAAAAAAAGAGCATGAGGAGCGTTATCTATTTAGGTAAAAATGTTATATGGAACAAGACACTTTGTCATTCTCTGTTGTTGAAAAATGTTAAAAGTGGGGCTATAGAGACAAGGATCAACATTATCCAGCATGATTCCCATTGGAGATATGGAAGCAATATAAGAGCATGGTGTATACACAGGAGTATAGGGAGCACACCTAGTCACTTCCATTGAGGGCCATATGCAAGAAGGTTTAGCTCTTGAGATGTCTATATACTTTGATTTTCCTAAGATTGAATTGTCTATACTAAACCATGTAAAGGTCTAGAGTAGTCGGTCTTGCCATTGCCAAACAATGCAATCATGGATAATTTACATGATAACTCATCATGACTTCACCTTATAAGGCTTCAAAATCTAAACCCTCTATATCATGCACATCATATTTTTCCTTCAAAGAAGAAAAAAAGAGAGAAAAAACAAACAATGCTCCTATTATATATAAGTAATTTCTCTAAGCCTACATTTTGGTCGAATGTTGTAACTCTAGAAAAGGTTTAGAGTTAAGTTGGATGTGCCAACGTTTACATTCTCCAGATCGACGAATTATAGGGACAAGGAGAGGGGAAAGAGCCAAGCAAGTCGCTTATCCTCTTTATGTTAACATAATGGGCAGCCCCAAGTATTGAGAGTATGCATTGGTGTCTAAATGTTTCTTGTGAGTATTTAACCAATTGAGAGATCTGTCCTTTGATATTGAGAACTAACATGCTCTCAAAGTCTCATAGTATCGAAGGGGGGAGGGGGCTGTGATATCTACTATGGAAAACCCACAGCGTACCCTTTAAATGGCTTCATAAAATATGATGCACTTTCCAACACACACAATCGCATTTGTTATTCATCTTACTTAGGGAATGATGGATGGATATGGTTGAGCATTATAGCCACAAAATATCAATATGCAAGGTGTCCATTTGAATGTCAATCGCGGGTGCATTTCAATTTTCAGTATTCTGTTAAAAATCAAGATCCACATGTGAATGATGGATGGATATGATTGAGCATTATGCCCACAAAATATCAATATGCAAGGTGTCCATTTGAATGTCAATCGCGGGTGCATTTCAATTTTCAGTATTCTGTTAAAAATCAAGCTTTAAACCTTAGCTCAAGGCTCAAGGGCTTGGATGACATGTGGACCTATCATTTGAAGGCTTCACATCACAAATGTCAGCTACCAAGAAGTTTCAACCACTTTCCTAATTCATAACTCCAAAAAATTAAGTGGTAATTGGCGAATTCCTCCTACATTGAAGGAGCAATTTTTTGACAGCTTATATATGTATGAATACAAGTCATGAGTGGAAGTCCACGACCTCTACTCTCTTGTCAAGTTAGTTTAGAGTGTAAGGAAGCTACTACACACAACACCCCCCATAAGTTAGCCATTTTCTTAGCCTATACTTCTTTGTAGTTAACCATTGCTTACTGCCTCTATATGCAATTAGCTAGTTTCCAACTGTATTTTATTTTAGTTGTAATTTCTTCTTCCATTATCAATTTGAGGTCATTCCACTTGTGTTGATTGATCATACAATCTATTGAGTCTGGTATAGGTTTTGTGGTTGTTCTTTGAGTGAGCTCTGAGTGAGGTTGCAAATAGTGAAGGTGTATCCTTGCACATAGGCATACAACAACAAGGATAATAGTCTATTTTGTAGAGGTTGGTTCTCTATGTATTAGAATATAAATTGAGTGTTTTAAAGTGTTGTAGACAACTGGGAGTGTCTACTTGCATTCTAAAAAATTTTATTATTTTTTCTCATTTAAACTCTCATTTGGAGTCAAAATAGTTATTCTAGGTTGTGAAAGACAACCTGTGAGGGCTTAAAACCTTCCAAAGATGCATAGGGGTGTTGATTCATCCCCCAATAGTGATATCAGAGCATTTCAAAGCATTGGGTCCTCTTGAAGGACATTTAAACAATCATTTGTAGTTGATAAAGCTCTCTAGAAAGGACATGTAGCATACCTATAAGCTACATCAACATTTAGAAGTGGATTTACAAGTTAGAAGCAAACACCTCAACACATATCAAGGGAAGAAGCTATAAGAAGGTAATAATTTGAACTCTCGCTACTCCACCATACTCAAGGGAAGCTTAGGAAGTATAGAAGCTTAAGCAATAACTCAATATGCTACCCAAATTGTGAAGTTGGAGAAAGGCAATTACCAACATTGGAAATTCCGGATTAGCATTTTCCTCATGGGAAAGGAACATGGGCATCAGGGATTAGTAAGTGGAGTTTAGCCTAGGCCTCAATATGTAGAGCCATTCACTCACGCACAAGCAAGGGAAGTGAATGAGTGGATTGAAAGAGATAAGAAAGTCATATTTTTATTTCAACAGTAGTAATAGCATGATCAACCATATTCAAGACTTTGACTCATCCAAGAAGGTTTGGAAGGCTTTGGAGAGATTATACTCCACTTCCACAAAAGGCTTGAAAGGTTCAACCCAAGAATGCGTTGAACAATTTAAAGAAGGCTTCAAATAGTAGCTCAATGATTATATTCTCAAGGTAAAAGAGATTGTAGATTAGGATCAAGAGGTAGCTCCATCGACGAGGATGATTTCATAGCTCATACACTAAATGGGCCGAAGGATGATGACAAATGGAGGCCATTCACTACTTTAGTATATGTGAGGGACTCATTACCAGATTTTGAGAAATTAGTCCCACTAATGGTGGTCAAGGAGATCAACCTTAATAGAGGTCATTCAAAGGGCAAAGCCCAAGTCTTTTATGTAGGTAAAGGCAAAGGAAAGAGAGGTGGACACGATGGACAAGGCACCATTGAAGGAAGATCAAGCAATGATCAAGAAGGTTCAATTCAAGGCTATGGAGCAAGGGGGAGAGAAAGATCAAGAGGAAGAGGAAGTCGACCTCAAGGAAAGGACTACACAAAGAAATGCTACAATTGTGGTAGGTGAGGCCACTTTGCGAGGGATTTTTACTCAAAGGACAGCCAAGGAGGTTACAAGAAGAATCAGAGTAACGTTGCAAATACTTCAAATACATCATAGAATATTAATCTCTTAGCCATGATGCAAAGAGATTATCACATGAGTTACAATAGGAAAAAGTTTTGCAATTTGAATGAACCAAGAACATAAGGGCACGTAGAAGGATCATACAAGTGATGTTCCTTTGGATGAAAATTAGAATGCAAAGTGTTTCAAAGATGTGTTGCATGTGTCCACAATCATGAAGAATCTAGTATCAGCTGAGAGATGGTTGAAAGATGTTATGTAGTCAAGTTCAATAACCAAGGATGCTTTGTGGAAAATCCAAGGTAAGGAGACAAGCTATTAGCTAAAGGAAAAAAAGAAGGAAAACTATTCACCATGCAGGTAAGACCACCCTCATTGCTTATGGTCTATGATGTTTGGAAGCAAGCAAATAATTCAAGTGGATTTATGGCACAAGGGGATCGGCCATATAAACCTTCAAAAGTTGAAGGATATGCAAAGGAGAGGTGTGATAAGCGGTCTTTCAAATTTTTACTCTCGAAGTATGCGACATTTGTGTGAAGCATTCCAATTAGGGAAACAAGTAAGGCTTCCATTCAAGAAGATTACATGGAGCAGAATTCCATTGGACCTCATTCACACCGACGTATGGGGACCACCCAAGGAGCCTTCACTGGGAGAGAATAGGTGTTTTGCTATCTTCATTGATGATCATACAAGAATGACATGGTTGTATTTTATGAAGTCAAAAGCTAAAGTGTTTAGTCACTTTAAAGTTTTCAAAGCACTTGTCGAAAAAGAGATCGGTTGCTACATAAAGATTCTTAGATCAGATGAAGGGGGGAGAATACTTCTCGAAAGAGTTTCTTGATTTTCTAAGTCATAATGGCATCAAAACGTAATATACATGCAAGTATACATCGCAACAAAATAGGATTGCAAAAAGGAAAAACAGACACAACTTAAGTGGCAAGATCAATGCTCAACGATATGAATGTGCCCAATTGCTTTTGCGAAGATGTAGAAAGTACAACCATTTACATCATGAATAGATGTCCCACTTCAGGTGTACATTTTTTGAATCCATACAGACATAGCTTAAGTGGCAAGTTCAATGCTCAACGATATGAATGTGCCCAATTGCTTTTGCGAAGATGTAGAAAGTACAACCATTTACATCATGAATAGATGTCCCACTTCAGGTGTACATTTTTTGAATCCACTTCAAATATGATAAGAAACCTAATCTATCTCATCCCAAGATTTTTGGTTGTGTGTGTTATGTGCATAAGCCTTATGAATTGAGGCATAAACTTGAAGCAAAAGCTGAAATATGTATATTTATTGGATATTCAACAAAAAAGGTTTAGATGCCATGATCCTAAAACCAAAGTGTTAAGGTGTCTAAAGCATTTTATCTTTGATGAATTGAGAAGCAAGCCTACTTCAAGTGAAGAAAGTTCTACAAAGAAGCAACGGCAAGGGTAACGAAGATGACCATGAAATTCCATTGGTAGAGATGGGTGGCAGCACTGAAGGAAAGTTTGAAAAGATAGAAACTCCAAGTGTACAAACATCAAAAGCAAAGAGGAAAAGGTTCATTCCAGCCCCTCAAGAGAGAAGAAGATCAACAAGATAAAGGTATCCTATTCAACGATTAACTTATGAATCTTTCATTGCCAAACATTATGCATACATGAGTCAAGTAGTTGCATGTAAGCTTAATTGTTTTGAGGATGCAAGCAAGCATGAAGAAAAGAACCAATCCATGCAAGAAAATGTGAAAGCACTCAAAGGGAATCACATTTGGTCATTTGTGCCAATGACTAAGGATATGAAGATGATAGGCAACGGAATGGGTATACATGGTAAAGAGGAATTCGGATGGAAGCATATCTAAGTATAAAGCCAGGCTAGGTTTAAAGCTATGCTGGTTGCCAATGGTTTTGCACAAATCTGAACGGTGATTTAGAAGAGACTGTTTCCATGGAGAAGCCTAAAAGTATTGAAGATTAGAGGTTAAAGAAGGCTCTTTATGGTCTCAAGCAAGCCCAAAGAGCTTACAACCAAAAGCTAGTTGAATACTTAGCCAAATGTGGCTACAAACAAAGTGATGCCGATTTGCCATTGTACATGAAGAAGGAAGATTATCTTGTTGTCTACATTTGCATTTATGTCAATGAATGATGTTATTCTTATAAGGAATGATGAAGTAATCATTTGAGAGATCAAGAAGAGGCTTGGAGAAGAATTCAAGAGCTAAGATATGAGAGAATTGAAGTACGTCTTGGGCATAGAAGTAATCTACAAGGAGGAAGGCATATCCCTCAACAAGGAAGTACATTGTTGATGTACTAGCAAATCATGGCATGTGTAACTGCAAACCCATTGGGCGTTAATGTAAAGCTGCATGCATATGGGGAAAAAGATATTGAAGATCCATTGTATGGTCTTTGAACTATCCAACTCTTATCAGGCTGGACATCATGTAGTAGTTCTATCACAGTGTTTGCAAACTCCCAAAGGACAACACTTAATGGAAGTCGAGAGGTTCTTAGATACCTCAAGGGCACTATAAATAAAGGTCTAATTTATTGTTACGATAAAGATTTGGAGGTGAAAGCTTATTGTGATGCAAATTGGGTAGGCTCAAAGGATGACATGAGTACAAGTGGTTATGTAGTCATGATTAGAAGCAAGTCTATCTCATGGAGCTCCAAGAAGAAGCCAACAATATCCTTACCTTCAACAGAAGTTGAATATAGAGCTTTAACTCTCGTCACGTGACACTTAGTGAACTTATGTGGCTGAAACTCTTTAAAGACTTGAACTTGAAGGTGAAACAAATTCCTATCATGTGTGACCACATGAGTAGTGTATACTTAGCCTCAAATTTGGTTTTCCATGCTAGATGCAACCACATTGAAGTACCCTACCACTTCATTAGAGAGAAAGCGATTGCAAAGGAGGTCAAGATGGAGCATGTGAGTACAAAAGATGCATTTGCAGATATGAGGTGATTCCACTCGTGTTTGATTGGTCATACAATCTACTAACTGTGGTATAAGTTTCGTGGTTGTTTTTTGAGCGAGCTTGAGTGAGCTTGCAAATAGTGAAGGTGTGTCTCTGTTCATAGGCAGAAAACAACAAGGATAGATAGATTATCTTCTAGAGGTTTGTTCTCTGCATAAGAGAATCCAAATTGAGTGTTTTAAAGTGTTTTAGATAGCTGGAAGTGTCTACTTGCATTCTTGAAAGTTCCATCATTTTTCCGCATTTCAACTCTGAGTTGGAGTCAAAACAATGTAAGTCTCTAGCTGGTGCAATGAGATTCTGATCCTCCTCATGGCTGCTACTACCACTGCTGCCACTACTAGTAAAATTGCCAAAGAACCCAAAACATAAGCAAATCTTTGTTTCTAGGCTTGAAAGCAGGTATCTTTGTTGTTGGCTTTCAAAATCAACATCCTGGTCCTTGGCCATAGTAATAGAGCACAATGTGACTTTAACATGTGCTACAGATCCCTTACCATAAGCACACTGAGATAAGCAGCCAGCTTCGTCTTGCTTTGCTACCATGTAAAAGTGTAACAAGATATCAAATATTAGAAATTGTGAGTAGTTGATTGAACAGAAAGTGATAGTTAGCGAAAGGATAATGCATAGAAAACCATCAAGTAATGTTCAGACTCATAAGTTACCATATTAAAATATTTTTGTTAGGTTGGATGATTTAATTGCCTGCATAAAAATTGATATATCTTATAATTTGCCCTAATCTAAACTTAGAGAGCTGTGTTCACTGCAATGACTGATACAATCAGGTACTTGAAGGCCTTATGCAAGTCATTGCGTGTTGAATTGAATTTAAAATATTTGATCAATTTGAACATATTAAGGAATGCTTTTAGCATCTCAAAATGGATTTCAAAGAATGATAGAAAAATTAAAGTTTCATCAACAAGCTTATCCAATATCTCACACTTATGAGTACCTATGTTTCTACTATGCAAGTAGTACAAATGAGAAAGCAGGCACATTCTGAATAAGATAATAGTGTGCCATGTTGCATCAGTATACACCAGAGCTAGACAACTCAAAGGGAGTGACTCCATCTGAAAAACTGTATTTAATTTGTCTCTTGTGACCTTATGTCCTAGTGGAAATATGTTAAATAACTCTGAGAGAACTCAATTATGTTTTCTAGCCCAAATTTATAATGATTCTAGTGAAAGCTCTGTATATTATGGAGGTCTGATAAGTGACTTCGGCTATCATACTTTAAAATTGTAGGAACTAGGGACTGATGCAGATCTATATGCTTATGTATTTGGGGAATCGGTTCTTAATGATGCTGTAAGTACAAGGAATTAAAGTTGATGTGATCCTTGTCCCTTGAAATGATACATCAATTCAGTCATCTTTCAGTTGGAATTGAATCCATTTATTTTGTTTGGCAGGTGGCGATTGTCATGTACAAGTATGTAACTTGTTCTTTGGCATGTGCTTGATGTTGTTTTGTAACGTGTTCTTGGGCATCTGCTGAATGTTTTATGTCTTTTATGCCATTTAATACCTCTATATTCTTGTATTTTTATGGCGTGACAGAAATCACTCTTGGAACGTGTAATAGACAGTGACACTTAATAGTATTTTTAGTAAATGATTCTCAACTGTCACCTTCGAAGGGGGGAGTTTGAGATGCTGCTTGAATGCAGTGCAAAGTTACAACAAAGATTTGTAATAGTAGATGTTGATGGCAGCATGTGTGCTGGCTGAAAAGACTACAATAGATTGATTGAAAGAAAATTTAAACATTTCCAATTTAGACGAAAATCAAGAAACTTTGTGGTGGAAAATTACAAAGAAACTTTGTGATAATAAATGTTGATGGCAGAAGGGATGTATTTTGGTTGAGGTGTAGCTACACCTTAGGGGTGGCTACATTTGAGGAAGGGGTTCTCTCTGGAGCAGTACACTCCATAACACATTGTGCAAAGAAGTTGCTTGCACTGCCAATTTCTCAGGAGTAAGAGAATAATGCTGCAATTGAGCCACTCAACAAGGGGTAGAACTTGATTAGATATAATGGGAATGATTCGAATCACGATTCCAGTCAGTCACTTATCCAGAATACAAGTGGAGGCACAACAGTCCAGGGCACAACTAATGCAAAAGGAATCATTTCCAGAAAACAAGTACACATCAGAGACGACCCAACATGTTACGACATACGGCAGAGACTAGCCCAATAGTCAGAGATACAACAGGGAGAGGTCAACATATAATCTCACAGCAGGTGGTGGCTACAGTATAAGGGCTCTTTGCTTAGTCTATGGAAACTGCCCAGGTCTTGTACACCTGATTACGACGACTCTCATGCTACTTCAAGACAAATATCCACACGCCCTTTCCAAAACATCTAGCTTCTCCTAGTGCTATATAAGTGGATGTTCACTTCATGCACAAGAGAACAGAGGAAGAATAGTATACAGAGGTTAGTCTGCAACCTTGCTTTTCAGGCATATAGTTCTCTAGCTCTAGCACCATTCTTAGCAGAGTAGTGGCAAGCTCCGCCTAAACACAAGGGAGTTCATGCCAGAGGTGCTGGCATAGAGGGCAACCTTAGAGTTGGTCTTGTAGGGAGATATTTGTATGCCTATCTTGATAGAAGGTTTGTGCATTCTCTTTTAATTATCCAAGGTGTATGTTGTAGGTTCCTCTTTTGTATCACCCTTTTATTTATGTTTCTCCTCTCATGTGTTCCTAGTATATCTTCTTGAGGTCTATTGTGTTGTACATCCTGTGAGTATTCTGTGTAAGTGTAGAGGCCTGCTCCAAGAGTAAGTACAAATTGCAATCCCCACAACTCTCACACTATTTCACCACCTACATTGCCCAAGTTGGGACAATTTCCAAGTGGACTTGTCCATCCTAACCCACTTTGGTGACCTTATCGATTCCTTCATGTTAGCAAACTACTAAGTTTCTTTGAGGATTTAGACCAGATTGCTTCAAATTTAATGCAATAAATTGTTTACCATCCGCAGCTCTATCTCCTCCTCTTCAGTTTGGTTGGATAGCTTGTTGCTCTTACTTACATTCATTAGACCATCACATGAAAAAGTAGATCTTCTTTTATTAATCATATATTTTGATCCTAACTACTGATTATTTGGATTTATGTGACTATCAATATGTAAACAGGGTGTTCTTTGGATGCTACGTGTTGAGAATTGATTGGCTGCCTTGTGATCTTCTTCCATGATTACCTGATTATTAATAGAACAACATTTTGGACTTTCCATCATCCAATTTAGTGCAGAATCTTCATCGAAAGTCAGAGCAGGAATTACACAAGTGAGATCATCTACCTGTGCAAAAAGAAGGTGCTTAGATTGTAGGACATGAAGAGTGTGGTTGCTACATTGATGGCTGGTCCAGGCGGAGGTCGCCCATGCAAGTCAAAGGGAAGTTGCCTAAGTTTTAACAAGGCTGGTTCCCCAGGTTATGGTAAGGTAAGGTATAGATTTAGTCATCCCTATACACATGATAATTTGCACGCCCAAGATAATATGGTCAGCCAAGATATAGGCTCACCCAAGATAATTAGTTCGCCACAGGACATAGGCTCACCCAAGATATAGGCTCTATCATGTATAAGATCACCCATGAATAAGGTCTCCATGTATAAGGTCTGTCACATATGAGGCTGCCCATGTTATGGTAGTCGACCTGGATGTGGTTGCCCATGTTATGAGGTGGCGTAGGATAAGGAGTTGGTCACCTGGCTGAGCTCGCCCATGATGCAGATATGGTGGTCGACCACGCCACTTACCCATGATATATCTGATGGCTGGCCAACGAGGGTGACATGGTTCAGATGGTCCACCATGCATGCAAAAGGTGTTTAGATGCCAGAGAAAGTCCAAAAAGTGAAAAGAGGCAATAGACAAAAGAAGATGAACAGGAAGGCTGTTGCAAGTGGTCCATGCTTGGAAGCAAGGTAGTTACATGACACTTTTGTGCAGCTGCCTCGAGGGCCAAGCATCATCCCTTTAAGTTGTAGTGTGCAGATCACTGGTAGTGGCTGCTCCACCCTTGGCCGTACATATACTGGGAGTGCTTCCAGCCATACAGTGGCCTTCCATGGCCATTATATAAGGTGTCAACATCATTTTTTGGGAGAAGACGTCATACGAGGAGGAAGGTGGGGAATCATGATCAATAGAACACTAGCAAGCAACCTTTGAGAGACCATTTCTTGCCTTCTATCGTGAGGGCAGACTTTTCCTCTGCCTTTTATCGTGAGGGCAGACTTTTCCCCTTGCCACTAGAAGAGTCTAGGCGCGGTGACGCAAAGCATTTGTTTTCCTATACTCACCTATGGGAAATGCTGCAAATTGTATATCTGTCAATTGACTTGCTTTCACACACACACACACACACACACACACACACACACACACACACACACACACACACACACACATACTATAACTATTAGAAATAGTAGCATGCTCCATCAATAACTGGGTAATGAGAATATTATCAAAGGTAGATCTCCCATTCACAAATCCAATTTGCGAGGGGTGGACTACCTTATGAATAATAGATTTAAGTCTCAATGCAAAAATTTTTGCGAAAATTTTGTATATTATACTCATCATCGTGATAGGTCTCCAATTCCCTATCCGTTTAGGGACATCCAATTTAGGAATAAGCTTAACCTTGCCTGGCTTGAACGAGTAAGGCATTTTTTCTTCCACCCATATTTCATTACAGACCTCCCTCCCGGAGCAAAGTTTTAAGGAAGGGCCAAAAAGCCAATACAAATTCCTTTGTAATGCCATCTATTCCCGGTGCCTTTCCATTTTTGAGGAGTTTAAGAGCCATAAAGACCTCTTCCTCAGATATAGTTTTTTCACATGCAGCAGCCATATGTGAATCCAATGTTTGCGGAGTAAAAGCAAGTAATTCCTGCACCGACCTGAACCAGGCCTCATCAGAATTAAAGGACGCAGCAAACAGGTTACGAAAATGATCCGTACAGTATGCA
>CM035407.1:180454537-180837037 GCA_020310875.1 Ceratopteris richardii
TTCATGAGTTGGTCAGAAGTGTGAAAATGCAGGTCAAGTAGCACTTTCAGTGGATAGTTTTAAAATAAAGCAAGTCCCTCTTTGAGGAGGTAGTCCTCTTGCACTCATTGGGAAGCCATGATGCACTCTAGGAGCATGTTGAGAAGCAGCCATGAATTTATTCTTGGAGAAGAGTGTGCGGACACTCTTACTTATGGAGAAGACTTACCTATCAGCAGCTTGGTGGTGTGGATCATCCATCTACATGTTGTATTTGAAGATTGACTTCTACATGAAGATTATGGAGTACTTCAAAGACATTGGATGCAGTTTAACATAAGATTGCATCTTATGTTATTTATTCAGGTACATATTCTCTTTATGCACAAAGGTACTACTTGGAGCTTATGGCGGCGGTGGCATTCATTGAGGAGTCCTATTCGGCATACATAAAGGAGAATCAGTACATGCATGCTACATGCATCAGATGAGATGTTAGAGAAGGTGTTTTCACATGAGTATGAGGATTGCTGTCAACAACATGTTAGCATTCTATGCTAATTCTGTAAGTATGTGATCTATCACACACACATCTAATTTAGGGTCTTCCATAGCCTAAATTTAGATTAGGGTTTGCTGAATATCAGTTTCAAACTGATTCTTCCTCTTTCTGTCACTCATAAACACTCTTCTACAACCTATTAGGTCATACATCTCATACATATTCAGATTTCTGTCCCTACATTTGAATATTCTTGTAAATTTTGTACATACACTCTTCCATCTATTCCTATTCACATAGAGTGGTTGAGGTTTTGACTTCCACCTTGTAAAATGACATTTGTATATATGATGGTGTGAGTAAGCAGTGGCTTATTTAACACTTTACACATGTTGTCTAAACTCTCTCTATCTTTGTCTCATCGTCATATGATTAAATGTGGTATGTTCATGTTTGTCGATTTGGAAGATACTGGAATCTGTGTTGTAGATCCTGGACCTATGGGAACTGTGGAATTTAGATATGGGCCTACCTAATTTCCAACCACATTTTGATACAAAGAATTAGCACATGGAACGTTTCTGCATGTATGAAATGGGAAGTCCTTGTGGTTGGCATGCAAGAGGTAATTAGGGATTGTGGCAAGCACTTTTCCGGTGTCCTTACTAAAGCAAAGGTTGAAGCTTAGCGGATGATTTTGCTCATGACTGAAAGGATAGACTCGGGAAAGTTTCTCTCAGAGATAGAGTATATGCGTTTATGTGATGCTTATAGATGTTTGCAGCTAATTGAAAATAATGCTATCCAATCTTTCAAAGTCAAGGCAAGATGTAGAGAAGTAAATGACCTTTATGCAAACTCTAAATTTTTTTTGATTTGCTCCGTGCTAAGCTTATTAAAGGGGCAATTACCATGCTTGAAATAGATGGTTTGACTCTTCGAGATAGCAATTCCATTGCTGCTATATGTACACAACGTTCTCAAAATTTGTTTGCCTCTTCATGTAAGACGGATGATGCATGGTTTTCCGCTCTCCAAGATTCTCTTGCTTTCATACCGCATGCTCTTGATTCCCATATGGCTGCTACCTGCGAGAAAGGTATCACTGAAGAAGAAGTTTTCATGGCCATCCGGTCTCTTAAGAATGGAAAAGTGCCAAGGATGGATGGTCTTACAAAGGAATTTGTGATTGCTTTTTGGCCTTCCCTTAAGACTCTGATTCTTGATGTTTGCAATGAGATATGGAGAGATCAAAAAATGCCCTACTCATTCAACTTAGGTAAGATTAAACTTATCCCTAAGTTAGATATACCGAAGTAGATGGGGGATTGGAGTCCAATTACTATGATGAGCATTATTTATAAAATATTTGTCAAGATTTTTGATTTGAGACTTAAGTTGATTATACATAAGAGAGTTCATCCCTCCCAGGTTGGATTTATTCACCGCAGATCGATCTTTGATAACATCTTTCTCACACAAATCTTGATGGAGCATGCCGTATCATCCAATCAGGAAGCAGTGGGTATGCAAATTGACTTTGAAAAAGCTTTTGATCGAATTCGATGGGATTTCATTGCCATTGTGCTCAGAAAACTTGGCTTTGGAACTAAATTTTGCCACCTGATTTATATCTTAGCCGAAGATAGTGCATCTCATGTGGAGATAAATGGTAGGCTTTCGGATCCTTTTCCTATAGAACGGTCGGTTCGCCAGGGTTGTCCTCTGAGTCCCTTCTTTTATGCTTTGGCTTCCTCACCAATGTTCTACTTGTTGGAGGCTAAAATGAATTCTCATTGTATTCATGGTATTTTGGGCTTTTGGAACTCCGCAAATCGTAGTTGGTTTCGCGGATGATACTTTCATCTTTGCAAAAGCAAGTCAAGAAAATATACAAAATGTTATTACCTATTTGAAACCTTTCTCCACTGCATCTGCGTTGCACATCAATATGAGAAAATCAGCACTTATTTTATCTCTGCGCAACACTTTTATTCCTTCAATTGGAAAGGGCCTAAAATTGAGAAAGGTAGTGTGTTCCAGCAGCTTGGATACCCTCTTGGCGTAAATGTTTCTACGAAAGATAGAATTGACTGGGTATTGAGTAGAATCAGATGTAAAATGGATACGTGGCATGCTGCACAATGGCCATTACATGCTCGGATTAGAATTGTCCAAGCTTTCCTACAACCTTTTGTTATGTATTACTTATTGTTGCTTGATTGGAAGAAGTGTCATTTCCGTATATTTGAATGCCCGTTGAAGGATTTTTAGTGGAATAAAATGCATAATCGGGCGTTGGTACTTTCTGCTTGGAAATATGTATGCTAGCCCAAAATAAGAGGCAGCCTTGGAATTCTAGAGCTAGATTTCCATTCGATGGCTAGGAGGATAGCCTTTATTATGCGTATTACCGTTGCACAAAAGACTTTATGGACTCATACCTTGTGGAAGTTTATGGATAATGCACGGTTGTGTTATAAGGGAAGTTGGAAATTGGATGCTTGGAATAAGTTTTTTCCCCATGCTCCTTTACAAACCTCTTTGCCCACGATTGACTTTCTACTTCGAAGTTTTAAACTGCCGCTTCTCGCTTCAAATGGAATGGAAGGCAGCGTTATGTGGGCAATTCATTTGCTTCATTATCTCCATACTGGTCCTTTCTATTTGATCTGCCTCTTGCTTTCTCCTTGGGTGCATCGGCAAGATATTTTAACGATAAAGGTATTGACTCCATTGCAAAATGTTATGATTCTAAGTGGGAAATCTTACCCTTCCCGGTCATTAGGAGAACATATGCAGTGGGTTCTGCTTATCGATCCAAATGGATTCAATTAGTGCGTTTTCTGTAGCAGTTTCAACCTTGAGGTGCCACTATCTGATGATGCATCTGATCCTTGGACAGATTGGCTTTTTGCCAAACATCGCAGATGGTGGATTGGAGAGGCAAACACTTACTATCTCTCGCTTCTTCCTGATGAGGATATTGCTCACCAATGTAATTTTAGATGGAAGCTCAAAAAATCTTCCTCCTGGTGGCATGCAAGATTTTATACAATATGGGAGTCCTATTTCACTTTTAGGACGAAAATTTTCATGTGGAGGATTTTTGCAGGGCATTTCACCCTAGGGGCATTCCTTTGTAAGCATGGGCTACAAAGGGTCATATGCCTGCACTGTGCTTCTTACGTTGAGGATTTGCATCATGCGTTTTGGACATGCCTACTGATTCAGTCCATCTGGGATATGAGGCCCACCAAGCTTAACTGCACTTTCTTGCTTTTTGCTTCGGATGACTTTGTTTTGGGTTGGATTAGAAAGTCATGTGTTTTCCTTCTCCTTTGGAACATTTGGGCGCTTAGAAATTCAAAGATTTTCCAGAATAAGAATTCAGCTCCACATTTTTCTTTGCAATTCTGTAAGGCTAAGATGCGACTTCAAATTGATGTTATGCTCTCTCGGGATAGACAGACATATCTCTCATTATTGGATGCTTTATGAGAAGCTAGATTGAGATGTAAGACCCGATGCGACTTCAAATTGATGTTATGCTCTCTTGGGATAGACAGACATATCTCTCACTACTCGGGATAGATAGACAAATCTCGGGATAGACAAACAAATCTCGCATTGTTGGATGCTTTATGAGGAGCTAGATTGAGATGTATGTAGCATAGTTGGTACTCGTACCAGTACGAGTAGATTCGTACGTACCTCTCTTACCGTACGTACTAGTACGTATTCGTACCAATTGGTACCAAAATTTTTATTTTTCATTTTGACTTGAATTTATTAAGAAAATACATTGGTTTTGAAGCTATGCTAGTTAGAGAACAATTATCTTCATAGATAGATTATATATTATGCATATTCATGGCAAAGAGTACCCTTCATATGTGTACACTCCCATGTACATGAAAAGATGGAACAAAAAAATTTCGTACTAATATTGTACGGATTCGTACCTCATGATTAGTACGTACCTGGCATGGTACTATTACGTACTGTACCTGTTGTACTGATCGTACCTGACCAACTATGGTATGTAGGTCCTGGGAATAGGGAGATGATCCTCCCTCCTCACATTCTTGTACGTTATTCTTCCTTAATGAAATAAAGTGAGAATTCCCCCAAAAGAAAAAAAAAACGTAAATAAATAAATAAGTAAATAAATAAATAAATAAATAAATATATATATATATATATATATATATATATATATATATATATATATATATATATATATATATATATATATATATATATATACATACATATATATGTATATATATATAAATATATATGTGTGTGTGTATATATATATATCTATATATATATATCATCAGTGTATTGTTCTTGGAAGCCTTTGTAAAATTCTTTGAGGTCTTTACATTGTTCTTAGAAGTCCCTATATCAATCTTGAAAGTGAGAAGAGAGATACGTACATCTTGTCTCACAATTATGACCTTGTAACTTCTAAGTTAGCAATTTATGTTTAATCATGTTATGTATTGAATTAATTTGTTGTCAAGTCCTAGCATAAGCGCGGGGTTTGTTATGAAGTATACTTCTCCAAGGAGAATCCAATCCTAAAAGTAGCCACCTGAGGAGGGAAGCTACATGTTTGCATCCATAGTATAACCAATAGCCTTTGTGTGGTTACAACCTTCTAAGTATATTTGAAGTCGGTCAATTGACTTCGTTGAGATTTACAACATGTTTTAACCCCAATCCTAGAGTACCATGGTTCACCTAAACTATCCTCTTTTATCATTACTAGTGGAAGGACATGTGTGTGTTCGTTGTTAAATTTCGATCTTGTATGTTGACTATTGTTGTGGACAGTGGACACACATTAGTATGCTTTTTGCCCCCCCCTCCCCCCCCACCCCCCCAAAAAAAAAGGGGGGAAGAAGAAGAAGAAGAAGAAGAAGAAGAAGAAGAAGAAGAAGAAGAAGAAGAATAAGAAGAAGAAGAAGAAGAAGAAGAAGAAGAAGAAGAAGAAGAAGAAGAAGAAGAAGAAGAAGAAGAAGAAGAAAAGAAGTAGTACATTGCTACATATAGAAGCATCAAGCACTCTCTGAGACGGAGAGTAAAGTAGTGGTGGGCAACCTATATAGCCAAAAATTAGGGCCCTACAAAATTTTTTGATATACTTGTGTATCCTTAAATTCCTAGTGAGTCTAATTGGAGAGTGTAAGTGGAGTGTGTAGAATTGGTCTATAGGATAAGACTAATTTTCAAAATTGTTCTACAGGGATAAGACTAATTTTTAGAATTGATATACAGAATAAGACTAATTTTCAGAATTGGTCTATAAGATAAGACTAATTTTCAGAATTGGTCTACAGGATGAGACTAATTTCCAGAATTGGTATGAAACAGGAGAGGAGACGAATTTTTCAAATTGGCCTTCTCACAAATTGGTCTTTTTCAGAATTCGCCCATGGCAAGCAGAAGAGATAATTTGGTCTAAGGACTAATTTCACTGGCAGGAGAGACAAATTTCACAAATTGGTCTAATGCAGCAGAAAGGATTAATTTCATAGAGCAAGAGAAGAGACCAATTCCAGGAATTGTTATAAGGACCAATTTCTCAAATTCGCCCATGTGGAATTCGTCGAAGGTAGGAGCGGGATCACTTGCAGACTAAAGAGAACTCACCAAAGCGGTCAAGCAGAAAAAGAGAGTGGAGACAAAGAGAACAGAGAAAGAGAGTGGAGGCCATAGTACCAGACTTGGCAGAGTACCAAAAAAGTGAGAGTGAAGGAGAGACAGTGGTGGAGTAACCGCCTTGCCGAGCTTATATAAAGAAAGGGATTCGAATACACGAGACCATAGATCAGAGAGAGACACAAGAGATACATCATATGTGATATATCAGAGTGAGGTTATAGGACCGAAGTGTGTCGCTACTCCCAAGCTTCAGTAGCTCAACCGAGGAGTTAGACAAGAGGCTCTAGTCTTGTCACTGAGGGTGGACAAGCGTAGTAAGTCCATGAGGACTGAGTGCTTAGCAAGACACTTGTGTGCTTCACTAGTGCCTGTAGTTAGATTGTGAAGTCGTGAGCTGCCTCTTTGCTTTCTTCATTGTGATTGTACCGCCTACCTTGTACACTTCCATGTTTATGTTAATGGAGTAATGCTTTTGTGATTCTTAATCTTCGCTCTTCTTCTGTCTAGTTTGTAATATGTGCAAAGCAAACGCATAGTGCATATTGCACTGAGAAAAAGAATCCACCTCAAGCACAAGAGAATAAGAATTTCCTCAACACCTATCGAGGGCTTCTAATTCAGGCAAAGGCCTTGCTTAAGGACCTTCCTCTTATGACACAACATTAAGAGAACTACTTTGCCCTTACTCACCCTCAAAGAATTCACTTTGATAGCCACGGGAATCGAACAAGTAAGGATGCCGTTCAAGCACGGAGTTAGGGGCACTCAAGTAAATGACTCCATCATGCATCCTCGACAAGAATTGGAGGCTCTCATGAGCAAGTGAAGGTGCAAGAGGTTCCCTCTTGATCTACCCGGATAGTTAAGCTTGAGAAGGTGGAAGCCGTCTAGGAGCTCAAAAACATTCACAAAAACAAGCTTTGGAGAGAGAAGTCGGAGGAAGCAAGAAAGGATGAAGACAAAAGCTAAAGAAAGAGAGAAATCTGATAGATGAAACTCAGAGACAACCCACATTGCTACCCATGCTTAAGGCCACAACAATGCAAGCATAGATAGTCCGAAAGAATACTTTCCACCAAATGAGCTTGTTTGAGCTTTTGAAGATGGATACTAGATTCAAAAGTGAAATTATAAGAGTCATTCATCAACTTACCAAGATCAAGCGACACTCTAGCAACATGCATCCATGTTCCTTGTGTTGGAATTTGGGGCTCGAGGATCTTCCAATACTAAAAACCTTTGAGCATACACACTTAATTAATCAAGATGATATGTGAGAGAAAGAAAGAAAGAGATCTTGAGACAAGGATAAGTAACGTAAGCAAAATGCTTACTCACCAAATATAGATGGCCGAATTACAACATGGGAGTACTACTCAACCATATGATTGTGGTGCACTCACTGAATGGAAGAATAGCCAAGAAGATGATGATGTACAGAATTTCAGATTATGCTGTTATAATTTGAGTGTGTGTGAAGCGAATGAGCAACGAAGTGAACCTAACCTTACAAGAAAGTGCAACAAATCTGAAAATCAGCAAACCCTAATTCTGAAATTAGGGTTCAGAAACCCTAAAAACAGAAAATAAGGTCAACTTACAAAAGATAGCTGCCACCACCTTGTAGAAGACTCCTTGCTCCAAGAGAGTAGCCTCTCCTTCACGAATCCTTCACCTCCAAAGCTTCAGAATTCCAAAATTGACACAAGTAAGCATAAACTCTATCTCCAAGATTGTCAAAAGAGTGCCCAAGGTGCTCTTTATATAGTTAAAGCCTCCCTCCAATAAAGCATGGCGAAGAACCAACGAAAAAGCTGATCGTAATATAAAAAAGCCTTCATTTTTGTTTTTCCAATTAAAAAATAGAGATCGTCGAATTTGGTCCTTGCTTTAATTTAATTGCCCAATTTAACTTGCTTTTGGTCACTTTGATTTATTACCTAGCTGATGTTGAGTTTGGACTTCAGAAAATGTTCTTCCTCCATTTTGGGCTGAATTAGTTTGACTTTTCTCCCTACTTTGACCTCTGATGAAGAAAAGAAGCATACCACTAGATAGCTCTCGTCAACTTCTATCTATCTAGCCTAAAAAAGTTTTACCCAAACTGTACAAAAATGCTAAGTCCAAAATGTAGATTTGCTTGGAGTGGACCATATGTACATTGACTTCCAACAATCCCTCCTTCAATGTCATATTGGTATAAGCATCAGTAACTTGCACATTTTCTCATGACTATCTCTAGTCAATGCTTTGGTAAATACATCTGCAACATTCTCACTAGAAGGAACATAAACCAGCTCAATGTGCTTCTTTGCTATCTGTTCTCGAATATAGTGGTAGTGTACCTCTATATGCTTTGTCCTTGCATGATGCACTGGATTCTTTGCTATAGCTATTGCACTCTAGCTATCTGAAAATATCTGAATGGGTTCTTTACCTGTCTCTTCAAAACTTTCTGGCTGCTGAATATATACATCTTCATGTAAATCACCATTTAGAAAAGCAGTCTTTATGTCAAGTTGATATACATGCCAACTAAAATGTGTTGTTAAAGCAAGTATTGACCTAATAACTGTCATCCTAGATGTAGGAGCGAATGTCTCATCATAATCAATACCTTTTTATTTTGCATATCCTTTGACAACTAATCTGGCTTTGTACCTGTCAATAGTACAATCTCCTTTCCGTTTGATTTTGAAGATCCATTTTACACCTATAGCTTTCTTTCCCTCTGGTAATGCACATAGCTGCCAAGCTTGATTCTTATGAATAGAATCAATCTCTTTTTGCATAGCTTTTCTCCAAATAGGAATGTTAAGTGCATCTTTAACACATGCAGGTTCATCTTCAACTGTTGTGAGTGCTAAAATATCATGAATCTCAAAGTCTTTAGCAAAACTTACATGATCTTTTTGTTGTTGTTGTCTAGTCTGACTCCTTGTTCTTCTTGTAAAAGTCTTTATACCACTATCTTTCCATGTCTGATATAACCAAGTAGGTGTATCCTTAAATAGTGGTGAAACTCTTTCTGACCTTTAAGCTTCCACAGGTTCTGGAACATGTCCTTCTGAGGTATTAGAACTTTCTGGAACTCTAGTACTTTCTTCCATTTCTGGAACTAAAGTTTCATGTGGAACGGAATCTGTAGAAGGTTGTGAAATTCCTCTTTCTTCAATCCTAGGAATTTTAACTTCCTCTTGATATGGTTGAACATATACATCCAAATTCCTTCTAAAAAATCCATAGACATTTTCACTAATGAACTCTCGAATCTCTGCTTCTTTATCATAAAGCTTATTTTCAGCAATATATGCATTCCGTGAAAGGATACCTTCACCTGTCTCTGGAACATAAAACCTGTATCCTTTGTTCTCAAGAGGATATCCAATGAAAACAGCTTTTCTTGCCTTTACATCTAGTTTGCCACGATCCTTTTTCTCAACATGTACATAAGAAAGTGATCTAAATACTCAGAAATAGCTCACATTAGGTTTTCTACCATAATAAGCTTCATACGGTGTGATTATCTTTAAAGCTTTTGTGAACGACGTGTTCAAAATGTGATTAGCTGTATGTACTGCATCAAACCAGAATTTTGGTGAAAGCTTCTTGGACACCAGAATGCTCTGCATCATCTCAACAAGTACTCTATTCTTCCTTTCTGCAACACCATTTTGCTGAGGAGTATAAGCAATAGTAAGGTGTCGAGTAATACCTTTTTCCTCAAGAATTGTCTTGAACTCATTTGACAAGTATTCTCCACCTCTATCACTTCCGAGAATCTGGGTAGTTGACTGAGTTTCATTTTCAACCGTAGCTACAAATTTCTTGAACGTGAGAAAGACTTCTGACTTCAACTTAAGACCATAGATCCAGGGACTACTTTGGTATATCATGGCTCAAACACATAGAAAAGGAGAAGGCCATTCACTTCAGTCGTCTTGGATAAATGATAGATTCCATTTTTCCTTTGGATATATATTCCAAATTCGCTTTAGCTAGAGGTTTAAGTTTTGCATGAGCTGAAGATTTCATTTTTCCTTCAATTCACGTTTAGGAACCCCAAATTTTGCATTCTCATAGTTGCTTTTTTAGTGGTTTTTCCTTAAACTCTACGCAAAATTGTTTCTTTTAGTGGTCTTTCCTTAGTCTCTAGGCAATTTTTTGCCATCTGTATGATTGGTTGTAATCTCTTCCCTTCAACTTCTGAGTGCGTGAGACCAAAGCTCACCTTCTTTATAATCTTTATAAGTTCTCCAACTCGAATCGAGTCCTACGGAGTTTTTGTAATTTCATAAATTTAGAAGAAGAGTGGCTAAAGACTTTAGAAAAAGGTGGACGGAAGCACACGTGATTCAAGGCTTCTCTTATGCTCTCCTCTCCCCTCCAAGAAGGGTAGATTGGATTTGCGAATCGAATCCCATGTAAGGTTCTTCCGATTCTTTCTATTCGGATCGTGTGAGATTTTTAAGGTTCTTGCCTTTTAAGATTTACGTTGTTATTAGTTGTGTGTGCAACTCACCTCCCATCCTTGTATCTTCTTGCACCCAAAATAGTAATGATGTGGAATGCTCTAGTGTGGACATATGGCCATCATGGATACTCATTCTCATTATCCTTACGTACCTTAGGACATCCCCTGAGCTACGGACCTTGGCTAACCTTAGCCTTTGTCCCACACATACACATATAGTGGTCTCAATAAACCGATGTCTAACACTCTCCCCCCTTTTAAAGATCGTTGTCCTCAATGATCAATGAGGGAAAGTACTTGTGAGCCAGAGCATTTGATTCCCAAGTAGAATCTGTAAGCGGTAATCCTCTCCAAGCTACTGGATACTCCTGGGTGACACAGTCTCTCAACCATTTTTCTCTCCTATACTTTCTAAGTTTATCGACATGAAACACCGGATTGACTCTACAATGTGGAGGAAGGTCTAATCGGTATGCAACATCACTGCGCTTTTCAACCATCTTCCAAGGTCCACAAAACCTTGGTGAAAGCTTAATGGATAGTGAGGTTGATCTTGCTAGTACTCGAAGAAAAACTCTATCTCCTTCCTCAAAGACTCTAGGAGATCTCTTCCTGTGAGCATATTCTTTTGCTCTATGAGCTGTTTGCTGCATCTTGGTTTTAGCAATCGCTAAATTTCTTTGGAGATTTGCTAGGAACTGTGAAGCACTAGGACATTTCTTTGTCATTCCTATAGTACTAGGAGCAATGGGATTCATGCCATAATTCATGCCATATCTGTGGATGGTCACCACTACTTATTTTTAATGACATTTTTAGCTTGTCAAAGACAAACTTCTAGGAGTGCTCCGTGAATATAACATCCCTATCTGAAACTATGGGTCCCAGTAATCCATGCAATCTGAAGAGATGTTGAATAAATAGCTCCGATACCTGTGGAGCTTCTATTGTCTTTTGCATGGGTATAAAATGAGCCATCTTGCTCAATCTGTCTACCACTACTAGGATAACATCCGTCCTTTGGGTCTGCGGTGACCCCACTATGAAGTCCATGGATACATTATCCTACTTGTGCCTATGAATCTGTAAAGGATGTAAAAGACATGTTGCTCTAACCTATCTGCCTTGTTGACCTGACACATAAAGCATTATGAAGTCAAGAAGGCCCCTTATTCTCATCCTCGAACTATGCATCTCCTTCATCCTGTCTTGGAGTCCCTTGATCCTCGTCTTCACATAGTGGAGTCCCCCGATCCTCTTTCATCAACTTCTCTCACCAAGTTCATTTGTGTTGTAACTTGTCACTCACATGAGAATTAGTTCTCTTTGCCACACATGGAGTTCAGCTCTCTCAGAATGATGCCCTCTCATAGAGATTCCCTACTCCAGCACTACAGCAGCCGAGATAGGAAGGAGACAGAGTCAGCTCACTGACTTCTTTGTTCTGTGAGGTGCAGCAGCCCTCCCCCCCTCAACTCACACACTGAGAGGGTTGACTCTTCAGCAGGCTCAGACCTCTCGAGCTAGGAGACGACCCTGTGCTGTAGGATATCGAGCTCCAAGACTTCACCGAAATCAGATTGCAGAGATCCAGGCTCATGACCCAGATGATGGTTGATCCTGCTGCAGCCATCAGGGCAGCCCTGATTCCACCTCCACCTATGTATCACATCTTACACCCACCCGCTAGTATAGGATTGAGCTAGTTAGTCGGTCATTTGCATTCTCATGCTTGTACTACCCTTTTGCCTATAGATTACCATAGATATAGCACTCCATACCCCCCCCCCCCCCCCTTTTTACTTTCATGGCATCTCCACATGCTTACTATGGAGATTTATGTCGGCTTTACCAGTTTTCTCAGCACTTTTTATCTTTTCAGATTGATAGAAAGCACACCCATGTACATTGATTTCTCTCATAGGCCGAGTTCGGCCTCCTAATAGACATAAAAACACTTTCTCTCTCTCTCTGTTTCTCTCTCTCTAGGTCTAACAAGAGGATCGCCACTCGTGCATCCCTCCCAAAAAAGTGGAAGATTGTAGGCATTCTGAGGTTTCTCATGTACGTTTCTTTCTCTTCCAAAAGATTAGAAGAGAGCATCTGTTTATGCACACATTCAAACCCACCCCCCCCCCCCCCCACCCCCCGGGCCAAAAAAAAAGGGAGAAAAGAAAGGATTCCAAAACCCTGCACAGATTTTGAGACTTCAAGGCTTCCAGACTCCTAGAGCATGGAGACACTGCCTCTATGAAAACTAACAAAGGTCCAGGCACCCATCATAGAAGAGAAAGCATCTGAAAGATGTAGAGTTGGAGGACACAAATTCTGATGGATTTGAGGGAACGAGCCATCGTGAAGAAAAGTGGTGACACAACTGTGCACAGGAAGGACATTGAGAAGAAAATCATCTAAAGGATTAGAATCAGAGAAAGGACATCAATGGGGAACTAGAGGATCACCCTGGAGAAGCATTGTTGCATCGTCACTACAGTGTTTAAGATTCGGCACTCAAATACTCTCCATAGGCACTTGTGCATACTTTAGTGTATGCAACTCATTGGTAATTGTAGGAAAGGCATGGTTGGGAATAGACGTGCCTTGCACGTTGGTGCCCGTACCACCCTCCTTGCAAGAACCTCCATTGCATTCTCATTGTAAGTGTAGTGTCCAATGTTGTAACTCTATGCTATAAAGAAAATAACAAAACTGATCTTCGTGCCAGCAAACAGTGTTGGGTTTTGTCTTGGGTCCTTTGTCTGTTGAGTTCTATTTTTTGGTCTGTTGGATTTAGTTAGTGTTTTTGCTCATTTGTCATTTGTTGGTTGGATTCAATTAGTGTTACTCTTCATTTGTCAGTTGGTTCAGTAATTGTTAGCGTCTCTGCTTTGACGCATTCCATGACCTTGTCTTGTGAACGGAATGCATTGTCTTGCGATTGTTTTCTTGTGAACCGAATCTCGGTGTCCTTGAGGACTACCCCACTATCAGGAAACAAATACTTAATCGATATTTCTGGATTCCACTTAGGGTCAATCCCATTGAAGATTTTTTGTTCAAGCAGCCTTCCTAATTGATTTCGAATAGTTTTAAAACATTACAAGAATTTAAAAGGAATTCATTGTATACTTGTATTTTTTGTTGTACTGCCCAGCATCACCCTCGTTTATGGATCTTTGTACCTTCATTTCACACTTTCTATGCCACACCCACTCCTTTACTTGGATTTACTTTACTCAATTCTTAATCCCTTTGCTTCTGTCTTTAAGTATTTCTAGCTCTGACATGGTATTTGATTCATCACTTTGTAACCTTTTGGCATCATAAATCACGTTGGCCTTTGGTAGATGCAAATCTATCATTTCATCTCTCTCTCTCTCTCTCTCTCTCTCTCTCTCTCTCTCTTTCTCTCTCCCTCGCTCTCTCTCTCTCTCTCTCTCTCTCTCTTTTTCTCTCTCCCTCCCTCTCTCTCTCTGTGTCTCTCTCTCACCCCCCTCCCCTCCCCCCCCCCCCCCCCCCCCGCCAACACAGACTCCAAAAAGGAAAAAAAGAAAAATTGTGGAACAAGTATAGCTCCCAGTCCTACACTGTTCCATACATGATCGAATTTCCCTAGCAAAAATGAATAGAAGAAATATTTAGAACATAAGCAATAGATTGAATTCTTAAAGGGTATGACAAAATGGGCTGAACCTACACCCTCAAACGAACACAAAATCAAAATCAGATTTTCATTGTAGTTATTTCAAACATGATGTATATTAAAGATCACATCATAGATAAAAGAGCATGATTCTAGAGGTTAAAAAAGAACATAACAGTGTCATCAATAAATCAACTTACTAACAAAGATGGCTGAACTTACACTATGAAATGATCATAAAAGCAGGATTTTATTTTGTCGTTGATTTTTGGGATCATCTAGATCATTCACAATAACATCATAACATATAGTTCTAAAACAATCTCTTTATAATGTGTGACTTTTTGGTCAAGTATATTATATGTTTCATATGTGAAGTATGAAACATGTATGGAACAAGCATGACAAAGGAGTCATACACATCTGGTAGTAGTAACTATGCTTCCAAGGCTTGCCCGGACAACCAATAAAGTGGTCATGAATCATGGGATAGAACACTGGCCTTCATTGAACACCAGGATTTCTCGGAAAGGGCAGCTTCAAACAAAGAGGACAGGTTGCCTAAACACATACCACAGTTGGGAGGGGTCTTCAGTATTTTTTTAAAATTGTTTCTTTGGACGAATGATTCACACATTACAATATTTATTTCAATTTTTGAACTGTGCTGGTTTGTTTTCTTGTCTAGGACTGTGCTGTCATTTATTTCAGGTACTGTTAGCAATCGAGGGGTATTACAAGCTGTATCTTTCTTCTTCATAACTTTTGTGGGATCATTTTCTATTGGTAAGTAAATTCACAATTATCTTGCATTATTGAAGAGGGGATCTATATCGAAACATCCTGTTTTCGTTCAGGTGCACTGGCAGGTGTGCTGAGTGCTTTGCTATTTAAATATGGAGGGTTTCAAGACAAAAGGTATGGAATATAGATTTATACTTCGATTTGAAAGATGAAAGCAGGCCCAAATAATTAAATCCCAAAGCATCGATTACAAATATATTCCTTTTCTGATCAAAAGAGTTTTGCCATAGTACTACTTTGCAAGCTCCAAAAACTGAGTTATATTTGTCTTATGCAGATTGGGGATTATAGAGTCTTGTCTTGTAGTTCTATTTCCCTACCTTGCATACAATGTTGCAGATGCTTTGGAACTCTCAGGGATTGTTTCTATTCTTTTTGCTGGCATTGTAAGTGGCAAAAGAGGCAAAACAAGAATTGTGCTTACTGAGCTTAAAGCATTGCAATGACTAAATTTTGATGACCATGCAGACCATGAAATATTACACTGCCCCAAACCTCTCCTCCCAGGCTCAGAAGATTACAACCAGTTTTTTTCAAATGCTGTCCAAGCTGTCTGAAACATTTGTGTATGTTCACAAGAAATATCTCAAATGTTCAAATACTACTAATACTTTAACTAGTTTCAATTGAATCTGATTGACAAACGACAATTTGCAGTTTTCCCATGAAAGGTAATAATGTATCAAAGTATTCACAAAGCTGATAGGAAATAATGGATTGTTACTGTTTTCCACATCCATCTGGATGCGCTCACAGTTTTATGTAACTGTGAAGGAGATGAATTAATGTTTTGTATGCAGATTATGTAGGTTGCAGGATTGGAATACATTTGTCGTCTTTCTCGGTTTTTTGAACTTATGGTTATCATGCTAATATGTCATCAAAACTACTTTTTGACACCTTTGATTTCTCATTGAAGGATTTTGTACATTTTGAAATTCATCAGTATTGCCTTGTTTTTATGTTATTAGCTTCTTATCAACCCACAAGCAGACTACCCTTTGTTGGATAACCTCATTTTGCTGCTGGTTGATATTGATTGTGACAGAACTTGGATATAGGTTGGCTTTGATTGTTTAAGCTCTTGTCTAGTTTGTCAGGAAAGCAGTAGGTTTGGTTTCGAAATCCTATTGAGATATTATAATGTTGAAGATTTCTCAACAGAATTCCAGATATAAGCAATAATTCAGCTTTTCATAGGGTATCTCTATAGAAATTATGATTAAATTCTTTTTGTTGCTGATGCAGAGTTGTAAAGTTAACTATCTTCTAACGTTTGTCCAGAAGAATTGTGGAAAATTTTCATAATGTTAATATTGGAATTGTATTTCTTAAAGAAAGAAGAAAAAAAGAAGAGTTTGGTTTTGGAAATGAACATTGAGAATTGAGTTTTGTAGAAAAACAAGTCTGGTTCTGAAAATAAATAATTCTTTTAGTACATATCTTATGTGAAAAAGCTGTGAATTTAAGGAAAAAAGCATCAGAGTAACACAGTAGTATTGTAGGGTCCATTTGAGGAAAAATTGAGGCTTGAGCTTAGAGTGCTCTGAGACATCTGGTGGTCAAACCTTACACAGGATTCTGTCTATTGAAGTAAAGATTATGTAGATGTTACATCTGAACCGGTGTTGGCTTCAGATTGGATGGTATCTTACTGAAGCTTTTCAAACAACTTATTCTGGTGGACCACAACTTTGTCTTAATCACTATCCTTTTCATAAAGAATCTAATGAAATCAGAAGTAAGGGCGGGCCCTTGTATACTTGCATCAACATGAAAGGAGACCTGAAAAGATACCTTCAAAGTTTGAGATACTCAATGACCAATTGATCTATCGTAGTCAAACAAGTCCAAAGACTATTGTTGCATAGCAAAGAAGAGCAAAGAGGCAGAGAAAAAGAAGGGCCCCAAAATTTTTCCGAATTGGACGCTTTATTTTTGTACTATAATCATTTTGTAATATTTTTTCCGATGTAAATGCACTAGAGGAGTCCTCTAGATGCATCCCCGTAAAGATTTTTCTCAATACCCTTGTAAATTAGCAGGAAATTAGTCTTTTAGTTAATAAAGTGCCGGTCTCTTGTGTGAAAGGGCCATTTTTAGGGCACATGTATATAGGTCAGATTGTGACTCTTTGTAGGGACTTTTTGCCATTGTGAGAATCAAGAGCACAGAATTTCGAATTTGTGTCTTCTCTCTCTGTATCTTCTTCCTTGTGAGCTTGCATGCTTGTGTGATGCTTGGAAAGAGTGCTTAGAAGTATTGTGTATCCTGGGAAGTACTTGTTTGCTGTTGGTAACGTGTGTGTGAAGTGTAGGAAGTGCTGAAGTGTAGGAAGATCAATCCCGCGACTCAGTATTTTGCTCATAACTTGAAAACCAGAAGCGTCAGCATCGGGTGAAAAGACCTCCATTGGATGCGTCTTCTAGAGAGCTTCGAAATGAACCCGCTATTCACTATATTCGGAGTTCAGAGCTGGGAGGAAAGCTTGATTTACTGTTGACTACTGTTCCAAGTGTCGTGACACCATAGCTGACCTTGAAAACTTGAATGTGATGGATTTATGCTTATTTGTACTTGGTGAAACTTCATTTGCATTGATCATTATTTGAATGCGTGTCTTCATACACTCGGGTAGGTTTTGATACTCCTTGGATTGATAAATAAAGCGTGAAGTCCCCACTATATGCACTTGAGAGGGATTGAGATATAGTCTCTTTCTCCACAAGTCTCTAAGTCGGTACTTAGGTACACACGTTTTTGGCGCCGTTGCCGGGGAGAATCGAATCAAATCGAGGTATTCGTGTGATGGTGAATAGCTCTTAGCATTGAAGCGAGTAGAGGAGTTGTGAAATTCTCTTCTTTGGTAAGTCACTCTCATCCGCACTTACTACTTCTCACTTTTGGGAGTGTGTGTAGTTAGTTGATAGTTTAGGGGATTGAGTAGAGACGTAAGTTAGAGTAGGAAGGAGGAAGTAAGTGAGTAGGCTAGGAAGATAGGGTTAGTTTCCAAGATAGTTCTTTCAACCTTTTGAGTCAAGCATTTCTCAAAAGTATAAAAACCAAAAAAAACAAAAATCAAAGCACTTCACTTCATTTCTGCGAATGCAAGTATTGAGAGCGTTGGAGGTCGAATATCGCGAGTAGAGTTCGGAGAGTGTGGAGCCACGCGGAGCAAGAGGGGGTGTAGAAGAGTTGGAGAATAGCTTTCAAGGTGAGCATATCAAATCCCTACTCTCAACATCCACTTAAATCAAAGCAACATCGCTAAACGACCTGTGGCAGATGTCGTGAGGGACTATCCAAGGTTTGAGGAGATTTTTTTCTTGATACAGGCATTTGAGAGGGGGGAGACAAGCTCTAGCATCACCCACATTAAGTTGAAACTTAAAATTACTTGCTAAAATTTGGAAAAAATTTTCGAGTGTCGTGTTCTCCCACGGTTGAGTGTCGCGATATCTAGATGTCGTGATCTCCTGTGGTCGAGAGTCGCGATATTCATCCTTGTCGGATATCGTGGACATTATTTCGCGTCATCTGACGAGTGTCGGATATGGTAGAGTTTTCTCGTGTCATCTGACAGGTGTCGAGTATCGTGGGACTTTTCCTGCGACACTTGGCAAGTGTCAAATATCGTGGAATTTTCTCTTCGACATCTAACGAGTGTCGAGTATCGTGATTGTTTCGCGACATCTGACGAGTGTCGAGTGTCGTGATTGTTTCGCGACATCTGACTAGTGTCGAGTGTTGAGTGTCGTGATTGTTTTGCGACATCTGACGAGTGTCGAGTGTCGTGATTTTTTCGCGACATCTGACGAGTGTCGAGTATCGTGATTGTTTCGCGACATCTGACGAGTGTCGAGTGTCGTGATTCAGTAAGTGTCGAATATCGTGGCCGGAGTGTTGAATGTCAAGTATCGGGGAGCCCTGAGTTGCGACATTTGGGAAGTATCGGGTGTCGTGAATTTTGCCAATGTTAGGTGTCATGCAGGGAGACTTTAGGTATTTAAGTGGGAAATTTCAACTCAATAACATATTTCTTACAACACTGAAATTTAGCAAAGAGCATTGGGAGCTGGAAATTGTCTAAACTCAAGTAGAGCTCTTAAGTGAATGAACCTAAGATCCGGGAGAACCCTAGGGAGCCGAAGAAGCGTAATCTCTTCTATGGGAAGTGTAGTTGAGCCAAGTATTCATTCGCATTACTCTGAAAACTTGAGTGAGTCTCAGGCGGAAACCCTCATGGCCTCAGAAGATATGCAAAATTCTGTAACAATAGTTGGCATGATGTAAACTATTGAGGGTCAATATCGAACATCCTTAGAATATGTGAGCACTAATCAACACGGTTTACCCATCTACCTAGATGGACTAAACAGATCAGTTGCTAGGCTGAAGAAAGCTACAGATGCTTACATAGTACCTAGGCCCGCTGTTAAGTATGCAGGAGGATTCTACATGGATAAAAGAGAGATTCTGTATGTAGTTACAGAGCATCCGGAAAACATCAACGAGCAAAGGGAAGAAGGCAATACTCACAACCCTAATGGAGAGGGACATGAAGAACATGTGTCTACCCCTAGAGGGAAGTCCATTGTAATTAGGGTTGGGAGAGGAGACCTAATTCCCCAAGATGATTCCCTGATGGACGTTTATTTAGTCAATGGAATGGAACATCTACTTAGAGCACACTCTTCATTGTGGGAAGTAGCCACCAAACCAGCCACCATCTATGAATTGCAAGATCCTGAAAACCCCACTCACATTACGTATCTGGACAAGAATCAGAGAAGGTACTAGCCCTTAACGGAATAAGAAAGAGCAGGGTTGAAATATTAGAACATCCCAGTGTTTCCACCAAGGGATCAAGCCACAACTTCGCAAAACCCCCAAGGAACCTATCAGGATAATTCTTATCAACATTCAGGACAGACACAACAAACGAACATTCCAGTTAGACCCCATGTGCAGTTCGCTACACCTGGCAATAATCCTAACTACCGACCACCTACACATGTAGAACCGAGGAATAGAATTCCTGTCGATGAGAGACCATCTATAGGAAGAGGACCAGGTATACCAATAGGACGACTAGTCTTCCCTGTAATGCCTAGACCACCTGAAAAGGTAGTGTGAAAAGCGAGGATACCACCAGCAGAATGTCAAATCCCAGGAACAATGTAGAGGAAATAGCCGACTTAGTGGCTAAGAAGCTGAATGTTCAAGAACAAAAGAACTACCCAAACAATCGTATGAGAGTACCCATGCTTAGAAGATGTGTGCACTGTGTAGGTGATCATCCATCTCACATGTGCAATAAGGGAGTAGTTCCACCACCTGCTTATGCTTACAATAGACCACCCGCCCCAGGTCCTATGCATTATTGTAGCATAGAACAGAGGTACACAAATCACAGCACAGAGAACTGTCCTTACAATCGCCAATCAAGACCGGTACAACCACCCATGAGGCCTTATGGATACCCCCAGAGAGATCAAGGACGAGAAGCCTTTAGATATCTCACATATCAGCAAAAAGCACCAGCACCTCGACCTTATGCTTATCAATGATACAACCCACCTCAACCTGTGTTAGGGAAACAACCACCACACCCGCAAAATGTTGTCCCAGTGAAAATGGCTCAACTTGAAGAGACCCAAAAAGAGCAATAATCCCTGCCACTCCATTGGCTACTAACGAGGCTTACGACCCATCTTATGATCATAGTCAAGAAAATTATTCCACATATGAGGACACTATGGATGAGTACGGACAATCTTACGAGCCATATATTTATGGTTCTAAAGGACCTGATAGCTCTTATGGATATGAGCAGGACTATGTGTCATTAATGTACACAGCTCCGAGAGCACCCGTACCCTCCCGACCAATGAATAGACCACCTACACCTAGAGGACCATGTTATAGATGCAGAGGAGATCACTTTATCAGAGAATGTACATTACATAACCCACCACCACCGCAGCGAATTTGGGAAGGGTATTGTAGTGATTGTGGTAAAGAACATCTTTTTAGAGATTGCCCCAAGAACCCCAACAAAGTTAACTCCAAGAATGGAAGGAAGATTATGAGAGTATTGAAATGGTACATCAACAAATTGAGACAGAAGGTGAAAATCACGGGGCAAGTGTCATAACTAATGAGTTAAATCAAGGAACGACACAAAGGGAAGAATTTGAACCAGATAAAGAAAAAGAAGAGAGAGAAAATAGGCTTCAAGACCAATTCGAAGTACGTGCTCACTTCAAGAAATATGAGGTAGAGGAGAGGAAGATTGCTATACAGATGCAAAAATGGGAAGCCAAACCAAGAATAGCATACGACAATAAAGAACAGACCAAGAAAGTAATAGTAGCTTTGGAGAAAGGAGAAGAGAGATGCACTTTCATAGGACACGATGTCTCAATGGAGGAAGAACAAGAGTTAATACGACTCATAAGAGAATATAGGGACGTCTTTGCATGGACATATAAGGATTTAAAAGGGGTAGATCCCTCTATCTGTGCCCATAGAATCCCTATGACATCAGAACCCAAACCTTCCAAACAAAGACCATACACTTATAACGATGTTTACTTAGCAAAAATTAAGGAAGAGATAGATAAGTTGTTGGATGCGGGCTTCATTTATGAGATCAAACACACTGAATGGGTATCACCTTTAGTGGTCATGCCGAAAAAGAATGGCAAGTTAAGGGTATGCATTAATTTGAAAAAAGTAAATGCCGCCACCATACGAGATAGCTACCCGCTACCTATCACTGATCATCTTTTGGAAAGGGTTGCAGGAAAGGAAGTCTATAGTTTTCTGGACGGCTTTTCAAGGTATAATCAGGTGGCAATTGCTCCTGAAGACCAACATAAGACAGCCTTTGCAACCGAATGGGGAGCGTATGCATTTCGGGTTATGCCTTTTTGTCTAATTAATGCCCCAACTACTTTCCAAAGGTTGATGTGACATGTGTTCAAGGAATTCTTAAGGAAGAGCATGGAGGTATATGTGGACGACTTATGCACCTATTCAGCTATACGATCGGGACATATCCCAGAACTAAGGAAGATCTTTGCCCAATGTCGACAATATAGAGTCTGCCTTAATCCAGAAAAATGTGCTTCATGGTTCGACAAGGGAAGATATTAGGACACATTGTCTCTAAAAATGGAATTTCCACGGATGAAGACAAAATCAAAGTGATTCTGGATTTGCCGAGACCAAAGAGTGCTAAGGAAGTGTAAGCATTTATGGGACATTGCGGATACTACCGTAGATTTATCCACATGTATGCCATAATTGCCAGATCCCTTTATGCATTACTGACTCATTTCACTTGGACGGAGGAATGTGAGAAGGCCTTCAACGAATTAAAGAATCCCTTGAGTTCAGCACCAATCCTCAGAGTGCCTGATTGGAATAAACCATTTCATATTCATGTAGATGCTTCCAAGTTTGCCATTGGATGCATCTTAGCGCAACCAGCAGATACAGGAAAGTTAGACCACCCCATAGCCTATGCCAGTAGACAATTAAACCAAGCTACTACGGAGTGAGAAAGTTTAGGCATGGTGTTATGCGGTAAAGAAGTTTCGACACTACTTATTGGCAAACAAATTCAAATTCTTCATTGATCATTAAGCCCTACTGTACTTAGTTAATAAGCCTTGTAATACAGGACGATTAGTGCGATGGTTTCTATTGTTGATGGAATTTGATTATAATGTAGTAGTCAAGCAAGGGAATACACACATCCGAGGAGATCACCTATTGAGAATAACACATGGAGAGCCTCCCACAGGAGTACTAGATGATCTACCAGATACTTATCTTTCCAATCTCGAAGTATGTCCCCAATGGTCGGAAAAGTTGATCCCCATCCTCACCTATGGACCCCAACATAGGATCACTGAGAACAAAAGCCAAGAATTGTGGAAAACTAAAAATCTCCACATCATTGCCAGAAGTTTATACCACCAAGATCCAAGTGGGTTACTTATGAGATGTGTGGAGGAAGAGGAGCAAGAGGTGTGGCTTCAAAAAGCACATGTAAATCAATGGAAAACGCATCGAAATGCGAATGGAACATGGCAAACACTGAAGAGAGTGGGCATATACTGGCCAACCATGGAGAGGGATACACATAACTATGTATCTACCTGCCCTACTTGTCAAGAGAGAAGGCCAGAAGAGAACTTTACTATATGTTACTCTACTGTGGCACCAAGGTGGAGTATGCCTCTAGTAAAATTCTTGAAAATCCATGAGTACCCAGAAGGAGCTACTTTAGCAAGAAAACGTGCCCTCGAAGAGCAAAGCAAGGACTATGTTCTTATAGAGAAAAAACTCTTGAAGAGAGGAAGAGACAATCATCTACGAATGTGCATTCATGATAATGAGTACATTACGGTCTTAGAGATGGCTCATGCGGGAGCTGCAGGAGGACACTTTTCTGCAGATAAAACTGCAAAAATGATTCTCTTCTCGGGAATGTGGTGGTCTACTCTACATCAAGACGCAGCCACTTACGTTCAAAGATGTGATACATGCCAACGAACGAAGTACCCAATTAGAAGAGATGAAATGCCACTAAAACCTATGATGAGTGCCAGAGCATTTACCAAATGGGGAATAGATTTTGTAAGACCTATTAGCCCCCCCCCCCCCAGCTAAAGGTTCCCATGCCGAGTACATAATAGTAGCAACGGATTATTTGACCAAGTGGGTAGAAGCCAAGGCAACCAAGAAAAACGATGCGAGGACTACGGCTAAGTTTCTCTTTGAGAACATATTCACTAGGTTTGGATTGCCTATTGAAATTGTGAGTGACAGAGGTACACACTTTGTCAGTGAAGTGATAGAAGCCCTAATGAATGAATTCTTAGTGATTCATAAGAAATCAACTCATTATCACCCACAAGCTAATGGACAAGCTGAAAGTTCGAACAAAATCTTATGTACTGTCCTCACTAAGATTGTTAACAATGGTAGATCCGATTGAGACAAGCAACTACATCACGCTTTATGGGCATTCCGAGTAGCATACAAAACAACTATAGGAACTACTCCGTTTAACCTAGTGTACGGGCAGAACGCCATCTTACCAATTGATTTCCTGGTACCCACTCTCAGAGTAGCCTCAAACTATGAATGGACCATACATGAGTTATGGACTCAATTGGACAAACTCGAAAAGTTACACGAAACAAGATTACAAGATGTGGGAGGTATTTACGCTGCAAAAAGGCGACAAAAGGCATATTTTGATGCTCATATTAAGGATAAAAACTTGAAGGAAGGAGATTTGGTCTTGGTTTATACTTTGAAAGCAACACACAAAAGAACTACAAAAAAGAGGATATGACCCCTTGATAATCAATCGTATATCTACTAGCGGAGCCATCGGCTTAGCAACCCTAAATGGAGAAATATTGCCTAACTATATAAGTGGTTGTCGAGTAAAAAAATATTTAGAATCATTGACGGAGGAAATGATGTCACGACTTATAACAGCAAAAAATAAGCAAGAAGCGGACGAGAGAATACGAGAAGAAGCCAGACAGGAAGCTCTAGAACGAATAAGGAAAAGGAAGGAATGGATGAGAGAGAGAGATGAAAGATATCGACAACGATGAACTCATCCCAATGGCTAACTTTAGAGCCTTTGAAAACCTAGGACATCTAACAAAGCAAGCATATTGAACTTGGGCGTTGGAACAGAAGAGTACCACTTTGTGGAGCTGTATCAAGTCTTCGTTGGCTCATAAGCTCAAGGAAGATTTACGCCCATCCAGAGCACAACTGATTGGAATAGGGGGAAAAGTTATTAAATGCATAGGCGAGATTACATTGTCACTACATCTCGGAAATAACACGATGCAACAAAAACTCTTGGTGTGTCATGATCAAGATTTATTGGAAGAACTTGTGTTATGCCAAGATTGGATATATGAATATGAAGTGACTATCCAATTAGCCTTGGGCTATGTATCAGCCAAGATAGGACACCGTGAGGTATTCAGTGTGTTAGAAGAATGACCTGTCAAAGCCAAGTGTATAGGCCCAAGAGATCAACTACTCATGCATGAAGATGATTGTACGTTCACTTCCACTATGGAACCCCCACCACCAGAATTCCCTATGGAAGTACATCAACTCTCAATCTCACGCACCATCTTAGTCCAGTGAGCCCCACTATTAACATTGTTTCCAAACAAAACTCACGTGAGGAATCGAGCACAAGAGCGACTAGTCAACATGCTCACCACGAACCTTCCCGCATTAGAATTTATACCATCCCACACACCAGACAGGCTTGGATCAGGAAGGATCAGGTCATATTATCAACAACGGAGTTGTAGACTCCACAGGAAACAACAACAGTAGGAGGACACAAGTCAAGCTGGACTCCGAGGTCCACAAAGGATTGCTAGAGTATGGATTCCAAAGAAAGTGATGGCCGCTCGCGGCTCAACCTTCTAGGACACAAATATGGATTCCCAAATCATATGCACCAATGATGATCACCAAAAGGAAAATATCAATACCCAAGAAGGATCAGTACGACAGGAAGACAAATCATCAAGAAAAAGACAACTACAAGAAAGTGCAGAAGCAGAAATGCACAACCAGAACAATTCAGGGATTCGAAGGGCTAGCTAGGCGGAAGCACAACTTAAGAAGTACACCAAGCAACAGAAACGATGGAGATACAATCAACCTCAAAAATATAAAACAGATTTGGATGCCTAAATGCCGAGCAATCTGCATACATCAACCAGATACTTCAATTTGCACACATCTTGAGTTGCAAGAGTCTCGAGCATGCATAAAAGGGCCACATTGCAAGGCCATGCATTCGGCACCTAGTTCTTCTCCTACTGGATAGTGAAGCACATTTCCCTCCTAGGGAATAGGAGGGCACTTGTACAATAATCTCAAGGAAAATAATTAACGATACAATAAGAGCTTCGGCTAGGCACTAACGCTTTTGTTTTCTTTCAGAAAGAAATATAAAAAAACATATATGTGTAAAGAGAAAAAAATCCCAGGTACTACCTTTCTCACACCCACGGGAAAGGGACGACACAAGTCACTCGGAGAGTTTCCAATTTCATGAAAGTCAAGTGAAGGATAACTCATGCTACCAGCTTTACACTGATCACTGGTGTGTATTGAGTGCAGATGGCATCTTCAAATTCTGAGGCCACACAAGAGGAAGAGGTCCTACTTCTTCCCTTAGAATCGATTTCTAAGGCGAGAGGTCATTGGTTCCTTGAAGACCAACCTGTGTCGGATCTTCTTTTCATGGCCACCATCAAGATTATGGATAGGGATCACTACTTCCCAATCATGTCACAAGATTTCCAAACCATAATACAAGGATTACCGTGCATCACGGATGTTTGGACAAGAGCAAGAATTGATGCATCTCTGCGACTTCCGATATATTTACCAGATTTTCAGAGATGCACACAAGTTATGAACACACTCGAGTCCGCAAAAGATAAGCCGTCAATCCCGGAAGCTAAAGTGCTCAACAAAACAGGTGCATGGAAAACAATTCGATTCACTCATGAAGTCATCACCAAAGCTTTTGGATGGAGTCAGGACGGTCTCACTAATGTCAAAGATGAATATCATGATGCAAAAAAGAAAACCTTTCTGGAAATCAACAAGACAGATATAGAAGAATCAGTTCGATTAGTGCATCAACATTTTTGTTTTCCCAGCATGAACAGATATACAACACCTCAGAAGATTGTGGTTCAATTGCTCTCCCATGCAATGAGGCAAATCGGGAACCATGTCAATTTTACTCCATACATTCAAGACCGTCTATTCGAAGCTAAGAAGAAATGGAGTCAGAAGAAGTTTCTGAATGGAAGTTCGGCCTTGACTTTACTAATCTATGAGGCTCTCGAGATGAAAGAATGTCTACGTTTGATGCCAACCTCCACCGAAATGGCAAAATATGTGAAGTCGGCAACCGTTCCAAAGAAAAAGAAAACAGTCATCTCCACAGAAAAAGTGGGAAGAAGTTCCAAGAAACCAATGAGAGGGGCTAAGCATGCTAGAGATGAAGCGGCGCAAGAAACATCACAATCCAAGCGAGCACATACACTACCAAGGATCCCTCTGACACAACCACCTATCACAAAAAGAGATCTCTCATCAGCACTAGAAGAAACGCATACGTACATGCGAGGTCAAGTTAACCTCAATGTCCAAGGACATCAATATAGACAGGCAAGATGAGGGCAGCAACAAAAGGACAAGGAGCATACTCCAGAACTAGCTGCCAGATATAAAGAATTGGGACTTGAGGATTCAAGTTCTAATGAGGAATCTAGTCCTGAGAAGGACACCTTGGACACTGACATAAGAACAGAAACAAACAATGAGGAATGGACGGAGATTGACCAGGTCGAAACCACACCCGATAATCAACAATCACAAGTACAAAATCTGGAAGCATCAACTAAACGAACACACCTTATTCAATTGAACGAGCAATCCCGGATGAGCATAAAGGAAGCCTCGATCGCACATAAGGATGCGGTGCCACCAATAAAGGAAGAAAAACAAACAAGCATGGAAAAAGAAAGGCTTGTACAACAAAATGTGGAACGAATCGTGATTCAAATCCCTGACGATACGCCACAAGGAAAGACAGTAATTAAGGAGGCTTAGCCAAAGATACAACTTCATATTAGGCAGCCCCACGACACAACATTGCATGTGGCACAAGGAAAAAATGTTACCACAGGTGAAGAACCTAGCATCCCGACAACATGGTTAAATGTAGATGTTACTCAGTTAAAACCAATAGTCAAACAAATGATACAAACGGCCATGGAAGCAGCAAATGATGGAAATAGACGAAGATTATGACAAGGCCATGCGAGAAAAGAATCCTTTTCAAGTGATGAGTGAACAATTGTCTGCGCTGCTAATCCAATCTCAACAAGTTGTTTCAGTTAAGGAAACGGAAATAATAGAAGTTAAAGGACAATGCACTACACTAATGGAGCAAAATCAGAAACTTGAGGAGCAACTGATGGAGCTACAAAGACGATATGAAGCAAGTGAAGCGAACAAAGAAAGAATGAGGACTAGAAGCAATCTGTTAGAAACCAAGCTCAAAGTATACATGGAGGAAAATGATAATTTACGCAACAAGAATAAAGAACTGATGAAGGCCTTGTTATACGACCAAGGAATAGAAAAACAAGAGACAACAGCGATTGACCAGAAGGAATTGAAAGATCAGGTTGCAAAATATGAAAATATGCTGAAACAAGAGAAAATCCTAAAAGAAGAATGGGAGCAAAGGTGTATACCGGACACAAATGAGCTTAGGAAACAACTGAAAGCTGCAGAAGAAAAACTCTTGGTAATCTATAACGAAGATGCAGATCAAATAGCGGAGATCGGCAATGAGCTTCTCGCAGCCAAAAATGCATTAACCACGGCCATCCATGAAGTTAAAGAAAAGACTGAATGTATTGTACAATTGGAAGCTCAAATAGAACAAAAAGGCAACATCGGGACACCAGTAGAGCCACAACCAAAGAATCCTACTGACGAGGTACAGGTACGTCCTCTATCTCCTCCGATCTATTATTCTCCAATAAAAGAGCAGATGGCGGAACCGTGTGATGATCATCCCATGCCATATACTGCAGAAATAGGTCAGAAGGAACGGGCACTATTGGTGTCCCGATTGACAGAAAATTTTGAAAATGAAGTCGTCAAAGTCATGAAAGAAGCCAAAATTAAGGGAAAAGATTTGGATAAAATCGTAAAGCCTTTCAATATTCCATTTTGGCTATTGAAAGAGCAAACACGGCAGTATATAAAGAAGATCACGCAAAAGGACCCTGATGAGCAGTTACACTTCAAAGAAAACACATTCAATTACACTCGAGAAGAATTTGAAGCGGCACAACCTTTATGGAGAAGAAAATTTTTGGAGAAAAATCCTACTTTGCGGGTGCACTGGCAAGCAGCACCATATTTACTACATATAAATCCTTCTTTTTGTCCAACCGACGTCACCGTGAAGCACGCGAAGTTTTGGATATGCAAAAGAGTGGTGTGCTCAATAAACAATGGTTAAATTATCCTCTGCTTCCTAGTCCACCTCACAATTACTTGCCGACTGAGGATTACATGGTGAAAACCATTGAATTTTGGCTCCATCGATATGCAACGGTACCCGACCTAACTATCAAGATGACTAATAAAGTCCTCAGCATGATACTTACAGTATTGAAAGTTTTCAAACACGCTGAATACACATTTTTGAATTTCATTGGTATTAACTAAGGCACGGATACCCTTGTTTTTTATTTATCCATTATGCCTAGTTGTCCTACAATCATGGCATATTATCCAAGACTGATGTTCTTGCCAAGTCAATACATGCAAACTTTTGAGGAAGCATTTTTTACAGGATTTTTTGAAATTGACTCCGAAATTTTCCTAAAAATGTCAACGAATCTGAATGCGAGACTTGTGGCTTATGAATTGAGTTTCTTCGCAGACCATAGACAGCCACTACATGACAGTGTGAAAGCGGAACAATGGAAACAGTTGATGATATGTGAAGCTAATCTGCGTAATGAGATAGAGCAAAAGATCTACAGGACGTACTCCCACCGCATTCCGAAGCCTGTCGGGGACGACAAATTTCAGGAGGGGGGTAGTGTTGAAGAAGAGTCCAACGAAAAGAAAAGAAAAAGAAAGCAAAGAAAGAAGCTTCACTAATGATGACATATCTGAAGACATATCTCTGCAAGAAGCCCGGCAGGGGCATGCAACACCCATCTCTGCACAAAGCCCCGCAGGAAGGTGCTTCAACCTCTTGATCTTCGGAAGGTCTAGATCGAAGGCTGAAGATCCACACCTTCATACCTTCCACTGGTTGCGTGCATGGCAGTCCGACTTAACACAGCAACTCAGATTTAAAGGAGCGAATGAAAAATTAGAGTACATATTAATTGTAGTTCATCTCCACGGGTTGCGAACGGTGAAAAGAAAAAAAGGGAGGCCAAGACGAATGCAACATGTCCCGAGTTATGATCTGTTCTTTGACCACTGGTAAAACTATATCATTATGACTTCCACAAGAGCTGACAGTGATCAACTATAAAAGATCTATCAGATAATAAAGAACTAGAGCAACTACAGGTACACCATTAAAAACAAAGCAAAGCCTGTCAAGGGATGACAAAGACAAAGAGGGGGAGAGTGTTGCAGAGCAAAGAAGAGCAAAGAGGCATAGAAAAAGGAGGACCCCAAAATTTTTCCGAATTGGACACTTTATTTTTGTACTATAATCACTTTGTTATGTATTTTCCGATGTAAATGCACTAGAGAAGTCCTCTAGATGCATGCCCGTAAGGAGTTTTTTCAATACCCTTGTAAATTAGCAGGAAATTATTCTTTTAGTCAATAAAGTGCCGGTCTCTTGTGTGAAAGGACCATTTTTAGTGCACATGTATATAAGTCAGATTGTGACTCTTTGTAGGGAATTTTTGCCATTGTGAGAATCAAGAGCACAAAATTTCGAATTTTTGTCTTCTCCTCTCTGTATCTTCTTCTTTGTGAACTTGCATGCTTTTGTGATGCTTGAAAAGAGTGCTTAGAAGTATTGTCTATCCTGGGAAGTGCTTGTTTGCTGTTGGTAAGGTGTGTGTGAAGTGTTGGAAGTGCTGAAGTGTAGGAAGATCAATCCCACCACTTAGTATTTTGCTCATAACTTGAAGCAGAAGCCTCAGAATCGGGTGAAGACCATTGGATGCGTCTTCTCGAGAGCTTCGAAACGAACCACTATTCGCTATATTCGGAGTTCAAAGCGGAGAGAAAAAGCTTGATTTACTGTTGACTAGGGTTCCAAGTGTCGCGACACCATAGCTGACCTTAAAAACTTGAATGTGATGGATTTATGCTTATTTGTACTTGGTGAAACTTCATTTGCATTGATCATCATTTGAATGCGTGTCTTCATAAACTCGGTTAGGTTTTGATACTCCTTGGATTGATAAATAAAGAGTGAAGTCCCCACTATATGCACTTGAGGGGGATTGAGGTATAGTCTCTTTCTCCACAAGTCCCTAAGTCGGTACTTAGATACACAACTATTGATAGAGACTAAAATGAATGCCATTCGTATAATGAAAGAAAGTAGAGAAAAGAAATAAAAGAGTGGTACTTCTTGAGGAGGAGGTAGAAGAAAGGAGAAGCTCCGATATGAAGCGAAAAGACACACTGTGTAGAGAGATGCAAAATCATCAAATCTGAGTCGATGAAGGATATGATATTAGTGCTTATGAAAATGGATTGTTCAAAATGTCAGTGTCAAGAGAAGAGTCAACCATACATCCTATGCTTTCAAGGAAACCTTTTAATCGAACCCATCTCTAAACATGATAAAGGAGAAGATGACATTGTCTTCAACAGTAAGAAGAAAGTACTGCCAAAAGTGCTCATGTCTACAGGCTGTCCCTTGGACAAGTTCGAAGACGTGATCACCAATCCTTTGTTATTAGCATGGAAAGAGTCAGATATGGCGTCCTCAGCAGAAACACCACTAAAGAAGCGAACAAATTGTGTTACAGAGAAAACACAATTAAAATTGAAAAATAATGGCTGACTCCAATGGATAAAAAATTCTATAGGATCTTTGCTAAAGCTACTGCGAGAATTCGAAATGCTCAATTCATGAATCGAAAAGAAATTTAGTCCTACAGAAAAGGAGGAGATGATAAAAAAGAAATGAAAAATTGGGTAATCGTAGTCAAGCCTAGACCTATGGACTAGGTGGGCCAGTCAACTAGGCTGGACTAAATAGACTAGCAGGCAAGTTGCTCTCGACCTGGTAGGTGGGTAAAAGTGGCTTAGATCGGCCACTGGACCAATGGATTTGGAGTTATTTTCTGAACTATCGTTGACCAGTTGACGTAGATCTGGTATTTGGCAAATGGTTGACCATGGACCATGTTGATAATGTAGCTGAACATGAAGTGGACCTTGCGAAAAGTTTTGGGAGATATTTTGTACGCACTAAACTCCAATAAATAGCCAAATTCTAGGAGGAAACACCCGTATAAGCTATGAGAAGCATTTGAAGAGCCTTGAGGAAGCCAAGTCATTCCTCATTAAGCCTTGGCCCTTGTGCCTATAAATAATGGCATACTTCATCATCTGGCCAAAAGAATCCACAGCCTTGGTTTCAACCATTTTGTACTTGTAAAATCATGTAGTAAATTATTTTCCCTCTTCTCTCTTCCAACCTTAATTTTTAGCCCTTTTTGCCTCCTCTCCTGCCTATCCTTTGATGGAGAATATGCATTCCAAACTGGAGCAAAAGTGTGTTGGACCCTTCCTAGGACCTCAGAGTTGGTTACCACAGTTAACTAAAACTTCAATTTCTCTCCGCACTCTTAGATTGAACTCCACAACCTTTGCACACATAAACTAGACCCTTCAAGCTTTCTAACCAAACTTTGAATCATTTAAATTCTAGGAGTTTTATGAACCTTCCCACACAAGCCAGACTATTGACTATCCAAATAGGGTATGTTTGTGCGTACACTCACAATCACAATTCACATGTACACTCAAAATATGGAATGAATAGACAAGTGAGCAATAATGCTCTACACTTGCAATACCAGGAAGTAAACAAGCATAAGGATGTATCAGAAATGATCCTTACAATGAAAGCAGTAGAATGAAACTAATAGACTTGCAGTCCTAGTTTTATACAAAGAGATATGGCTAAAGATATATCTCTGCCTATGTACAAAGATAAGCAAGTAGGGGGCCATCTTAGCAAGCAAGATGTATGCTTATACAATGAGCACTGAAATGACAAGCTATCTAGTCGTGGAAGAAGCCCATAAAACTTTTCAAGCATGTGTATATATAATTCGTGAAGTTTTGTGATCATTTGAATCTTCAATCACCACCATAGTTAGTAAGGTATGATCCATACGATTTGTAGAGTATGTCTTAGTACGGTACTACGTACATACCTTAAGATTTGGGGCTTCTCGTATAATATTCGTATTTTCATAAGGTACAAGACAATATATATGTAGACATGTATAAGAGAGCGCACGTATATAAAGAGTATTTTTTCCCATGAATATGCATAATATTGTATCTATGCATGAAGATAATTGTTCTCTAACTAATATGGTTGCAAAACCAGTGTATTTCCTTTAAAAATTCAAGTTAAAATGAAAAAAAAACATGCGTACTTTTTTGGTTCGAATTGGTACGAAATACGTACTAGTACATACGAATGTGTTCGTATTGGTATGAATAGCAACTACAATCACCACCTAGAAGTTTTCGACTTTTCTCTCTCATCATGGTTGAGCTGTTAAGTTACTTAGAACTTGTGATTTGACTTTGCCCGACTCACCAAAAAGTACATGGTGATGTGGCACGTCATGTAATCCCCCATTCACATATTGAAGCTTGCTAATTTATTGGAATTCTAACACTCCCCTCAAGCTCGACTCAGCTTGTTTGTATTGATCTCCTTCATGTTGAGATTGCCTTTGAACTTCTCCAATTCTCTTGCATCTTTGAACTTTGTCATATTGTCAGCCATCTCCTTCTAAGTGTTGATATACTTGATATCACAACCTTGGCTAAGGCCGTTGTGGCGGGTTACTTTGATATACCCTTAAAATAACGTATTTTATGTTTGCTTTTCAAGATGCAGAAGCCAAGTACAAAACAAGTTACCTCAACTTCGAGCAAGAGGAGAAGCAGAAGAAGCAAAGAGAAAGAAAATGGAGAAGAGGGGATCCAGCTCATCAGTTCATAAAGAAGGCCAGATTTCCGATTTCACCTATTTTCCCAAGTTGCCTAATTTTCCATTTCACCTATTTTCCCAAGTTGCCTAATTTCCCATTTCACCTATTTTCTGAAGTTGCCTAATTTCCCATTTCACCTATTTTCCCAAGTTGCCTATTTTGCCATTTCACCAATTTCCTAAGTTGTCTAATTTTCCTAAGTTCACCAATTTCTCAAACTAGTCTATTTTTTTTAAGTCAACTTTTACAAGTTAGTCGACTTATCTCAAAAGTTCACCAATTTTATGAAATTAGTCTACTTACTTCAAAAGTAGTCTATTTTTTAAGAAATTGGGTACTTTTGATTTAGTCTACTTTTGCACTTGAAAAAAGAGACTAAATTTTCCAGATCTCCATATGGTCTAAATTTTCAGCCACTTGCACGCGGAGAACTCATGGACGGTGGACGGCGCCGAATACCAGAATTTGGAAGATAGTGACGGTGCGGGAAAAGTGGACCAAGAAGGTAGCTTCCAAAGTACCAAAATTGTCAGAGAGCTTGCCAAAGAAGAAACTAATTTCGTCCCCTTTTGCTATCCTTCACTCCAAGAAAAACTGTATAAGTAGACCTCTCCTTCAACAAAGGACAAACTCAGAGAGAGACTCGAGGAAGGAATGCATTGCTGAAGCTTTGCATTCTCTTTGTGTGTGTAGAGCTCTTAGCTTACCTCTAGTGCTCCACTTGGTAGAATTGGAATCAACTAGCTTGGCACTCTGAGTGGGTAGTGGGCAAGCAATGATTGGCCAATCTTCTCTTGAGAAGCTAGTTGGAAGACTAGAGTTTTGAGCATGTATGTTTAGAGAATCGAACTCCAGCACTTAGAATGAAGGTGTATGCTTATGTCTCCTACTGATTACCCGAAGTTTGTATAATCCTCTTTTGGGCTGTTATACTCTTAATTTCAGCTTGTTTCTCTTATTTCACTGTGTCATTGTATATGCTATTCTTTCTTCCCTATTGAGTCTTCAAATTGCAACCCACAGTGCATATTGCACTTAAGAGGACACACCACATCGAGCATATAGATCAAGAAATTGATCTACAGGTGCTCATTTTGGCATGCCTGGTGGGACCTTGGTTGCAATTTGAAATTGTTAGAAGTTCAGCCCTTAGAAGAAGCGAGTTGATGAAGAGCGTTAGAGCGATAGTCTATGACTCATACTCGTTCCAGCCATAAGGAAGGATCCCTTAGTCCCATAAAGACTCCCATAAAGAGTTATCAGCAGAAAAGATTACACTACATCCCTCCTAGAGCTCCACCACCTTCATTTCCATTTCCCGATGCATCATCATCGCAAAAGACTCTCGGATCGGCACTCCTTGCCTCATTCAACGGACATGGCAGACAACCAAAGACCACAAGCCGCAGCGATGGGGGACGACTTGACTAACTTGCTCTCTCAGATTAACATCAAATTTCATTCCTTCAAGGAAGCTCCTCATGAGGACGCGGATCATCACGTCAGGAGGTTTCTTTACCTATGTAAGAGTAGGGGTTTATATGAGCGAGAAGATGCCTTCCTTGCCTTGTTTCCGGTCACTCTTGAAGGGCTCGTGGATCGATGGTATAATCAACACGATGAAGCACACTTCACGAACCTGGGATGCTCTCAAAACTGCCTTCACAGCTACGTTTACCCCAGGTAACTCCACATAATGCATTCTTGATCAATTGGAAAATCTTAGACTACAAAAAGGAGAGGCATTCTCTGAATTAATGACAAGAGTGAAGCCTTTAGTTTCTCGTCTTCCTCACAATCCTGAGGATTTTCTAGTCGAGAAATGGGTAGAGAAGGCTCTACCAAAAACTTCTCGGCAAAAGCTTAGAGAGTTGCTACAAGCTGATGCATCATTGGAAGAATTCGAAGCTCCAGCCTCAAGTATCGAGGAAGCAAGAGTCCAGTTCAAAGAACATGAAGGTACGGATGAATTCACAAGTGATCCTTTTGCACAACTAAGAAGAGAGTTAGAAGCCTTGAAGTTACAAAAGACCTTGCAAGAGGAAAAAGCTGCTTGGCAAGGATGAGATGAAGCGCTAGCTGTGCTATGACAAGAATTGGAGGAGCTGAGAACGCAAAAAGAGGTAGGTAAAAACATCGATTTGGTGCACCTTATGTAAGAAATCAGGACATTCTTCTCAAGATTGTCCGGAGAGGTTGGTGTGTCAATTTTGTGGAAAACCAGGCCATGAAGCAAGGGATTGCTATTTTCTCAAGGGGATGCAAGCGAATTGGGTGTCACCAAGTGTATCTGTACATCAGCCCCTATTACCAACTCCAAGATTTCAAGTCGAAAGCATGTATACCACTCCTCAGGTAAACTCCTCTAATGAAAGAAAACCTCCATTTAGAAGACCAGCTCGTCCTATCATGTGCTACAGATGTGGCGAATATGGGAACTTTCAAGGAAAATGCTCCCTCCCAGAAGGGTCTCCACCTTGCAGGTTTTGCCCGGATACAATGGATCATTATTCGAAGGACTGTCCGAAACAGAAGGCTTCTACAAGTGGATCAGCTCCATCCTACCAAGTCAATGTTATCTCTGTCAATAAGGGAAAGCAACGAGAAATTCATTCAAGTAAGAGAGAAGAGAGCAACACTCTCAATTATCCAGGTATCCAATCTTCTCCTGTATATTCAGAGTGGCACTCATCTCAGAAAAAGGACCCAAATATGTGTAATGCCCTTGGGGCAATGTGGACAAATTTTTTCACCTAAAAAAGTTGACTCATTTTTTAATAATGGTCAAGTTCATGAAATCGACTTAAAAGTTGGAAAGTAACTAAAAAATTTGACCAACTTTGTAAAAATGACCACGTTCATAAAGTAGACCAATTTTGGGAAAATGGTCAACTTGAAGTTGCCCAAACTTTTAAAAATAGTCTACTTAAAAATGGTCAAATTTTTGAAGGCAACTTATTTTCCCAGGATAACCCAACTCAGGAAAATAGACGATTTTTTGAAATCGACTCCTTTGCCCAGATTCATGCCACTCCACTAAGTGATCTTGGTCAACTTCATGGAGATGTTTCCCTGCACAATCATGGACCAGAAAAAGAAACCCCAAGCTATGCTCCAGAGTTAAAACCTGATTCACAACAGAGAGAAAAAGGCAATCAAGAACTCAAGGCAAATCCATCTTTCTGCTCAAGCCCCGAAGCTAGAGTGGTGGCGTTGCGAGAAATGGATCAAGAACAAGGGGTGCAGACTAGAGCCCAGAAAAGGAAAGCAGAAGCAAGGGTTCTCCAAGAAAAAGACTCAGGTACGAAAAATTCTGAAGTTTTGCAGGAAATAAACAAGGTTTTTGAAGAGACGATGAGGGAACTTCATTCATCTAACAAGCCTCCTCTACCTTCGCCAATATCGTCCATCATCAAAATTGAGGAAATATTAAAGAACACCTTCCGGCAGGTATCATTGTATGATCTATTAAGACTCGATGAAAGATTTAGAATTGAAGTTATAGGGATCTTAGAGACATTGTCTCCTCCGACAATGCTTGCAATAAGTGGTGGGCACACTCCAACGAACCTGATGAAAGCATCAATTTCTGAGAACTTCACAAAGGTATCAACCAACTCTCTAACCGACTTGAGGAGTCCATGTCTCTCAGTCACTATATATGGAATAACAATAAATGGAGTAATAATCGATGGAGGATCAAGCATAAATCTCATGCGAGATTTTACCCTCAAATCACTTGGACTCCAACTTTCAGGTGAAGCAAAGTTCACAATAACCTTGGTTGACCAGAGTCGAGTTAAACCTCTTGGTATTGTAGAAAAGGTACCGGTAGAGATGGATGGGCTGACATTCTTTTTAGATTTTGTGGTGTTAAATCTACCGCAAGTCAATGGAAGCTTTCCTCTACTCATAGGGAGGCCATGGCTAAGGCACATCCGAGCCATGCATGATTGGGGAAATGATACTATTTTAGTTAACTTGCAGGGGAAAATACAGCAACAAGTACATTTAGATCCGAAAGGATCTCATGAAGGTAATGCTCATTCTTTCACTATTCTTGAAGAACATCACATTCCTATCGCGAAAGCATGTAATGAAATTGAAATAAACGATGACCAAGATCTTTTGGAATGGATGGAAGCCTTTCCATGTTATGGCATATCTATTTGTGAAGGAGAGTCTGAACAGGTAGAAACTCTTGGGCTTGGAGAACCATTCATGGACTTGAGGAGGGGAAAGAAAGGAGTTTCGAAGGATTTGACCCAAGGAAAGGAGAAAAGAGCTGTAGTAGACGACTTACCGATACCATCCGACATACAATGGATGAAAGAGCTTTCACCTTCATGGATGCAAGAAAAGGAATCAAAAGTCACCATAGAGGAATCTCCGGCCTATCCACAATGCATTTTTGAAGACCAAAACGAAGAATCAGCCATGACATCTCAACCTGTAAGGCAAGTCAATCTTGGAAATGAGGAGCATTCACAACCAATCTTACTAGCAATATGGCTTTGGGATCATCCGTCTTTGCTCCATCAGGTAACCACTTTCATGCAAAATTTCAAGGATGTGTTTGCATGGAGTTACCATGACTTAGAAAGAATTCCGATTCATCTTGGAGAGCATTCTATTCCACTCATTCATGATGCTAAGCCAGTAAGAGGAAGGATTTATCGACTTAATCCAAAGTATGCAGAAGTGGTCAAGAAAGAAATAGAAAAGCTAGAGGAAGCAAGGATCATTGTCCCAGTGGAGCATTCTGCATTTGTAACTCCTTGGGGTACTTATGTATATACTAAGATGGCATTTGGATTATGCAATGGCCCTGCCTCTTTCAATCGAGTGGTTTAATCAATCTTCCGATCATTGTTGCCAAAATTCTTAAGAATCTTTATGGACGACTTCTCCACCTTTTCAGGCACTGGATGTTCTACTCGAGTGGAAAACTTCACTTATCATCTTTGTCAATTGGAACAGGTCTTTAGTGCTTGCAGAGAAGCCAAATTGAAACTCAATCCAAACAAATGTCACTTTTTGGTGACTGAAGGGACACTCTTGGGTCACATAGTATCAGCAAAAGGTATGGCTCCTGATCTTGACAAAATCAAAGCAATACTTCATATGCCAAACCAATTAATGCAAAAGAAATCTAGAGTTTCCTAGGACATACCGGCTATCATCGCAAGTTCATAAAAATGTATGATGAGATAACTAAGCCCCTCTCGAGGCTTGTTAGCAAAACGGTACCCTTCCAATGGACTGAAGTAGAGGACAATGCATTCACCCTTCTAAAAGCCAAACTTATTAGTGCACCTATTTTAGTAGCACCAGATTGGAATGCTACCTTCCATGTTCATGTGGATGCAAATTCCATAGCGGTAGGAGCCATACTCACACAACCTAGTAAAGAACATAAACTTGATCGACCCATTTACTATGCTAGCAAAATTTTAACTAAAGCAGAGTGCAACTATAGTACTACTGAAAGAGAAGCACTCGCTATTGTTTTCGCCCTCAAGAAGTTCCGTCATTATTTGTTGGGAATTCACTTCACCCTCATCACCGATCATCAAGCAATCAAATATTTGCTAAACAAGCCAAACATCCATGGAAGAGTTTGGATGCCCCTACTCTTATTCCAAGAATTCAACTTCGAATTAGTTCAACGACCTGGGAAGCACCATGTCATGGCAGACCACCTCTCAAGGATTAAAGGACATCCGGAACCAAATAGGGGCATAGAAGACAACCTCCCACATCAATCTTTGTTTCAAGTAAGCACTTACCCTACTTGGTATCAGGACGTTCATCATTTCTTAACCACGGGAACTTGCCCACCTAATCTCACACCTCTAGAACGAAGAAGATTGCTCCTAAAAAGTAAGAATTTTGCAATCGTTCAAAATACTCTTTTCGGAGTAGGGTGGTGGAGCTCTAGGAGGGATGTAGTGTAATCTTTTCCGTTGATAACTCTTATGGGAGTCTTTATGGGACTAAGGGATCCTTCCTTATGGTTGGAGCGAGTATGAGTCATAGAGTATCGCTGTAACGCTCTTCATCAACTCGCTTCTTCTAAGGGCTGAGCTTCCAACAAATTCAAATTGCAACCAAGGTTCCACCGGGCATGCCAAAATGAGCACCTGTAGATCAATTTCATAGTTGCACGAAACGGGCATTTCTTGCCATCCGAAACGCTACGCCGTTTCTGGCGTTTCTGAAACTTCCGAAACTCGTTTCTGATACATATGATTTTTGGGGGTTATTATTCTGATTCTAAGTAATCAATAGCTTTACACAAACTTCAATTCTTCACTCTCAATAATCAATATAGTTTGGAATTTAGTTATTAAGCTATTAATTCAATATATATATATGTATATATATATATATATATATATATATATATATATATATATATATATATATATATATATATATATATATATATATATATATATATATATATATATATATATATGTATATATATATATATATATATATATATGTATATATATATATATATATATATATATATATATATATATATATATATATATATATATATATATATATATATATATATATATATATATATATATATATCTATATATCTATGTATGTATGTATGTATGTATGTATGTATGTATGTATGTATGTATGTGTGTGTGTGTGTAATATGTATGTATGTATCTATCTATCTATCTATCTATCTCTCTCTCTCTCTCTCTATATATATATATATATATATATATATATATATATATATATATATATATATATATATATATATATATATATATATATATATATATATATATATATATATATATATATATATATATATATATATATATATATATATATATACAGTTTCGCGTTTCTTCGTTCTTCTCAGGGGCCAAAACTCCGTTTCTACCGTTTCCGTTTCTCCGTTTCCGAAAGTCCAAGCAACTATGATCAATTTCTTGATCTATACGCTCGATGTGGTGTGTCCTCTTAAGTGCAATATGCACTGTGGGTTGCAATTTGAAGACTCAATAGGGAAGAAAGAATAGTATATACAATGACACAGTGAAATAAGAGAAAGAAGCTGAAATTATGAGTATAACAGCTCAAAAGAGGATTATACAAACTTCGGGTAATCAGTAGGAGACGTAAGCATACAACTTGGGAAAATAGGTGAAATGGAAAATTAGGCAACTTGGGAAAATAGGTGAAAAGGGAAATCTGGCCTTCTTTATGAACTGATGAGCTGGATCCCCTCTTCTCCATTTTCTTTCTCTTCGCTTCTTCTGCTTCTCCTCTTGCTTGAAGTTGAGGTAACTTGTCTTGTATTTGGCTTCTGCATCTTGAAAAGCAAACATAAAATACGTTATTTTAAGGGTATATCAAAGTAACCCGCTACAACCTTCTCTTTGAGGAAGTGATAGTGAACCTCTATGTGCTTGCTTCTTGCACGAAACATTGGGTTGCTTGCAAGGTGTAACTAGAAATGTTGCCTCCAAATAGAGTCAACTCATTAGCTTGCACATCAGATGGGTAGAGTCTGAAGCAACAAGGGACCTCATTGCGACCACAATGGCATCATTTCTTTATGACAACATATTTGGTAGCTTTGACTTCCCTGTCGGAGTAACCATGGATCAAGAAAGTCATTTCATCAACCGAGCACTTTCCATATCTTTTCTAAATATCAATTTTTCCACCGTAAATCATGTGCCTATTACCCTCCAACAAATGAACAAGCTGAGAGTACAAACAAGGTGTGGATGCTCCTATTGCCTAAAACTTGCATGCAGTTCTCTATTTTTTGGGGCAGACATATTTATGCACATTGTTGGCCTACAAAGCAGCCTTCAAAGCAACTATTTCACTCACTCCATTTGAGCTTGTCTACAGCCTTCAAGCCATTGTTCCCTTTGTATTCTTGCATGGGTCTTCTTGGATAGGCAAATCAAAATTACCGGAAGCTTATGCTGCCATCACATCCAACTCCATCGCATGCAGCTTCTGGAAGAAAAAGGGAGATTGGTCAATTAACAACTTACTTGCAAGAAAAGTGAAAGAGCTACCATGACGCCAACCTCACGAAATCAAGAATTCAAAGGAACTCCCTAGTCCATAAGAATTCCCGTGGCATGCTCTATCATCCCAGAATATTTGAAAAGGAAAGTAAGAAGAAACTCTTGCCAATATGGATTGGTCCATATCAAGTAGAAGAATTACTTCCACATGGTGCAGTGAGGATATCTACTTTGGAGGGACAAGCTCTACCACTAGTTAACATCTCAAAGTTAAAGCTCTATAGAGAGCTTCCAAAATAAGTATTGGTTACTTAATCTTCTGTATATATCTGTATATAGATTGCTCAATAAGATGTTTTCCTTGTATAGATGATTCAAAACAATCTTTGGCACGTATCTTTTGATTGATACCTTAGAAATACCTCCTACCAAGTCTTATCAATTTCCAAGGTGCCAACTTCTTCAGCTTCCAAGCTTCCCTAGACGACCAACCCTCTTAGAACTCTTCTCATACCCCATTGGTGCTCACCTCTCTACTCACCTTTCTCTAACTTTCTCCTTGAATTATCCATGGGAACTTCATATCTTCCAGCTAGCCAACCACCCTTCAACCTTCTCATTTAAATGACCACCATATCATTTTCTCATTGCCTCAGGAGACCACTACCCATCATCGTAACTAACCTAGGTGACCACTACCCATCAACCCTAACTAGCTAGGCCACCTCCTCGCAACCTGCTCATTACTTCGCTAGGTTTGGCCCCATTACCCTCACTCTCCTTCCATCTTACCAACAACTAGGTGACCACCAGCCCCCACTCCTCTCCCTACTAGGTGATCAATCCTTAATCCCTCCTACGCCTCCCCTATGCCACCCCCCTTAACCCCTCCTAATCCTCACCTAGGTGACCAACCATAATCTTACTTCAAGTTTACTCTCACCCTACACAACCCTAGACAACCACCTCTAGCCTTCTCCCTACCCCCTAGGTGACATACTCACTCTTCTACCTACTCCCTCTAGGCACTATTTCCCTATCCTACCACCCTTACTCTTCCCTACTCCCCCTAGATGACCACCATCCCTCCCTCCTCTCCCTCCTGGGCAACCAGCCCTTCATCCCTCTTACTTCTCTCCTAGGCGACCACTCTTTCAAACCCTCCTACTCCAACCCCAAGGGACCACCAACCCTCTCTCCTCCCCCTATTAGATGACCAATCCTTCATCTCTCCTACTTCTCCCCTAGTCGACCACTCCCTTAACCCCTCCTACTCTCTTAGGCAACCAAACCCTAACCCAACTTCGAGCTTATTCTTGCCCTACCCAATCCTAGGTGACCACCTTTAACCTTCTCCCTACTCCCTAGGCATCATACTCACCTTCCTCCTACTCCCTCTAAGCACTATTTCCCTAGCCTACCACCCTTACTCTTCCCTAATCCCCGTAGACCACCATGCTTCACTTTTCTTGCTAGGCGGCCAACCCTTCATTCCTCCTACTTCTACCTTAGGCAGCCGACCACTCTTTCAAACCCCCCTACTCCAACCCCACACGACCACCATCCCTCATTGCTCTCCCTACTAGGTGACCAACCTTTCATCCCTCCTACTTCTCCTCTAGGCGACCACTTCCTCAACCCCTCCTACCCCAACCCCAAGTGACCAACATTCCTGAGTCCTCTCCTTACTAGGCAACCAACCCTTTATCCCTCCTACTCCCCTAGGCAATCACTCCCTCAACCCCTCCTACCCTCCCTTCGCCACCAACATCCTTGAGTCCTCTCCTTACTAGGCAACCAACCCTTCATCCCTCCTACTCCCCTAGGCAATCACTCCCTCAACCCCCGCCACTCCAACCTCGAGCAACCACTATCCCTAACTCCTCTCCCCATTAGGCGAGCAACCCTTCATCCCTCCTACTTCGTCCTAGGCAATCACTCCCTCAACCCCTGCTATTCCAACCCTAGGAAGCCATCTCTTCCTACTGGGCGACCACCCCCTCAACCCCTCTTACCCCTCACCTAGATGACCACCCCTCAAGCCTCTTCCAACCAATTCGCCATGTGTTTCCCTCAACCCATGGATCGTAGTTCTGAGTCTCTCACTCGATCTCTCACTCTATCCCTCTCTCTCTCTCTCCATCCATTACTAATCTCGCCTCTCGATTCTTTGTCATCAACGGCTTATATTCATCTCTCTCTCTCATATGCACAGACTGAGGGGCTACGAGCACGAGGCAAGGCAGGTTTTCGTCGAGCTTTCTCTACTATTGATCACACCTTCGTTTTGCGCTGCCTCATTGATGGGGCAAGGGTGCGGAAGAAGAGATTATATTGTTGCTTTGTGGACTTCCGCAAAGCTTTTGATACCGTGCCACGAGAGAGACTCTTCCGACGCCTCCAGAGCTTGGGAGTACCATCAGGGATGATTTGGGCCATCCATGCACTCTATGAGCGGGTGACTGGGAGGGTACAGTGTCCAGGAAGTATGTCTGAGGCCATTGCTAGCACCATCAAGCAAGGATGCCCACTCTCCCCCACTCTATTTGGTCTCTACATCGACGAGATTGAGGACCACATTCTCCGAGCTCGAGGAGAGGGTGGAGACCTCGCAGGTACACATGTCCACATTTTATTATATGCCGATGACATTGTATTGATTTCAGAGTCACCCGAGGGATTACAACGCCACTTGGATGCCCCGGATGAGTTTTGTAGACAAAGGGGCTTGACAGTAAACCTTGGCAAGACTAAGGTCATGATCTTCCACACCTCCCCCATGGTGAGGAATGGAGGAGGATTCAGCTGGCGGTGGACAGATTGAGGTGGTCACTTCCTATGTCTACCTCGGAGTCACATTCGCGAGCTTGCCTGGCCCCTTCAGCATGCGACAGGCAGCCACCGATAGACTCACACGAGGATATGCAGCTTTAGCCATGTTAGAGCGGAGATGTCACCAGGCACACTTCGAGGAGCCTCGCACGAAGGGGTGGCTATTTGACACACTAGTCAGACCAGCTATGATGTATGTTGCGACAATTTGGGCCCCAAGCCTCGCAGTCACCCAGTAGAGTGCGATCGAGAGGCCCTATGTACGTATGATCTCGCGACTATTTCACGGGAAACAGTCAGTACCACATGATATCATCAAGGCAAAGCTAGCTGCACCACCCGTGGTAGTAGATGCACTATTCTAGACTATCCTCTTTATTCAGAGGATGAGGGAGCTCCCTACAGACAGACTCACACGCAGAGCTTTTGAGACATCTATACAGATATCAGAGTCAGGATATGAGAGAGCTTGGTACACTCAGGTTAGAGTCTGGTTTGATAGTCATGGGCTTGAAATGGACAGATTGCCGCCTTTTCAGTACGACCCAGACTCACCTCACATCCACCTCTCTTGTCATGAGAGGAATGTTGTGCTGAGACAGGATATTTGGAAGCTTTACATTAGTCTGACATGGCACACACCACACATGGGATCGAGACTATCGCACTATCGAGACTAATTCTTAGACATACTAGCGGACGGTTTCATCCGGCGGCCACGTTACATGGATACTTACATGCCTCATAGCTCGAGGGTAGCGATTGGCCAGTTGAGAGTCTCATCACATAGAATAGAGATTGAGACGGGAAGAGCTCAAGACATTCCCAGAGAGGAGCGGATATATAGGGTTTGCAGAGTAGAGATGGAGGATGAGGAGCACTTTGTATGCAGATGTAGTGCATATGATGGCATCAGAGGCAGATACAGGACTCTATTAACAGGGTAGCCCACCCTCCGAGAGATCATGGACTCTAGAGACCAGCGACAGCTCGGGCGATTCCTACTAGAGATACAGAGTCACAGAGATTCCCTACTCCAGCCTATTGTAGCAGCCCATACAGGAGGGAGACAGAGTCAGCTCACTGAGTTCTTTATTCCACGACGTGCTGCAGCCCTCCCCCCCTCAGCCCACACACCAGGCTCGTCACCACCGCGCTATGGAGGAGATACGATTCCAGACGATGGCTGATCCCATTGCAGCTATCACGATGGCCTTGACTCACCTCCACCTATGTATCACATCTTACACCCGCCCACTAGCACAGGATGGAGCTAGTTAGTCTTTTTCATATGCATTCTCATGCTTGTTGTACTAGCCCTTTGCATATAGACTATCATAGATATTGCACTCCATACACCCCCCCCTCCCCCGCGCCCCCCACTTTCATGGGTATCTCCACATGCATATCATAGAGATATGTATCAGCTTTACCAGTTTTTTTTTCAGCACTTTTATCTTCTCTCATAGATAGAAGATACACCCATGTACATCGTTTTGTCTCATAGGCCGAGTTCGGCCTCCTAATAGACGTAAAAACACTTTCTTTCTTTCTTTCTCTCTCTCTCTCTCTCTCTCTTTCTACAATCACCCATCTCCAATAGCTCGTAAATCATCGTTTTATCTCCTTCTCTACTATCATATTATTTTGAGTAGCTGAATTTTCTCTCTCCCCTTTAGTCTCCCTCTCTATATCTATGCGTTTCATCAACTTTCTTGGAGGCAACATAGATCATCCTATAGTTTTCATCATTTCTATCTCTCACTCTATCTTGACGAGGATAGCTTCCATATGCATCTTATCTCTCCATCTCTCCCCTCTCTCTCTTTTTTCGTGTCTATGCCTCCCTACATCCTGAGTCGATAAGCGGGAGCCCATGCTTATCTCTATCTCTATCTAGTTACCTCTCAATTGATAACTTACACCTCTGTTTTATCATTCTCCCCCTATCTCTCTTTATCTCTATAACTCTAAGTCGATAGCTTGCACCTCCCCTTTATATCTCTCCCTCCCTATCTCTCTATGTTCACCATCAATTGTCTCGCAGGAGGTCACACATCAAGCTACAAACCATCCATTGTTTCTCTCTATCTCCAAGCAGAACAAAAGTGTGTCATCCCTCTCTCTCTATCTCTATGTTTGTCTGCCCTTTGCCCCTTTCTCTACACCTTTCTCTCTCTTTCCACAAGCCAACTATCCTCACATAGCTTCTCTTCCCCCCCCCCCCCCCCCCCCCTCCCCCCCCAAAAAAAAGGAAGCTTGGCCGAAGCCTAATCTCCCTTATAGCTTGAATTTGATTGAAAGAACAACTCTAGCAATGAAGGGGCATAGTACCCATGGGACCCCCCATTGCCCACAAAGGCGGGGTTAGACTCCTCGAAGGAGACACTTGGAAAGGACTGTACGAAGGCAACTAGTTTAAATCTTCCCGAAGGCAACTGGTTTAAATCTTTACGAAGGCAATACATTAGCCTAGGGCCCATAACTGTCCTTCCATTGGGAGGGGTTGAACCCTCGTGCCCCCCTCAAGAGGCCAAAGGCCCAACAAGACAACCTAATGCACTCGGACCACATAACTACTTTATCTGCACCCCTGTCTATAACACTAAAATTGGTGACCAAATTTTTCATCCCCTTTTACTACCTACCACACTTTTTGCCCACTTTTAGATCTTTGTCATCTATTTGTGCTCATCAACAATGCATTCCTTCATCAAGAGCCTTGGGCAACCCCTTCGCTATTTATAGAGCCATTCTTCCACACACTTGGGTGATCATCCCGCAATTTCACCCTTGGCATGGACCCTACCAAGAGGCGACCACCATCACCAATGACCATCATTTCCCCCCTAGACTCTTCACCTCTCAAAACCATCTGCCAACGATTCGCCATCTTGTAGACGACCATTTTCAATACCCTAAACCTCACTACTAGGCATCCATCTTATATGTGACCTCAACCTTGACTCTGCAACATGACTTGAGAAGTCTTGGGGACAACCTCCACTAAAACACCTCTTGGCAACTCCTCTTCAACTTCATCACCAAGTTGTCCCTCTCGGTCACCTCCCCCTACGCGTACATTCCTAGGGCAATCTTTATTGCTCTCAAGGCGAGTTGAAGTCCTCCTCAACCTTTCCCTTTATTCTGGGTAACTTAATCACCATTAAGGCAACCATCACTTCCACCTAAGCCGCGATCTTAAGCTTTGGAATATCCCAACCTATTCACCCTCTACTCTCAGGAAATTCAAAAGAGTTAGAAGGAATGGCTTCTTAAGATGAGGAAGTAAGTAGGAAGGATGCTTCCAAATTTCAGTGAGACGCACTTATCGTTGTGCACTTCACACTTATATTCTCCAGATCACCATCATCCTACCCTGCGCATAGAGACACCTATGTCTCCTACTCACCAGGCTCATCACACTACAACCCCCACCTCTCTTGGTCATCATTCCCCTAGCGCAACCTAGCACAAACATTGCATAGTTTTCTTGTCCATTGTTCATCTTGATTTGAACTTGATGCATAATTACCTTCTTGATTACCTTTCCCTTTGTCTTTATACTAGAATCATTTGCACAATGCCCCCTTTTATCACAAACAATCCATTCAGCATTTTTTTTCTCTACTTTGTTACTAACTGCCTCTACCTCTACCTCTGCTTCTTGAACTTTGTCTATCTTGGCCTTAATTTGTACCTTCAGGCTTCAGTTTGCTCGTGATGGGTTTGCATTCGTCATGTGCCTCTTTCTCTAGATCTAGCTCCTCCTTTCGCATTATTATAAAGAGTTTGAGGTTGATTACCTTTTCTAGATGTAGATCTAGAGATATGCATCTTCTCAATGATCATGAGTGATACAAGTTGATCATAAGTGGGAAAAGTGTCTCGAACATAAACTGAGGTTGAGAAAGCTTTCCATTGATCATCTTCTTGCAATCCATTCAGAGTCATACTCACCAAATCATCATCCTCAAGGGGAGAACCTATTGAAGTCAAAGCATTTGCAACTTTTTAAATGTTTAGAATATAATAATTTATTGTTATTGGAGTCTTCTTGATGTTGTTCAACCCTTGCTTGATTTGAATCTTCCTGGCTTTTGTTGTGCAACTCCGGCGAGCTTTTGTAAGTGTTTTTAACTTCCTACCAAGGTCTGGAGAATTTCCTTTCATGTGGAATATCCACAAGATGCATGAAAAGTTGAGTATTTTTGGCAAAGAAGTACCAAATGGCAAAACAGACTTTCAATTTCTAGGTGTCATCAAAAGAACTAAAAACTGCCTAGTTTTTTCAACCACTAATGGACAAATACGCCATCCATATCATTATCCCGTGTTTCTAGAATGTCCATAGGATACTTTAGTATGTATATAAACAATAAAGTTCATTAAAAGCTATACGAAATTCATATGGGAGTGGCTGGTCCAAAACAGGGAACTTGCATTTCACCTTGTCTACTGCCACCTCAGTAGGTCTGTCTTGATGAGAGGTTTCATATCATTCTAGTTCAGTTCCAGTGTCGTTTAGTTTCAGTCCTACTGTGCAACTCAAGATACTTTTGGTTCCCTATTCATGCATCTTTTGGTTTCCATAGTTTGTAGAGATTTTAGTTGGCCGTATGATAGGTTTTGATTGTGTGCTTTGGGATTCATTGACAATTAGTATGGATGAGTGTTGATAGGTGGTTGGTCAGTTAGTAGTTAGTAGTCTTGTTCATGAGACATGGACCAGTCATGTATTTATCTTTGGACTATTTATTTTTGCAGTGGAGGTAGCCATGTCTTTTTTTCTACCCCTAGTCTCCTTTCCCCTTTCTTGGATATCTTATATTGAAAAAAAGCAAGAAGAGAACAGGAAAAAGAAACAGAGGAAAAAGAACATGAGAGCCCCTTCCTCTCTGGGACATAGAGGCCACTAGTGGTAGGCATCTGTTGGTGCAATTTTTTTTTTTGTGATTTTATTTCTTTATTTATTTTTCAGATAAAGTATTCTCTCTCTCTCTCTCTCTCTCTCTCTCTCTCTCTCTCTCTAACTACCTACACACACTTCCCAAAAGTGTCCTCTCAGTTCCCTAGAGTATCTCACGTCACTTTCAGGTGCACACTTCACTCATGAGTATCTCCCTCTCACTTTGTGCTTCACTCATGGATACCTCCCTTTCCTTCTCTTCAACTCCTCCTAGATGTACTCTCTTGAATTCCACCCTGATATCTCTCATCTCTCAGCTCACAGTATGCCTATTTGCTTATGCCATTTTGCACCATCTTGCATGCCTTCCCCCCCAAACACAGTGGGATCCCAAAGTCAGGATCCTTCTTATGATGACCTACTCAGGCCCCATCAATGCTTGGAAGGGGCGGCTGTCTACTCCAAGGATTGAGGGCGGCTTGCATTTGTATACACACCCAATGTGTCTCAAGGATCAGTGTTAGAATTGTTCGTAGTGCCAGAAAGGACAAGAGGAGAGGAGATAGTACGGCTGCAAAGGTTTCGAAGCCCAAGAAGCTGAAGCAGAAACACTGGTGGAGGATTCCAAATCTCCCCCGACTAGGTTGGTGGGGCTAATCTACTGTTGATTATCTTCCCCTCCCACTTCCAGTTCCCTGAAATAGCAAGGGTAGCTGCCCTTGGTTGTAACTCTTCTAACTCTCCACCCCATCGCTGACAGCAAGGGTAGTTGTACTTCATTGTAACTCTTGTAACTCTGCTACACTGTATCCACCCTGCATTTGATTCTATTGCCTTCCTCCCTCATCCTTCATCTCTCACATTACATTTTGCCTTGTTTTTATTAGTTCTGTTCTATTTTGTTTTCATTTTTTATTTGGTTTTATTCCATTCCTTTTTCTGCACTTTCTGTAACCCCTCCATGTCTCCAGCACACAAAAGAGTACCGACCTGTTACCCTGCAGAGCAGGAACAGATGGACAAGGTTTGATTGAGATTGACTAGAGTAGGCTAGTAGTTGAGAAGGATATGAGGACAATTCCAGGAGGTTATAGCTCAAGGAGGACTGAAATTGCTGCACCCCAAGTGTTGAAAACAATAGCTCAACCTCTTCTCCACAGTTTTGTCCCCATAGAATTACAAACTACCATCATAAATTTGCTTGTGGATCTTGTCCAAGCTCTAATTCCTTTGACAGTGTAATCTTTAAGTATCTTCTTCCATGGGATAAATTCCAAAATCAGCATCACCTCAGCTTGATCTCCAAGCTTACGTGCATAAATGACAGGTATTGCAATACAAGTTTGAAGATATATTGAGGACCTAACTTTTAGGGTTTCCTCAAAACGGATTTTCTATAACAAATATAACCTCACGCAATAAGAAAATCTCCATATACAAGATATCCTAATACCAGAGTATTGTACATGATCTTTTCGTGGGATGCTCTGTTTGGTTCATGCATGATAGGGCATTCTCTACCATTGCAGTAATGCAGCTGCTCAGTCATATTGACATCCTCTCCCATGTGCCAAGGGTCGGCCTGGATTAGTGAAGGAAGCAGAGAATCCAACAGTTGGGGTCTTTTCTTCAAGGGGTATTATGTGCATACACAAGGTGCATGCAAGAACATATGATCAACCCTGAAAATGTGCCATTGTATCCTACCTTGACAAGCACTGCTTCATAATAGTGCTACATAGATTCTAGGTAATATAAATGCAAACTTCCTTTTAGGGTTTCCTCAGAATGGATTTTCTATAACAAATATAACCTCACCCAATAAGAAAATCTCCATATACAAGATATCCTAATACCAGAGTATTGTACATGACCTTTTCGTGGGATGCTCTGTTTGGTCCATGCATAATAGGGCATTCTCTACCATTGCAGTAATGCAGCTGCTCATTCATATTGACATCCTCTCCCATGTGCCAAGGGTCAGCCTGGACTAGTGAAGGAAGCAGAGAATCCAACAGTTGGGGTCTTTTCTTCAAGGGGTATTATGTGCATACACAAGGTGCATGCAAGAACATATGATCAACCCTGAAAATGTGCCATTGTATCCTACCTTGGCAAGCACTGATTCACAATAGTGCTACATAGATGCTAGGTAATATAAATGCAAACTCCCTTTCTGAACTGTCAGTAACCAAGTCTTTAACCCAAAGTGAGCCACTCCTGCCTGGTAGAATGCAACCACACCATGAGATCCTGCCCTCATAAAGATGGTGATTGTTGTGCATAAGCAGACCTATTTTATCCCATCCGTACATTTCTAAATGTCCTGATGCTAATTGGATTTAGGACATGAACATTTATGTGTTGTTACTTCATAAGATACCATTCCAAGATCCTATCATTATGCACAATGCATGGATAACAAGAATTCAAGAATTGCGAGTTCCAATGGATAATGAACATGTGATATGATGTGTATGAGATGGAGATCGAAAGGTATTGATGTTGAGAAGTGCAATTATGTCATTATACACAAATTCATTTTTCTTCCCCTTTGCATTGAGTGACTCAAGAATTAAAGAGATCATTTTTCCATTTTATTTTTATTACAAGCATTGTCATACTGAGATTGTTTAACGGTGGACATCTGTTTTGCAGGTTCATATACATTGGACTAGGAACCTTTTTAGACAAGCAGAGTTGGAATAGATTTGGCTTCACTTTTTTTACAATTGTATCCTAAATAAGTGTGCACTTCTTCATTCAGTTGTATGTATTGGGTGACCATTGTTTAGTTTACTTTTGAAAATGCTGTAATGAAAATTTGGTCTTATTTTAACTTGACAACATTGATAGATTCATAGTAAAGAGAAGCTACCTCCTTGACAATAACCTTACTTTCTGTTTGGAAGGAAGGTCAGCATTTTGATTGCAAGGTAATGTTTTTCCATGACCATCGTGAAAAACTGCGTATAAATGTTATTTTTTATTGACTTACGTCATCTCTAGAAATTATTGCAGAACTTTAAATGTCTATCCAATGTCAGCTCTAATCAATCGATTCAGACCTGAATCCAGAAAAATACACAGAAACCAGCAACATGCATTGTGCTTTAGCGGTGAGAAATGTGGACTTGATTTAGCGGGAAATATGGAATTCAAATTTCATGGTTGAAAGTTGTGATGTTTTTTCCAGGACTTCGTGGTGCTATGGCATTTGCTCTAGCAAGACAATCTGTGACAGATCTCCCTTCTGGGCATGGTTATGTGTTGCTGACTGCAACTTTGTTGACAATTTTCTTCTCTGTAATCTGATAGATCTATACTCTGCATTCAAACTAGTGCTTTCATGTTATTGAAAACTAGTGGTCCCATTTAAATCTATAGGATTTTTTGTGTATTTACATGTCTGAGTTAGCCTTCTTTAATTAAAGGTTCTGCTGATTGGAGGTATGACGAGCTATGCATTGAAGCTTCTAAGGATCGAATGCCATGGTCCAGAACATGAGGATACTGAGGTGAATAGATGATTCACATCAAGGATCTTCTTTGGTTTTCGTCTTTGTACACTAACAGCACATCATGTTTCAGATTGGTGAACGAACCAGTGAAGAAATGGAGGAAGTAAGTTATCCATGTTTATAACTTGATAAGAATCTGACGTTCTATTAATGAGAAACTTTCTTTGCTGTTTCTTTTCTATGTACGAAAAGAGAACCATTTGGCATGTTGTAGATTGGTGAAGTTATAATACTGATAATCAAATGTGGGTAAATGCAGTATGTACTTGCTCTGGTAGTCTTAGCCTTGCTTCTCAACACTTTGCAAACAAGAGTATAATACAAAGCACAAATAAGAGAATTTAATTCGAGTAAAAACCTCAAGAGTGCACGAAGGTTAGATTGAGATGAAATTTAGATACATAAAATTTTATTTCAAAAGATTCCTCCCCTAAGTAAGATCATGACATGAGACCATCCATCCTGCTCAATACAACAAAATATTGACTAACAGCACTACCCTCACCTATGCATACCCAACATCAACTCAACGAAGATACCTTCACAGCCAACATTTAAGGATCTCTTCCTCACTCTAAAATGTGGCTTCTGGAGTTGAAAACCAACAGCAGACAGGAGCTAGCAGCACAGAATCACCTTGCCTTGATGCACATCTCTTTGGCTCTCTGGCTCTCGCTTTCTGCATCTTGCATGTAATGAACTTGGTTGTTGATGGGACAAACTCAGAATGAAGGGTGTGGTAATCAAATGCAAATATGTAAACAGAGACTGGAAGTTAACGAGCTTAAATTTTAGTTAGAATAGATCTCGCCACAGGTGAGTGGAAGAGTGGCACACTTGTCAGAAGAGTTCTCACATGCCTTTGTTTTAGGTTTAGAAATGTTTTTTCTTCATCTCTGGCCCACCCAAAAGGAGTACTTTTCCCAATAAGTGGCGACAAAGATCTCGCTGTGTCAGCATACATTCTTATGAACTTTAACATACATCATAATGAACTTTAGGTGATAGGTTGTATGTCCTATAGGACTCTAGACTTGTTGTTTAAGGGTCTAGGCATTTGTAAGATACCAAGTATTTTATCAAGATCAGGAGCCATGCTTTTGATAGATACCACATGCTCATGTGTCATGGACAAAAGAAACCATCCTGAATCTCAAATTCCATGTGAATCCTATATCTCATGATTGGTTCAGAATTAGGAGAAATCGATGCTTCCATTGCGTGCGGAATGTGCCAAAACCCTAAGATCGATTGTCTTCTTGCTTGATTCTGACATCTAGAGACCATGCTTCGAATTGATGACATCACCGATGACATCATCAATTCGTAACCTCCCTTGGAAAATCTATATAAGGAGGGGTTGACCACATTTAATCTCAGTCTTGCCAATACCGTCTTCGGAGCTCAAGGAGTCGTGACCGCCAAGTAAGTACTCTCCAAGTTCGAGTTCCTGTTCCTGTCTTATTCCTTGTTCCAGTCTTGTCGAGAGAGAGAGAGAGAGAGAGAGAGAGAGAGAGAGAGAGAGAGAGAGAGAGAGAGAGAGAGAGAGAGAGAGAGAGAGGTTTCCAGATTGTCCAAAACCAAAGTGAAGTGAAGAATAAAGCAAAAGCAAAGAACACGGAGTTAACCAAGACTAAAGATAAGATAAGTGAAAAGCTTAGGAAATTCAAATCAGAGTAAGTCCTATAACCATTGCTATGCGTTAGGATATTATTTGTGCATTTTGTTCTGTCCTCAACATGTTGAACTTTCCAGCACATCCTTTACAACATTGAATACAAAATATTTGAAGCCCTTCCTTCAAGCTGATCCAAGGGATGACGCCTCTGAAATCAACCAAGTACAAGGTAATCTATAGCATTCGTAGCAAATATATACAAAGGCTATGATATCATCAGATTCTAACATTCATGTTTTGATTTACGAACAGAACAAAGTCAGCATTTTCCAAGACCCCCCGTTTCATATGAAGATGAAGACAACTTTTCTGAAAGCACAGCTCTTTTAAGAAACTCACAACGATAGAAAGAATCTTTTGCAATGAGATTTTACGGTTCAAAACTAGGCCTTGATATTTCCTTGACTTTGCGTATTTAAAGTTAAATAAAATCTAAACAAATCTTCTTGACATACATAGTGGACATGTTCATTCATAAATACATACATACGTGCATAGATTGGAGGAATCATAGTTGTAAGCAACATTTTCACAATGGGGAGGGCGATGGATTAGCAACATAACAACACTTGGGAGGGGGCATGGCGAAAATCTGATATATTTTTCAAATTTTTATATATTTAAAATTTTAGGATTTTAACACATATAAGGTCAGATATGGTTCAATATACCACAAAACTTACAGAATACATACTAGAGTAATTACTAGTATATAGTTTCTAGCTCAATACCTTATACGATATATTCTAAAAGGCTATGGGGTCATAACATGCCACTTGCAATATGAATCGATAAATCAAAGTCATGAAAAAATGTAAGTGAGTCAGATTGTAAATTTCAATATATGATCTATCATTTATCGTCTAATGATCTATGATTCTAACTTTTAAAAATCTTCCATAATGAATCATGACAACAATGGTGAGAGTCCAAACTTTAAAATACATATGATCAAAATCATCAATCATCATTCAATATTAAAATTTGTTTATGTTTAACAATTATATAATCCACAATGAAATGTTGTGCATGTTAGTAGCCATATAATGATCAAGATTCAAGCTTTAAGCAATAAAATTTGAAATTAAAATTATCATCATTCATGATTGAATGATAAATTTCAAATTCATTATTTAAGCTCATGTCATACTTCACACATGAATAATGACATAAATTTGATAAATTATGATGGCTTCATTCGACACAATTCATTGATTCACACAGTTTTATCAAGAATCAAACATGGGTCACATGATTCACATGAATGGCAATTGAATCATGATACATCATAAATCAAACATCATACGGTGGCACATTGTAGCAGCCAATAACCAAAGATTTATCATCCATTATACATATAACATATCAACATCATCAAAATCATGAAATCCAATCAATAGTGATAAGTGTACCATGTACATCAAAACTCAACCAAGGTGAAGTTTGAAGCTCGCATTAGAAGAGACTTTGTTCTATGCAATGTTAGTGTTTTGCATGTTTTAAGCAACAAGCTTAAAATCTCAAAGATTTTAGTGTGAAATCATAAGACTTTGAGGAATTGAGCATTGACATGCAATGGTGTCCACATGGCTTCTGATTTCAACAAGGCTCTTTGGGTTCTATAATGACAAACTGAAGCAACAAAATTTGTTATTATTATCATCAAGTTCCCTTCGTGCTCTTTTTCTCCATGAAAAATATTCGTGAAATGTCAATGTTGAAACTCGTGTTCTCTTGTGCTTTTATGTTCCATTAGCATCACAACATTGTGCTCTTAGATCCACATATTTTTATGGTTTTGCTATTCCTTTACAATCATGATTTAATGGGTGTAGATCCACGTTCTTTTCCATGTGATCCTCGAAACATTTTTTTTTTCCCACATACACAGAAGGAAAATTTTGTTTGAAAGGGTAGATATGCAAGCAAGATGAGACTTATCTTGAACCCGCAAAGACCACATATGCAAGATGGATACAAAAGGGCCGAAGGTAGCATGCAAGTAGTGGGTGTTATCAGGCCCATAGATGTGGTTACAACAGACCTAAGATGGCATGCAAGTAGTGGGTGTTGTGGATCTATGCCTCTAACTTGGCACATGGCCATGTCATAACTAGGAAAGGAACCAAATAACTCTACAAGAAGGCAAATGAGAGATATATGTATACACATAGAAAGGGAAGGGGCTATACACTCATTGACTAGGTTCAATAACACTCCCTTGTATGGAAGACATTTAGGAAATCCTTCGAGATAGTGACCTTGAGATGCCGAGAAGGTTTGATGCCCTTAGCATCAAGCCAGGAACACACTTGAGAATCATGTGAGATGGCCTTACAACAATAGAGCTCATATTAGTGGTATAGCTCATAGTGAGAGACTATTTGTATCTATTTCTCATACATTTGAAACTCATGTATTGTTGCTCATACATTTGTAATATCTTGTGTATTGTTGCTCATTCGTTAATATCACTCTTGCACATTGTGTATTTTTGTATTTGTCATGGTGACTACCTAACATGTGTCTCTTGCTCATAACTTTATATTGCTTTTGTGTAATTGTCTCCTAATATCCTTGTGTATCCCTGTATATGTCTTGGGTGACTACCTTATCTATTGCTCAGAAGTTTATATTGCTCTTGTGTAATCATCTCGTAGTAACAATCAATATGAGTATTTGTAAATCTTGTCGAAGTAATGAAGAGCAATAATGCATGTCTATGTATTTCATTCAGAATGTGTGTAGGTAAAGATTGTTGAGGTTGTCACAATAGTACTGCAAGTTTATGCAACATAGGATTCTTTACAATTTAGATAGTTCTATGCACATTCAACCCCACATTACATCTAGACATGCAACAATGGGCTTATCTTTCCCTGCACATAAAAAATCTAAAGCATTTGCTTGTCGCTAAACATTGGAATTTTGGCTTATTTCTTTGTAACATCGCCTTCCTAAGTGTCACACTTTTATCGTGATACGGCTTCTTTATGCTCTTCATTTTAAGCCCTTAAAAACTCATCGCAGTGGTTCAACCCCACATTACATCTAGACATGCAACAATGGGCTTATCTTTCCCTGCACATCAAAAATCTAAAGCATTTGCTTGTCGCTAAACATTGGAATTTTGGCTTATTTCTTTGTAACATCACCTTCCTAAGTGTCACACTTTTCTCGTGATACGGCTTCTTTATGCTCTTCATTTTAAGCCCTTAAAAACTCATTGCAGTGGTGTAAAATGGCCCAAAGGTGTAATAGCTATGACAGTCCTCATGAGCGACCTACTTCGTTTCCAAGACAAACATCACTCTTCCATAGCGCTCCCCTCTGATGGAGTTCAACAAGGTAGAAGAGCAGCCAAGTATTGCTTGTTTCCTCCTAGTAAGAGATTGCCATATCAGGAAGCTTCTTGGTCAAGGTCCTCCTTGCCCCCACATTGCCACATAAGAACTTATTTTTTGTGCCACAGCTCCCTGCACATAAGCTTCCATCTGATGCCGGACCAGTTCACTTATATGTTTGCATCATGAGAGCTTATCCAAATTGTTACTGTTGGTCCATCTTAACCTATCAGTCTGGGGTGGGTCATTCGTGATTAGGAGGCAAGCTTTTGAGTTAAGCATTGATTCTCTCTTGATAGGGTCTATGTCCTCAAATCTCATCCAATGACCTCTTTTCATGGTTCCAAGGATGCTTCCATTTTTCCATAGCTTCAAGGGATCCCAAGGGTACTTAGCCCATTCAGTGTATAATTGTTCTTTTATTAATTCATGCATAGGAGATTAGGCCTCCACCAAACTTACTTTATTATAAAAAAGAAAAAGAAAAAAGCCATCATGCTTTTCTAGTGATATCACGAATTTTCACCCATGGTTTCAAATACATATAACTTCTTCACCCATTCTTAAAAGTTTCACTTGTAAGGTGATATTGTGATTTCCTACCCATGGCTTCAAACTTGGATATTTGAAGGCGTGATCTTCTTTGTTTGATATATTGATCATATTTATGCATGATGGCTTGCTAGAAGGAAGTGATATCCTGAAGGCCTTCTCTTACAGTGTCTTGATAGGTTTCTTGAATGTCATAGATTCTACTACATTGTCCCCTTTCATTTCTTCACTAATATTTATCCACATGAAGTGTGAAACATTGGAAGGTCACCCATTTCAAAAACCCCTAGAAATTTAGTGACATATATACCATACATCAAACTCCTTTTAAAAGGGACCTTAGATGGTGTTGGAGGTCTCCTCTATTGTTGTAGAAGATTTTACAATTCTCGTACCATGGCATCTAGCCTCGTTTTCTCTTTTTCCCATTTCTTCATCTTTGCCTTATATACAAATATTCTTTAATATTTATTTGGTCAACAGTTAGTTCTTCGATCTGTATCACTAGGGCTGAAATCTCCACATCCATCATACCTTCCTTGGCCTTGGTAGACTACTTAAACATGATATCGTAAAGCAATTTTTATTGATTCCTCCAATAATTTGTTTCTTAGCTTTGATCTTATTGTTTGGGTCAATATCTTGCATTCCTATTGTAATTTATCTTGTATTAATCTATCTATATGTTTCTTTTGTTTATTTATCATATCTTCCTTGGTCTTGGTGGGATACTTAAACATGAGCTCTTAAAGCAATTCTTCATTACGTTCTTTCACTCCTTTTATTGATTGCTTCAATAATTTGTTACTTAACTTTGATCTCATCCTTTTTCTTCAATTACTTTGTGATGCTTGAATACTTCTATTCTCCATAACATAGTTTCATCTTCCAAACATGTGATATGTAAGTAGCCACATCTAATTGTTATGTACTGCAATGGACTCTATTTTTTCTAGTGTCAGGTTCTCCTCTAATTTTCATCTTTTTATGTTTTTCCATGGAGGTTCAAGTTTGTATGCCAGCTCATATTTGAAGAAGTAGGGCATTAGGACCACGTGCTAGACCACCTTATTCCTCTATATATAGCTCTCTCCAAGGGACTTTCTTCTCCGGAAGGCCGATAGTATCCATCCAATTGTCGACCATGTAACTACATGTGCTTCAAGAGTCCGACTTAACTAGATTTTAACTCAAGTGGATGATTCTAGAAGGTTATAGAAATCTTGGGGCAAAATACTCTCCTACGACTCTTAAAGGACTTGAATCGAAGAAATTCTCTTTCTTATCCATTTGACAACCACTAGGCCAATATTTTTTCTTGTTTTAGAGAGAAGACCTAAGCTCAAGTCTAATCTTAAGGTTTTGAGACAACAAATAGACCAATCAAATGATTTTCAACTTTAGATCTATTTGAACCAATCAAAAACTTAAGTCATAGTATCACTTTATGATATTCTTTCCCTCTTGGGAAACATTTTTATCCTAAAAAATAGAGTTATAACGGATTATAAACATACATCCAAGCCTCATGTTGTAGTCTAGAACATATTTTCATCTCTATGGTGGGATTCACCTCATATTCCAAATCAATGGAGGGGAATCTATTGTCTCATCCTTGCCAAAGTGATTCAAAAACCTATCTATTTTTGCACTTGATGAGCTAAACTGAGTGCAAAGTAGGAAAGAATGATAAGGTTGGATCCAAAAACATCTGTGCCTAATTCCTTTTTGAACTATGTGCTATTTGTGTACTAACATATGGAATGGATGGATTCAAGTTATCCTAATCAAATTGTAATCTTGGTCTAAATATGGGCATTGAGGTGCTATTTCTATCCTTGTCAAGAATTTGAGAACTTACTTCAAGTTCACTTGAATTTGGTTTGGAAATCAAATTGTAATTCTAGTTGGCCCAAATATTTGACTTAAATGTTTGTACCATGGTCCACTTCTAACCAACATCTACTTGAATTACTACTTGACTACAAGAATATTCTATCCAATTGGGCTTAAATTCATGTGTAGAACTTAGAAGAAAGTATTATTTACACTGCAGGTTCTTTTACATTAACTAGATTGAAGAAAATTCTAAACAAATTTCTTAAGTTCTTGGGAATTATGAAATCTATTAGCAATTCTTAACTCATTTCTCTTTAAGATTATGATGAACTCTTGTAGAGAACTATGGAATCTTTCTTTATTCATTATAACTTTCAGATAAATACTTCGCTTGAAGAAAAATTAGACGAATAATTTAACTTAGAACTACAATTTTCATAGATTGAATGGGCTTTGCACAGAACATCTATCTATTATGTTCAATTCAATTACCTATTCCAAACAACTAATCCTAGCTTTTATTGAAATGGGACATATACTCTATCTAAGTGAAGTCCAAAAATTTGAGAAATAGGAAGGAAGAGCTAAACCTGTTCAAAATTCGAGTAAGATCATGCTTGTCTAACTTGAATTCTTAATGATTATCTTGGAAGTTATGTACTTCTTGATCTTCTAAATTAGTTCTTAACTTGTTCTTAAAGCATTTTTTTGGGTCATGCTTTTGATCATTTTGAACTGGAACTTCTCCTTTGAAGTTTCAATCCTCTTAGGGATTCAATATTACTAAGTATTTATTCCAAGGCTAAAAGATATCTACTATCCCAAGGTCTGATGTCCCATAATATCTTTCCTACATCAATGTGAGTATAAAATCTAGTGTTCTATACCACCATACTTTATATTTAGCCTTGATATATGGGTCATATTTATCCTAAAGCCCAAACACATTTCTATAGAGTATCATCTTACTCAATTTCTTTAAAATAATTTGAAATCAATGACTTACCTCTATCTTGATCTTTAATAGGTTTCAAGTGCTTCCATCACATTCCATGATCTTATGCTTGGCATGTGCTTTTTCTCAATAGCTTATAACCATTCATGGAATAAATATCTACCTTTTTTTCTAAGGTCTTTAAAAGAAAACCAACATAGATCCAAGTTACTTGAATTTCTCATATTTAAGATCTATCGATTCTTACTCAAAAACTTATAGTGGTAAGAGTTTATTACTTCTTATCTTTAGATTCCTAATTGAAATTTTAAGTAACACCCTGTGAGATTTTATAAGAATATCTCTAGTGCTTAAGTCTAAGCATCCAGTAATGCTTTTGGATTTCATGTTTAAGAAATCCCTTTAAGGATAGACAAAAATAAGTTTTATCTTCCACAAACTTAATTACCATTACCATGCTATATAATTAATTAATTAATTACTGTTACCATGGTAATTAATTATCATTACCATGGTAATTAATTAACATTAATTACCATTATTTATCATTAATTACCATTAATTAGCATTAATTAGCATTAATTAGCATTAATTACCATTAATTGCCATAAATTATCATTAATTACCATTAATTACCATTAATTACCATGTTCAAACTTCAAACTCTTTTGACTGTTACTTCCCTTTAAAGAAGTGGAAACTTTGGCTTCCTTATCTAACATGATAGTTTGTAACAATCTTTAGGGATACTAACTTTTTATAACAATAGCATTCTATAAAGTTATTTATTAGGGAATTTACTACTTAGTTAAATATCTATATCCTATAAGATTTTTACTTTTTAGTTTTTATCCTATTAATAAGATCAATTTTCTCAATTTGATGGGTATGTCCTTTTTCAAAAGATATAATTGGAAAGAGTTCTAAGTTATTATTAGATGATGGCTTTTGACTTTAACTAGACATCTTCCATAAGAACACCTTCATTCACTTTTTGTAATATATTCATAAACTTTTACTCGTATTTGGGAAATTTTATGGATCAATTTAGATCTATTACTTGGAACTTTTTACATTCCTGAAGGATATATTCATCCTTTAACATGGTAGTAGAAATGGCATAACTCATGAAGTAAGAAAAAACTTTTCTATTTCTTATAAGTTTCTTTTCTTTAGGAAGTATTACCTCTCCTAGAGATAAGTTATGTAGATGTCATGCAAATCGTACTGCATAAAGCTAGAAAAGAACTCTCAAAATCTTCTAAGAAGAAGAGGATCTCAAAGTTTTTATTCCTTAGCACTCGGCATCATTTTGATAGATGCAATCATAAACTAAACACATATTAATTGAATTGCAAAGCTCAATTTTGGAGTTAAGTTCAACTGCTTCTCTTTGTTTTCCATCATTCCATTGGATGGAATCAAGTGAGAGCTTTCAAACAAAGTTCTCATGAAACTTCGAGGCTATGCTGAGTTACCATCCTACTTAGGATGCTTGAGAATTCACACAAGGAAGTGTAATATCTCATTGAATCCTATCTTTTCAATATTTTCAAATGAAACTTTAAGCATTCCAATACTTAGAGTAATAATTGAATATTCTAGGATTGCAAGTATACATAAACTCTTGGTCATTGACATGATAAGCAAGCATAAATCTTAAATGTGGCTACCTAACTTGGTTCTTTACTAGTGCTTACTTTTTACTATGCTAGACATAATTTGTTACTTAATGTAGACCTTATATTGATTAATTGATACCTTAAGTGTCACTTTGGGAAGGAATATTCTAGATACTTGGCTTACAAAGTTTTAGCTAGCATGACTTTGTAAGTACCTAGATTTAGTGGTTCTCAAATGTAATGCTTTAAAAGTAAGATAAGTTCCTTAAAAGATAGATCCACTTAGCTACTTTCATATAGTTAGCAAACAAAAACGTCTTTTCTTCATGCAAATGCATATGGTTGTATGCTGAATATTGATTCAAGCAATCATTAGCTTTAAGTATGCTTGAAATGCATGCACTACATGCACTTACATTTATGCACAAAAATATAGGTTTTCTTACCTTTTAATGAATGGACATTGCTAATGTGCATGCTTCATGCATCTAGAACTTTCGTTTATAAGAAAGAAAACTTTAAATGTGCATAAAAGTAATTGTTGTACTTAAAATTACGCATGAAAACCATTTTTTTGGAAAAAAAATGAACATACATCCTTTTTTTATGCATGAAGTAGAAGAGGTTTCTGATCGATGCTTGTAAGTACTTATTCTGCCTATTCATTTCTTGAACATTAATCTTTCATTAACATCTTATATCCTTCTAGAAATTATCAAAATTGGAGTCTTTCCTATGCTTCGATTGCAAGAAGAATGAAAATTATGGCAAACATGTATTGAAACCAAACATAACTTCAAGAGAATACTTAGCTTTATGCCAAACTATATCCTTCCTTTGTCTCCTAGAAAGAGCTTCCTTACTTTCAAAGATGTTGAAACAATCTTCAATAGATGCTTGAATATGTAGTATATCAAGCCTCAAAAGCTTATTGAACCATTATCTTGGAAGATGGCTCAAACAAGACTCCCAAATAAGGAGTTTGGCTTTTGGACATTGCAAGTTTTAGAATTGCAGAAAGGTGGAGAATGAAAAAAATTCTCTTATGTGTATCAATTGATCAGGAGGTTATCCCATATATGATGGTTTGAGGCTTGCGAGAAGATTGTAAGATGAAGATTCTTGTGCTTTCAAAAACAAGAAGAGAAGGGAGGGGGATAGGCCTATTGACTTGTCCTCCTTTCATATTTGTCAAGCATGCAGGCAAATATGGGAGGGGGAGTGTTCACCCTTGTCCATCCATGGACTAGGGGCGCCTCCTCTTGACTTAGCCTTCCCATCTAAACAAGAGTTTACACATGTCTTTGGAGCACATAATGTGCACCTATAAACAAGCTTTTTTTAGATATCCATTATTGATGTAGACACCATACAAAGAGTTTAAAGAGGTAGTCTTTTTAGAAAAAGAATTCCAAAGATCCATGCCAAAATAGAAGATAATCTGAATATATACATAAATGAGAAATGAGAAGAAATTCTCTCCTCAATGAACATGAATATATTTCATGAAGGTATCCATGGAAGCTCAACCAAGATTTCTTATACCTCTATGTATATCTCTCTCAAAGGGACTACCCTCTCTCACAAATTGAAACTATCCATCCACATGTTTACCATGTAACTACATGTGCTCCAAGTACTCTAGTAAACTAGGGTTAACTCAAGTTGATGCTTCTAAAAGGCTCTAGAGCTCTTAGGGAAACATTCTCTCCCATGAATCTTTTAGAACTTGAACCCAAGTCCTCCTCCTTCCTATCTATTTGACTTAACCATTAGGCCAAGCTTCTTGCTTTTTTTAGAGAGTACATGAGCTTATGCATAAGTCTAATCTTGAGACTTTGAGCTAACAATAGACCAATGAAATGATGTTTAATTTTTGAACGTTCTTAATGAATAAAAACAATCTTCTTACTTTATAACATCATATCATTTGCTAGCCTAGCTTGGAAAACATACTAATATGACCGATTGGGTGATTTTGAAGGCACAACTCCTTACATGCTTTTGGTGTGCTATTTTTTGACCTCTTTAGGTTTCATAAACATGCTTTTCTTTTGTCCTTTAATGTTTTTGAGAATAATCTATAATTTCTCCTCTATTTCCATATTATTCGCAATATTCTCCATTGTTTTGTCATGGATGAGCACAATTTTGGAATTCAAGGTTTGTGAAAGTGCACGGACAACACAGAAAAAAAGGAGAAGCTTGGAGAACAACACAATATTGAATGTATTACCAAGTGAATGTACAAAAACAAGTGATCCATTAAGGTTATAGATGCATATACAAGCTAGGGAGAAAACCCCCTAATAAAGGAAAAAGTTTCCTAGTGATCCTAACTTTTTTCACACACATCAATGTAAAATATATCAATAAGTCCCCCTTGGGAGTGATGTGGTGAACAAGGAGTTACTCATGTATAAGGAAGTACCAAGCTATGTGGAAATAAATCAACCCACAAAAGAAAGTAAGTCCAAAGCTTTGCAAAAAACTTCAAACTTCTCCCTAGGCAGAGCGGTTGTGAAAAGGTCTACAACAAATATTCTCTATAGGCACATAAACCAAACTAAACTCTCCTGCAAAGAGTCTCTTCTAGACGTAATGATAATTCATCTCAATGTGCTTTGTGTGAGCATCTCAATGTGCTTTGTGTGAGCATCACAACTACCAATGCACTTTGACTATCAATAAATATGGTGGTGGTAGAAGACTGATCAACATCCTAACCATCGAAAAGGCATCTAAGCCACACACAATCAATAGTTGCTATGAAAGTTTCCTTATACTCAGACTCACAACTAGAATTGACCACATTAGATTGGTTTTTTCTCTAGATATGCATGAGTTACCAAGCATGAAATAAAAATCAGTGGTACACAAGAGTTTCATAGCAACCAGCCTAATCTAAGGCAAAAAGCATCGCTGCCTGATTCTTGACACCTTGGAAATGAATAAGCCTACTCATATGAGGGACAAAATACTAAATATCAGGTGGAGTTATGCATAAGTAAATCAATCATCCAACAACCTTCCAATAGAGAATAACATCAAATACATCTCCAACATCATAAAGGCTCAACCATAAACATGTTTCCATGGGAGTGGCAATAGGTTTTTAATCTTCAAGGCCAAAACATTGGAATAATGTGTCAAAATATTTTTTTTTGACAAACTTATTCCCATATCAACTTGCATTAATTAAATGCTCAAATAATGAGACAAATGCCCCAATCATTCCATCTCAAAAGAAGCATGAAAATCGACCTTAAATTCAACAATATTCTTTTCATTAGGACCAGTGAGTGCATATCATCAATATATACGACAATAATCATAAGTACATCATCTTCATGCTTAACATATAAGGTGATCTCAGTTGGAGTGTTCACAAAACCATGTGCTAGTAAGTCAGCATGTATCTTTCCATACCAACCATGTGGTGCTTGCATCAATCCATAAAAAGCCTTTTTTAACATGCACACTTTGTTTTCATGCCTTTTTGCACAAAAAAATGGGGTTGAAATACATACACTTCTTCATGTAGATCACCCATTAGGAAATGCAGTTTTGATACATTCCAACCATGATGAGCTATAGTGCAAAAATGCAACAAACAATGGTCATTCAACATGTTGGGAGCAAAGATCTCATCAAAATCAATGCTTTTGTCTTGAGCATAACCTTTGGCTACAAGCCTAGCATTATACTTATCGATTGTTCGCTTGGGCTTACGTTTCAACTTGTATAGCCATTTAGTGTTAGTGGTCTTTTTGCATGAAGGAAAATCACATAAAGACCAAGACCCATTCTACATAATACCGTCATATTTTGTTTGCATCACAACCATCCAATTTTCTAAATTATGTGCTTCATTAAAAGACACATGCTCATTCCCATCATAAAAACTAGAGACATCCATTGCATAATAATTTGAGGCAAAGGAAGCATTATGAGAGCTTGAACAAGTATGATATCAAAAAATGCATCGAACTTGATATCTCTAAAAGTCTAGACAAGCCATTCACGAATAGTTTTTTGCCTCTTGTATGTTAACCCTTTCACCAATAGTGCATCATTTAAATTTTCATTAGATATGATCTACATTATCATTTGAAACATGCAAAGACTGTAGAATCACCTCATTTGGATCAACACTCAACTATCGACTTGCAAAAAGAGGAAGTGAATCGCCATACACATCCTTCGAGCTAATTGATGTCTTCCTTTGTATATGAAGGTAAGGTCTGAATTGCATCTTCCACAAAAATGTTATCATTGCTAACCAAAATCCGTTTAGTTTTTTAATGATATAGACAATAACCTTTGCTTTCAAAATTGTACCCAACAAAAATACATTCACTGCTTTATCATCCAATTTTCTATGTTTTTGTTTTAGGCACTAATGCACAATCCGGAAAACCAAAAACATGTAGATTAGCAATAGATGGCTTGTGAACATACCAAGTCTCATATGGAGTGATAGACTATGCAACTATTTGTCACAGTCAAAGAACTTTTTACGTCACTATGGAAAGGATATTTGCCTTGTTGACATATATCACACTTTTCGAGGTAGTTTCTTACATCCATGTGCAATGTAGGCCACCACAAGAAAACAAAAAGGATGAGTTTGGTTGTTCATTCAAGGGAGAAATATCCACCTAAAGCACTTGAGTGGGTCGTTTCAAGACTTGAAAAATACTCACTTTCATGTATGCACAAAACACAAGAAGTTGTTTTTTCCTCTTTTATAGAGTTGATTGCCTATAAGAGAATATTCTTTACATCCTTTTTCAAGTGTCTTTCTTCTCACATGAATAATAGATTATGAAAGTATCCTTCACGAATATAACCTATAATATATTTACTCCATTTTGGTGCTATCATCACATGATATAAAGTTGAATGCTCCATGGTTGGTCTTTCAATGAAAAACTTACAGATAGAGAAATATTCACGAATCTTTTTATCCATGTGTGGCCAATAAGCTCTTATTTTTTTAAAGATTTGTAGAGTCTTAGTTTGGGGAAAATGCCAGCCCAATTTAACATGATGGATTCTGATATCAAATTTCATTTTTCATCTCTTCTACACAATAAGGTAGAATACCTCATTTATCTTTCTTGTGGACACTTCCATCAATGATCTCTAGATATTTGGCTTCTCAGATTTCTTTTTTATTTATAGGAAGGTAATGTTAGAGTGGGCCATATATAAGTGAAGGAACATAGGATTATGACCACTTTGGTACCATCTCTAAGTTGAACAAATAGGCATCACATAACTCAAATGGTACCCCATTGGATGGCTTACCATTTGTCACCTAAAAAGGTGATCTGTATGCACATGGGTATTACCTTTCTTAATAATAACCTTAAAGTCAAATTCCATTAGTATCAGAAACCATCTTACTAATCTTCCTTTGTTTTAGGGATTATTAAAAAGATAGAGAAGGGCTTGATGTTTGACAAAAAACTTAAACTTATTTGATAGAAAATTATGTCCAAAGTTTCTTACGATTGCATATATAATTCCTAAACCTTCTCTCTCAATTATGGTGTAATTTTGCTCTACACTATTGAGTTGTTGGCTAGCATAGGCAATGGGAATGTCAAGTTGATCTTCATTAGCAAATATTTTTGGTATCCAACCTATGGCATAGTTGGATGCATGAACATGCAAATGAAAGAACTTATTCCAATCAGGTAGTTTTAATATGGGAAAGGTAACAAGCTTTAGATCTTTGGAGGCTTTGTCACATTCTTTAGCCCACTCAAATTTAGTAACCAAAATATATAGTGGTCTAGCAATTATTACATACATGTGGAAAAAATTGCAGTAGTGGTAGGAACAATTACAAAGGGCAAGTTAACAATGCTAACTCCTCAACCAATCCAAAAAATGAGAATTTGTTAGCTATGAATCATAGTAGTGAGGTCAACCACATGATGAAGTGTGGTATATAGATAGTGGTTGTAGTAACCACATGTCAGGTAGAGAGGAATCTTTCAACAATCTTCAAACACCCAAGAAAAGAGTCTTTGTGGAGACAAGAGGCAAAAAAGAGCATAAGATACAAAAAATTTGAGATCTAAAGCTTCAAGGCAACCAAAAAGCAAGAGGAATATATGAGGTATTACATGTTCCTACTATTACAAAGAACTTAATCTTTGTTGGGTGGATGGTTGAAAAGGGATACCAAGTAAATTTGAACCACATAGGATGCTTTATTGAAGACCCAAGGAATGTCCATGAGCTGATAGCCAAAGGAAAAAAGGAAGGAAGAATGTTCACTCTTGACATTGGTGGAGCAAAAAGGAAATGTTCATCACCTATGGAGACAAGAAGATTGGAGACTTCGATTTTGTGGCACAAAAGGTGTGGTCACATCAACATTTAAAGGTTGAAAGACATGGATAAAAGGCACTTGGTAAGCTGTTTATGACATTTTTCATTATCAATGTTGCATGAGATGTGTCAAGCTTGTTAATTAGGCAAGCATTCTTGGTAGCCCTTCAAGAAGAGTGGATACATAAAACATGGTGTATTAGACCTTGTGCACATAGATGTGTGGAGGAAAACTAGAGAGACCTCTCTTGTAGTGAATGGGTTCTTTGTAACCTTAATTGATGACTAAAGAAAAGTATGGTTGTTCTGTACAAAGAGAAAATCAGATGTGTTTAATGTGGTCAAAAGTTTCAAGGCACAAGTTGAGAAGGAGACATGTTGCTACATCAAAACCCTAAGGCTAGATGGAGGGGGAGAATACTTCCCCCATGCCTTAGTACTTTCTTCCAAGATAAGGGTATAAAGAGGAAACCCTAAAGACACTAAGGTCAGATGAGGGGGAGAATACTTCTCGCATGACTTTGATTCTTATTTCCAAGAGAGAGGGATCAAAAGGGAAATTACTACCAGATACACTCTTGAGCAAAATGGAGTGGTAGAGGGAAGAAATAGGACAATACTAGAGGTTGCAAGATCAATGCGCAATGGAAATAAACTCCCCAACTACTTGTGAGCAAAGGTAGTATCAACAGCCACATCTCTAATTAATAGACTTCCATCACTTGTATATACGCCCCAACAAAATGGGATGGCAAAGAGGAAGAATATGTATATTGCTGAAATGGTTAGGAGTATGTTAAATGAAATGAATGTGCCATTTACATATTGAGAAAATGTTGTATCTACTACTATGTACTTGATGAAAATGTATCCAAGATCAAGGGTACATGATATGATACCTGACAAGGCATGGAGTGGAAGGAAACCATACTTTTTACATATTAGAATCTTTGGATGTGCATTCTACACACATGTGCCACAAGATTTTAGAGTTAAGATGGATGCAAGGGTTAAAAAATATATGTATATTGGTTATGCTATGGAGCAAAATGGTTATAGGTGCTACACCCCTAATACAAAGGAGTTGAAGGTATCCAAAGATGTAGTGTTTGATGAACTCAAACCATGGTATGCTTCCACAGTTCCATTACAAAATGAAGATATTGAAGAGGCAGAAAGGCAATATTCAGCTAGGGTTCAAGATAGCTTGGAAATTAGTGGTCCAAGCATACAAAGAAATTCAAGCATGGATTCAACCCATCAATCGTTGAATAAAGGAAAGGCAAGATTGGTAGATCTTGATGAACATGGACATGAAGTTGAATACTTTGAAGAACCTATGTTAGAAGGGGGAGCCACAACAAAAGCAGATATCAAGGCACCAAGGCAAAAAAGGTTTATCCCACCAAAGGGAGAAGAAAAAAGCTTAACAAGGATAAAACATCTAGGCCTTTCTATGATAGTTTTAGTGGTTCGCATTATGCGTTTATATCTAGGGTGATCAAAGACCATGAACCTTCTACCTATGAAGAGGCCAAGGACACAAAGGGGTGGCATGAATATATGGAAGAAGAATTAAAAGGATTTGAAGACAATAACACAAGGAATCTAGTTCTAAGACAAGAACAAATGAAGGTAATTAGCAACAAATGGGTGTATAAAGTGAAGAGAAATTCTAATGGTTCAATTGTTAGGTACAAAGCAAGGCTTGTGACAAAGGGATTTGCTCAGTCCTATGGAATTCACTATGGAGAAACATTCAACCCAAATGCAAAGATGACAACAATTCAGGAAATCATTGGGTTTTCCACATCTAGGAGGTGGCCAATATATGAATTGGATGTAAAGAATTCTTCTCTTAATGGTGATTTGCAAGAGATAGTCTAAATGAATCACTCATTAGGGTTGGAAACCTTAAAAATTTATATTTTGGTTGTAAATTTAGAAAAGCATTGTATGGTTTAAAGCAAGTGCTTAGGGCATGGAATCAAAGGCTTATAGAGTATTTGTGTAGATTTTTATACAAGACAAGTGATGTAGATCCCTGCCTATACCTGAATAGGGAAGGAGGACTAGTTGTCTACATATGCATATATGTGGATGACTTGATCATAACAAGAAGTGATGATGTAGGTATCAAAAGTATCAAGGCCAAGCTTGGGAATGAATTCAAGATTTTAGATTTTAGAGAACTCAAATAATTTCTTGGAATTGAAGTTATTCATGTAGAAAATGGTCTTTACCTAGCTCAAGGAGACATGTTGCTACATCAAAACCATAGGGTTAGATGGAGGGGGAGAATACTTCTCCTGTGCCTTTAGTACTTTCTTGGAAGACCAAGGTATAAAGAGGCAACCCTAAAGAGACTAAGGGCAGATGGAGGGGGAGAATACTTTTCCTATGACTTTGATTCTTATCTCCAGGAGAGAGGGATCAAAAGGGAAATTACCACCAGATACACTCTAAAGCAAAATGGAGTGGTAGAGAGAAGAAATAGGACAATTGTGGAGGCTTCAAGATCGATGCTCAATAAAAAGAAGCTCCCCAACTACTTGTGGGTAGACGTAATATCAACAACTACTTATTTAATTAATAGACTTCCATCACTTGTATATACTCCCCAACAAAATGGGATGGCAAAGAGGAAGAATATGTATAGTGCTGAACTTGCTAGAAGTATGCTAAATGAAATGAATGTGACATTAACATATTGAGCAAATGTTGTATCTACTATTGTGTACTTCATGAATAGTTATCCAACATCAAAGGTACATGAAATGACACTTAAGGAGGCATGAAGTGGAAGGAAACCATACTTTTTACATATTAGAATCTTTGGATGTGTATGCTACACATGTGTTACACGATTTTAGAGTTAAGATGGATGCAAGGGCTAAAAGATGAATGTTTATTGGTTATGCTATGGAGAAAAAACGTTATAGGTGCTACATCCCTAATACAAAGGACTTGAAGGTATCCAAAGATGTAGTGTTTGATGAACTCAAACCATGGTATGCTTCTAGAGTTCCATTTCAGGATGAAGATATTGACGAGGTAGAAAGGAGATATGTAGCTAGGATTCAAGATAGCTTGGAAATTAGTGGTCCAAGCATACAAAGAAGTTCAAGCTTTGATTCAGCCCATCAATTATTGAATAAGAAAAGAAGGTTTATCCCACCAAATGGAGAAGAAAGAAGCTTAACAAGGGTAAAACATCCAATTTCAAGGCTTTTCTATGATATTTATATTGCTAGGCACTATTCTTTCATATCTAGGGTGATCAAAAACCATGAATCTTCTACCTATGAAGAGGCCAAGGACACAAATGAGTGGCATGAATCTATGTAAGAAGAATTAAAAGCCTCTAAAGACAATAACACATGGAGTCTAGTTTCGAAACAAGAAGGGATGAAGGTAGTTGGCAACAAATGGTTCTATAAAGTGAAGAGAAATTTTGATGGTTCAATTTTTAGGTACAAAGCAAGGTTTGTGGCAAAGGGATTTGATCAATCCTATGGAATTGAATATGAAGAAACATTCCACCACATTGCAAAGATGACCTGAATTAGGGCAATCATTGGAGTTGCCACATCTAGGAGGTGACCAATATATGAATTTGATGCAAAGAATTCTTCCACCACATCTAAACTAGCCACTTGCTAGCTGGAATTTTCTCTTAGAGAGAGATCTTTGTTAATCTATATCTCATTGGGTAGGTGGTTGTTTCATGAGCAAGATAGCACATCTTCTTCCTATTCTTTTAAGATTTCTTTTGAGTATAATCTTATTCTCAACTGTTCATCACCATTGAGTACATTAATTTTGAAATATCACTAGTTTGATCTCCACATTTTTCTAAGTGTATATGTGTGAAGAGTACACATAGGTACAAGCTATCTGTTTGGATAGTTTCTAGTCTCTCTCATGCAAGGAGATTTGACATAGCTCACATTTTCTAGATTGTATGATCTATGGCTTCTTGGAAAGTTTAGGGTGAGACATATTTTGTTTACGTGAATGGCCTTCATGAGAAGAACAAAGAAGATGAAATCCCCAAATATGCCATAAAACATGTAGATGAGTATGCAAATGCATTTCTTGATGATTTACAAGGCATGCCCCCTCCTAGAAAAATTGACCATGCTATATAACTCTATCTAGGAAGTGAACCTTATTCTAAGGAACTTTATAGGTTCAATATTGATGAATTGAAAGAGTTGAAGCTCCAACTAGATGATTTATTGAAGAAGGAGTTGATAAGACCTAGTGTTTCACCTTGAGAGGACTTGTTTTGTTTTAGAAAAAGAAAGATGGCTCATACATACATTGTATTGAATATAGGGGATTGAACAAGAAAAACCTTAAGAACAAGTATCCACTTCCACACATAGATGAATTGATGAGTCAATTAAATGGTGCGACAATATTCACTAAAATTGACTTAAGATTTGGATAACATCGAATTAGAGTAAAATTTGAAGATGTATCCAAAACCACTTCTAGATCACGATATGACCATTATGAGCTCATAGTTTTTTCTTTTGGATTTACAAATGCTCCTGCCATATTTATGTGTTTGGTGAATAATGTGTTTTATAAATATCTCAATGAATTTAATTTAGTCTTTCTTGACAATATTTTCATGTATTCTAAGGATAATGATGAACATGCATTGCATCTGAAGAAGACTTTATAGAAACATAGAGCATAAACTATATGGTAAGATGAGTAAATGTTTTTTTTTGCATGGGGGAAAGTCAAAACCATAGTTATATGTTCTACACCCGAATGTGTGAGAGATGTGAGAAGCTTCCTTGGTTTGGCACAATATGAGAGGGCACACATTAGGGAATTTTCAAGAATTGCAAATCTTCTTATAGAATTGAAACGGAAAACAAAAACTTCACATGGAATTATGAGTGTGAAAATGCATTAGAAGAATTAAAACAAAAAGTTATTGAAAACTATGTGTTAAAAATGCTTGAGTTAGGGAAGCCATTTATTGTTGCATGTGATGCTACTGGACGTCGAATCGGATGTGTGCTTTCACAAGAAGCAAAGGTAGTGTCTCATGAGTCAAGGAAACTAAGGAAACATGAATTAAATTATAAACTACATGAGTTGGAAATGATTGTGGTTGTTCATGCACTTAAACATTGGAGACACTTATTACTTGGAGTAAATTTTGAATTAAGAATAGATCATCACAGCCTTAAATATATCTTTGCTTAACCTTTACTTAACAATATAAAAAAACAATGGATCAAATTGTGAAGTGAACATGATTTTGATATTAAATACTTAGCAAGAAAAGAAAATAAAATGGCTAATGCTTTGAGTCATAGACCTTTGTGCAATTCAATTTCTATTGTATTTTCTAATTTTGATATCCAAAATGAATTAAAAGAAGATTTGTATTATGCAAGAATCTTGACATTTTTGTATGTAAATCCAGGTTCTATGTTTCATGGATAATTACATTTGAGATATAATGTTTTGTATTGTAGTTCTCGTTTGTGTATTTCTTCAAAATCGATTTTTAAAGAAAGGATTCTTCATGACTATCATGATACACCTTTCTCTACACACCTTAGTTTTTGTAGGACTTAAGTGAAAGCTTCATAATATTGACTGTGTATGAAACATGACATTAGGAGGTATGTGAAAGAATGTATGAAATGTGAGCAACATGTTAGGGTTAAATTTAAAAGGATTCTTGGTATGTTACAACCATTAGATGTGTGTGATAAAAAATGGGAATCCATGTCTATGGATTTCATAACTAAGTTGCCTGTGAACAGTGCTATCCATTCACCTTGCTCAATCTTACTTCCTAAGCTCTCACACCAATTGTGGGAATTGAACTCATGACCTACTAACGAGGAGTATGATGGGTTAACCACTTGCCCCAAAAGCCATGGTTAAAGATTACTTCCTAATCCTCCCTCTTAGGGTGTGATTCAACCATCTCCTACCTGTCATTTCTTGAGTCTAACACATTTGATAGATAAAGCCAATTAATGCATGTGCCTCAACATCTCAGCCATCAACAAAGTTGCTCTATAGTAGGTGCAGTAGGAATCACAACATGACAGGGATATTGAAGATCATCATCTTCAATGCCATTTGCATCACCTTTAATAATTTTATTTGCAAGTGTAGTAGGAAATTTTCCAACACCCTACACAATACTCCACAAAACTTTTGCTACCAATACATGACACATTATATATGCCCATAATGGGTAATTGGTACCATGAAACTTATCCTCAACAATTAAAATGCGAAATACATCATTGCTTTCAGCCATGGTTAGTGACTAAATACGGTGATGCAAAAAATTGATTGTATCTCAAAAATTTGAATTGAAACACAATCAAAGGGCAGCCAAGCCCAAGTTTTCTATGCAGGTAGAGGCAAAGGCAAAAGAGGTGGATAAAAATCCCAAGGTAGAGGGAGAGGAAGATCAAGCTCAGGCTCAAGCAAGCAAGAAGGCTCCAACCAAAACTATGGATCAAGAGGAAGAGGAAGGAGTAGAGGAAGAGGAGGAAGATCATATGGAAGAGAAACATCCAATGGAGAATGCTACAATTGTGGAAAACCAGGCCATTATGCAAGAGATTGCTCGTCCAAACGAGGAGACAATCAAGGATACAAAAGGAACCAAGGTAATTATGCTAGTACTTCAACAAATTCAAAAAATGAGAACTTGACTTATGATGTATCGGTCAAGCGAAAGAGTCAATTCAAATTTTACATGGTACATTGATAGTGGTTGTAGTAAGCATATGAGTTGCAGTAAAGATGTTTTCTTTAATTTACACTCGCCCATCACTCAAGGACATGTAGAGATAGGGGATGACACTGAGCACAAGCTTACACATGTGGAAGATGTTGCATTGAATGGATCTCAAAGCTCCAAGGTTTTGAAGGATGTGGTGCATGTGCCAACCATCACAAAGAACTTGGTTTTGATAGGTCAAATGGTTGAAAGAGGTTATGAGGTGAGGTTCAATGTTCAAGGATGTTTTGTTGAAGACCCAATGCAGAAATACAAGCTCTTAGAAAATGGAAATAAACAAGGAAGACTCTTTACCATGGAGGTAAAACCATCAACCACTCACACTGTCTACTCGTCAATTGGAAATAAACAGATTGCAAAAATCGATCAACTTATGGCATAAAAGAATTGGGCACATGAACTTACAGAGGATGAAAGACATGCAAAGGAAGGGCTTGGTGAGTGGTCTACCTGATCTTACATCTTAGAATATGCAACATTTGTGCCATGCTTGTCAATTAGGGAAACAAAGCAAATTGCCATTCAAGAAGGGAGCACATGTGAGCAATGAAGTGTTGAATCTCATACACAGAGATGCATGGGGAGCTACAAGGGAGCCATCCACTGGAGGTAATAGATATATTATCACATTTATAGATGATCATTCAAGGTTTGTTTGGATGTATTGCATGAAGTCAAAGTGAGAGGTGTTCTACTGCTTCAAGAGGCTCAAAAACCGAGTGGAGAAGGAAATAGGGAAGTATATAAAGACTCTTAGATTGGATGGAGGGGGAGAGTATTTTTCAAATGAATTTTCAGATTTTTTACATGACCATGGCATCAAAAGGAAATTCACTTGCAGGTATAAACCTCAACAAAATGGGGTGGCAGAGAGGAAGAATAGATACATAGTAGAAGTGGCTAGAGCTTTGTTAAATGAAATGAATGTTCCTAACTCTTATTGGGCTGATGCAACAAATACAGCCATATACATTATGAATAGGTGTCCAACCTTAAGAGTACATGGAATTACACCTTATGAAGCTTGGCATGGTAAGAAACCCAACCTTTCACATCTCAAAGTATTTGGTTGTGTGTGTTATGTTCACATATCTCAAGAATTGAGACACAAGTTAGACCCGAAGGCAGATAGGTGTATATTTCTTGGATATTCTTCAGAGCCAAAGGGTTTTAGATGCTATAATCCTTGCACCAAAGAGCTTAAGGTTTCTATGGATGTAATATTTGATGATTTGTTTCCTTGGTATGGTAGCAAAGATGTGTTACAAGTTGATGATGCATATGAAGCCGGCAAGAAGTTTAAAGAGCAACAACAAAGCATGGAGATGAGTGGTCCAACCACTTTAAGAAAACCATCTTCAAAGGAGAGTACTACATCAACTTGGCATGTAAGGATAAGGAATGAAGTTCCTTCAAGTGAAGGGAGTATCAAAGGAAAGGAAAAGACAAATGACAAAGACCATCGATGGGTAGACGTGGAATCTACAAGTGACAAAGATATGGAAAAACCAGAAACTCTAGGATTTAAATCATATAAACCAAGGAGGAGGAGATTCCAACCACCTAATGGTGAGGTCATGTCATCAAATAGGTCTAAATACCTTGTTCAAAGGTTAATTTATGATTCATTCATTGCAAGACACTATGCCTACATGAGTCAAGTTATAGCTTGTGAAGAACCTAACTTTTTTGAAGAAGCAAATAAGCATAGGGAATGGATTGAAGCCATGAAGGATGAAGTCAAGGTACTTGAAGAAAATTATACATGGTCATTGGTGCAAAGAACAAAGGACATGAAATTCATTGGCAACAAATGGGTGTACAAGGTAAAGAGGCATGCAGATGGGAGCATCTTTAGTTATAAAGCAAGGCTGGTTGCCAAAGGTTTTGCTCAAACCAATGGCATAGACTTTGAGGAAACATTCAGTCCACTAGCTAAGATGTCCAGCATATGAAGTTTGATTGCAATTTCAACCTCAAAAGGTTGGAAGATATACTAGTTGGATGTGAAGAATGCTTTCCTAAATGGAGATCTTGAAGAGATAGTCTTCATGGAGTAGCCCCCATTCCTTCTTGCTTTGAGCTTCTTCATAAGACGTTGGTTCTTCATTGTTGGAGTCCTTAGCCATATAGATTGAATGTTTTGTAATAAAAGAGGTATCAAATCCATATCTCCTTGGTTTCTTCTTCTCTCTCATTGATCTTCTGATTGGTTGAAGAGAGCTTTCTGAGCCTTGAGTTAGGTCTTGCACCTTAGCTTTCCCTTTGTTCTTCCATAGCTTCAATTTCTCCAATTCTATCAAGTCATCTTCAAAGCCACTATCTTCAAGATTCTTTGGTTCCTTTGTTGGAAGAGATGGAAAGTCTTCTTCCAATTCATATGGTAGATTCACTTTCTTATCATCATCAAACCAAGACTTATTTTCATCAAAGACTACATCCATACTAACTAAGAATCCTTTTTTAGTGGGATCATACAATCTATATCCTTTTTTATTTTGATAATAACTAATAAAGACACACTTATGTGCTTTGGGATCCAATTTCCCTCTTACTTGGGAAGGTATGTGAGCATAAGCTAGACATCCAAAGATTTTGCAATGCTCTAGTCTTGGCCTTCTTCCATTCCACACTTCATAGGGAGTCATACCATCTAAAGACTTTGATGGAGGTCTATTCGCAAGATATATCGATGTTGATACAACCTTTTCCCAAAGATTATTTTTTAGTCTCTTTACATTTAGCATAGTTCTCGCTACTTCAACTATAGTTCTATTCCTTCTTTTAGCTACTCCATTGAGTATAGGTGTGTATCTAATTGTTACCTTTCTTTTAATGCCTCTTTCTTGTTGGAAAGCATCAAATTTAGTTGAGAAATATTCTCCACCACCATTTGATCTAAGTCTCTTGAGAGATTTACCTATCTGGTTCTCTACAAGAGCAAGATACTTTTTGAAGCAATTGAAGACTTCATCTTTATGCTTCATAAAGTACAAAATTTTCCACCTGCTACAATCATCAATAAAAGATACATAATATTTTGAACCTGAAATAGAAGGTTCTTTGCTTGGACCCCACACATCTCTGTGAACAAGATCTAATAGTTCCTGATGGATATAGCCTTTCCTGTTGAAAGGTTTTCTATGAGCCTTTTCAAATTTACAAGCTCCACACTTGTATATCATATGTTTTTTTTTGATGTTGGGCAATCCAAGTACATTTTGATCCCTGCAGATTTGTTTCAAGGTTCTCTCACCAATGTGAGCAAGCCTTTTAGTTTGATAGCTTGTGATATCTTCAATAGGTTCTCCCTCATAAGCACTTTAGCTTATGATTCAACTCCATAGGTGTACTTACACACTTAGTATTATCCATTTTAAACTTAGAAACCATGTCATGTACATACTTTCCTTGAGTGATATAGATATCAGAATCTGTATAGACACGTTCAAGTCCAAGAAAATAAGTGAGAGGTCCAAGATCACTGATCTTGAATTTATTCTTCATTCCGGCCTTTACCTGTTTAATTCCATTGATATCATTCCATGTAATTATAATTTCATCAACATATACACAGAGATATATCACTTATTATCCATTCCTCTTTATGAATAAGGATGTGTCTACTTTACTAGCTTTGAATCTTTGGTCCTGCAAGTAGGTAACTAATCTATGATTCCAAGTTCTTGGAGCTTGCTTCAAACCATACAACACCTTCTTCAACTTATTCACATAATTGGAATGATGTGCATCTTCATAACCAGGTGGTTGTGCCATATAAAATTCTTCTAAAATCCATCCATTGAGAAATGCATTTTTTACATCTAGTTGATATAGCTTCCAATTCCTAGATGCAGCAATGCTAACAAGTACTCTAATGGTGGGCATTTTTGCAACAGGTGAGAAGGTCTCCTCATAATCTATCCCATGGGTTTGGGCAAACCCCTTGGCTACTAAACTTGCGTTGTATCTATTAATACTACCATTTGAGTTCCTTTTTACTTTATAAATCCACCTTGATCCAATTACCTTCATTGATGATTTTCTAGGAACAAGTTCTCATGTGTCATTTTCCATAAGAGCTTCCATTTCTTCATCCATTGCTTCTCTCCACTCTCAAAAGGGTGGACATATGCTATAGTGTTAGCATACTTAGTCAATTTATGCACAAACCAATAAAGCCACACATGGAAGCAACCAAGAGAGTGCTCAAATATTTGAAGGGTACCATCAATGAAGGGCTTTTCTACCCCTTCACTTCAAAAGTTGATCTCAAACTTTACTCAAATTCAGATTGGACTAGTTCAAAGGATGATAAGAAGAGTACATCATGCTGTTTCTCTTTTGCAGGTTCAAAACAAATTTCATGGTCTTCAAAGAAATAATCAAGTGTTTCTCTATCATCTATTGAGGCTGAATACAGAGGTTTAGCCAATGCAACACAAGAAGCAATATGGTTAAATTATCTATACTCATATTTGGGTTTACATACTTCAACTCCTCGCATCTTTGGAGATAATACAAGCTCACTTCACTTAGCAACTAATCCAAATTACCATGCTAGAAACAAGCATATTGAAATCCATTATCATTATGTAAGAGAGAAGTTGATAAGCAAAGACATTCAATTGTCCTATGTATCTACTAATCTTCAATTTGCAGGTATGTTGACTAAGCTATTCGATGATATCAAGTTAAGCAAATTCAAAGGCATGATAGGTTTGCTAGAAATCAAGAAAGAATGAAGACTCAAGCATGCTAGGCTTGAGGGAGAGTTGTTGGTGTATTTCATCCAAGCCTAGTGCTTGATCACTTATTGTTGTAAAGCATTGGTTATGTATACTCTCAATGAGAGAAGCCATAGAAACAAACTCGTATAATAGTTATTACTTGAAAAGTAACTACATCAAAAGTAAATGACAAAGGAGGAAGTCGTGGCCTTGTTAGGGAGGAATCATGAGCCAAAGTTATGGGAGATTGATTAGAAAGAGATTCTGCAAGCTTGAGGGAACTTTTTGGTACAATTCCTCCAAGTTTTGAATTCAAAAACTCCTATATATACACATATGTGTAGTTGCGGATTAGAGCAGATCATTTTAAGCTTTATTTTGATGTGATTCTAATCAAGCACCTAGTTATTTGTGAAGCACACACTGTGCTCATCCTTCCCAAGCTTCATGCCCATTTATATCATGTACCATATGTGCAATACAAATTGATTTTCAAGCTACATCTTGGAGTTCTCCTCAGCTACTGCTATAGGTCTATGTTCACATTTTTAGTAAAATTCAACTACTGATATCTCTATGTATACTTAGTCTTTTGATGAGGTTTAAATTGTTGTAGGTAACTTGATAAGTCTTTTTGCATCAAATCAATTTTCATCATCATTGGTTCATTATTTTATGAGTTACATTCATTTGAAGTCACTTATGTATTCTAGCATATATTTCCTAAAATGTCGGGATGACACCCCTATATTGCTAAACTTATTTCTTTCAATATGGTTCATCAAAATTTATCAAATTTGTTGCTTTAGATTCATTATATATCTAATTAGAGGTGTTCAAAATATCTCTGGTCAATTTTGAGCAGGCTATGAGCTCTGAATAAATTTTTGGAGTGCATCTCATCCAGAAATAGCAAGTTTTGTTTCATCTGTTTTATGTCAAGTAGTCTATTTTGATGAATCAATTTGAGATTGATACTCCAAATCACTAGGGTGGTTTATATGCATTCTTAGCAAGCTCACAATGTCTACTTATCATCCCTAAAGCTATCTTGGTAGGTGTAGAGCAGGTTTTGGCAACACCAGGCACGTCCTTGGGGTGTATCATTTAGGTTTTTGAAGTAACCTGTGAAGCTAATGAAGTCATTGACCAAGGACAAATATTGAGAACCTTTCATGCTACTATTCGGGATGAAGCTACAAATCGGTATGGGAATCTGACACCTCAAGGGAGAGGACATGTCAAGTGCTTAAAGACACCTTTTTGGCAAACTTCTGAAGGTAAGGCTTCCAAGATTGACAAATGGATTATCTGTAGCAGGGAATAAACGAGAGCATCGATCATTACATCCAATGAGTGGAAACATTGGTCCTAAAAATGGGCATAAATGCTCCAAACGATGAAACTTTGAAGAGGAGGTTTATCACGGGATTGAGAGATCCCAGAGTGCAACAACACATGAGCCATAGGTGGCCCGCCAATCTAATGGCTACAAAAGAAGAAGCCATGGTATGGGAGGAAGTCTAGTTAAGCCAACAAAGAAGGAGGGAGCTCCTATACAGACCGACAGAGGGACTAGGGGGTGCACCCATAAGAAATCCTGCGTATGAAAGCTTGAAGTTGACAACTCCGGCATTTGTGGCCACCACCAATACGCTAGGCAAGGTTAAGCCAATCGAGGAGCAGATTTTGGAACGAGTGATGAAAGCAGTGAAAGTTGCCATGCTCACCCAAGAGACATATGTTGTAAAGCATGAGGCCATGTTAGAACAAGACCAGGGTCTGTTTAGTTCTGACACATGGTGTGGAAAATGCCATAGCTATGGTCATATAGCCACTTGAGTGCCCCATGGTATGGAGATCTATCAATGATAGACCTCCACCTAGAAGGTTTTGCACCTTTTGCAACAAGCCAAACCATACTGAGGACCGATGTTATCAGAAGATGGCTTACGAAGGAAGGATCATGCAATGTGGGAACATGAGAGAATGTTCTTATATGAGACTACTAGATCAAAATGTTCCACCCATACCTCATTGGGAAACAAGGCAAACATATGGACATGATACGCAAGGTCAAGGAGGTGGCTACTCTAGGGAGGCAGCATAAGAACAAAGCAGAGTTGTTCCAATTCGATGCTGAAGTTGTGGAGGTGATGGACACATAGCACAAGTCTGTCCAAATGAAAAGAAACTGGTTTGATACACTGTGCTATGTAGGTATTGCAGTGGGGAAGGACATTTTGATGAAGATTGTCCTAAAAGGAGAGCCGATAATGGCAAGGGAAAAGGGCTAGTGGAAGCTTCAAACTATGTTGAGACCCAGATGCATCCCACTCCTAGATTACAACAGCAAATTCCTACAATAGCAGTGGTGTTTAGGACACGAGAACCCCAAGAAGGATTGAGCTCTTCTATGCATTTTGTGGAGGCCCACCCAAGAAAGGGGGTACAAAAAGAGCCTATCGTAGCGGTGGTCACAAGAACCCAAGACTACATAAAGAAGGGTGCAAAAGGGGAGAGTGAAAATGTCATAAGAGAAAAGACACCGGAGTATGCTGAAGTGGAAGAAGAAGTGGGAGGATCTTATGAGCAAAAGGAATTGGAGAAAGGGGAAAAAGTAGAAATACTTCCACCAATGATGAAGAAATTTGTATCTTGCATCCCTCCCCTGAGAGGTTGAAGACTCCAAAAGATCGAGAGGAAAAGCGAAGTGAAGAAAAACACTAGGACCACCCTCTTTAGGAGTTTTTCTTCCCCATCTTGTATTTATGCTTATTACCTTAACGGGTCTCTTATCTTTGTACATTCTAGTGGTAATACATTCAGTATTGTGTGTTGTGCTTTGAGCTTCCTCTTCTTCTTTGTGTTGTTTGCATGCTTCTATAGATGTCAAACTCCAACAATTGGAATAAGAGAAGGTCACCACTTCATGTAGGGCGTCTTTGATACCCCTCCGACCACAGTCTCAAAATTGGGGAGCATGCTCACATTGATTAGGAGATCAAAACATCTTCACTTTTTGGTGAAGAAATCACAAACTAAGCTTATTTCGAACTCCAAAGGCATTGTTGTAGTGCTTGTGTAGGATATTTCATCTTTTTGGGCCAAAGATATATATAGGTTTCGGTTCGCCAATATAAGCATCTCAATGTTATTATAGGTTTAGCAAAACTCGTCATGATAGTTCTGTTCAAATTTTTCAGATATAGTCATTTTTTTGCATCAAGGTATTTTAGTAAGTGGCCATGGCTGAAAGCACTAATGTATTTCCTATGTTGGCCAGTGAGGATAAGTTGGATGGTACGAATATATGATCCATTGTGGGCATATATGATGCATCATGTATTGGTCGCAAAAGAACTATGGAATATTGTGTAGGGTGTTGAAAAACATCCTATTACACCTACAAATACAGGTACTAAAGCTGATGCAGATGGCATTGAAGATGGTGATACTCTGTAGATTCCTATTTGTGATGTGGCTTTTGCTGCACCTACTATAGAGCACATTTTTTGGGATGGCAGAGATGCTCATGCACATGCATTGATAACCTTGTCTATGAAACGTGCCATTATTCCTCACATTCACTCTTGTAAGACAACTAAGGATGCTTGGGATACACTTACCACATTGTACCAGGCAAGGAATGAGGCTCGTGTTGCTTACCTCCAAAAATAGTTGGAGAGCGAGCATATGAATGAAGGTGATTCTATGGATAGTTTTGTAACAAAGATTAAATATTTGAAGGAATAGTCAATTTCTATTGATGAAGTCTTGCCTAACTGTTCACTTATGCAGGTTTTTTCTAAATGTTCTTCCCAATTCATACTAGAGTTTTTCTTCTACTCTTCGTTTGATGATGAAAGGCAATCCAAATGCCTTAACATTTGAAGAGTTAGTCTTTCTTCTATTTCAAGGAGATGAGTCTAGGCAAAACAGGTCCATTATGTGTGTTGTAGATCAAGCTTTCCTAGCTAGTCAAAAGGGCAAAGGTAAATGGAGCTCTTCTACTAGTAAGCAAAAATCTGCTAATTCTGCACATTCAAAGAAGGATGAGAGAGACAACAAGAAATAGAAAAGCAAAAATTTTCTTGCAAGTAATGTAAAGCAAATTATCATGTCATAAACAATTGTCCAATATTGGGTGCAAAAGAGGCAAAGAAAAAAGAGGCTGGAATGGTTGTTGCAAAGGCCTCTACACCGAAAACATAGTCTGCTAATCTAGTGCATAATGAAGAATGTGTGTTTACTACTGTTTGCAATTTTGACCCATCTTCTTCTCCTGAACAGTGTATGTCTACAGTAGACTCAGATGTTTGGTACTTTGATAGTGGGGCAACCAAACATATTACCTTGGAGCATAGTTTCTTCACTTCACTCGAGTCTATCCCTATAGGGAATATTGTCACATGCACCATATCTTGTCATGGGATTTGTTAAGATCATTTTGACTACTACTGATGGTAGTTCTTTTACATTGTTAGATGCTCTATTTTTGCCAGGGATCAAGAAGAATCTGTTATCGATTTCAACTTTAGCCAAGATTGGCTTCATTGTGAAATTTGTTGATGATAGATGTATAGTTCATGATCTCTCAAATGGCGACATGATTATTGCTTTTGAAATTTTATGTCATGGGCTTTATAAGCTCATAGACTATAAAAAATCTTTGAATGATTTATCATGTGCAATACATGATTCTCAGGCTATGTCACATGCAAAGCTTTTGTAGGAGGAGATGGTGGACACCTTCCAGAGATGAGATGGTGCTGCAAATTCCTGCTTCACACATAGCCAAAACTGATTTGAGGAGTTCAAATAGACCTCTTGAGCTTTCCAAGAAGCACAAATAATCACCCAAGTATGTTGTAAGATGGTCCTCAAATCATTGGATCAAAATAGATAACTTGGAGTATCACTATGAGCCAAAACTTGCTATTTTGGTCACTACACCTATTTAGAGAAATGAATAGTACTCCTTCTCTGATAATAGGTTCTCCTGAGAGGTACACTGCTCTAGAGTAATCTCCTGAGATATGAGCTTCTCGCGGATGAAGTAGTACTTGATCTCGATGTGCTTCATCCGAGCGTGGAACACTGGATTCTTGGCGATGGCCAAGGCTGACTGGCTGTCCGTGCGAAGACATGTCTGAGTATCCTACAAAACACCAATGTCAGATAATAAACATCGAAGCTAGATGGCCTCACATGCTGCAAAGCTGGATGCTTGGTACTCGGCCTCGGTAGATGAGAGAGCAACTGTAGGCTGCTTCTTACTTGCCCAAGAGATAGGTCCTAAGCTAAGCAAGAATATATACCCAAAAGTAGACCGTCGAGAATCAGGATCACCAACCCAATCAGAATCTGAATATCCGACGATTTTGATGCCCCCTCTGTACCAAAGACCATGATGTCGGGTGAGGGCAAGGTAGCGAAGTAGTCTCTGAGCAACATCCCAATGAGTCTGACGAGGCTGATGTGCAAACTGACTGAGTATACCAATTGCATAAGCAATATCTGGTCTAGTGTTGGCAAGATAGAGTAATGAGCCAACAAGCTGTTGATATGTATGCATATCCACAAGTGATGATGAGTCCTCCAATGTAAGCTTGATGTTTGGATCAAGTGGTGTAGAAACTGAGCGACACTGGTCCATGTTATATCTGGAAAGTAGATCAGAGCAGTACTTCTTCTGTGATAGGAATATACCTTCTTTTGTTTGCCAAATTTCCATACCCAAGAAGTAGTGTAGTAATCCAAGATCTATCATAGAGTACTCAAGATGAAGCTGTGTGATGATAAACTGGATGCGTTCTTTGTCTGAGCCTGTCAGGGTCAAGTCATCTACATAGAGAATGATGATGGCTACTAAAGACTCCTTTTGATAAATATAGAGATTAGCATCAGCATTGCTTCTTTGGAATCCCTTGTCTTCAAAGAACTTGTGAATCTTTTCATACCAGGCCTTGGGAGCTTTCTTGAGTCCATAAAGTGCTTTGTGAAGCTTGTAGACTTGATTTTCTTTGTCTTTGATCTTGAAGCTGTCAGGTTGTTCAACATATACTTCTTCGTGAAGATCTCCATTGAGGAATGCACTTTTGACGTCCAGCTGGTAAATGGGCCACTTAAAGTGAGCGCTTAGTGCTAAGATGATTCTTATGGTTGTGGATCTTGCAGTAGGAGCAAAGGTTTCTTCATAGTCAATGTTATGTTGTTACTGCTATCCCTTAGCGACTAATCTTGCCTTATATTTATCTAGAGTGCCATCAGACTTGTATTTGACTTTGTATATCCACTTGACTCCTATGACTTGATGGTTGGTTGGTTTGGGAACTAATGTCCAAGTCTTGTTCTTTGTTATTGCATCCTGTTCCTCTTGCATAGCTGCTTCCCACTTTGGTTGGCCTTGAGCTTCTTTGTAGTTAGATGGCTCTGGAATTTGCTGAATTTGGTGCATTAGAGCATAATTAACATAATGAATTTGTTTGCATTGTTGCTTATCAAGAAGCCTTTGAGATCGGCGCGGTTGTTGTGAAGTAATGGCTCCTGAGGTGGAGTTTGGAAATATTGAGTCCTCCTCTGAAGTGTAGATAGGTGGACTAAGAATTGTACTTGAATCTTTTCTTGAGTATGAGGAAGCTTCATTGAAGATCACATCCTTCGAAATGGTGATGGAGTGGTTTTCCATATCATATAGACGGTATGCCTTTGATTGGTCATTGTACCCTATGAATATGTGTTTCTTGGACTTTGATTGTAACTTGTTTCTATCTTCTTTTGGTACATGGACAAAAGATTCACTACCAAAGACTCGAAAGTAATTCACATTTGGTTTTCTTCCATAGTATGCTTTGAAGGGTGTTTTGTTGTGTAATGCACTTTTGAATCCTCGATTAAGAATGTGAACGACAGTATGTACGGCTTCTGCCTAGAACTTGTAGGGTAGATCCTTGTGATGAATCATAGTTCGTGCCATTTCCATCACACTGCGTATCTTTCTTTCAACCACTCCATTCTCGGATGGAGTATGAGGCTGAGTGACTTGTCTTTTGATCCCTTTCTGGTTGAGAAAGTTATCAAAGTCATGATTGATAAACTCACCACCTCCATCTGATCTGATGGCTTTAACTTTAGTCGAAGCTTCATTCTCAAATTCCTTGATCCAAGTTTGAAACTTAGAGAATGTGTCTACCTTTGACTTCAAAAAGTACACCCAAATATAGCGAGAGTGGTCATCTACTAGAAGATAAAAGTAGAGGGATCCACTCAGGGATGGGGTATTCATAGGTCCACATAAGTCCATGCGGATGAAGGCTAGAGGGTTCCTCGCTTGTGTTGAAGCTTCCTTGGGAACTGGGGCCCTATGTTGCTTGCCTTGGGTGCAAGCTTGGTAGACATCAGTAAGTTGCCCGATTTTTGGCAATCCCTTCACAAGTTGGGATGAAGAGATTTTTCATAAGTAAGAAGTGTGGCCAAATCTCTGGTGCCACAAACTTGAGGTTGATTCTTTGGATACAAAGCAGGATAGCTTGTAGAGGCCCTTTTCTTCAATACCTTGAGCAATGACATCCTTTGTATGGGGATCAACTACCTTAACTGAGGTGTTATCAAACCATACTTGTTTGTCCTGATCTGTAATGGCCTTGATGGAAAGTAGATTCATACATAAATTTGGAACAAAAAGAACATTGGATAAAGACTTGCATTCCCCCTGATGGTTGGAAATTTGAACTTTCCCTTTTCCTTATATGGGTAAACTTTTGTTGTTGCAAAGATAGACTTCTCCCGTGTGCTCTTCGAGTTCTTGAAAGGAGTCCTTGTCTTTGCACATATGGGAGGTAGCTCTGCTATCAAATATCCACTCATGCGGGGAGCTAGAAGTAACTAGGGCATTGGCTTCTGTGGAGATGAAGAGTTCCTCACTTGAGTAGTGGGATCTATGTTGGGATCTTTTGGATGCTTGCCTAGACGTAGAAGCCTTCGATGATTGTTTCTTTTTATAGCAAAACTTTTCTAAGTGTCCTGATTTTCCACAGAAATTACAGGTGAACTTCTTCGATGAATTTTGCAATCCTTGCTTAGAGCCATTGCTAGCATGATGACTTGTGGTTTTGCCCTTGTTGAATGGTCCTTTGGCCTTCATGGCTGACTCTTGTGAAGAAGTCGATTTGGCTCACGAGTCGTGAAGGAGCAATAGTCGATGAACCTCTTCCCAAGATAAGACTTGGCCGCGATTATACAAAGTTGTGACAAATGTCTCGTACAACTTAGGTAACTTGTTGAGAAGCCTAATGGCCATGTCTTCACTAGAGATCTGCCTACCACATAGTGATAATTTACGCTAGTAGTCCTCAAATTGGGCTATGACCTTGGTAATTGTGTTGTGTGGCCTAATTGTCAAATTATGAAACTCAGCCTCTAATGCATATATTTTCGAAGGGGTTTTGTCTTCATACAAAGCGGCTAACATATCTCAAGCATCTTTGGACGTCTTGCAGGCCGTGATATGTCCTTTCGTCAGTTCTTTGAAGGCAAGTAATAGCTAACCTAAAGCTCTTTTGTCCTTGACATTCCACACATGCCAATTGTCTAAGTTGGTATCCCTATTGGGTTTGGGGTCTGACCCATCTACTACCTCATGAAGGAGATTCGTGTAGAGATAGGTACACATGACATCTTTCCATAGATTGTAATTTTGTCCATTGAGGCATTCATCCTTAGGCATAAAAATAGGGGTGAAAGAGGGTAAGAAGTTAGCCATAGATGATGAGCTACCTTCACTTTTGGTCATTACAAAGCTTTGAGGATAAAGTGTTTAGAAACACTATCAAGGACACTTGCCAAAAATACTGCTTCGAAATAATTGCAAAACTTGAAATGAACAAGTGGACAACACACTTAAAGTCCTTGGGGAGGGGGGGCTTAGAGTAGCCCTGCACTTGTACAACACCAAGATAAGTCGACGCGAGAGGAGGGCTTAGAGTAGCCCGTTTGTACACCAATGGAGCCTTAGAGGAGGCTTAGACACTTGAAGAGAGCTTGTGGGTGGGCTTAGATTAGCCTCTAACCCACAAGGATGCGCACACACACAATAGTGCTGTTTATATTTTCAGTGTACAAGGAAGGAGGATGGCACTTAGTGCCAAATTAATGGGCCAAAGTGATGATTGAAGCGGTTCGGAAAACAAGAACCCCTTAGGTAACACAAAGTGGAGAGTGCCAAGAGATAGACCCTCGAAAGAGGTTGATCGGATCCAAAATGGCCTTTTTAGAGTTGTGAAATTAAGTGTCACGAGGGAGAGAGATTACGTTGGATTTTTACAAAAACAAGTTTCCATAATGATGCCAAACTGAATGGGCAAGTATCCTGAGTCAAAAAGCTAATTGCGTTATTGAAAAATGGTAGGTTATCTTGTAGCACTTGCCATAAAAAAAGAAATTTGTGTGGGTCACAATAATGTATGTTGGCTAATTGAATTTAGCACCGCCGATGCGTGATACAAGCAAGCCGATATCCAGTGCAGAGAACCAAATAGAGCACGTTCTGAAGATCAGATAGCTCTAACTATTTCAAGCAAGCGACAATAGTTTGGCGCAATAAAGTGAAAGCTACAACTGAGCTTGAGTGACAGAGGAAGGATGTTGCCATGTGTAGGCAGCAAATACGCCAGCCTCCTCATCCTAATCAGGAGCGCCTATGACATCAGAAATGATTCATTATCGTGCACCAAATACGGAAAGGAATTTTGGCATCCTGAGGCCATTGGCAGAGAAGCGAGCTATTAAAAAAAAATCTTGATGGCTTTTTTTTGTTGTGTCAGGGTAGTACCCGAGCTGCACCTTCAGAGGTGCCTGACTTGTGGGTCAGAAATACCGAACAGAGATCATATCCCTCTGTGATGGATCCGGGCCCAATGCTGAGATGCAAGATGTGGCTACCAGTCTAGACTCGTGTAATCCAAATGCGCTTTGTTTCGCTGATGAGCACAGGCAATTTTTGGCTTGTGGCACAGAGATGCAGGTTGTACACGGCTCTCTTCTTCACCTGCAAGCAAACAGAACAAGTGTTGCTAAAGTGCATGCTACAGATGAGCAAGGAGGCCCATGTGCAGTCTTGATAGGTCTTCCTTCATTATGTTATAATTGGCAATGGGCTTCTCTCTCTCTCTCTCTCACTCGCACATTCGCTCGCTATAGAGAGCCTTGTGCTTATGTACCTTCAACACACAGAGTGTCTTCTCTGTCTCTAGCAATCGGCGCTCACACACAAAGATTTGGTCAGGGTAGAGAATACTCTCTCTCTCTCTCCTCGAAACAAGCTGATGACCTTCCTAATACTATGCACAGTGTAGGTAGACTTTCTGTGAGGTGTGATGGCACACAAGAGCCTCAACAGTGGTCTGTTCACTTGTTGTCATTGTAGTAGTGAATGCGTGATCACGATTAGTGTCTTAGTTGCTAATGGATGCACAGGCTTGAGCGTAACCAAGCTATGATAATAAGTATGATGGGTGTTTTCCTTTTTGGCTTGTCATCGATTGGTTTGCAGTTGCGTGGTGATTTGTCAGGTTGGGCTCTCTGTACTATGGAAGTACAAGTGCAATATAGATCCGCTCGAGGTAGATCCTCTCAAAAAAATCTTCAAATGATCAAAAGGCACTCAAAACAGATATACTAGCCACAATATTGGCAGCAGGAACTTCATACTTAGACCATTTGAGACTCGGGCTCATTACTCCATGTAGAGAGTGTGGATCAACACTTCAACAACGTGAGATCCACAATTGACTGAATAAAATTGCTATGAATTTGACACAAGAATGTAAGAAGCTCTCATAGATCATGACATGAAAGAGTGCTTATAAACACTTCATAATCTTGAGATTCTCCATCAACCCATGAAAACAAGCATAACAATATAAGAGGGTGGGTGGGAGGGAAAATGGGGGTAAATGGTGAACAAATCGATGAAGAAAATGGGTGGGAGGGTGGGCAAATGGGTGAAATGAAGCCTCAAAGAGTAAAGTGATGGCAAAATGCTTCTTCAAAGTGAGTAGAGAGCAACACCACCAAACTCAAGCACCACCACCAAAATCTCCACCGAATGCACTACCAAGACCTCCACCTAGCGCTCTGAAACCATGTAGAGAGTATGCATGCAGAAGCAAAATGAAAAGTAAAGTACTCTCACAAAACAAAGAATGTGTGAGACACAAAATGAGTAGACCATGAAATGTGTAAACTCATGTGGATTAGAAATGAGCTTGCCAAGAGCATGGAGTAGGCTCCTCAAGCTTCTAACCAAGTACAAATGAGGGGAGAGGCCCTCCTTATATAGATTTGGGAGGGGCTCTCAAAAGTACATCATATGTGGGATAAGTCTCCTGAAAGGAGAATGAATACAACTGGTAGAAGCACATGGCAAGGTACCCAACTACAAAGGAAATACAATATAAAATGGAAATAGACTAGAAATGGAGTGCCTCCTTGATACAAAATGGAGATGCATTCATGCGGATACAAATGTAGATGAAGTAGGAGCGATCATGTCGTCAACAGTATTATATTTGTTAAGTTAGACTTAACTTTAGTTCTAAAAGTTTCAAAAGTCATGAGATTGAGAAAATCTATATAAGTTAGTTTGTATCAATAGAGGCGAAGAGAGAATGTGAGAATGATAGGTTGAGATTTAGACTTCATTTTTGTATGGCTGAGAACTAGTCGGGGCTTCTTTGAGTAAGAAAGCAGCCATAAATTTCTCAGTTTTTCATAGCTATGAGAAGAACTAATTAAAGTTTTATGTATGAGACTCTCTTTTCCATCTTCATACTTTGCCTACTGTGTAAGGATCTCAAAAGTTCAAGTTTTCTGAGGAACTCGATGCTTGGCATCAAGTTTGTGCTGATAAGTTCTTGTTTCATTCTGTGAATTTTTATCCACTATTAAATCTTCTTAAAAACATGAGCTTTGTGGAGCAACTTGATGCTTGGCATCGAGTTTCAGTGTAAAGCCGATGCCTAGCATCGAGTTCCAACATAAAAGTGGATTTCTTCATACCTGTGTTCAAGGAGATATTTCAAGTGTTGAAAAAGTGGCCCAAAACACACCAATTCGATGCTTGACATTGAATTCTTGTTGCAAGTTGATGCTAAGTTGAAAAATTTTATATTTAGATAGATGCTTTTGCTAAAACAGGCAAGATTTCTTTTTTTGGTAGCTCATATAGGGTCAACTTGTGAAGCCCATAACTTGGTGTATAGTGCAATGTTTTTAGCAACTAATAGCTTTTTCAAAAGCTCTTCTCTTCTACTTTCATCCCTCAGAAGATCTTGGCAAAATTACATTTGTACTAAGAGAAATAATCAAAAGAGTGAAGGTATGTCATTTTAGTGATTGGAAACTTTTGAAGAAGCAAAGTTCTCAGTTTAGCCAATCATTTCTCAAAGTTTGAAGAAGCATTGAGTTAATGGTGACCATAGAGGTTGTCTAGTGTCACGTTAATTCATTTCTTGTGATTTTTCATATATCAACAAGTGGTATAAGATTAGAAAGGTTTTAGAGAGCAGAAGGCATCAAAGGTACGGGAAGTTTTTTGGAAAGTTAATTAAAGTTTGAAAGCTGAAGCATTCAAAGACACAAGGCATCATAAGATTACTTCAAAAGTATATCTATACACAAAGAACTCCAAAAGGTATTATTCTTTATCCTTTAAACTCACAGGTTGAAGCAAAAGCAAAGAATTATGGTAGATCATATCTCCATTGACAAACTAGATATAGATAATAATACTGCATGGGTAATGAGAATGGAAGCCTTACTTATGAGTGAGAATCTCATGGTTTAAAAAATAGGTGAAGAAGAGAAGCCAGTATTTGAAGATGAAATCCGACCAAAGCAAGAGGAACTGGATGCTTTAAAGCATTGCAAAAGAAGGATGCAAGTGCAAAGGCCTACATCTATAATACAATTTCAGATCATTTTCTACCACACATCAGAGGATTGGAATCAGTTGAAGATATATGGAATGCATTGGAATATCATTTCCAAAGTACTACCAAAGGAAGGAAAGCAAGTCTATGGTCAGATTTTACTACATTCAAGAAGAAGCCAAGTCAAAGTATTAGTGATTACATCACTAAGATGAAGGATCTAGCAGATAGTCTTAGATCCATAGATGAAGATATTGAAGATCACAGATTGATTGCTCAATTGCTTACAAGTTTGAGAGGAGACCAAAGGTGGAAACCTTTGCTCTTGTCAATAGAACTTCCTTTGAATCATTATGTTCCAGATTTGAATCAATTGCTTGGTTTGATGCTCACATTTGATCAAGACTTGAAGGGAGATGGAGATAAAGGACAAAGTTCTGCAATGTACATGAAGAACAAGAAGAAAGGAGATAAAGGTAAAGCAAAGGATGAAGAGGAATCAAGTTCTCAAGTTTATTATGAAAGAGGTAGAAGCACTGGCATAGGAAGAGCAAGAGGTTTTGGAAGAGGAAGAGGTAATCAGAATAACAATTAGAAGCCTTGCTAGATCTGTGGATTGAATAATCATTTGGCTCATGACTATTGGCATAATTAGCAAGGATCAAATCAAAATCAGAATATTAATAGCAGAGGTAGATGTGGAAGCTATCGAAGTCATTCTCAGAGCGGTAGACAAAATAAAAAAGGAGGCTATGGTAGAGGTGGAGGAAGTTTGGGATAGAATCAATCCTACAACAACACCTACTACAATTATGCAAATGACACATAGAATGAAAGGCATACATCATTGATGATGAATTCAATCAGTACATCAGATAAAGAAGATCTAAAGGTATTTTACATTGACTCTCGATGTTCTAATCATTTGTCAAGAAACATAGAATTGATTTCAGAATTGGAAAAAGGTGTTTCTAGTCATACAGTTCAGATAGGTGATAATACAAAACATAGTGTACATTCAATTGGAAAAGTGAAATGCAAGAGTGGAGCAGATTTGCTAACCAATGTTTTGTATGTTCCCACAATACCTAAAAACTTGATTAGTGTGGGATAGATAGTTGAAAAAGGTTTTCAAATCAGGTTTACAAATGAAGGAGTATTTGTTGAAGATCCAGAGAATGGATATAATCATAATGTTTGTGGTAAGAAAGAAGGTAGACTCTTTACTCTAAGAGTGCAAGGGAACATTGGTCAAGCTTTGCTCACATATGGTGAAGGAGTGATTATAGAACTTGATATTTGGCATAAGAGATTAGGTCATTTCAATGAAAGAGGAATTAAAGCTATGGTTGCAAATCAGTCTGTACTGGGATTACCAAATGTGTAGATTCAACATATGATTTATAAATATGAAGCATGTCAGATGGGAAAAGCACACAGGTTACCATTTTAGAAGAAAGGATTGAAACATGATGGATTAATAGAGCTCATTCATACAAATGTATGGGGACCAACAAAAGAAGGATCTATTAGTGGCTTAAGGTATTATCTTCTTTTCATTGATGATGCTACAAGATGGATAACTCTGTATGTTTTGAAGGAAAGATCAGAAGTGTTTGGAGCTTTCAAGCATTTTCATGCATATGCAGAGAGAGTCACACATCAAAAGCTTAAGAGACTGAGGTCTGATGGAGGGGGAGAATACTTCTCCCAAGATTTCAATGATTATCTTTGGAATGAAAGTATTAAGAGAGAAATAATCTGTAGGTAATGGTGTAGCAAAAAGAAGAAATAGGATTTTGGTTGAGTTTGTTAGAGCTATGTTGAAGGAGAAGAATTGTCCAAATTATCTTTGGGCTGAGGCTATACATACAAAGTCTACATATCTTTTGACTAGGTTACCATGTACAACTCTAAATGGAATGACTCCATATGAAGCTTGGTGGGGTAAGAAACCAACACTAGAGATCATTCTAAAGTGTTTGGATCAATTGCATATCCTTATATGCCATCACAACTTAGACATAAACTTGAAACAAACGCAGAAAAATATGTGTTCATTGGTTATGATGAAAAGCAGATGGGTTATAGGTTGTGGAATCGTCTAACCAAACAATTTCGTATTTCTAGAGATGTTACATTTGATGAACAGAAAAGTTGGTATGTAGATCAAAGTCATACAATTGAAGAATTTGAAGAAGATTTAAGAAGATGTGAGGAAGGAAAATCAAATGTGCAGGTGAATGGAGATGAAGAGTATATGCAAGCAAGTACATCCAAAAGTGGGTTGACAAGAAGAAATGAAGAAGCTCCTATATTTGATGAAGAGGTGTATCCAGACACACATGAAGAATGTGAACCAAGGAGGTCAATTAGGACAAGCAGGCAACCAAAAAGGTATTCTTATGATACTTCTTACATAACTCAGGAGAACTATGCATATATGGTCAAAGATGATGAAGAACCTCAAAACTATGATGAAGCAAAAGGTAAGAAGAAATGGGAAGAAGCAATAAAGGAAGAATTCAATGCATTAGAGGAGAATAAGACTTGGGAACTTGTTTCTAAATCAAATGATAAGAAGGTAATTGGAAATAAATGGGGTTATAAAGTGAAGAAAGATTTTAGATGGAAGTATAGCCAAATACAAAGCTAGGATGGTGGTGAAAGTCTATGCCCAAACGTATGGTGTAGATTATGATGAGACATTCAGTCCTGTAGCTAAGATGTCAACTATAAGTACAATCATTGCTATTGCAGCTTCAAAAGGATGGACTCTGAGTCAACTGGATATAAAGAATGCATTCTTGAATGGATACATATCAGATGAGGTATACATGGAACAACCTCAAGGGTTTATAGATTCTAGGTATCCAAATATTGTCTGTAGATTGAGAAGAGCACTCTATGGATTGAAGCAAGCTCCAAGAGCATGGAACTATAGATTGGTGAATTATCTCAATGATCTTGGATATCAAAGTCCAAATGCATATCCAAGTCTACACATCAAAATAACAGAGGAAGGTACAATCTACATTTGTATTTATGCAGATGACATTATAATCATAGGTACTTTAGATGAAGGAATTAAGGAGGTAAAGAGATTACTTGAGAAAGAATTCAAGATCAATCACCTAGGAAAGTTATCATATTTTCTTGGAATGGAAGTCATTTATACAGATCATGGCATATATGTATCACAAGGAAGGTATCTTATGAACCTATTGAAGAAGTTTGGTATGGAAAATTGCAGAGAAGATTCAACTCCACTTGAACTCAATCACAAGATCAATAAATATGATGGTGTCGAATACAAAGATATAAGGAAGTATCAATCTCTTGTGGGTATTTTGATTTATGCTACACTAACAAGACTTGATCTTACTTGTGCAATGGGATTTCTGTCACAATTAATGCATTGTCCAAAGGATCCACATTGGATTGCAGGTCAAAGAGTTCTTAGGTATATCAAAGGAACTATAAAGGAAGGATTATATTATCCTTCTACTTCAGATTTGAAGTTGAGAGCCTATAGTGACTCAGACTTGATAGGTAATCAAGATGATAGAAGATCAACTACATGATATACATTGGTGATAAGCTTGTAAGTTGGTGTTCAAAGAAACAACATACAATAGCATTATCATCAACTGAAGTTGAGTACAAAGGACTTGTAGAAGTAGCTAAGGAGGTCATATGGATGTAGACATTATTCAAAAGCTTAGGCATTAATCAAGGTATACCTACAATACATGGAAATAACATAAGTTTAGTTTATCTTGTAGCAAATCCAATATTTCATGCAAGAGCAAAACATATAGAGATACAAAATCATTCTTGAGAGAAAAGGTAATGGAGAAAGAAATTGAAGTGGAGTACATTTCTACAAGGATCAGATAGTAGATATAATGACAAAGAGCTTGGATGGTGTGAAGACCAGTAGATTCAAAAGCATGGTAGGAGTAAAAAGAAAAGAACAAGATATGAAGAGACAAAGAATGTCAATTAGTGATTGAGGGGGATCTATTGGAGAACCAAGCACAAATTGGACATAAATTTGAAGGTCAAAGTCTAAGAAGAAAAGCACATGCCTATGTGAAGGGACAACTTTACATATGTAGTATATTTGTAAAGTTAGACTTAACTTTAGTTCTAGAATTCTCAAAAGTCATGAGATTGAGAAAATCTATATAAGTTAGTTTGTATCAACAGACATTGAGAGAGAATGTGAGAATGACAGGTTAAGATATAGAGTTCATTTTTGTATGACAAGGAACCAGTCGGGCTTCTTTGAGTAAGAAATCACCTGTAAATTTTTGAGTTTTTCATAGCTATGAGAAGAACTAATTAATGTTCTATGTATGAGACTCTCTCCTCTATCTTCATACTTTGCCTACTGTGTAATGATCTCAAAAGTTCAAGTTTTCCAAGCAACTCGATGTCTGGCATCGAGTTTGTGCTGATAAGTCCTTGTTTCATTCTCTGAGTTTTTATCTATTGTTAAATCTTCTTAAAAACATGAGCTTTGTGGAGCAACTCGATGCCTGGCATCAAGTTTTAGCGTAAAGTCAATGCCTAGCATTGAAATTCAAACATAAAAGTGGTTTTCTTCATACCTGTGTTCAAGGGGGTATTTTAGGTGTTGAAAAAGTGGCCAAAAACACACCAATTTGATGCTTGGCATCAAATTCTTGCTGCAAGTCGATGCTAAGTTGAAAACTTTTATATTTAGATAGACACTTTTACTAAAATAGGCAAGATTTCCTATTTTGATAGCTCATACAGGGTCAACTTGTGAAGGCAATAACTTGGTGTGTAGTGCAAAGTTTTTAGCAAATAATAACTTATTGGAAAGTTCTTTGCTTCTATCTTTATCCACCAAAAGATCATGGAAAAATAATACTTTTGCTAAGAGAAATAAGCAAACGAGTGAAGGTATATCATTTTAGTGGTTGGAAATTTTTGAAGAAGCAAAGTTCTCAGTTTAGCCAATCATTTCTCACAGTTTGAAGAAGCATCGAGTAAATGGTGACCATAGAGGTTGTCTAGTGTCACATTAATTCATTTCCTCTGATGTTTCATACATCAATACACTTTTACAAGGAGTAAAAATCAATCTTGTACAAGCGATCATTCATGTGCTAATACATGAATGGATATATGAGCTTTTAGGATAACTGAACAAGCATTTAGGCTTGGAGTAATTTCACCAATAGCTTTGGCATGCATGCTTTGGTCATCTAAATTTTGCTAGTTTGTTATGCCTGTAGAAATTTGAAATGGTGTCCTCTTTGCCCAAACTTGAGGCACCCGATAAACATGTTTGTAAAGGGTATATTTTGGGCAAAAAGCAGTGTTCCTCCTTTCCAAAAGATGGTTCAGTTTGAGCTTCTTAGAAATTGTAGCTTGTTCACAGTGATGTCTATGGTCCTATGCAGACACCTTCTTTTGGAAACTATCTTTACTTCATGACTTCATCAATGATTTTTCTAGGCATGCATGGATATATCCACTGAAAGCAAAGTACGAGGTGTTTATGTGCTTCAAACAATTTTTGGATTTGGCTAAAAATCTATCAACATGTAAAATGGGCACCCTCCATTTTGATTGGGGGGAATATATGTCTTTTGACTTTAATGTATTTCTAGCTAAATGTGGGATAAAACATTAGTGTACAGTGCCCTATACACCTCAATAGAATGGAGGTGTTGAACGGAAGAATAGTTCACTCATGGAGATGGCAAGGTGTATGGTCAAGAGTCAGGCTTTACCACATAGTTTTTGGCTTAAGGCTGTCATGTGTGCAACATATGTACTTAACATGTGTCCCACTAAAGTATTGCAGTCTATCACTCCATATGAGGCTTGGCATGGTCGTAATCCATCTGTTGCTCACCTGCATGTTTTTTGTTGTCTTGCATATGCATTAGTGCTTGAACAACAATGTGGGAAATTGGATGATAAAGCATTGAAATGTATTTTTGTTGGGTACAGTTCTGAAAGCAAAGGTATTGTTTGTATCATCCACAGATAAAACACATTTTGGTTAGTCATGATTTTTTGTGGAAGATTCTATTCATCCACTACTTTCATGTACGAAGGAGACATCAGTTAGCTCAAAAGACATGTATGATACTTTGCTGCCTGTTTTTACACGTGGACAATCTAGTGCCAGTCCCAATGAGATGATTTCTTAGCCTTTATAGGTTTCATGTGATGATTCAGATTATTCTATTTCTGATGCAGATTTACATGAGGTACTTCTTGATGAGAGAGCTGATATTGAGAAAGCAAAAACTATGCCAAAATGGCTAGTGCAGACTTTGCGTGATAGCAAATTAGATGCACCTCTATCATAGCATACTCGTTTAAACTCTCATAGTGCCTCTTTTACATCAGATTGCTATGCTATGGCTTCCTCTAGTCTCTATGATGAGAATTATCTTGTTTCATTTGATGAAGCAAGAAATTCTCAAAACTAGATGGATGTTATGCAATTTGAATATGATGCTATCATGAAAAATGGTACCTCGTCTATATGGGACTTGCCTCCTAGGAAGAAGGCCATTGACACTAAGTGGGTATACAAGCTGAAGTGTAAGCTTGATGGAAAATAGTTGACAGGTATAAGGCTAGGTTTGTTGCAAAGGGTTATGCATAAGAAAGAGGCATTGATTTGGATGAAACCTTTGCTCCTAAATGCCTAATGACTACTATTCATAACATATGTGCACTTGTAGCTCATCATGGTTGGAACGTACATTAGTTGGACGTTACAAATCCATTTTTGAATGTTGATTTGCATGAAGAAGTATATGTTTTTTAGCCCCATGGCTTTGTGCAGAAAGGGCATGAAAACCATGTGTGCATGTTAAAGAAGGCATTATATGGTTTAAAGCAAGCACCACGTGCTTGGTGTGAAAAGATACATGCCTATCTGATTGGTTTTGAGAACAGTCCAACTGAAAGCACCTTATATGTTAAGCATTCTAATGATGTGCTTTTGATCATTGCTGTGTATGTTGATGACATGCTACTCACTAGTCCTCATGACAAACATATTGCTGATTTTATGGCTGATTTGCATGCCTCATTTGAGATATCTAATTTGGGGCATTTGCATCATTATTTGGGCATGTAGTTTATGGAAGTTGATGGTGGAATGGCTTTGTGTCAAACAAAATATATTGACACATTATTGCAATGTTTTGGCCTTGACGACTGTAAACCTCTTGCCACTCCTATGGAGATAGGTTTACAATTGAGTATTCTTGATGTTGGAGATGCATTTATTGTTGTTCTCTATCAACATGCTATTGGATGCTTGATTTATTTATGGATTACCCGACCAAATATTTAGTTTGTTGTCTAACAGATGAGCAGATTTATGCATTGTCCAAGTGTCAAGCATTGCCAATTGGTTAAGCGCATCTTTTGCTACTTGAGTGGTACCCGGCTACTTGGATTTTTTTATCCCAAGGGGGGATCACTACCGCTAGATTTACATGCTTTTTTTGACTCTACTTGGGCTAGTTGCTATGACACTCATGTGTCCACTAGTGGTTTTTGGTTCATGCTTGATAGCTCATGTATATCTTGGTTGAGCAAGAAGCAGCCTACTGTGGCCACTTCCACTTGTGAGGTTGAGTATATGGTAGCTCTCACAACGATTGTTGAGTGTTTGTGGCTTAGACGCCTTATGGCTAATTTGGGTGTTGGTCAGTCTTCTGCCACCACCATCTTGATTGACAATCAGAGTGCATTGGTAGTTGCGAGGAACCTTGTGTTCCATGCTCACACTAAGCACATTGATTTGCATTATCATTATGTCATGGAGAGGTTCTCCGCTCTAGAGATCATCTTGGCATATGTGCCCATGCAGGAGAACATTGTAGACCTTTTCACAAAGGCTCTGCATAAGGAGAAGTTTGAAGCTTTCTACAAAGGTTTAGGCTTACTTCCTTTTGTGGCAGGATTCCACATATCTTGGCACTTCCTTATACATGAGTGCCAACTCCTTGTTCACTACATCACTCCCAGTGGGGATTTGTTGATATATTTAGGTAGTGATGTGTGTGAACACACTAGGACCATCACAGCACCTTTTTTCGTCTTTGGAGGTTTTTTTCTCCCCGCTTGTATATACGCCTATTACCCTAGCTGGTCTCTTATCTTTGTACATTCTAGTGGTAATATATTCAGCATTGTGTGTTGTGCTCCAAGATTCTTCTTCTTCCTTGTGTTATTAGCATGCTTCTGCAAACCTCAAAGTCCAGCATGCTATACGATGCATATAGACTCAAAGAAGGGCAAGATCAACAATTTCCTAGATGTGGGGATCTCAAAAAAAGGATCAAATCCCGAATCGGCCACCACAATGGAAGTAAGACACTTGAGAAAAAAGTTCATGGCTCTAGAAGTTGAACTTGAGAATAGATGTCAAGGGTTGGAGATGTTGATAAAAAGAAAACCGAATGAAGGAGGATTGGATCTGAGAGTCAAGTTGGAGGAAGTAAATTTGAATAGGGAAGGAAACGTTAAAGAAGTATTGGCCAAGGATGCATGCATACTATTAGAGAATCAAGAGAAAGCAAGGAAGGAAGGAGGTGAGATGGTAAAAGTGGGTTTTGTAGAGGAAGAGAAGGTAATTAGCAAACTAGCTGATCTTTACATAAGAGGAAGAAATCCTTTGAATGATGGGAGTCGTTCTTCTAAGGCCCACGATCAGGGATATCATCCAAAGAAGATGGGAAGACAAGAGGGTCATCTACTTTCAAGCACAAGCAAAGCACATGATTCTATGAGTAGAGACATGCATAGGGAAGGCCACAAGGGCAAGGGCAGATCTGGAAGAGAGAAGTGGTTTATAGACAATGATGGTTTTAGCAAGGAAATAACAAATCAAAAGAGAGATCTCTTGGAGGGTAGTGTAATAAAGTAAGTCTATGGTCTAGGGATCCGATTGCTTCAGACAGATCTGAAATTGGATACCGTTTGGTCACTTGTCTGTAGGACCAAAGATCTCAAGAATAGACTCAAGCATAAGTTCATGTGGTCTCATATTCAAGTGATCCACTTAGCCTAGTTGTTAAGTCTCATGGTTGTGAAGGAGGAGGTCTTGGGTTCAATCCCCATGGGGAGCATGGGGAGAGAGTTTTGCCCAAAGAGCTCTAGGGCCTTCTAACTCAAGTTAACGTGAGTTAACTTGAGACCAGTGGACTTAACTCAAGAGGTGAGTACACTAACCACTAATGGACTCTAGTGGAAGGTAGTAAAGCAGTGGTCAAGATCACTCTAGCCACTAGTAAACTCTAGTGGTAGATATGAAAGGAGTGGAGGAGATTGCACATGCACTTGTGGACTCTAGTTACATTTGTGGTCCTCGTTGATTTGAGCAGCTATATATACAGGCATAAGGTTGGGCGGAGAGTCATCTCTCAAGCAAGTGGTGGTCGTAATTTCTCATTCTCTTGCAAGTAGAGACAAGGGGAACCAAAATGCTTGTGAAAAGAGGACTTCCAAAGATGAGTGACTTAGGAGAAAACACACATTGGATAATGAACTAGAAAGGAGCACGGTGAGTAAAACATTCCATGCAAATGGTTTTGGCACTTATGGTAGCAGATTAAAGAAGTCAGGATTGGCTCATGCCAAACATGCTGAGATAACCACTTCAAAGCCCTATGAAGGCAATGATATTGATAGTTGGCAAAACGTACCAAGGACACTTGCAAAAGTTGCACGGAAGAGATTTTGAGTGAACCATTGGATTATGGGATTCTTTTTCTTGATTTGGATGATCTTACAAGAAATGTGGGACCGGTTAAGAGAGCGAAGCAACAATGAGATTCTCTTTGTTATAAAAAAATTTACCTCCTATTGGCTAACACCACGGAAACTAATAAACCAACTGTGTTGTTATGTAGGATCATTAGGAACTAGGCGATAGATGGCTGATCAAGTATACCAAAATGCCCTATTCGATCTTGTGGTATATTTTGGAAATCAAGCACTAGCGAGCATGGAGATGCCTGCTGAGAGCTAACAGATAGAATACGACGTGGAAGAGACCCACTAGTTGGTATGTTTTGGGAACCAAGATCTTGATATCAACTTTCCATTTCCACAATGCAAGGAGTATTTACTTGGTTAAGTTGGGTATGTAGAAGATCGGTATTTTTACTATGACATCACATGGGGAATACCTAATGAGGTAAATGAAATTTGTTGGGCATGGGCAGACCAATTACACGTAGTGACAATGAGGCTCTTGAAGCGGAGCCTGACTCACCTCCTAGAGGACGTTGATCATCAACGATGAACAAGACTAGGTAGGGATTTTTGAGGATCCTTGTATAACATTATGCCTGAGGAAAGGAATTCAAGATAAGATAGGGAAATCTAGTTTGGTAAGCACGTTTGCGATTAATCAATTATGCCATATAATCCTTATGTCCTAGTGAGTAATGACGAAGGGAAGATTGATCTATCAACTTCCATGGGCGTGTTTTTTTGTGTTTTTGTGTATGCATGATGTGCAGGAAGGGTGGGGGAGATGCTCCTTTATACCTCTCCCTAGCTTTCAAGACATGGGAAATGAAAAAAAGAAGAAAAAAACAAAAACAAAAATGAAAACCATGTATATATGTGTGTCAGTGCACTATGACAGGTTAGTAGGCAACTGGAGTCATCCTGGCCAGGTGGTCAAGACCACGAGCTGATGCTAGCTTCATCATAGGCCTAGTTAGTGATGTGTTTATATATCTGTCTCGTGCTATGTGCCATTCCAAGTTGATAGGTGAGTGGAATCATCTTGGTCGAGTGATTAGGTATGCAAAGGATTTTGGTTGATTGATAACATGAATGTTGATTGACTATATGTTTGCAGGACGATCTTTGAGAGCTGATTCATGTTTGCATTATTGATATCCTTCATGAGTCATTGGTTTTGTTCATTGCATTTCTCTCTTGAATTGAGGGAAGCATATGGATGACATGGTTTTTGTTGAGGTTTTATTGCAAGAGAGAATGAAATATGAATTTACATAGCCAAGAAAGATTTCTTGAAGTTTGTTGAAGACCAAAAGTTCAAATTCAGAGGTTATCTTCTCTGAAACAGAGAAACATAGAGCATCATATTTTCACCATAAGAACCTTAATTGCTTTTGGAGGCTCAATTTGCTTTGGAACTTCTTTGGGAAAGATTTTTTGGTGTGCGAGCTCTTACTTTTAGAGCTTGAAGGAATTGTCCATGTATGATCACTATGGTAGCTCCTCCATATGAGAGTAGAGCATGCTCTTGTCACATGTTTGTCATGTGAGATGACATTGTGGTATACCTTTTTTTTTTGAGGCTCATGTCATCATGAGTATGATCATAGCATTGTTAGTGGATCTATAGTGGCATTGTGGTCTATATTTTGCTTACGCCACTTGGTTACATATTTAATTGCTGGTTGCACATAATTTTATGAGAGTTGATTTTGGATCTTGGTTGGTACTTGTATCTTGGTTTTCTTTGTAGGTACATGATCTAGATTGGAGCCCCAATTGCACATTTGTTTGTCACATTGATTGGTTATTATTTTAGCACATGGTCATTGATTTGATATCTATTTGCCAATGTGATTCTTGACATATGTGGATGGTGATTCCCACATGGTTTATTTGGTACAAATACCTTTAACTTTGAATTTAAAGGTCAAAACATTATTTTGTCTGCACGGCATGATTTCCAGCCATTTCCATTCATTAGTCATACTCAAGTAAAACATGCATTTAGGAAAGGATTCAATTCATGCATTGCTTTTATCAATGTCATCAATGATTATACTCATGCACTTCCTGATGCACATAAACCTTTCATGACTACTTATAAGGATTGTTTTATGTCTAAGTATCCCTTTGAACTACCACCATCTGGAGGATCCTTTGACCATAGCATAGACTTAGTCCCTGGTAGTTCTCCTGCTCATAAAGCACCTTATAGACATGGCCCACTACACCAAAAGGAGATAGAAAACCAAGTAAAAGACCTACTAGAGAAAGGACTTATAAGGCCTAATTCTTCCCGATTTGGAGCCCTAGTTCTCTTAGTAGAGAAGAAGAATGAAACTTATCAAACGTGCATTGATTATAGAGCCCTTAACAAGATCACAATAAAGAATAGATACCCTATTCCTCGAAAAGATGACCTTTTAGATAAATTATGAGGAGCTCATGTCTTTAGTAAAATTGATCTAAAATCGGGATACCATCATATTCGTATGATGCAAAGTGATTTTTAAGACTACATTTAGAACTCAAACAGGCCATCATGAATTTATGGTAATGCCCTTTGGACTTACTACTTCCCCTACTACATTTGCACAAATGATGAACAATATTTTTCTTGATTACCAAGCTTTTGTTCTTGTAATTTTCGACGATAAATATATACTTGTTTACAGTAACAATGATAGTGAGCATGAGAAACATCTTAAAACAATTTTTCATTTACTACGAGAGAACACACTTTATGCTTATCTTGAAAAGAGTTACTTATTTCAACGTAAGCTAGAATACCTAGGACATATTATTTCAAGTGAAGGTGTGCATGTGGATCCAAAAAAGATTAAAGTTATAGTAGAATGGCCTACACCACAATCAGTGAATGATGTTCATTCTTTTCTCGGCTCGGCTAGTTTCTATAGGAAGTTTGTTCGAAATTTTTCTTATTTAGCATTGCCTCTTACTTTGTTATTGAAAAATAAAATAAAAATTTGCATGGGGACTTACCCAACAACAATCCTTTGAAAAAATTAAACATGCACTTTCACATGCACCTGTTTTACAGTTACCTAATTTTTCACAACTCTTTCATGTTGTTATGGATGCTAGTGGTTCAGGAATAGGTACTGTTTTAATGCAAAATGATCATCCCATTGCATTTGAGAGTAGGAAGCTTAAGCCCTCAGAAACGAATTATAGCACATATGATAATGAATTGTTAGCGGTTGTGCATGCTTTGCGAATTTGAAAACACTATCTTATGGGCTTTGAGGTCTTAATCAAAACCGATCAATAGGCTATTAAGCATTTATTAAATCAGCCCTTAATCTCTGATCGCCATCTTAAATGAGCATCATTCATTCAAAATTTCCAACCCATGATCCAATATTAGGCTAGTAAAGCTAATGTTTTAGTTGATGCTCTTAGCCAATTTCCTTCACATTTTGTTGTTTTGCATAATATTTCTACCATCCAAATACATTCTTTTCAAGAAATGGTTTCCACTTATGCATTTGATTTGTATTTCTCATGTGCATGGCATGACTTCAATAATGGTTCATCTTTATCTGATGAACATTATACATTTCATAATGGTTTTCTTTATTTTCAACATAAGTTGTGCATAACCCAAGCTTTTAAAGATTTTATCATCAAAGAAATGCATGAACCATCTTACATGGGTCATAGAGGCATACAAAGCACCATTTTTGCCTAAAAATATTTCTTCTTTTGGCCACACATGGAAAACGATATTGCACATTATGTTTCTCAATGCATTGTATGTCAATGTGTAAAACGTCATCATGGTAAACCATTTGGATTATTAATGCCACTTCCCATTCCAAACGAACCATGGGAAAAAAATTCTATGGATTTTATCATAGGTCTTCCCATCACTTCATCACATAATGATATGATTTGCACAATAGTTGATAGGTTTAGTAAATATGCATATTTCATTCCATGTAGAAAAACATTGCCTGCACCTATAGCTGCAAAAGCATTCATTAAATGCATTTTCCCATATCACTGATTTTCTAAAATAATGTTATCTGATCGTGATGTTAGATTTTGTAATCATTTTTGGGTTACCTTATTTCAACATTTAGGTTCTAAAATAGATTTTAGCTCTACATTTCATCCCAAAAGTAATGGACAAAGTGAGGCTACAAATAGTACTATTCTTGATTTATTGTGTTGTTATTCATTAGATAGTCCCACTAACTGGGATGAAAAGTTGACATTGCTTCAATTTGCTCACAATAACACCACACACACCACTACTGGTCATGAACCTTTTAAAATTGTTTATGGCAAAAAGCTTCCCACTCCCATGTCACTCACCCAAACCGACATTCCGATGGCTAATTCTATTGCTCAAGATCACATTTCTATACTTCATGATGTTCACAAGAGCATTAGGAAAAGTCAAAAGTGCTACACACGTAATATTAATACAAAATGATTAGCTAAGGAATTCAAGGAAAATCTTTTGTCGTTTTGTATCATTAAAAGACATCTCAAAAATATTTTGCAGCATCCTAAAATTAAACTTGCACGCTATTATGGACCATTTCGCATTATACAAAAAATTAATGATTAGATATAGCAAAGATGCCTATGAGTAAGATAGGAAGTCATCTCTTCCTCCATGGCAGTTGGCAATGGTTCAAATGGAGCTAAAGCTTCCATGTCACGCAGAGCAAGAAAATATAGAAAATGAAAACACAACCACATAGTGTAAACATGAACACAATGAAGATGGGAATAAATCGAGCATGTGATGTAAAGCAACTAGAGGGAATCATTACACAAATCTCATGTGGAAGAAAAGTACCATGTATGCAATCATGGGCTATGCAAGTACATCCTGTGTGGATATGTGGCATCATGAATTTAAGGAACTATAACATGGCCATCATTTGGAACCATTAACCAAAAGTTGTAAGATTTCTCTCGAAATATTTTTAATGCAGATTGTGGTAGGACCTAATCAAGCCAAAATTTGATAAGGAACTAACCACCAAACTTTAAATTTTCCTGCAGCACCATCAACTTTCAAGTTATAAAGAAACATTAACTTTTGCGCAATAAGCATAGACATTTCGAGAAAATAGTCATGATCATGCGCTTGATGAATTTGGAGTTATTGCATAAGTAAAGAGTTTTCAAAATGTTGTTTATCTAAGGTGCATATATCATCCAATCGGGAATAAAGGGAATCTTTTGAGATTATTATGCTTAATGGAAACTTGTAGATTGGGAACAACAATCTCCATTGATGTGATAGCCTCTAAGCCATATGCTAATTTAAGGGGTGTACAATTAGTGATGAATTTATATGGAGTATGATATGCCCATAAGATAGTAGGAAGCAACTCATCTGATCTTTCCAAAGAATCAACAATTGATTTCTTTGACATGGTGAACAAGGTTTTGTTGGTACTTTGAGCCAAACCATTGGTGTGAGGACAGTAAGGGGTACTAAACTTATGGATAAACTACAAGTAGCCAGTAAGGGTGGTAATTGAGTAATTAGAAAAATCCATGTAGCGATCAGATGGGCATGATGAGTTGCAGAGGAAAATGGGTATGTGAAAGAGGATGGACAGTCTATTTGCAAGGATCACAAGTGCAAACATACAGATGAGTGTCATGTTACATGGTAGGTCACCACAAACCACTTTGTAGCAGCTTTCTTTAAGTTAATTTAATGGAAAAATGACCACCAATGGGATGAGAATAAGTAAGTCCCAACACCAAAGGAAATTCATGGGTGGGGATACATTGAAGCTAGACCTTGGACAGATCAGAGTAATAAAGCTGACCAACTATGAGGCAAAATCGATGACTATACAAGGCAAGTTTCTAACAAGCCACGACAAGAAGATTATCCAAAGGATAGTCCTACTAAAAAATGTAAGTAGTGTATCATAGTAAGTGTTGGAAGAGATGGTGGATAGTCTTCAGAGATGAAGTGGTGTTGCTTGAACGTGCTTCACACCTGCCAAGAATAGTTGTTGGAGAGTGTAGTGGGCCTCTTTAGCTAGCAAATTATCTTAAATAATCACATATTATGTTTGGAATATGATCCACTAATCACCGGATAAAAACAGATAGGTAGGAAATTGATTCAAGACCAAAAAACTTGTTATTCTTGTTTCTACACATGTTCAGTATATTGTATAGTTCTCTGAGCATAGTAGCAATTAGCTTAATTCCTTTTGGTGATGTCTAATTACCTTAGATAGCTACTAATCATGAGTGGTTTCATAAAAAATGATGAACTACATGCTGAGTATGGTGTTTAGCAAATCACAGGACATGCCCGACATTTTTAGGGTGCATCAGTCAATAGACCAGAGAGTAATGAAATGCTAATATCTCACGATTCAGATAAGCAATGATAATGAGATTTTGTACTAATATACTAGATAGAATACTGAATATATCATGTTTTAAATCACTGGAAATGGTCAATAATACACTAAGAACAAGCTCTAAGAAGGTCACTCTACTAATCTAGTCATGGCAAGGAAGTGACCTGAAGATATAATGAAATGTATGTATTAAACCATGTACCAATACAATGTCATTGGCAATAATCAATTGCTCAATGTGTGACATATGAATGAGCTATAGAGTGAGCTCTTCAAATCACAATGTGTCCTTTTTAAATGATCTCATGGAGTTGAGATTACATGAGGGTCTTTTGATCCTCCTTTTATAGCTAAGTTTGGAGCCAACCTTTTGAATTCAAATTCAAAAGTTCACCTAATAGTGAATCCCAAAGTATAGGATATATTCTCTCATTAATCAACTACCAAAATGATTCAAGGTTTGATGCTTTCTAACTCCATGTGTAAGTAGTGCATTTTTACAGAAGTAAATTTTACAAGGGATTGATCATATAAGACTTCCTCACCATTATGCCAATCATCCAAGTACGTGGGCTTGGATTCTCTTGCACCAATAGATCCCCCTCAAGCCTGACATGCTTGGTCTTCATTCCTCCTTGATCTCCTGCAAACCAATCATCACTTTGAATCTGTTCATCTTCGTTTCATGCAAAGACTTTGTGAGTATATATGCACATTGTAAATGAGTTGATACATAGGATAGTTGAATGTCCTTGCTAAGCAATTTCTCCCTTACATAATGATAGTGCACTTCAATGTGCTTAGTCCTTGCATGATATACAGGATTAGCAACCAAATGAAGTAAACTAGTATTGTCTCCAAAGATTATTGGAGTGTAAGAGTGTAACCCTAAATCTGCATAGAGTTGCTTGAGCCACATATCTTCTTGAGTTGCATAAAGCCACAGTTGGTTGCCTTTTTGATGACCATGATATGAGATTTGAACCTGCAAAAGATAGGTACCCTGAGGTGCTCCTCTTATCATCCTTGGAGCCAGCCCAATCTGCATCAGAATACATCTTTATATCTAAGTCAGAAGTGATACCATAAAATAACCCTTCATTTATGGTACCCTTTAGATACTTTAGCACCATCTTGGTAGCTTCCATGTGAGGTTTTCTTGGTGCATGCATAACCTGACTTAATGTACTTACTCCATAGGAAATGTCTACTCTTGTTAGGGTAGCATAGTTGAGACTCCCTACAAGTTTTTGATAACCTGTAACATCATTAAGGAGTTCTCCTTCATGAGAAGTAAGCTTATGGTTGAGTTCCATGGTGAGTACCTACAATTTTTGTATTCTCCATCTTAAATTTTACCAACATACCATGAATATATTTTCTTCGAGTAATAAATATACCAGAATCTATTTGCCAAGAAAGTATGTTAACAAACCAAGATCACCGATTTTAAGTTCTTTCATTAGTTGAGCCTTAACCTACTTGATACCATTAGTATCATTCCCTATAATGATAATGTCATCCACATAGACACATAAGTAGATAAATTCTAAGTTGGTCTTCTTTATAAATAAAGAAGAATCTGCCTTGCTAGCTACCAAACCTTGATCCTACAAATAAGTAACAAGCCTATGGTTCCAAGCTCTAGGAGCTTGCTTTAAGCCATAGAGTGTCTTCCTTAGCTTGCATACATAACCTGGTTTATCTTTATCTTCAAACCCTGGTGGTTATGCCTTATACACTTCTTCTTATATCCATCCATTTAGGAATGTATTCTTGACATCTAACTGATATAGATTCAAATTCTTGCAAGCAACAATACTTACCAAAACTCTAATTGTTGGCATCTTAGCCACAGGTGAAAAGGTTTCTTCATAGTCCACTCCATGGGTTTGAGCAAACCCCTTTGCCACTAGGCTTGCCTTGTACTTGTTTATAGTACCATCAAAATTCTTTTTTATTTTATATATCCCCTTGGATCCTATTACCTTCATGTTTGGCTTCTTGGGGACCCAATCCCAAGTCTTGTTCTTCTGAAGTGCTTTAACTTCTTCCTGCATGGCTTCTCTCCATTCTTTCTTCTTATTAGCCTCTTCAAATGAAGAAGTTTCTTTTGTCATAGAGTCTTTAGTGATATAGATAGAATGCTTGGTGACTAATGATGTGTCATAGCCATACCTTATGGGCTTTTTACTTTCCCTTTGAGATCTCCTAAGTGCTTGAATCGAGGACTCTAAAATGTCTTCCAATTGCTCCACCCTGGCCTTACCTTTTGACTTCCATGCCTTGAAATCCATTTGCTCTTCATCCTCTAAATTGATATCTTCTGGTAATTGTTGATCTTCTTGAGTGAGAGTTGGAAAGTCATTTTCCAAATCATAAGATAACTTGATTTTCCTGCAATCATCTTACCGTGAATTACTTTCATCAAATACTACATCCCTACTAACTATAAATGTTTTGTTAGTGGGACTATATAGCCTATAACACTACAAGAAAAAGGGGGGCGTAGCGACGCCCCCGAATCAGGAAAAAAACGGGAACCGTCGCTTATGCGACGAGGTCGTCGCATAAGCGACGCTAGGAATTTCGGATTTTTTTTTTGCCCGACCCTCGTCGCATAAGCGACGATAGCGTCGCGTAAGCGACGATAGCGTCGCATAAGCGACGCTACTTAAAAAGGGTCGCTATAACCGTCGCTAATTAGCGACGAATTTAACGACGTTGGCAAACTGCAGAGCGTCGCATATGCGACGCTCTGGAATGTAAAAAAAAATTTTGATTTCTCCCGGCACATTTGTGCCGGGACTTGGACGCGAGCAAGAACAGAGAGACCGAGAGAGAGAGAGAGAGAGAGAGAGAGAGAGAGAGAGAGAGAGAGAGAGAGAGAGAGAGAGAGAGAGAGAGAGAGAGAGAGAGAGAGAGAGAGAGAGAGAAAGAGCACGCGCGAGAGGGAGAGAGAGAGAGAGAGCAAGACCATTGGCAGGTATGCGCACACACACACACATACATATGTACACACACATATACACACATAGACACACACACACATATGCATAGACACACACACACATACACACAAATACACACACATATACACACATACACAATGCATAATGCATACACATACACACATGCACACATAATGCATACACATGCACACACATATACATGCATAATTCACATGTATACATACACATACATAATGCATATGCATGCATAATGCACATGCATACATACACATACATAATGCATACACACACATATGCATACATCATGCATACACACACATACACACATATGCATACATACACACATAGAGACATACACACATAGACACATAGACACACATAGACACATACACACACATAAACACATACACACTCATAGACACACACACATACACATAGACGCGCACACACATACACACACATATACACACACATACACACATAGACACATACACACATAATGATGCATTCACACACATACACATGCATACACACATATACACACACACATCCAAACATACACACTCATAGACACACATAGTGATGCATTCACACACATACACATGCATACACACATAGACACACATATACACTTACACATCCAAACATACACACTCATAAACACACATTCATACACACACACACATCCAAGCATACACACTCATAGACACACACACATACACATAGACGCGCACACACATACACACACATAGATGCGCACACACATACACACACATATACACACATAGACACATACACACATAATCATGCATCCACACACATACACATGCATACACACATAGACACACATATACACACACACGTACACACACATATATGCATACACACACACATAGAGAGACATACACACACATACACATACATGCATACATATGCATACATAATGCATATGCATACATACACATACATAATGCATACACACACATATGCATACATAATGCATACACACACATACACAAACCTATGCACACATACATGCATACACACACATAGACACATACACACATAGACACATAGACACATACACACACATAGACACATACACACACATAAACACATACACACTCATAGACGCGTAGTGACACATACACATAGACACACACACATACACACACATATACACAAACACATACACACATAGAACATACACACATAGACACATACACACATAGACACATACACACATATACACATGCATACACATACATATGCATACATACATGCATACACATACACACATAAACACATAAACACATACACACACATAGACACATACACACATAAACACATACACACTCATAGGTACACACACATACACATAGACACATACACATATAGTATATACACACACATGCACACATAGACACATACACACATACACATGCATACACACACATACACATGCATACACACATACAGACACATATACACACACATATATGCATACACACACATAGAGAGACATACACACATAAACACATACATGCATACATATGCATACATAATGCATACATAATGCATATGCATATGCATACAATGTACATACATACTTACATGCATACATAATGCACATGCATAGATACATACACACACACAAATACATACACACATAGACACATACACACACATGAACACATACATACTCATAGATACACACACATACACATAGACACACACACATACACACATAATGATGCATACACACACATACACATGCATACACACATACAGACACATGTGCACACACATTCACACACACATTCACACACATATATGCATACACACACATACACATACATGCATACATATTGCATATGCATATGCATACACACACACATATGCATACATACATACTTACATGCATATGCATACACACACACATATGCATACATAATGCATATGCATATGCATACATAATGCATATGCATAAGCATACATAATGCATATTCATACATAATGCATATGCATACATAATGCATATGCATACATAATGCATATGCATACATAATGCATATGCATACATAATGCATATGCATACATAATGCATATGCATACATAATGCATATGCATATGCATACATAATGCATATGCATATGCATACATACATACTTATATGCATACATAATGCACATGCTTACATACACTGTCATAATGTATACACACACACATACACACATGGACACATACACACATAATGATGCATACACACACATACATATGCATACACACACATATGCATACATACATGCATACACATACACACACATAGATACATACATACACATAAATACATACACACTCATAGACACACACACATACACATAGACACACACACATACACACACACATACACACATAGACACATACACGTAATGATGCATACACACATACACATGCATACATAGACACACATAATGATGCATACACACACATACATATGCATACACACACATATGCATACATACATGCATACACATACACACATAGACACATACACACACATAGATACATACATACACAAACACAAACACACTCATAAACAAACACACATACACATAGACACACACACATAGACACATGCACATGTAATGATGCATACACACATACACATGCATACATAGACACACATAATGATGCATACACACACATACATATGCATACACACACATATGCATACATACATGCATACACATACACACATAGATACATACACACACATAGATACATACATATACATAAACACATACACACTCATAGACACACACACATACACATAGACAACACACACATATACACATAGACACATACACACATAATGATGCATACACACACATACACATGCATACACACATATATGCATACATACATGCATACACATACACACATAGACACATACACACACATAGATACATACACACACATACACATGCATACACACATACAAACACATAGACACACACACATAGACACATACACACGTAATGATGCATACACACATACACATGCATACATAGACACACATAATGATGCATACACACACATACATATGCATACACACACATATGCATACATACATGCATACACATACACACATAGACACATACACACACATAGATACATAGATATACATAAACACATACACACTCATATATACACACACATACACATAGACAACACACACATATACATACACACATACACACATAGACACATACACACATAATGATGCATACACATGCATACACACATATATGCATACATACATGCATACTGTTAGCCCACAATATGGTTGATTTTTATGCACTAATGTGGTTCTATGTGGCAGGAAAATACATTTGATTTCAGGTACTTGCAGAGATAATCAATGGATGAAAAGTATTTGCAACTACATGACGCCATCATGATCAGAATGGATCGGGAACTTGGTACTGCTGTTGGAAATGCATTGATAGACATGTATGTCAAGTGTGGCTTGATCAGAAAAGCACCCGAAGTCTTCGATAGGCTGCTGAATCAGGATGTGGTGTCATGGAATGCCCGGTTTGCAGGATATGTAGAACATGATCATGCTGATAACGCTCTTGCTTGCTATGAGCAGATGAAAAATTGCTCCTAATGAAGTCACATATGTTTGTGTTTTGAAAGCCTATGCTGTTCAAGGAGCTGTTCACATGGGTATAGAGTTGCATGCAGGTATTGAAAGACAAGGATTTGCAACAAGGACCTTATTTTTGGGAAGTGCCTTGAACAGTATGTATGCAAATTTATTTTTGGTATCAAAAGCTCAAGATGTTTTTGATAAGCTGTCAAGTCAAGACTTGGTCACATGGGTCTCTCTCATTTTGGGTTATGCTGAGAAAGGATATCCACATTTATTAGGCCCGCATCGGGAAGTTTTTTGGCACCGATGTACAGATAAGAGGGGGCGGCTGGCATTTTTTTAGGGAGGTTTTTTCGGTGGCCACAAAAAAAGGAAGGGCATTCGGAGGAGAGTGCTCTCTCTCAGTCTTTTTTCGGATTTTTCGAGGTCTCCTTGAAAAAGGGAGGCAGTTGTGGTGCTGCTATGGGGGGGGGGATGTGTGCAAACTTGCCGGGGCAGATCTCTATACTCTTGCTGCAGTCGTGGGATCTCTTGTTGTTGCAGGAGGCATCTACTATCTTGTTTTCGTATTCGGTCCTGCAGAAACGAAGGGTAAATCTGCAGTAGACTTGGGAGGGGGATCCCTTAACCGCGGAGAGGTTGCAGATAATTACAAGGCTTACGCTGATTTCTTCAAGAAGCCTAAGGAAATCGAAAATGCAAAACAGGTCCCTAAGCTTCTGGATACCTTTTACAACCTGGTAACCGATATCTACGAATGGGGATGGGGACAGAGTTTTCATTTTTCACCAGCAATCGCAGGAAAATCTCATCGTGAGGAAACCAGGCTTCATGAAGAGCGCGTAGCGGATCTACTTCACGCAAAGCCGAATGACAAGATTCTGGATGCAGGATGTGGTGTGGGGGGGCCCTATGCGTGCTATTGCAGCTTACTCTAAGGCCAATGTGGTGGGTATTACTATCAACGACTACCAAGTAGCACGAGCCAGAAGTCACAACAAGAAGGCTGGCCTTGATAATCTATGTGAAGTTATATGTGGTAATTTCTTGAACATGCCCTTTCCTGACAATTCTTTTGATGGTGCCTATTCAATTTAAGCTACATGCCATGCTCCACAACTGCAAGATGTATACGCAGAGATCTATCGTGTGCTCAAGCCTGGCAAGCTCTATGTCACGTATGAATGGGTCACGACACCATTGTACAGGGCTGATGACCCAGAGCATGTGGAGATCATTCATGGGATCGAACACGGTGATGCTTTGCCAGGTCTTCGGAGCTACTCCCAAATAGTCGAAATTGCAAAGGAAGTGGGGTTTGAAGTGTTGGAAGAGAGAGATTTAGCTTTACCACCTGCTTTGCCATGGTGGAAGAGGCTGAAGATGGGCAGGATAGCTTACTACCGAAACCATTTAGTGATTGCACTTCTGTCATTTCTTGGTGTTGCTCCTCAAGGTGTGGTCGATGTACACGAAATGCTTTTTAAAACTGCTGACTTTCTTTCAAGAGGGGGTGAGACGGGTATTTTCACTCCAATGCATTTATTCGTTTGCCGCAAGCCAGAGGTAACACAGTGATTTCCTGGAGTGAAATGGGCAGTGCATCCGCTCATAATGAGATGCTTTTGGGAAGTATTGATAGTTGAAGGGCTTGCTTTTGTTTGAACCATGCAGCCAGATGCTTTCTGACCTGCGTATGTTTTCAGTGCACCATGTAACAATCATGCAGGTTGCTCTTTTTATGTCTCTTGAACGTTTTAGCATCTTCGGGTTTGTACTCTTCTAAATGGAGCTTCTATTATTCTCATTCTTGTTGTTCAACCATTGTAGGAATTCAAGCCTCTGGCTACCTTGAGTTTAATAAGAGTTTTGACCTTTGTACTGACAACTTTTACTTATGAGGTTGGCCATGCTGCGAGGGATTTAAACCGAATAAAGTCTCGTAAAACCACTTTTTCCTGCGGCATTAAGAACCTTTCATTTGGTGCGTTTGCCAGAGTGCTACGAGTTCGCTTGGTGCCCCAATCGTGTGGCACAGCCAAGTCGATCCCAAATCTGCTTTGATCTTCATTAGAGAAATGGCTTAACAAAGGCAAGCCTGTGGTTTTGAGAAGACCAACATGAGGCAAATGAATTCTGGACGAAATAGGAGATGCATATATTCTCATTCGACCATGAGAGATCATGCGAACCGAGGGTGGCGATTTGGCCCGATATCAAATTATGTGAGATGCTGGTGTTGCGAGCAGATTGGGCATATAGCCAAATATTGCCCTCGTGTATGCACCCCGTTGGATTTTGTCCCCACATGTGAGGACTGCAGGAAAAAGAGACTATGCGAGCACGTGTGTGGCTCAAAAGAGGTGACCGGCGTAAAGGTCGCAACGAATCAATCGGATAGGTGTTTATCCTCTTTGTATGTGGAAGTTGACATGAGTGGAGCTGCCACGTCGATGGAGACCGCAAGAGTGAATAGGGATATAGATAGGGAATCCGAGAATCAAGCCTTGATGGACCTCGTAAAGAGCTTGGAATGTCAAGTCAATTTGCTTCGGGTAGAGCGAGATAACGAGAGGATCAAAATAGAGAAATTAGTGGAAAATCAAGAGAAAATGGCCGAGGTCCTAGGAACTTGGGAAAAGCAAGTACGAATGTTGAAAAATGGAAACAAGGAGTGGAAAAGAGTAAATAAAAGCTGGAGGCAAGATCTTGTAAATCCCGAGAGTGAAAACATGGTCTGGGACTTGAGATCCGGCTTGATGGTAGCCGACTGCTTTGGAGTTGCGATCGAAGGAGAGCTCTCAAGAGACGAGGATGATCTAATGAGGAGAGTCGAAGGAATGGAGCATGAAATCGAGAAGGTACAAAGCATAATCCGTCGATATAGTGATCAAGCGGGTAAGGCATGTGACGAGTTCCACCTGGAGTTAGAAAGAATGAAGAGTGCCCAAGCAAAGAGTGATGAGAAAGTGAGACGTGTAGAGAAAGAGAATGCAAAGCTGAGTAGCAAGCTCGGTAGGTGGATGAATCGGAAAGACGATGAGATGCGAGTACAGGTAGAGGACCCGAAAGCAGGAAAAATGGAGGAAGAGCTGAAAGCGGTGTTGGATAGGTTGGATGCATTCGGAACGGAGTTAGAAAAAATGAAGAATGAATTGTTGAAGAAGGTAGATGATCTAAATGAAGAAAATATGAGTAGGATTTGGGAGGAAAGATCGATTAGAGAGGAAGTCGAGAAGTTGACTGTTCGAGTTGAGAAGAGGGAGGATGTTCCCCTCGAATCTGCAAAAAGGGTGAGAGAGGATAAAGAGATGGAGCAAATATGGAATCGGTTCCGAGGCATCGACTATGACTTGTTCCAATATCAGAGTGATATTGAGCACAACAAACAAGGATTAAGGGACTTAGCGGCGAGGCTTGAATCATTGAGGAGCACAATGAGCAATAATAATTTTTCAGGTCATTTGTCGAATCATGTGGAATCTCTGCGAGGCAGAGGTTGGAGATGAAAAAAATAGACGAGGCAATGGATGTCGGTGAGGACGGTTGTAGTCTGATTAGGGTTTGCTTTGCGGATTACGAGTCTGAGATGTGAGGACGGATGGACCAAGTCTGTTGTACACTTAGGACTGAAGTGACATTTCAGAGGTTTCAGGTCGACGAGGTGATTAGTATGTGCGGGTTTTGCGAGGACGGGTTGACCATGGCATTAGTGGCTGGATTTTGGCTTGAGTGGTAGCAAAGAGGAGATATGTCTCATCGGGATGTCCACGGGGGGATATATGTATGTGTGTTGTGATTGGTTGGGTTGGGAAAAGATCCTTTCTTTTGTCTCCTAATTCTCGAGATGCGGGAATGAAAAGAAAATGAGAAAAATATATGTTTGTGTATGTGTGAGTGTGGCTACGCGCCTATGTGGGCCGATAGGTGGGTGGACCCACTTTGACCAGGTGGTCAAAGCCACGAACCGACGTCGGTTTCGCACAGGGCTAGCTGTCTGTGTGTCGCGCGCTTCGTTGGGTTGGTAGATGGGTGGAACAAACTCGATCGGGTGGTCGAGTCCACGAGTCGCATCCAGCTTCGGCGTAGGCCGGCAAGTGTGAGTAAATATGGAAAAAAAAATGATGAAAAAATTGTGAAAAATAATAATAATAAATGAATGAGACAAATTCCTCGCTCGAGGGGGGACATAAGAGAGGTGAGAGAGCATGATGCTCGGATGGGAATATCTGTGTTTGTGTTGTGGGGATTTGGGTTATGTGTGGGCTCCCGATGAAACATGTCAAATTGAAGCTTAAGCTCGGCTAGGGTTTTGGTTGCGATGTGTCTATGGAAAGCTTGGACTTGAGGGATCCAATCGTGCTAGTTGCATTGTTTGTCTGCAAACCTTCCGGAAGTGTTCAATTTGGCTCTTAGGTGGTATGACAACTTGAGAAGTCCTGAATCGCGTCGACGATGAGTGATCTTGTTAGAGTGAGCTCGTGTTAGGCTTGAGTGGTCTTTGTCGTGTGTCCATCAATCTAGGAGTGGTGTGGTGGTGACCTAGCATAGAATTTAGTTGAAAAGCCAAAAAAGAACAAAGAGTCGATGAAAAGAAAAGCGGGTAGTGGAAACCCTAGGTAGAAGGGGAATGGAAAATCGGCAAGAGAACTCAGTTAGAAATGAGAAAAAGAAATCAGGAAAGCGATTGTATGGCCAAGAAGACTATAAAAAATGGAAGTGAGGAATGGTTTTGATTATATATGGTGTGTGTGGAAAGTGTGTTGAGTATGCATGTGGAACAAAGATTTGTGATGTGTTGAATGAACAGTCGAGAAGAGTGACGAGAGGGAATGTGGATGGGCTTTTTGCTTGCATGTGTGTTGTGTGTGACGAGAATGCATGAGTGATGCTGGATCATGATGTGTCTGCTGAGTATATATGTGTGATGTGGATGAAGGATATGATTGTCTTTTCATTTTGGTTGTACATATTGTGATTTGATGAAAAATGGTCTAATGTTTTGGTGAGTTTGTAGACAGGTGGACATGATAGGTGAAGATGCGAAATGGCATACAAAGTTGGTAGGGGAAGTGACTGATTTTTTTATGACTAATGGATGTTGGTTTAGTGTGGTTGCAGGTACGCCAGTGGAAAGACATAGAATAAGTACGAGTTATGTGAATGTGCATTGATGTATTGTCGATGATTTGAATGATTTGAGCGCAGGAACATATTTGGCTCGTCGAGGACGACTTCGCAATTAAGAAGAGGGGAGTATGTTAGCCCACAATATGGTTGATTTTTATGCACTAATGTGGTTCTATGTGGCAGGAAAATACATTTGATTTCAGGTACTTGCAGAGATAATCAATGGATGAAAAGTATTTGCAACTACATGATGCCATCATGATCAGAATGGATCGGGAACTTGGTACTGCTGTTGGAAATGCATTGATAGACATGTATGTCAAGTGTGGCTTGATCAGAAAAGCACCCGAAGTCTTCAATAGGCTGCTGAATCAGGATGTGGTGTCATGGAATGCCCGGTTTGCAGGATATGTAGAACATGATCATGCTGATAACGCTCTTGCTTGCTATGAGCAGATGAAAAATTGCTCCTAATGAAGTCACATATGTTTGTGTTTTGAAAGCCTATGCTGTTCAAGGAGCTGTTCACATGGGTATAGAGTTGCATGCAGGTATTGAAAGACAAGGATTTGCAACAAGGACCTTATTTTTGGGAAGTGCCTTGAACAGTATGTATGCAAATTTATTTTTGGTATCAAAAGCTCAAGATGTTTTTGATAAGCTGTCAAGTCAAGACTTGGTCACATGGGTCTCTCTCATTTTGGGTTATGCTGAGAAAGGATATCCACATTTATTAGGCCCGCATCGGGAAGTTTTTTGGCACCGATGTACAGATAAGAGGGGGCGGCTGGCATTTTTTTAGGGAGGTTTTTTCGGTGGCCACAAAAAAAGGAAGGGCATTCGGAGGAGAGTGCTCTCTCTCAATCTTTTTTCGGATTTTTTGAGGTCGCCTTGAAAAAGGGAGGCAGTTGTGGTGCTGCTATGGGGGGGGGGATGTGTGCAAACTTGCCGGGGCAGATCTCTATACTCTTGCTGCAGTCGTGGGATCTCTTGTTGTTGCAGGAGGCATCTACTATCTTGTTTTCGTATTCGGTCCTGCAGAAACGAAGGGTAAATCTGCAGTAGAGTTGGGAGGGGGATTTCTTAACCGCGGAGAGGTTGCAGATAATTACAAGGCTTACGCTGATTTCTTCAAGAAGCCTAAGGAAATCGAAAATGCAAAACAGGTCCCTAAGCTTGTGGATACCTTTTACAACCTGGTAACCGATATCTACGAATGGGGATGGGGACAGAGTTTTCATTTTTCACCAGCAATCGCAGGAAAATCTCATCGTGAGGAAACCAGGCTTCATGAAGAGCGCGTAGCGGATCTACTTCACGCAAAGCCGAATGACAAGATTCTGGATGCAGGATGTGGTGTGGGGGGGCCCTATGCGTGCTATTGCAGCTTACTCTAAGGCCAATGTGGTGGGTATTACTATCAACGACTACCAAGTAGCACGAGCCAGAAGTCACAACAAGAAGGCTGGCCTTGATAATCTATGTGAAGTTATATGTGGTAATTTCTTGAACATGCCCTTTCCTGACAATTCTTTTGATGGTGCCTATTCAATTTAAGCTACATGCCATGCTCCACAACTGCAAGATGTATACGCAGAGATCTATCGTGTGCTCAAGCCTGGCAAGCTCTATGTCACGTATGAATGGGTCACGACACCATTGTACAGGGCTGATGACCCAGAGCATGTGGAGATCATTCATGGGATCGAACACGGTGATGCTTTGCCAGGTCTTCGGAGCTACTCCCAAATAGTCGAAATTGCAAAGGAAGTGGGGTTTGAAGTGTTGGAAGAGAGAGATTTAGCTTTACCACCTGCTTTGCCATGGTGGAAGAGGCTGAAGATGGGCAGGATAGCTTACTACCGAAACCATTTAGTGATTGCACTTCTGTCATTTCTTGGTGTTGCTCCTCAAGGTGTGGTCGATGTACACGAAATGCTTTTTAAAACTGCTGACTTTCTTTCAAGAGGGGGTGAGACGGGTATTTTCACTCCAATGCATTTATTCGTTTGCCGCAAGCCAGAGGTAACACAGTGATTTCCTGGAGTGAAATGGGCAGTGCATCCGCTCATAATGAGATGCTTTTGGGAAGTATTGATAGTTGAAGGGCTTGCTTTTGTTTGAACCATGCAGCCAGATGCTTTCTGACCTGCGTATGTTTTCAGTGCACCATGTAACAATCATGCAGGTTGCTCTTTTTATGTCTCTTGAACGTTTTAGCATCTTCGGGTTTGTACTCTTCTAAATGGAGCTTCTATTATTCTCATTCTTGTTGTTCAACCATTGTAGGAATTCAAGCCTCTGGCTACCTTGAGTTTAATAAGAGTTTTTACCTTTGTACTGACAACTTTTACTTATGAGGTTGGCCATGCTGCGAGGGATTTAAACCGAATAAAGTCTCGTAAAACCACTTTTTCCTGTGGCATTAAGAACCTTTCACATACACATACACACATAGACACATACACACACATAGATACATACATACACATAAACACATACACACTCATAGACACACACACATACACATAGACACACACACACACATATACACACACACATATACACACACACAAACACACATAGACACTTACACACATAATGATGCATACACACACATACACATGCATACACACATACAAACACATATACACACACACATACACACATAGACACATACACACGTAATGATGCATACACACATACACATGCATACATAGACACACATAATGATGCATACACACACATACATATGCATACACACACATATGTATACATACATGCATACACATACACACATAGACACATACACACACATAGATACATACATATACATAAACACATACACACTCATAGACACACATACATACACATAGACAACACACACATATACATACACACATACACACATAGACACATACACACATAGACACATACACACATAATGATGCATACACACACATACACATGCATAAACACATATATGCATACATACATGCATACACATACACACATAGACACATACACACACATAGATACATACATACACATAAACACATACACACTCATAGACACACACACATACACATAGACACACACACACACATATACACACACACAAACACACATAGACACTTACACACATAATGATGCATACACACACATACACATGCATACACACACATACACTTATATATATTGATTTCTAACCATTTTGTTTTATATGTTAGGTATTATGGATCCCAGTAGAGAGAGAAAGGTGAAACTCACTCTCATAAAAAGTCTTATGAGAGCAAGAGTTCCGTTAGATACTCTAGGGGCCATAATGCGGGACTACGCAGAGATGTCTGATGAGGAGCTAGATTATACGATCCAGATGCTTACGCGATCAGACGAGGGCTCTTCTGCGGCTCCACACGCAGGAAGAGAGCTATCTGCTCATAGGTATGTTTTTTTTCATAAACTTTTTTAATGATATTATAACACATATTTTTATTTATTTCTATCTATCTATTTTCAGGACACCTATCCACCTCCAGCACGTGATAGTAGAGCAGAGACGTTGCCTATGAGGACATGCATAGGCACGTTAGGACTAGAGTGCGACATAGAGCCAGAGGGGAATATTGTATACATAGGAAATGGATTGGAGTTCAAGAGGAGAATGCGCGCACTATGTGACTCTTACCTGCGCTTTATCCACTTACCGTGGAAGTAAGTAAAAGTTTTACATATAAATTGAAATATATATCTTATGTTTTATTTATATTATGTTTTTTATTTTTGTAGTGAGCATGATGAGAGGGATAAAAAGTACGTGCTTGGTTCACTTGAGATGGAGTTTGGGACAGGGTGGTCTCTTAAATGGTGTTTAAAGGAGATGCGGACACTTATGGCTCATCGTCGCGACAATGCACGGTATGTATGTATATGAGAGAGAGAGAGAGAACACTAATCTCGATATTAGGGTTTTGAAATCCCTAATTTAAAAACTCTAATTCAACCTTTTAGCCATATGTTTGAAGTATATGTACACCTCCGACGTCCTACTAGAGAGATGTCTCTCCTCCCAACCTTATGCCTCTATATATAGCTACTCGAATCAATGAGGATCATAATATATGTAAAGATATATACACATCATGTAGATAGGATACATAAATATAAAATGGAGTAGATATATTATGCATCACACATACATGCCTAAATGCACACATAAGTATATATATACATACTAACATATTTACATATACATATTTACACATACATGTACATGCCTACATGCACACATAAACATATATATACATGCATACATATTTACATGTACATATTTACACATAGACACATATACATATATACATGTACACAATTATAAACACTTGCATATATTACGTACATGAATACATGAATATTTTACATAAATGCATATGCATATATACACATATGCATATTTAACACATGTATACATATATCACACACATGGAAACACATACATATACATGAAATACATATATATGCATACTAACATATGTATACATATAATACACATGAATACACACACATATGCATACATACATGATAAAAATTTACTCCTCGAAGATAAAGCTATATATAAAATAATTAGGCATACTCCCGAGCTTCATGTTCTAACTTAGAAGAACATGATTTTATCTCTCTAGTAGGATTCATCGTTATTCAAGTTAATAAAAAAAACCTATTATCTGATATCCATTCAGAAGCTTCAAGTTACTATCTAATCTGCTCATATGTTTTCATGATTGCCATCATTTTGGTAAGAAATCATTATAGTCTCATCTTCATTATCCTTATTGATTTCATTTATTTCTTCTATTGTTAAATCTATGTTCTCATGAATCACATCATCTATTGGTGGATTAATATCTATTTCTGGTAATTCCTCTTCCTCATCAGTAGAATCAGCATGTAGAGAATTATCCTCTTCATCAAAAAAATTAGTATCATTATCACATATAATGAGTCTAATTTCTATTCCAGATGTTGATGTATCAGTATCTGATGTTGAATCATCAAGAGGACTTTCTTCAATCTCTCTAACAATAAACTGTTCAAACAATGACCTACCTCTAGGTTGCACATGAATGACTTGCCACCAAGGATGAGCATCTGGGTTTTTATAAAAAAATGCTTGTTCAATATGCCTATGAAGAATATATGGTTCTTTAGTAGATCGCATTACCTTGGAAGAATCAATTGCCCAAAACCCAGATAATTCCTTTCTTATTGTAGAATTACTACCTTTATACTCCGCTCGATACCAGTCAACCTTCAAAATGACCTATCAAAATATATAACAACAAAAACGTCCCATTATTAGGTGCTTAAAAAAATAACTCTCTAAAAAATATATATAAACTTTTTTCTACTTGTTTGAATGATAATAACCTGTAAGTTTATCAAAAAAAGATATATTAAAAAAGGTAAATAAATATATATACATATATACATGCAGGTTTTTATTATTACTTTAGATAAGGTAAGAACAAGAATTTGAATTGAATAGATACTTTTTGTCCGCGCATCTTTTAAAACCATTAATGCATCTTTCAAAATATTTATGCAAAAATTGGATGGCAGGATACGATTGTTTGTTTTGGATGATATGAAGTATGTACCTTCATTGAATGATTTGTCGATTCACACTTTCAAACTGAACATATGTGTGAATCGACAAATCATTCATATCCTCCAAAACAAACAATCATATCCCGCCATCCAAAAAATCGTATCCTGTCAATTCACACATATGTTCATATAATGGTGACCTGGATGAATCGCATGCATAGAGGTTACTCAAGATAGAGCAGGATTTCTCGGGTATGCAGTAGACCTCTTGCATGTCAATGATGAGCATCTGAACTTTAGGATACAAAGTGGACTACTCCATTATAATCAGATTGTTGTCTCTTGAGTAACCTCTGTGCATGCGACTCATCCAGGTCACCATTGCGAATATTTGGAAAGATGCATTTATAGCTTTAAAAGGTGCGCGGACAAAAAGTTTCCATTCAATTCAAGTTCTTGTTCTTACCTTATGCATATATATATATAAATAGATAGAAAATTGAAATTTATAGCTTAATAGTGTCGAAACAGATACATTACTCCATCCAAAACGATTTTGAAGGATGAGAATAAGTAAGCTCGCATTTAGTCGTGTCAAACGACTTCCTTCATATACATGCTTTAGACATTCCTCTCGAAGATATTTCTCATTTTTAGAAATATCCATGCTCTCACTGTCATTTTGATACCAATCCTCAATAAAATCTGCCATGCCATCATCTTCATCATTGTCACACAAATCTTGTACTTTATCATCTTTTGAATATAGATCTTTCAACTTTGCATATTGCACAGGATTAGTTTTGTGTAGCCTCCTCATGGAAGCTTCTGATAAATGAGGTCTTACTGGTAATTATGAATACTGTGGACGAATATCATCAACATCATACATTGGAATCTACACATATAAATAAAACTCATTAGTATTCCATAAATGAATAAAAATTAAACTTCAAATATAAAATTAAGTATGTAACTTATTAAATATGGATAGAAAATTTTTATTCTCTCTAGCTAAAAGGTGCTCTTGGAGGTCTACGCCATCCATAATTCACTAATAGTTCATCACCAGCATGTAATGTAGTAATAGCATTGACAACTATGTATCTTGATACATCTCTACTCATGTATGGTGATTCATGACTATTTTCACGCTCCTCAAATGTGCAATTAGTCCTTGAACTATTATGTAACCCTCGACTACTATTTATTAAACCTACTATATTTCCATGTGTGTAAGGTCTTCCATCAATATATAATCTTTCATTTTTTGCATGTAAAATCCTTCTACTAGTAAGGGATGCTGCGTTCAAGCATATTCCATAAGTACTCATGCTTTGAACATAACGTGAAAGTCGATACCAATCTCCCCATCCATATATAGGACCACAAAATGACATAAGAGTGACTTCAGAGTTCGGAGGCACATACAAATCCTCTACAATAAAGAGACCACGACCAGCATTAGTAATAGTGGATGGAGCAATCATATAGCGATTACCCCAAAAGTTGAAAACCTCTCCATCTAAAGGAAGTGGTCCTCTATTCCATCCTCCATATCTTCTTCTATCATATGTTTGTACTAAAGAACGATCACGAGCTGGCAATGGATAATCTCCAGCCGTTTCATTCTCTAAACCAGGAGGTAGAGGATTTCTAGAAACCTCTGCTTGTAATTGATGAACAACAATTCCATGACGTGTACGAGGTATATTAACATTATGAGAAAAATCATCATCATCATCATCATCGAGCAAGTATTCCTGTATATCAATAATAATTTGATTTTATACATGGTTTTTAAATAAAATAATGACATTAATATATATAGAAAATACATACCCAAGCATTATCACGTTGACTAGGTGATGGTGTACGCTCAAAAGTACCATACTCTGCCTCATGTTGATTACATTCCAATCGTGGTCTTCGATACGTGCCATAACAAGAGTTACACCAACATATAATATGCTCTTGATAATAAAATTCATCATAATTCCTATCAGAGGACCCATGTGAAGTCGTTGCATGGGTAGGAGGTGGTGGAGTACCCTCTGATTGATCTGAATCTGCACATCATAAGAAACATAAAAAAAAATATAAGTTATGTATCCATCAAATATAGTTAAAATTAAATATTTCATATACTTACAGTATAAAGTCGTTGCACGATGAGGAGACGGTGGTGGAGTTCCATCTGATTGATCAGAATCTACAAATAATGGTATTTGATATTAATAATTTGATTATCTACATAAATAAAAAATTCACATATACATATTTACACATACACACATATTCACATATACACATTTACACATACACACATATTCACATATACACAACTACATATTATTGTGGGATAAATGCATGTATTTTGTATGAATGAGTGTATATGACGCAAGTTGCAATTTTATAGCGACGAAATTCTGTCGCCTTAACCGTCGCTATATGCCCGTATTCCTTGTAGTGTAACCCTTTTGGTTTTATTCATATCCAATGAATATACACTCTAATCTGTGAGGGAATATGTGCATAAGCAATGGACCCAAATATTTTGCAATGTATAGTCTATAACCCTTTTGTTTCAGCTTTAGGGTCAAGCTTCTCTCTAATTTGTGAGGGAATATGTGCATAAGCAATGGACCCAAATATTTTGCAATGATCCAATGAGGTTCTCCTACCATTCCATGCTTCATAGGGGTGTCATTCCACCGAAGGATTTGGATGGGAGCCTGTTAACCAAGCAAGTGGCTATGGAATCAACCTCTCTGTATAGGTAATTAGTTAGCTTCTTCTCATTCAACATTGACCTAGTAGCTTCAACTATTAATCTGATCCTTCTCTCTACCACTCCATTCGATTCAGTAGTATATCTTGTTGTGACTTCTCTCTTTATACCTCTGTCCTGTAACAATAAATCAAATTCATGTGAAAAGTACTCACCACCTCCATCAGATCTGATCCTCTTGAAACTTGTACATGTTTGGTTCTCAACTAATGACAAATACTTTTTGAAACATGTAGATACTTCATCCTTTGATGGATCTTTGCTAGGAACCCACACATCAGTGTGTACAAGCTCCAAGTATTCTTCATACATGTACCCCTTTCTATTGAATGGTTGCGTGTGAGCTTTGCCGAATTGGCATGCTCCACATTTGTATATCATATGTTGCTTGGAAACATTTGGGATGCCAAGCACACTCTGATCCTTGCATATTTGTTTTAATGTTCTTTCTCCTATATGTCCTAGCCTTTTTTGCCATATCTCTAGCTCAGATAGGGTTTGATCTTTGTAATTGAAAAGTGTTATGTTTTTGTTGTCTTCAATCTCAAATGTAAATAATCTATAACATTTCTCACCTTTAGCAATCCTTTTGAAGCCTTGTTGAGGGTCTTCCACATATGCTCCATGCCTAGTGAATTTGACTTGTAAGCCTTTCTCAACAATCTGTCCAACACTAGTTAGGTTTTTGGTGATAGTTGGCACATTCAAAACCTTACTTAAGAGGTTCATGTTACCATCAAAGGTCTTGACATTTCCAATTTTCTTGACTGAATGTTTAGTGTCATCACTTGTCTATACTTCATGCTTCCCTTTGGGTTCTTTAGGTTTAGATAGAAATGCTACATTTCCAACCACATGATTGGAATAACCTATATCAATGTAGAAAAGATGCTCATCATCTTTACCTTGTTTGGATGTCATATTCATGATGAGTAGAGAATCCTCTTGGTCTTCTATGTAGTTGTTATAATCTCTTCTTCCTCTGAAACCTCCTTGATAATTGTTGTTGTTGTAGCCTTGATTGTAGTTATGATTGTAGTTGCTTCCTCCATTGTTGTACCTGCCTCTGTCGTGTCCATAGTTGCCTCTGTGGAATCCTCTTTCCCTTTGATTCCTTGTGTTCTTGAAGCATTCTTCTGTGGTGTGGTTGGTAAGGCCACAAATGTTGCAAGGTGGAGTGTTGTAGGATCTCCCCCTGCCTTGCTTTCCTCCTCTCCCCCTTCCTCTAGCACTTCTTCCTCTACCTGTGTAGTTAGCTTGAGAGATACTAGCCTCTTCTTCATTCTTCCTGATTTTATCTTTATCCTTACTTTCATTCTTATATGTATAAAGGGCAGAAGATTGGTTACCTCTAGAGTTGTCACCATTCTTGTTGAGCTTTGTCTCCTGGGTGAAGAGTTGCCCCATCAAGGTGTTGAGGTCAGGTATTTGCATATCCATGTAAAGATCCATTGCTGTGGTGAAGGACTCCCACTTTTCATCAACTTTGATGCCATTGATGATCTACCTTACTATGTATTCTTCTTCTATCTCCTCTCCAATGCTTGCAAGCTGGTCAGTCACATCCTTCATCTTGGTTACATAATCAGCCACACCTTGCTTTGGTTGCTTCTTTAGAGTTGTAAACTCCATCCATAGCTAGTTCTTCCTAGCTCTTGTATTTGATGAGAAATCTTCCCAAGTCTCTTGCGAGGTCTTGCAATACCTAATGTGAGGCAATAAGAAATCAGATATTGATTTTAGTAGATAAGATCTGGAAAGAGCATCCTTTGCACACCATGTGGTCAACCTTTCTTGCTCTTCCCTTATGGGTTCATGCTTGCTTCTGAATGTTGCCATCTCTTCATCTCCTAAGATGTATCCACATAGACTTACCCCTTGAAGGTAGGCTTGTATTCTTAGTGACCATGCTGAGTAGTTTCTCCTATTCAATTTGTCAATGAAGGATGAAAATCCATCTCCCATCTTGCTTGTTGTTGCTCTAATACCACTGTTGGAAGAGATGGTGGATAGTCTTCAGAGATGAAGTGGTGCTGCTTGAACTTGCTTCACACCTGCCAAGAATAGTTGTTAGAGAGTGTAGTGGGACTCTTTAGCTAGCTAATGATCATAAATAGTCACATATGATGTTTGGAATATGATCTACTAATCAATGGATCAAAACAGATAGGTAGGAAATTGATCCAAGACCAAAAAACTTGCTATTCTTGTTTCTACACCTATTCAATATATTGAATAGTTCTCTAAGCACAGTAGCAATTAGCTTAATTCTTTTCGGTGATGTCTAATTAGATTAGATAGCTACTAATCATGAGTGATTTCGTCAAAAATGATGAACTACATGGTGAGTATGATGTTTAGCAAATCACAGGACATGCTCGACATTTTTGGGGTGCATCAATCAATAGACCAGAGAGCAATGAAATGCTAATATCTCACGATTCAGATCAGCAATGATAATGAGATTTTCTATTAATATAGTAGATAGTATACTGAATATATCATGCTTTATATCACTGCAAATGATCAATCATACACTAAGAATAAGCACTGAGAAGATCACTGTACTGATGTAGTCATGGCAAGGAAGTGAACTAAAGATATAATGAAATGTATGTATTAAACAATGTACAAATACAATGTCATTGGCAGTAATCAATTGCTCAATGTGTGAAGTATGAATGAGCTATAGAGTGAGCTCTTCAAATCACAATGTGTCCGTTCTAAATGATCTCATGGAGTCAAGATAACATGAGGGTCTTTTGATCCTCCTTTTATAGCTAAGTTTGGAGCCAAGCTTTTGAATTCAAATTCAAAAGTTTACCTAAAAGTGAATCCTAAAGTATAGGATATATTCTCTCATTACTCAACTACCAAAATGATTCGAGATTTGATGCTTTCTAACTCCACATGCAAGTACTGCATTTTTACAAAAGTAAATTTTACAAGGGATTGATCATATCAGACTTCATGACCAACATGCCAATCATCAAAGTATGTGGGCTTGGATTCTCTTGCACCAATAGTAAGAGGTAGAGAAATCCCATAACATAAGCAAAGTACTAGGCTGATCAGAGGTCTAAATAACAGGGGAGTATTGATCAACTCCGATAGGGACCTCATATAATTCAAATGATAGAGAAAGTCGGCAATCACATGAGAAGAACTAGGACAATGGATGACATCCTATTTGAATTCTTGTAGTAATAAAACCCAACGAGCTAAGCAATCCCCCAAATTATGTTGTTGTATGAGATATGTAACCAGTGAGTGATCCACATGAAAAGTAAATTTCCTACCTAAAAGATAATGGTAAAATTTTTTGATGGAATAAATGAGACCCAAACATTCACATTCCATAACATAATAGTCCACTCAGTAGGGGCCAAAAAATGACTAGCATAATAAATTGGCATGTAACGTTTATTAGACACCTACATAAGAACACTACCATTGGTGATGTTAGAGGCATCCATGAACACATGGAAGGGAAGATCCCATTGAGGTGCTTGGACAATATGTGATTGTGTTAAGAGTTGTTTAAGGCATGTAAAACTGGTTTGACATTCGTCCATCCACTAGAAATTGCATGGGTCCATGGTGTTGAGGCGAGTAAGCAAAATGGTGAGATTGACAAGATAGCGTAGATGGCAACCATGCCAACATGTTTATCCTAGAAAGTGGACGCCTTTTGGGGATTTTGGTGGTGGAGCTTTCATGTTGTCGTAAGTTTTGGGGCACCAAAGTGACATATCTCTAGTCTTGGTTGTTTATCTACCATATACTTAGGGTAATGTTCTCCTGTCCGCAATACAAGCATACATTCATCAACACCTTTAATTCATGCTAGTCCCCATCAAGATCCCCAGTGTTAACCTCTCGTCCAATATCTGCCACAACTATCACTTAACAAGAATACAATTAAATATTTGTGCTTGAATATGCCATCATTACTTCTATAAATTGGATAGGTTGATAGAATTCTTGGCTAGAGGGTACTCCTATGCAGAGCCCTAAACTTTTCCTCTCATTTAAGCTATTTATCACACACTTCAGTTGCTGACAACAAGAATCATTAATAGGAAACAACGTCAGGATGCAGTTCACACTTAAAAACTTATTCTCAAGAAATTGAATTCAATAATATCCGAATTTATACTACTAATATTTGTTCACCATAGATTAACACTTGTTAATAAACATAAATAGAATAAGGTAGAATCAATCACTCAATGTGTCCAAAAATCTACGCTTGTGCTCAAAGCACCATCGATAGCTATGTGCTCTGCTTTGTATTCGTCACAGTGCAAAGTTAATATATTAAACTTATCGCTTTGAAGGGATCACATCCCTATATACAATGGTTTGTATATAAATGCTTGACTAAATATAATTATACAAACAAGCATTAATGTGCGGCCCTAATGGTCTCCATATCCTACACCAATCACGTACATGCATATAACTATTTTCCATACATCTTAGTTGACCTTCATATACAAAATCTTGGTCTATAAGATATCGAGTTGTTCCTTGATAAATCATCTTCTTGAGAGATCTAGACCAACACTCATCTAAAGATGGATCACACATTGGACATGTAGAATAACTTGAAATTCTTAGGCTTAAAACACTCACCATATCCAAACCAATCATGAATGGCACACCAAAACCTTGTATATTATCATCACGCTTTAGACCCGGTTGTGATGCATCTTGGATATCAATACCATCCCACAATTGAATGAGTTCTTCAACCGAAGTGCTATGTATACATCCATAGTTTTTTTTTAATGTAAAGGAAGTTCGGCATTAGCCTACTCTCCGGACTTGAATTAAATAAAGAAAAGTACAATAGAAGGGGACTAGTGCCCACGGGATCCCCCAAATCCCACAAAGCAGGGGAAGCTTTTACAGAGCTTAGATGGCATTACAAAGAAGGTTAATCACCCTCTCATCACCCTCATGAGGGGCCCACTTGGGTTTAAGCTTGTTATTGATCAAAAGGAGAACTCGATGATGCCTAAAAGGGGGGGGATTTCTTACAGTTGACAATCCTTTTGCCAAGGAGGAACTGTAACGATTTCTCAATTGACCACTCTTTGGGGGAGTCACTGAAGTTGAAAGCACATCTTTCCCGCCGGATTTTCCATAGGACCTCCCCTCTGATGGCATTCCAGAGAGTCACGGAGCAGCCAATCGCTTCTCCCAGCAAGATTTGCTGCCAACTGAGATGTTTCTGAAGTCTAATTTTCTTTCCAACTGTCTGCCAGAGTCTGTTGGAGTTGGGGCAGGTAAAGAAGATGTGTGAAACATCTTCGATAGACCGGTAGCAGCGTTTGCACCAGGGAGGAATCCCACAAAATTTGCTAGCTTTAAGGTTGGTCCAGATTCCATGATGAAGAATTTGCCATAAGAGGACAGGCTTTTTGATTTCTATGAGGGGGTGCCAGATAGCCATGAACTTCATGTCCCACCGAAGCCGCATCCATGACAAGCACCACTTCTTGTTGAGGTTAACCTGATAGTCAATCGTTTCTTTGATGTTCGGGATTTTTGATAGGCTAGTTTTCACTTCGTATTTACGAGGTTTTTACAATTAATGATAGTATCAAGTGGCCTATCTTATACATCCATAGTTTTCACTTCATATTTACGAGGTACAATTAATGATAGTATCAAGTGGCCTATCTTAAAAGCTAACCATGATAGAATGTTGTAATTCACAACAGATTGTGAGTGAATAGAGTGAATAGTCTACTAAGTAGTAACATGAATAATGATACATTTCAAGTTTCTTTTAGTGCAACATCAAACGCATCAAGACATGTTGGAATTGGAACTTCATTAGATTTTTTTTTTTCGTACAAAGATTTGATAAACTCTTTTCGTCTGAACGGATAAGATAATAAAAACTGTTCTACACTCAGTTTTCCAAAATGTTTTCTACAATCTACGGATATCTTTCAAAATAGATTGGAATTATTTTGATTTACATGGAAAGGATGTCGATAGGTCATGCACAAACCTATTCGCTCATGGTACTTCCACAGTGCATAGAACTGATTGTTGGAAATGCATAGCAAGACATCACCTAAACTTCACAAGTTGGGCTAACCACAAACATCATTCAATTATTCCAAGTTGGCATTGTCACTCCATTCATCATGACACCTTTTCCCCACATACGTGCACATACTCATACTCAACACACGCACATACATACATACACACACACATACACGTACATATACGTACGTATATATGCATGTCTGCATACATATATACACATAGCATACATACATCTACATGCACACAAAAATACAGACATTCATAAAAGCTGAAAATAATCATAGTTTGTACTCTAAACGGAATATTTATGCAAGAGATGCCCAATAATTTATTGATAATTAAGATCAGTTAACTCTATCCTAAGGTATATACATTATGGAAAAAAGATATGCACACGAGATAGGAGGTATATTTTCTAAGAGTGCACCATATATGTCCATCACCAAACCAGATTGCCTCTTGGTACTGGCTTATTGGCGCCCAAACAACTTAGGAGACTTTGCCTGTATGGCAAAAAGGTTTTCCTGCCGAGTTCTTGAGACTTAGCCTTTTGCTGTTTATAATGAGCTACATAGGAAAGCAAGGGTGAACGTGGAGAAGAGGGTGTGGAAACCCTGCTTGGTATTGATGGCTTTTGCGCTTTGGAGCTCACCTCAACAGGGTGTTTTGTATGAGTTGATCCATGCGTGGATTCCGAGTGTGGTGATGAAGACCTAGAAGGTTGCGAAGGCTGTAATTTAGCGTTGGTAAGTGTTGGCTGATTTGAATCTACATTGAGAGGGGGCGCCAAGTCGCTTGCCTCGGTGGAACAGGTGTGCTTGGAGCTGGAGAAGAAAGATTTGACAGAGAATTGAGCCCCTAGAGTCTTGTTGATGTAATGGGCATCTGCCTTCGAGCTAGGTACTGTCCTCCTCAGAAAATCCTTGAATGCCCACTTCTTAGCACTCTTCGAGGCAGACTTTTTCTCTGCTGGCTTGTTAGCATTGACAGGTCTTTCAATGGCTGAAGAGGAAGCCGATGCCGATGCCTGAAGGTGCGTGTAAGGTTCTGAATTGTTCGTGACAAGCTTGGGGGCTTCTTCCCAGGGTTCTTCGCAGACGCCCAGATGCTCCGCGTCCAGCAACGTGCCCTGACTCTTTGTTCGTCGATTGAAGCTGTTCTTCAATCGTAGATGCTGTCTCCCACGACCATCCAGGCTCATGGGTCTTTGATTATGGACTCTGAGTGGTCCTAGGTCTGCTTGATGGCAGCCGCTTTCGCACTCTCGCAGTTCTTGGAAAATCAACTGCCCGACGGAGGTCGTGGGCGGAGGGGGTAAGCCGTGCTGCTCCAATGAAGAACAGAATTCAATGGCTTCTTCGCAGTCGTTGACAGCAGTCTGCGGCACATCAGGACATATGCCATCTTGCCTGCATACCACGGACGGAAAAGAGATCGTCTGTTCGTCGTTGGTATGAAACGAAGAAGAAGAGTCCGACACAGCCCAACGGTCTCTGGCGTGAGAAGAGGAGGCAAATCTGGGTGAAACGGGCGGGTCGTGGTCACTCGCAAGGGCGAACACCGAATCGAACTGAAACTCGGCATCGGCGATCCCCTCTGGAGACGAATGGCTAGTAGCCTTCCAATTGGGCGACGCAGGGGAGATGGCTGATCTAATCTCCTCGCCATCATAGGGAGGCGAGTCCAGGATCGTCCAAACTGATTCGGGGTGGCGCTCTGCCTCTGGAAAGCGGCGAGGAGGGCTGTCGATAAGGTTTGTTCCGCCCGAATTGGACATCAGGGCGCATAGGCAGGGGCACAGACTCCGATTCTCCGAATGAGACGCCTAGCAGAGTCGAGTCGTATGCCCCGGACTGAGAGAGAGAGAGAGAGAGAGAGAGAGAGAGAGAGAGAGAGATGGGACTCTGCAGACAGCAGTGGAGGTTGCGTGCGCCTACAACTGCTTATGCGCCCTTACTAGGTTTTGTAGCATGGAGATCACGGAATGTGGATAGCGTGAAGCCGGGGGCGTTACGCGTTTTGCATTTGGGAAGGCCGGATTCGTTCGTCAGCCGCGTCTTTGTCAGGGGCCATCGCCATGGGCCGGGCCTGCAGTCCGGAACCTGCCTAGCGGGTGCTGTGTATTTTGGAGAGTCTCGAGAGTGCGGCGGCGGCGCCCTGGCTTTCCGATTTTGCTTTTCGTCTGTTTTTGTTTTTGCATGATTGTGTAGGCGGTAGCCTCATTTTAGGAGCGATAGCTGGTCGAGGGCCCAAATGCTCAAAATTGGTCCTCGAATGCTCAAAATTGGTCCTTAGTGCGCGTGAACATGGACTTCACATGCTAGTCTTGGTCAGACAGATGGTGAAGATGAAGTGAAGCACCATTTTTTGCATCAAGCTGCGGATGCACAACTGTATCGCGGAGACATGTCGTTCATGATCTCTCGATTCATTTGTGAATTATTTGTATTTCGTAGGCCGAGTTGATAAGTTTTGAAGAGTGTTGAAATTAAAAAGAAAGCGAATGATTTCATAGAATGCGATGTTTTCATATGCGAACACTCCAATTCCGTAAGATAAGGATTGAGTGAATTGGGCGTGAAAGGAATCCATGTCTATTAGACAAGCCGGCATGGAACAAAGCTGATTTTTTTATGGTGTTGTTGAAGCATTCACATAGAGTGATACACATGTTTAAAAGTAATAAAATTTTAAGCGTTTCTATTTGTTCAACATACACGTTGAGTAATGGAAACTCATTCTTAGCTTGATATATTTACGTTCCAAGGGGTGTGAGTAGCCTTGAAATCGCATGGACTAAAAACAAATGATTTTTTTTCTATCCAATAATCTTTCTGCACCTTGATTGCATAATGTTCTATGCGTGAGTGAGTGAGCAAGCACAAATAGAAGTACATGCAAGAGCGAAGAAGGAGATTGACATACTAAGAAAGACAATAGATGGAAGTGCACCTTGATTGCATAATGTTCTATGCGTGAGTGAGTGAGCAAGCACAAATAGAAGTACATGCAAGAGCGAAGAAGGAGATTGACATACTAAGAAAGACAATAGATGGAAGAGCTCTGTGTCAAAAGATGATAAGTAATATAAGAGTGAATGAAGTGAGAACTATAAATGAATCCCTAAGTACAATGTACCACCACTTATGTGTATATCATGTATATGTGATTACATGGGGAAAAAATCTCTAAACAACACTAGAGTAAAAAATTCCCATGTATAGGGAATGGTTCACATCAAAGCTACTAGAGGGACACATAAGTGTAACAAACTCCCTAGAGCAAATAATGTGAATACATAGAGGGAGTGAGAGATCAATCCACACAAGGTAATAAGCTTAAAGCTTTGCGAAAAGTTTCAAACTTTTTCTATGGAATACCTTTGGTGAATATGTCTCCTAAATTAACTTGTGTAGGTGCAAATACCAAATCAATATCTTCAACATGAAGGTGCTCTCTGACATAATAATAATGAACCTTAATGTGATTTGTGCACACATGAAACACCAGATTTATTGCAGTTGGAAATCCACTCTGACTCTAATTGATAATATGTGTAGATGCATCAATCCCCATACATAGATCCATCAATAGTCATCTCAGCCATATACACTCCACCATACTTGTGAATGCTGCCATGTACTCAACTTCACAATTGGATGTGGCCACAATATATTGCTTCTAACTCAACAAAGATATATATGTTCCTCCAATGAAAAAGCACACGCATGTATCATAACAACCAACTAAAGCAGTATCTATAAAAGCATGCAAGCATGTCTCAAAATCTTTGCCATAAAAGAGAACCAAACTCAAAGTGCCTTTGATATATCTAAACACGTTTTTGCACTCCATGACATCATTTTGTTGAGGTGTATATTGTTAAATACACTCAATACTCCACCCTCAACTGACCACAAATGATCCATGGCGCTCTAAGGTGTAAGGATCTCATTATGAGAAGAAGTCTTTTTAAGAGCCCTGACATTTATGGAACCCTAACTTCCAAGTTAGATGAGGTCCATGTGTGAACATTGATGGTAATAGATGATCTTTGTGAGCCTAGCCATTAGGTTAGGTAGGGCGTAAAATTCTGGGCCATTGGGTTGTCATTCAAGGCAAAAATAAGGGCCTTGTGGCATTGTGCAGTTTCCCCATAGAACCTTAATGGGGGGAGTGTAGAGGGGGGCTTGCTCCCTTCTATTAGGTTCGGGGGCCTATCCCCTCAACCCATAGCATTGAGACAATAGGACTTATGATCATGGATATATTGTCGGATTATATATTTTGTCGACAATTTTGTCTCCCCCGACTATGTTTATCTATACCAACTCTCCTTATTGTTAAAATGCGCTAGTGGTAAACATGCATTTACGTCACAGGCATTTTAAGTTCTTTATCGGGTTCTTGGGAGTGGTAGGGGTCTAATAAATCAGAGGCCGTGTAACTTAATTTTCCCAATTAACTTATCAATTAAGCAGTACATTAATATTTCGGTATCGTCTTCTTTATATAGTTTCACTGTTCATACTCGTTTATACCTTTCACAGTGCGTAACGTAGCAATTACTGATTACCGTCGCACAGACGTATATCAACAATAGAACCTTACTGTGTTAATCAGAAGTTAATGTAATTAAGCAAAGGTAAGAACGACAATACTCAGACTTCATGAATACTGCACTACGGTGACTCCACAGAACGCAATCGCCTAGACGGACAGTCTGGCGATACTGTTTGTCGTTGCCGGAGCATCACCGCAATGTCTTTTCATTGATCGATAAATAGATACATCACTTCGCAACGACCTTTCGGTTCGTGCGGTATAGGAAAAATGTGAAATTACAATATGCCAATCCGGCGGCTTACACTGGCACGCACGGTGGACTTGAACCCGCAATGGAAACAAAATTTTAGGGCTCGTCTACTATGCCCTGTATATACATGGTGCGAGCTAATTTAAAAGTTTTGGAAATCTTCTGCTTCAAAGAATCTAGCATTAGTTTTAAGGTTTCTGGTTCGATTAACTGAGCGTCAGTGCAAATAGAGCTTGCGGCAATCACTTGACTCATTAAGATGTCAGCTTGTGTCTGCAAAAATGCCTCTTACAGGTAGAAATCATTTGCAAGGGCTGCGTCACGACTCAATTTTATATCTTCGATCTGTTTATCGACTCTGGAAAGTCTGTCAGCTTGCCCACCTAATTGCTTTTCTCTTCTCTCCAGTTCCTGAGCTTGATATTGAATGGTCTGATAGTAGGCATCTCTTTCCTTTCGAATCCCTGCTGCCTCCTTCTAAAGTTGACTGGTTAAGATCATCTGGGATTTGAGAGCAGAATTTGCCTCAAACAGATTGGCATTTGCATTCTGGAGTTCTACATTAGTCTGCTTTGCTAAATTCGCCATCTCCTGGCCTCTCTGCACGACTTCATCAAGCTGTACTCGTGTTTCTTCCATTAAATTCCCAAGTGCCACGCGAGCATCTTCTTTATCCTGTACTAACTGTTTTAACTGTATAATCTCTGCATCACAAGCACTTAATAAATCATCTTTGGCATTTAACTCAACCAACGTAGCATCTCGTTGTGCAATCAAAGAGTCCTGTCCGGCAATTCTAGCTTGAAGATGTTGAATCTGTAATTGCAAAGCATGGTTTTCAGCTTTCACTGCATCTACTTCCTCTTGCAATGGAGTAATATCTGCTTCTAATACATTGAATTTGTGTTGTAAGTCTTGACGGATACTATCGGTTGCCATCTTCAATTGTATTGGGAGTTGCTGCAAAAATTGAATCAACATACGACCCATTGATTCTAACTCAGTAAACACGGGGACCTGAAGAGGAAGAGGAGGAAGTGGCTGGGATGAAGAGGCTGAGACTAAATGAGGGGAAGACGGTGGAGAATAGGTGGGAGAAGAAGGTGAGGTATCGGGTTCTTCAAGAAAAATCGATTGAACAGGTACAATGGGCTTGATCGGAGGCATTGGTGGAGGAGTGGGTATAAGAGTGTTGGGCACCAAGACTATTTCGGTAGTCTGCTCTGTAGTCTCTTCAGGTCTGGTAATGACAGAATCCACCAAAGTGATCACTTCATCGAGAATTTCCGCAACAATAACTTGCACATCTTCTTGGGACTGTTGCTGAGAATTTCCCTGAGAAGAGCTTTCTTCAGTATCAGTGGTGAAAACACTTTGGTCCTGTTGCTTGATTGAGGAAGACTGGGCAGACGAATCAAGGTGGATCGAAGTTGCGGTGTCGTGGAAGACCTCTTCCTCATGTCCGACGGTGGAGCCTTGTACTTGACTCTCAGAGGGGCTTATTCGTCTGCGTTTGCGGTGGAGAAGTTGGAAGAGATCTTCATCATCATCATCATCTGTATCTTCCAACACTTGGGCAGATTCTTCATGGAACAAGATTGGAGCTTTTGGAGGGGGTTGCGCAGCTTGAATGGCTGGGAAAAGAAAGGTAAGGATATGTGGTAGACGTGAACGCGGAAGATCTCCTTTGTTAACATGCTTAATAACCATAACGCATTCACGGTGAATGTGCCAGAAATAGAATGAGGCAAAATTAACAGGCTCATGAGAAGCCATGTCAATCATCGAATAAAATGGGCGTGAAATCTCGTAAGTACGTTTCTGTAAATTAAGGATAACAACTACAAATTGTAAGGTGGTACGTTCAGGGTCAGGGCGACACAAAATGGTGTACTTATTCGATGAGTGCCGTGGGAATAATTCGACCATGGTAGCCATAGAAAGGAGAGGACCATTCTCCCGTCCTTCCATAAGGAGGCAGAAAGTTGCAGCAAACGACGCCAGGATGATAACGACACGGTTCGGTAAACAAAGAATAGGCCAACGTTGCTCCGTAGCAGGTGTGGCAGAAATGGAAGTAATAATCTGCGCGTAATAAGGGTGACACTCCACTGAATGCCAAGGCAATTCAGCGAAGTTCAACAGGCCGCAGATACACAAGAACTCACTCACATCCTGAGGGAGTCCGTCACGGAAGGTAGCAAAATTGGCTAAAGCTTCCATGATGCGTACGCCAAATCACAAGAACATGAATACACAGCAAACACAGGAAACACAACGCACAGAACACATAGACACAATAGCGATTAACAGGAAAAAAAAAGAGGATTAAGTAGACACTCGGCAACAGAAAGCGATCGAAAACCCTAATCATCGCATGGTATTGAAATAATAACCTCCATAATTACGGCGTGCATGCATGTGCAGAATCAATAACACAGGGCGACAAGTAATCATGATGAGGTATCAAAATGAGGAGTTTTACGGTCTTTATTCAACCAACACGCGGAAATAAAAAGAAAGTAAGTGACACGTGGAAAAAACGAAGGACATGTCAGTGATTATCAGGCGAGGGGTGATATGGGCGTAACTTTGAACCATTAATCACTTTAGGAAGGGGAACTCCAGTCAAGGTAGTCAACCGAAAAGTAGCTGGTCCCACTTGCTCACTAATCCGGTAAGGACCGAACCACCGTAATTTAAATTTTCCAGCAGAACGATTTGATTTAGCATTATAAAACAGTACAAGTTGGCCCACTGTAAACACAGGACTCTTGAGGAAACGATCATGCGTCTGGGCTTGCCGCAACTGAACTTCTTGAAGAGTTAGGAAGATTTCCTAACGATGTTCATCCAAGTCCTTGAGTGCGTCCAACTGAAATGGCAAAGAGTCTTCGGGTAACAATTTCTGAGTTATGGCCACGTGTAAGCTGGGCACTACAATTTCCATTGGCACGATTGCTTCGAACCCATAAGCAAGCTTGAAAGGGGTCATTCCGGTTGCAACTTTGTATGTAGTCCGGTATGCCCATAAGACTGCAGGTAGTAACTGATCCCATCTTTCTAGTGATTCCACGATCAATTGCGAAGCATACGCAACAACGACTTGTTGGTACTTTCAGCTAAGCCATTAGCACGAGGATAGTACGGTGAGCTGAATTTATGCAGAATTTGAAAAGTGTGCGCTAGTACTCGCATTAAATTGTTAGCAAAATGTGTTCCTTGATTGGTCACAAGTTCCAAAGGTAAGCCATAACGCGAGAAGACGTCCTTTATCAAGCATTTTGCCACCGAAACAGCTGTAGCGGACCGTAAGGCCCAAGCTTCTGCCCACCTGGTTGCATAATCTGTATAGGTCAATATATAGCGATTGTTGCTCAGGGTCGCTGGTGGTGTTATTGGCCCAATAAAATCAAGACCCCACTTCTGAAAAGGTTCCAAAGGTAATACAGGTTGGAGAGGAAAGAAGTGGCACTGTAATGGCTGTCCAGATCGCTGACAAGTGTCACACTGCTGCACAAACTGAGTCACATCTTTGTACATAGTAGGCCACCAAAGCCCACTTTGTAGAATTTTCTGGTGAGTAAGATCTACTGCAAAATGTCCACCGGAGGGAATGAAATGTGCCATAGCAATAACCGAGTTTACTTCATGTGGTGGAATACAGCGAAGCAAAACACCAGTATGATCCATATAGTACAACTGTCCGACAATCAACCGGAATCTGCGACTGTAAACGACAATTTTCCGCCGCAGAGCAGGAGGAGTTTGAGGGGGAAGACATCCATCAATGAGGAAAGTTAATAACGTATCATAGTAGGTAGGTGGCACAGGAGGTCTGCAAATTTGTCATGAGCTGTTGCAGTAACCTACATTGCTGGTGTGGTGTCATCAATGCCCACCAGAGCTTCACCGGAATCCAACCGAGAGAGAAAAGCTGCTAATGCATGTGCGGTGTCGGGTCGATGAATCACTTCATAGTCGAACTCCTGTAGTAATAAAACCCAACGGGCCAAGCGACCACCTAAATGTTGCTGCCAGACCAGATATACAAGTGTGGCATGATCCACGTGAAAGGTGAATTTTCGGCCTAGCAAATAATGCCAGAATTTCTTCACAGAGTACACCAATCCGAGACATTCTCTTTTGGTCACTGAATAGTTCCTTTCAGCAGGAGCTAGTCGACGACTTGCATAATAGACAGGCCGGAACCATTTATCAGTTTGCTGCATTAAAACGCTTCCAATTGCTATATCTGAGGCATCGACGAAGATGTGGAACGGGCGTTCCCAATCAGGGGGTTGCAAAATTGGGGCCTGAGTCAATAATTCTTTTAAACGATCAAAGGCAGTTTGGCATTCCGGACTCCATTCGAACTGTCTTGGAGTACTAGTCATTAGCCGATTAAGTGGTGTTGCCAAATGAGCTAACCACCACAAATGGCGACCATGCCACCGAATCTGTCCCAAGAATCGCATAACTTCTTTTGGTGTTGTGGGGACTGGTGCCTGCAACACAGCTGCAACTTTGTCTGGATCAACTTGTATGCCTTGCTCAGAGATAATGTGGCCAAGGATTTTGCCACAAGAAACTGAAAACACAGATTTTGTCGGATTCAAGCATAACCGGTATTCACGGCATTTTTTGAAACAGCACCGTAAATGATACAGGTGCGCCATGATCTTGCCAAATAAAGAAAAGTCGTCCAAATAGACTTGCATAAACGTAGTCAGATAGGGTGAAAAAATTTCTTGCATACACCATTGGTATGTGCTTGGAGCATTCCTTAATCCAAACCACATGACTGTACAAGAATAAACACCCCAATTCATAATAAAAGCTGTTTTGGGTATGTCCTGTTCTGCCATTCGTACCTAGTTATAACCACTGTAATCATCGAGAAATGAATACATCTCATGTCCGGCCACCGTGTCTAGCATTGTGTCAAGAAAGAGGAGAGGAAATGGGTCAGGCACCGTGGCCGCATTCAATTTCCGGTAATCCACACAGATTCAGAGCTGTTTATTTTTCTTTGGAACAATCACGATCGGAGAGATCCATTCAGCATGTTTGATTGGTACGATGAATCCTACCTTCAATAACCGATCGAGTTCTGCTTTGACCTGTGCTGCATAGTTGGGGTTCATTCGGTAACTGGATTGTTTAATTGGCTTCGCTTCCAGCTTAAGCACAACTCGATTGTTGATAGATCCGCAGATCAAGACCTTCATATCGCGATAGTCCCAGGCAAAAACATCAGAAAACTCACGCAGGAGCCGGATCAAATCTTCTTGAAATGCCTCGGACAATCCTGGCTTAATCTTAACAGGATGCGGGTTAGCCTCATCACCCAAATTATAGGTTACTAACTGGTCTTCGGGGACATAGAATTGTCGAGGTTTCACCGGATCGTCGGCTGACTATAAAAGGTGCTGTAGAGTGGCTCCATCCATAACAACATTATCATCTACATCCGCCTCTCCGGTCACGGGAACAACTGTACATACTGCCGGACTCCAGTTGTCCGCTACAAATTGAAGATCGACAGTACCTAAGGAGATCAGATCTTTATTGTTCCTCAAAAACGCCTCTTCTTCATCGTCAGATAAGCCATCCAACATGTGGACCGGCTCCGCTACATATGGTCTGGCATGAAGCTCGCAAGGCTGAATGGCATCCAATTTAGCAACATATTTACGGTAATTATCTTTGAAAGTCAATTCCTGCGTGGACCAATCCTGTATAACTTTGGCTTGTTTCAACCATGGTCGATCGAAAAGAAGATTATAGTCGAGACTGGATTCTGGTAGTTCTAAGACTACAAAAGTCATTTTGAACATGGTACACTGCAAAGTAACCGGGATGTTCTGGACTAGCCCCACCAGGTGAACTCGGGATTGATCTGCCATTCTAACAAAGAATTGGACGGGCTCGATTTGGGTCCACCCTAACTTCTTGCAGAGAGCTTCAGTTGCTATATTCACACCTGAACCGCCATCAATTAGCACTTGCGTAATCTTGTGATTTTTATACCAGACAGTGATTAAGGGGATGGAATGATCCACCATAGAATCAGTTTCCGGTTGTATTGTTGCGGTCGCCGGAGTACTGGGAGATCCGGGACTAACCTCTTGCTGAAACTACTGCCTAACTCCGGGCACCAAGGCGAGTAGCTGCCCCAAAGGGAGTGTAATTGAAGCCTTAGCTAAGATCTCCCATACCTGATCTGTTTGAGTTGTACTTTTCACCGATTCGGATGATGATGCTACTGTTGCTGGGTCAATATTTTGTTCATTCGGCCGCGCCTTCGGCAAAGGAACCTAGGTCACCGGAATTGGCTCGGGGAACACAGTTCACTCTTTAGCGGTCCATTGACTAGCCTTGGTATACAGACACTGCTGCTCACGGATACCAGGTTCGAACACCTCAGCTGCCGGTTGCAGCTGCTTACATGATCTTGTTTGGACCACTGTTGCTTGTGATTCCACTGGTGAGATATAAACCATGTTGATCATCGGGTTTTGACGTTCCTTCTTCCTTTTATCATATTTTGTTGCATCCTTGCAAAATCTTTGGATGTGACCTATCTCACCGCAAAACTGACATCGAGGTGGTGGCAGAGAATTACCGTCCTCTGAGGTACCCACCTGCCATCGATTTGCATTGAAATTAATAATTTCTGTATCCTTGCGACTCGTTGTTTCGCATCTGGGGTGGCAGGTAGTGGGTTGTTCCCTGGTTCCTGTATAATGGCATTTACAGCTGCTCGCCCCTGTACTTTGGCATTATACACACAATTTTTGGTTGAGTGTCCGGTGATATTGCAAATGGCACAATACATCTGATTAAGGGCACATGTAGCACTCGTATGCCCTGGATTTTTGCATTTGGTGCAATACATCTGTTTAGCCAGATCATCTATAACATGCTTACTGGCTTTCAACCATTCCAAGTCTTCAGTGAATCCTCCAACCTTATGCTCTAGTTGCAGGGCCATCGCAATAACAACATCCAGTGTCACAGCTCCCACACAACAGATGATCATAATTTGTCGTAGCTGTGGGGTCAAACCGTTAATGAACCACTGGGTTATAACATCATCTGGTAGGTTAGCATGTGCCGGAGGTAGTTGTCTTAGATGGGTTCTAAACAACGTTGCATATTCCTGAACAGTCTGGTGTGGCTTCTGCCTATTGTTCTGCAAGTAATCAAAAATTTTGGTAGGGTTCTTTTTCAGTCAGAACCGCTGCAAAAACGCATCCCTTACCGCTTCATAGGTAACGAAATGGTTGAAATCGTACTCTATTAGCCATCTTGCTGCTTCATTGACTAATGTTGACTGAAATACGATGGCCTTGTATGCCGGATCGGGTGGATGATTTAGCACTGCATAGATTATTTCAAAGGTGCGTACATGTGTGTTGGGGATTCGTGGACAAGAAGGAGTTTGAGGGTTTGTAGGAGAAAAAGGAGATGATGAAAATGGAATAATAGTGAGAACTTCTGCAAAGGAATACTCTTGGAAACCTTGAATATTAATTATCCTTCAACAATTACAATGACTGCGCACAGTCTAATCAATGACTAAATACCACTTCAGAGAATATCAATTACTGAAGACCAATTGTCTCAAGTCCTCTAGCAGCGGCCTCTCGTACACCAATCCTTCATCTGCTTCCCGCTTCTCTTGTGCACACCTTGCACTAAGCTTCCGCCAAGCTAAGGAATTGATATCACGGCGCACACGAAATAGACCTTGGAACTCTTGGAATCCAACCCGCCTTCTCTGCACACCTTCCTCTTGACACCTCTTGCACTCGTGAATGTCGTCGCACACTGGAGACTCTTCTTGCTTCCTCTCTTGCTTCTTCTGCAGCTCTCCTTTGCTCCTAGCTCTCAATGTCCCCAAGAATAGCCTTTGTCCTTCTTTTTGTTGAGAGTCCGCCGGTTCGCGCACTCTAACTGCAATACAATCTTGGTGTCCTTTCAATGTCCCAAGATTGTCTTTTTGAACTGGTCCTCAACGATTCGCTACTTTGTCCTGTAGTGACTTTAGAACAAGAGTGACTTTTAAAATAAAATTTTGATTGGGCGGCCCATTTCTACCTTTGCGTACGCGGCCTTCCACCTTCACCTTTCCTTTTAATTCTTTACTTTTGCCCTTAAGATTTTAAATTTATCCTTTGAATCTTAAGAGGAAAAATACTTTGCACCTTTAGTTTCAACCGGTTAGGGCTCTACAGATGCCCACCACCTAAAGATCTCTCTGTCCCGGAGAGACAACAGCGATACCAACTGAGAAATTGCAAAGACACAGAGATGAAAACAACGGAGGCAAGAAAAAAGGTAAAGGGTGTGTATATTATTGAGTTAAGAAGAAAAATATAATGCACCCTACAAGAATTATTAGAAATCAAAAGGATGAGGTAATTATTGGCAAAGCGATACTAGAATCTAAGAGAAAATATTATGACTGTGGATGAGCAATTTATTTAGACTGAGGATGGCAATTTATTGTGGAGGTTGATTGAGATTATCAGCCGAGGTTGATGGAGAAGGGGGCAAGGGAGCAGAAGCTTGTTCGATCGTAAGCTGTAGCGAACTAAGGCATTGCCTAAGATGATCCCTTTCCTGTCGGATACGTCGGCATGCAGCATTAGCACAAAGCCCTAAGTTGGAGCGATTCTGAAGATCTTCTAAGGCTTTCATCGCAGAGTGGGCCATATCGCGATAATGATCTCGCTCTTCTTTGAGCAATCGCGCCGTTTCGTTGAGGGAGTGCCATTGAGAGGTCGCCATGCGATTGATGTTTTCTATTGTTGAGATATACTGTTGATGAACCAAAGCTGCTGCGGAAACCGAATCCAAGGAAATCTGGGAGGCCTGAGCATTGCCGATAGCGACTACACTCGCGTCCTGGAGTAATTGCAAAAATGAAGGGGTTGATGGGAGGTCAAAAAGCGGAGTGGGATTGGCCGGTGGAGCAGGAGGGGGAGGGGAAGGGGGAATATACTGCGGAGGAGGATGAAGGGTGGGAGTGGCAGATGGAGTGGGAAGTGAAGGATTGGGGGAAGGAAGCGGTCGGCTGACCGGGATGTTACTGATAGAGGGTGAAGTGTAATCCGGGTGAATTGGGGGCATACAGGTGGGGTTTTGAGGGTTGAGCTGTGTTTGAATGAGTGGCGTGAAATCTGAAGAGAGGGGAGGTCTAGGGATAATGGGAGGGGTAGGCATGGAAGGAGAAGTGATAGATTCAGGAGGGAAAGGGGAAGACGATTTGGTAGTGGAGGAGGGGACGTGAGGGGGGGTAGTCATGAATGGAGATATGGTAGATGCAGGAGGGATAGGTGAAGAAGATTGGGGAGGGATTGAGGTTACATCAGGGGGGTTAAGTATGAATGGAGAGTCGGTAGATGTAGGAGGGATAGGTGAAGAAGATTGGTGAGGGAAGGAAGTTACATCAAGGGGGTTAGTCATGAATGGAGAGGTGGTAGATGCAGGAGGGATAGGTGAAGAAGATTGGGGAGGGAAGGAAGTTACATCAGGGGGCGCGGATGCGGGTGTCGATGCTGAAGCTGAGTCAATTGAGATTAGAGGGGGGGAGGGAGATGGAGCAATGGAAGGTCCAGGGTGGGTAGGGAGATAAGCAACATTGTGGGCAGAGTGTGCAGGAATGTGATAGAGCCAAGCTAAGAAGGGTGCACAATAGATGGAAAATGCATGAGAGCCTCTAGAGATAGCTTCGCGGAGTCGACGGGAGCGCAAAGTCAAGGAACTATAAATGAGGGTTGCGTAAGGGTAAGGACGGCTATGGAGAAAGCAAAAAAGCGGATCGGCGATACGAATATCTGACCAGGGAAGCGAAGAAGTTTGACTGCGTAGTAAGAAGAAAAAGATGAACGCATTGAGAAGGGTGGTCATGCGGAGCGAAAACCTAGCATTACTTTGAAAGTGTGTGGTACAAAAGGCAATAGTAGCCGAGGCGGACAGGCCAGAGTATAGGAAAGGGGGAGCACGAAATTGTATTAGGGGAGACCCAATACTGGCGGCAATGTCTAGGATGAATAGAGTGCCGGTTCTAAAATGAGGGAAGAGGCGGATAGCTTCATAAACCTGGGAAAAATTGGCGGGGTTATTGAAGAAAACATTAGCCAAGCCCCACAAGCCCGCCTGCTGAAGATCCTCAATGGAAAACATTTGACGAAGGGCAATGGTAGGTAGGGATAGATGCATTCGGATTTGCAGGTTTAGGTCAGGTGGGAGAAACAGGCGCATATAATCCCCGGTTGGTGAAGATGGGTGGGATGAATGAGACATAGATTGGGAAGGAGAAGGAGGTTGCGGGAGGGGCGGTGGGGAATAAAGGTCGGAGGAATCAGAGTGTATGGAATAAATGGGAAGATCAAGGTCCATAGGCGGTGTTGGATTAGCTTGAACAGTTTGTTCTACCGATGAGGGAGGAGAAGGATTGGGATGGCCAGAGGGAATCGCGGAGGTGGGAGAGGATGGATTGTGAAGGTTTGGAGGCAGCTGGGGTGGAGGATCGGAACGCGCACCCGGAGCGGGGGGTTCAGCCATGGAGGTGTTGGCGGCGGGGTAGTCGGTGGTGGAGGGGGTGGGATGGGGAGGGGTGTGCGGGGAATCTAATGGAATGGAGGGGTGGGGGCTTGATGGGTTGAGGTGAGCGGAGTGGAGGGGGTGGTGGGGGGTGGGCGAGGGCGGGTAGAGGGGTGGGGGCACTGCGGGGTGCCGAAGGGAGGGTTGGGGAGGATGTGGATGGGGTTGGAGGGGGTAAGGGGTTTGGAGGAGAGGTGAGGGGGGGGGGTGCACGGGGGATCGAGGGGGAGGGGGGGGGGCGAGGGTGTGCGGGGGTTGAGATGTGGGAGGAGGGGGGGTGTGGTGGCCTGAGGGGGATGGAGGGGTGGAGGGTCGAGGGGAATGGAGGGGGCTGGAGGGATCGAGGGGGAGGGAGGGGGCGGTGGAGTGTGGTAGGAAGAGGGGGGGGGGGCGCGCGGGGGATCGAGGGGGAGGTAGGGGGCGGTGGTGGGTGGGGGTTGAGATGTGGGAGGAGGGGGGGTGTGGTGGCCTGAGGGGGATGGAGGGGTGGAGGGTCGAGGGGAATGGAGGGGGATGGAGGGATCGAGGGGGAGGGAGGGGGCGGTGGAGTGTGGTAGGAAGAGGGGGGGGGGGGCGCGCGGAGAATCGAGGGGAGGTAGGGGGTGGTGGTAGTGCGGTAGGAAGAGGGGGGGGGGGCGCTGCGGGGGATCGAGGGGGAGGGAGGGGGCGGGGGTGGGTGGGGGTTGAGATGTGGGAGGAGGGGGGTGTGGTGGCCTGAGGGGGATGGAGGGGTGGAGGGTCGAGGGGAATGGAGGGGGATGGAGGGATCGAGGGGGAGGGAGGGGGCGGTGGAGTGTGGTAGGAAGAGGGGGGGGGGGGCGCTGCGGGGGATCGAGGGGGAGGGGGGGGGCGGGGGTGTGCGGGGGTTGAGATGTGGGAGGAGGGGGGGTGTGGTGGCCTGAGGGGGATGGAGGGGTGGAGGGTCGAGGGGAATGGAGGGGGATGGAGGGATCGAGGGGGAGGGAGGGGGCGGTGGAGTGTGGTAGGAAGAGGGGGGGGCGCGCGGGGGATCGAGGGGGAGGTAGGGGGCGGTGGAGTGTGGTAGGAAGAGGGGGGGGGGGCGCTGCGGTGGATCGAGGGGGAGGGAGGGGGCGGTGGTGGGTGGGGGTTGAGATGTGGGAGGAGGGGGGGTGTGGTGGCCTGAGGGGGATGGAGGGGTGGAGGGTCGAGGGGAATGGAGGGGGATGGAGGGATCGAGGGGGAGGGAGGGGGCGGTGGAGTGTGGTAGGAAGAGGGGGGGGGGGTGCGCGGGGGATCGAGGGGGAGGTAGGGGGCGGTGGAGTGTGGTAGGAAGAGGGGGGGGGGGCGCTGCGGTGGATCGAGGGGGAGAGAGGGGGCGGTGGTGGGTGGGGGTTGAGATGTGGGAGGAGGGGGGGTGTGGTGGCCTGAGGGGGATGGAGGGGTGGAGGGTCGAGGGGAATGGAGGGGGATGGAGGGATCGAGGGGGAGGGAGGGGGCGGTGGAGTGTGGTAGGAAGAGGGGGGGGGGGGCGCGCGGGGGATCGAGGGGAGGTAGGGGGCGGTGGAGTGCGGTAGGAAGGGGGGGGGGGGCGCTGCAGGGGATCGAGGGGGAGGGGGGGGGGGCGGGGGTGTGCGGGGGTTGAGATGTGGGAGGAGGGGGGGTGTGGTGGCCTGAGGGGGATGGAGGGGTGGAGGGTCGAGGGGAATGGAGGGGGATGGAGGGATCGAGGGGGAGGGAGGGGGCGGTGGAGTGTGGTAGGAAGAGGGGGGGGGGGGCGCGGGGGATCGAGGGGGAGGTAGGGGGCGGTGGAGTGTGGTAGGAAGAGGGGGGGGGGGGCGCGGGGGATCGAGGGGGAGGTAGGGGGCGGTGGAGTGTGGTAGGAAGAGGGGGGGGGAGGGCGCTGCGGTGGATCGAGGGGGAGGGAGGGGGCGGTGGTGGGTGGGGGTTGAGATGTGGGAGGAGGGGGGTGTGGTGGCCTGAGGGGGATGGAGGGGTGGAGGGTCGAGGGGAATGGAGGGGGATGGAGGGATCGAGGGGGAGGGAGGGGGCGGTGGAGTGTGGTAGGAAGAGGGGGGGGCGCGCAGGGGATCGAGGGGAGGTAGGGGGCGGTGGAGTGCGGTAGGAAGAGGGGGGGGGGGGGCGCTGCGGGGGATCGAGGGGGAGGGAGGGGGCGGTGGTGGGTGGGGGTGTGCGGGGGTTGAGATGTGGGAGGAGGGGGGGTGTGGTGGCCTGAGGGGGATGGAGGGGTGGAGGGTCGAGGGGAATGGAGGGGGATGGAGGGACCGAGGGGGAGGGAGGGGGCGGTGGAGTGTGGTAGGAAGAGGGGGGGGGGGGGGGGGGGCGCTGCGGGGGATCGAGGGGGAGGGAGGGGGCGGGGGTGGGTGGGGGTTGAGATGTGGGAGGAGGGGGGTGTGGTGGCCTGAGGGGGATGGAGGGGTGGAGGGTCGAGGGGAATGGAGGGGGATGGGGTGCGGCGGTGGGAAGAGGGGCGCCAAGGGGAGGTTGAGGAGGGGGGTGGTTGGGTGCCGCCAATGGGGGGTTGAGGTGTAGGATGAGGAGGAGGATGGTGGAAGAGGGAGAGGGGGTGAAGGAGCGGAGGATTGAGAGGTGGAAGTGGAGGCTTTGGGAAGAGTTGGAGGGAGGTGGAGGGGGAAGGATTGCGTCTTCTTTCTTCCACAGCTTCTCTCTTCCACGTCGGATGCACGACAGACCAAAGTGCACTATCATGGACAGCTGAACATGGCCAGAGCGTTGATGAGGATACAAAATTGCGGATGCTGAGGGGAGCAATAAGGAAGGAGAAGGCACCTTATATAGCAAGGAGGAATGAAATACTACCTCAGAGGAATGGATGGTTTAACCCAAAAGTGTGCTCAAAAGAGAGGAGATGCAAGTTCTAATCTCATCCATCCAAAAGATAAATAAAAGAGAGGGTGGTAATGAAAGTCATTTGCAGAAGTAAGGGCCAATCAAAAAATTGGCGCCTAATTTATTCACCAATGAAATAAACTTGATTTTTATTGATGAAATGAGCAACATAACAAAATTTGCCTTCCAAAAAAAAGAAAAAAACTTGCGTGAGCATTTTGCTTATTAATTGTTTTTATTAAAGCAATCCAAAACACTAATGAAACCAAAGAAATGAAAATGCACTGTTTATGGCTTTAGGTGGTACCCCTTGAGTCGGGAGATGTTTACCAAGGGTAGGGTGTCCCCATCCAGTGTTTCCAATTGCACAGCACCCCATTGTAGTATCTTTGTGATGCGAAAAGGGCCTTCCCAGTGAGGGATCCATTTTCCTTTTCTTTGAGTAGAAATTTGTGGTCTGTGTAGCAGAGCTAAATCTCCAGGCTTCAAATTGTTTTGCCATAGATTTTTGTCATGAGTCTCCTTCCTGTGTAATTGAAGCTTCTCTAACTGTTTGGAGGCTAAAATTCTCGATTCTTCCAGTTTATGCAAAGCAGTCAGTCGTGCTGGAACTTCCATCCCATTTTTCTCTAGTCTTTCCGTTCTTATAGAGCCTTTGATGAATTCAAATGGTTCAATAGGAACCAAGCCATAAACTAATTGAAAGGGAGAATACCCAGTCTCTTTATAGGCTAGTCTGTATGCCCATAATGTACCCAGATAGGCCCGTCCCCAAGAGGTCGGCTGCAACATGCATTCTTTTCGTAACATTGAAATTAATACTTTGTTCGTTGACTCGGCTTGTCCATTAGCTCGTGGGTAGTATGCACAAGAAGTCCTGTGTAAAATGCGATACCTGTTGGAAATTTCCTGCAGTATTTTGTTAACAAAATGAGTACCCTGATCGGTACAGATTTCAAGCGGGCATCCAAATCTGCAAATGATATTACAATACAAAAAGTCAGCCACTGTTTGTGCGGAGCAATCCGTTGATGCAATAGCTTCAGCCCATTTTGTTGCGTAGTCCGTGGCTATCAGTAAGTACTTTTCCCTTTTTGGAAGTGCCGCAGGGTATATAGGCCCTACAAAGTCTAATCCCCACTTCTCAAAGGGCTGCCAAGAAGTGGAAACTACCAAAGGGTAATGTCTTTGCTTGGTGGGTTTAGGTCCACACCTCTGGCACACATCACATGTTTTTCTCCAATCATCTGCATCCCTAAAGAGTGTAGGCCACCATAGACCAGCATCTAGTATTCTCTGGCTCATGATATGCCCTGGAAGGTGCCCACCACCTGTTCCTTCATGTGCAAATTGCAGTATTTCCCTCACTTCATCTTCCTCTAAACATTTCCTAATCCTGTCATCCTTGCCCTGTCTGTAGAGTTTACCCTCAATGAAAGTATATGGTCTACTCTTGATAAGCAGTCTCTTTCTAAGTACAACATTAGCACTTTCTGGATACAATACAGTATTAATAAACTGTTTGATATCATCATACCATCCTTTAGCTTGTATAGCAAACAAGTGTGCATCAGGGAAATCATCATTGATACCACTGGTTTGATCCCTCCTATTTATTCTGGACAAGTGATCCGCCATCACATTCTCTCTTCCTGGCTTATGGATTACCGAGAAATCGAACTCTTGGAATAACAGTAACCACCTCCATATTCTACCAGTAGCATGTGGTTTGTTGAGTAAGTACTTGAGAGGTTGGTGATCTGATATAATAATAAATTTTACCCCCAATAAGTAATGGCGGAATTTTTGAACGGCAAATACCATTGCTAGTGCTTCCCTTTCGGTAGTACTGTAATTCCTTTCAGCCTTGGTCAAGATTCTACTGGCATATTGAATTGGCCTGTCCATTTTAAATTCTTCACTGGGTTGAGTCAGAACTGCTCCCACTGCATATGCACTGGCATCGACATGTATATGAAAGATTTTTGACCACTCCGGGGTGACCAAGATAGGAGCACACACTAACCGTGACCTTAATGTCTGATATGCTTTTTCCTCCTCTTCTTCCCATTTGAAAGGTACTTCTTTACCTGTGAGTCTAGTCAGAGGTCTAGCTATCTCTGCATACATTTTTATAAACCTTCTATGATAACCGGTATGCCCCAAAAAACTCTGGATCTCTTTAGGAGTTTTAGGTTTGGGTAACTTTAATATAGAGAGAATTTTGTCAGGATCTGGGGCCATACCTTTAGCGGATACCACATGTCCTAAAAGGGTTCCTTCTATCACAAGGAAATGACATTTATTTGGGTTGAGCTTTAACTTAGTTTCTCTGCATCTTTGGAAAATATTCTGCAGCTGCCTCAGGTGCTGGTCCAAACAATCTAGATGAGTTTCCTTCTGAGATCCTGAAAATGAAGAGAAGTCATCCATGAAGATTCTAAGAGATTCCAGCAATAAGGGGCCAAAAATGAGATTGACCGTTCTGAGCCCAAATGGCATCTTTACATAAACATACGTTCCCCACGGTGTGATAAAAGCAGTCTTTTCACGATCCTCTGGGTGTATTGAAATTTGATTATAGCCACTGAAGCCATCCATAAAACTATATAGTGCATGCCCCGCCACTTCTTCAATGACCTGTTCTGCAAAAGGCATAGGGAACCCGTCTGGAATGGTTACCTTGTTGAGAGCTCTAAAGTCCACACAAATTCTGATTTTATTAGTATTCTTCTTTGGTACTATGACCATAGGCGAGAGCCACTCTGAGTGTTCCACAGGAATGATGATTCCTGCATCTTCCATCTTTTGGATTTCCACATAGACAGCTTCGGCATATTTTGGATTAAGTCTATAACTCCTTCCTCTGATGGGTCTGGGTCCCTCCACCAGAGGAATTCTGTGCTCTCCATAAGATGTAGGCACTCCTTCTAAGTCTTTATAATGCCAGGCAAAAACATCTGCATACTGGGTCAAGAATGATTTTACCTTTTCCAGGAGTTGTGGGTGGCTCCACAACCAAGTGGCCACTAGAACTGGTTGATTATTGTTTTGGGTGCATAAATGTACTTCTTGGACCGGATTTCTTGTTACCATATTATCTTCTTGTGCATCTGCTTCCTTGTCTTCTTCTACTAGCTTTTCGTGCATTGCTTCATAAGCAGGTGTATTTTGGACTTCGATGTTTTCCTCCTTGTCCTGCATCCATCCTGCAGGGATTTCTTGAATTGGGAAAGAACATTCAACCTCAGAATTTTTTACCTTGTTTTTAGCTTTGGAAACTTCGTTATCTGATGTTGACACATCCTCCTCCAATTTGTATTTGAGGGGTATCTTCCTGCCTCTTCTGTGGTCAGTGATGGGCTCTCCCAATCCATCAACCTGGACTTTTCCCTTGTCTTCATCATAGCCTCCAATTGTACCAAGATTATCAAGAAAAATTCCAAAACAAGAAGAAGAGTTGCCGGCATGAAGCCAACTTAAAATATCCTCTTCTTCCTCAAAATCTATTTGGGGTTGATCCTCCGCTTCTGTTTCCATGCAAATGCTCACTGTTTGCATCATACTAGTGTTTCCTTGATTGTCTGGGCCTTCTTCTAAATGAATTTGTGTCATCTCCTGCCCTTTCTTTTGTACCCACATGGTGTCCTTACCCCAATCATGAATGACACTGGCATGCCTCAGCCAAGGTCTTCCAATTAAGAGAGGAAATCCTCCTTCGACCTGGGGCAATCTTAAAACCACAAAATCCAGGATAAATAGATTACCTTGTACTTCAAGTGGAACTTTTGGGATTACCCCCAAGGGCCTTACTTTGCTCTGATCTGCCAAAGTAACCGTGAAATTTGCAGGTCTTGAAGGGTGGAGTCCAATCCTTTTCATGGTATGTTCAGGCATTAAATTAATGCCAGAACCACCATCTACAATAACACCTTGAAATTCATGGCCCTTGATTGATATTGTAAGCCGAGGGCTTTTATAATCTGTAAGGGGTGCTTCCCCCCTAATTATTCCTTGATGTAAGATAGCAGTCTTAGCCACTAAGCTTGTCGTAGAAGCCTCATCAATTATCTGCAATAATTCTGACCTGAATCTCCCATCCATCTTTATTAAATCAAAAATACTAACCTCCTTCTTAATTGACTTGAGTAGTTTTGAAGCCTCTGACTCTTTAAGAAAGTGAGCTTCATTTGCTTTGCCAAACTCTTCTTGAGCCCTCTTGAAGGCATGCCCAATGGCATCGCTGGTGCCTGTGAGACATTCATTGTGGTTTGTGTCTGTACCTGTAGTATCTTTGTCTTCAATTGCAACTCTGTCTTTGTTCAATTCCTTAATTATCAATTCTTGATTTTCTACCACTTTTGCCGTTCCCTTGCTTCTTGTCTGTACTGCAAAAGATTCGAGTTCTTCTAATTGTACCACTCTAGTGGATGGTGAGGGTTCATTCACCTGAGGTAATATCTCCTCCTTGAATACAGAGATCATTTGGAGATGGGGTCTGGAAGTAGAGGCTTGATTCTTAGGACAACAGTTTGTATAGTGATCTCTGGCCTCTGGACAATTCCTGCAAGGAGGTGCATTTTTCGGAAGGGTGCACCTAGATTGGTAGTGCCCACATTCTCCACATCTGAAGCAAATAATAGGCCTTCTAGGCCCATTTGCAAGGTTAGTTCTCGGTCTAGGATTATAGTTATTACCTTGGTTTGTTGCTGCTGCCATTACATTTGCTGGTGGCAAGAGCCCGCCTTGTGTCCAGTATGTCGTTGTCGGCATTCCCCTTGATTGGCATTCATGGGCCTCATGCCCAATCTTCTTGCATAATTGACAAGTCACATTTAGCAAAGGACATTCACTTACTATATTTCCTTGCTTGCTGCACATGGAGCACCATAGTCCGTTCTTAATGCCGCCTCCTTTTAGTTCTTGCAACTCCTGTCTCAGCTGAGCTAGTTCCTCTGCTTGGGCTTCCTCTTCCTTTTGGAGCTTGAGGGCTTCAATCTCTCTTCTCAACTGAGCTACAGTAGTCTCCTCCTCTGTATAGGGCTTATTCCTTTTCAAGCCTTCCAGCTCCCTTCTTAACTGGCTCACTCGGTCCTCCAGTTCTGTACCATATGATGGTTGGGAAGAAGTTGTACCATACTGGTGCCTTATCTGTTCCAAGCGGGTGGCTGTATTGATGAATTCCTCAACAGAGGCAGTAGGTAGCACTAACTCTTTTATTTTGCATTGGGTGACCACAGGTAAAGGTTTGGCTAACCACTTCTTGACGAAGAAGTCGTGTGGTGGATCCGGTAGTTTAGCCATTAATGCTTTGGCCCTGGTCACGAATTCGGGGAACTTCTCTCCTGGACCCAACTTCAAGTTTTCCAATTCTTCTATAATGATCTCAGCCGTGTTACCATGCTGAAATTGATTCTTAAAGGCCTCTTTCATCAAATCCCAAGAGGTAAAGTGATTTTCAGCAAACTGGCTAAACCACTTGTCTGCCAGACCTTCCAATGTGGCGGGGAAGAGTATCAAGAAAGCATCTTCCCTACCCATTAGTCCCCTAGTCTTACATAATGAAAGAAATCGTCGAATGTGCTCATCTGGGTCCTCATGGGCTAAACCTCTGAAGGAGGGGAATTTTATGTTTAATCTGGAGAGCAAGATTTCTAGGTCCACCTGTCCTGCCATGCTTCCTACCGATGAAGTAGATGAAAGTGGACTCGATGATCTTCTGTTCGTCTTTCTTCTTGTCTGCTTGCACTTGATTCTCAAGGTTTGTGACCGGGTCGCGGTCATGAGCTATTCATAGTCCACTTAAAATGAGACACTTGATAAAAGTATGTACCTTTTGGCCCACTGGAGTAATGTTGTCGACACTGGAATATTGTCCTCCAATGGCAATATATAGTCTCCTATGCTCAAAGCTCCTTGGAAGTCCCACCGGGCGTGCCAAATTTGTTGGGGATTCGTGGACAAGAAGGAGTTTGAGAGTTTGTAGGAGAAAAAGGAGATGATGAAAATGGAATAATAGTGAGAACTTCTGCAAAGGAATACTCTTGGAAACCTTGAATATTAATTATCCTTCAACAATTACAATGACTGCGCACAGTCTAATCAATGACTAAATACCACTTCAGAGAATATCAATTACTGAAGACCAATTGTCTCAAGTCCTCTAGCAGCGGCCTCTCGTACACCAATCCTTCACCTGCTTCCCGCTTCTCTTGTGCACACCTTGCACTAAGCTTCCGCCAAGCTAAGGAATTGATATCACGGCGCACACGAAATAGACCTTGGAACTCTTGGAATCCAACCCGCCTTCTCTGCACACCTTCCTCTTGACACCTCTTGCACTCGTGAATGTCGTCGCACACTGGAGACTCTTCTTGCTTCCTCTCTTGCTTCTTCTGCAGCTCTCCTTTGCTCCTAGCTCTCAATGTCCCCAAGAATAGCCTTTGTCCTTCTTTTTGTTGAGAGTCCGCCGGTTCGCGAACTCTAACTGCAATACAATCATGGTGTCCTTTCAATGTCCCAAGATTGTCTTTTTGAACTGGTCCTCAACGATTCGCTACTTTGTCCTGTAGTGACTTTAGAACAAGAGTGACTTTTAAAATAAAATTTTGATTGGGCGGCCCATTTCTACCTTTGCGTACGCGGCCTTCCACCTTCACCTTTCCTTTTAATTCTTTACTTTTGCCCTTAAGATTTTAAATTTATCCTTTGAATCTTAAGAGGAAAAATACTTTGCACCTTTAGTTTCAACCGGTTAGGGCTCTACAATGTGCATCAGGGTCGTCACTTGGAAATCCACCGAACTTTGTGTAAGTAACCCCTGTTGGAACTGGCCGAAGTGGAGGTGGTTGTTGTTGTTGCTGTTGTTGCTGTTATTGGCCACTCATGGTGTTAGTAGTGGTACCGTGGTTGTCTCCTGAATTTTGCGGGGGTGTTTCTGGTCCTTCGGAGTCTGTATGGTTAGACTGCTCACCTTCTGGCTTGAAAATGGTGTTCAATCTCTTACGGATCTCCAAATCGAAGAGACTATTCTCAACTTTGATATCCCAAGTAGGCAAGTTTTCCCCAAACAATGGTGTTCGCAGTGAAGATTCACTAGGGAAGATCACACTATCACCAAAAAACTGTAAATTCCCCAAAACTGGTACCAAACTATCACTAGAATTTATTGAACTTTCCCCAAACCAGGGTATTCTTTCACCTGACAGTGTCGGCTCAATTGCACACTGCGTCCTGTACACTCCGAAGTTATTGTACCCTCTTCAGACTGCACCGAAATTACATTGGAATCCACCGGAATTTCCTCGTGTGGCACTGGAAGGGTACCGGAATCACTACTAACTGGCTCCGATCCTTCGACAATTGGGCTTAACGGGCCTACTCTTCTGGCCCCTGGGGGTGTCCCTAGCAAATTTGGTACTATCCAGGGATGCTGGTCTCTCTTGTACTTCGGATACGATTCGCCGGACCGAGTAACCGGCATATATCACCTCGACACCACTTGCCCTCTATACAGCTTCACCTTACTGATGTTCCACAACTGTTGCCACCTTCCCACAGACGGCACCAGTGTTAAAATGCGCTAGTGTTAAACATGCGTTTACGTCACAGACATTTTAAGTTCTTTATCGGGTTCTTGGGAGTGGTAGGTGTCTGATAAATCAGAGGCCCTGTAACTTAATTTTCCTAATTAACTTATCAATTAAGCAGTATATTAATATTTCGGTATCGCCTTCTTTATATAGTTTCACTGTTCATACTCGTTTATACCTTTCACAGTGCGTAACGTAGCAATTACTGATTACCATCGCACAGACGTATATCAACAATAGAACCTTACTGTGTTAATCACAAGTTAATGTAATTAAGCAAAGGTAAGAACGACAATACTCAGACTTCATGAATACTGCACTACAGTGACTCCACAGAACGCAATTGCCCAGACAGACAGTCTGGCGATACTGTTCGTCATTGTCGGAGCGTCACCGCAATGTCTTTTCATTGATCGATAAACAGATACATTACTTCACAACGACCTTTCGGTTCGTGCGGTATAGGAAAAATGTGAAATTACAATATGCCAATCCGGGGGCTTACATTATGAAAGCTATATAAGCATGGCCCATGCATATCTCTACAGAGTATTGGGCACTAATAATCCCTTCATCTAGAGTTTTTCTAGATCACCATCTAAGCTCCATTTCGGGAGCTCATGGGTGGATAACACCATCTTTGTAGCTACATTGCTCTTGGGAATTTGAGAATTTGAGTTCTCTCTCAATTTGTGTCTCTCTTTGTTTGCATTTCTTTTCAAATTTGTCTAGTTTTCTATTCTGTTGTGTTGTTGTTTCTTAGCTATATGCCATTGTACATTGGTGTACAATTTCTTTTTCACAAATAAAATCATTAAATGCATGTGACATGTATTCAACACCGTGATCCCTCCGAACATTCAAAAGCTTATTGCCACAAAAATTTTCATCCATAGTTTAAAAAGTCTTAAAGAAAGATAATACCTCATTCTTTGCTTTCATAGGATACACCCAAGTATTGCATGTTGCATCATCAATGAAGGTTACAAAGTATCCATATTTGTCAAAAGTTAGAGTCTTTTCCGGACCACATACATCACTATTAACACAATTTTACTATAGAATGTGTAGCACCATCTTTGGCAAAAGAAGCATGATGCATTTTTTCAAGTACACAACCTTCACATGCATGCTTTTCAACAAACTCAAGTGTTAGCAAACCAATAATCATATCCTTCTTTTTCAAGTAAAGCAACATATTGAAGTTCAAATGACCAAAAGGAGCATGCCATAAGTCCATTTCATCCATAGAAGAATATGTGTAAGAAATGCATTTGAGGCAACCCTCTTATATGTATCCAAGCAATACAATGCATTGCATAATGTCCCCAAGATCACAATAACATTGCCATTCTTGAAATCATGAACGATATTTGTTCTCAAAAATGTACATGATTTTTCAACACTAGCAATAGTAGGAATTGAAATCAAAGATCTCTTGATACCGGGTATATACAATGCATTCATGAGAGTAAAAACACCTCCATTTGCAGTCGTAAGTTGAATTTCTAATAATCCAATAATAGGATAAGAAGCATTGTTTGCACATACAACATGTCCACCCTTGGGTGCATCTTTCAAAGATGTGAAAAATCTTTTGCATGAAGTGATATGCTTTGAGGTATCACTATCAAAAAACAAATCCGAATTAGCCTCATTCACAATCATACATATAGAATTTGATGATGAGTCATAATGACATGCAACAAAACATGGCCAAACATCTTGAGAAACATTAGCTTCATCATTGTTTGCATTTACATGTATTCTCAACAATATCCATGCCAAATTCTTTTCTTCTTTTAATTATACTTTGCAAGCTTTCTAAATTTATCAATGGTATGCCGAACCTTTTGACAATACTTGCATCTCTTCTTCTTTTGCTTATCACCATCATGAAGGTAAGAAGTGGAAGAGGAAGAGTGGGGCTTTGGCTTCAATGAATTCAAATTTGAACCATACTTGCTTCTTTCCTTGTGTGTAATAGCAAGTGCTTGCATTCCCTCAAGTAAACCACTTCTATTCACTCTTGATTACTCTTCTTACAAAAGAAGAGACACAAATCATCAAAAGTATACTTATTTGGATTTCCTTTTGTAATTGAACGAACTGTAGTAGCAAAGCTTTGAAAAGATTCCAACAATCCTTTTTGTGATGTAGAAATCAATGATGCATTTGGAATGATCTAATCAATGTTTCCAAAATTCTCTTTTAAATCCATGATGCATATATCCATTGACTCATTTTCATCCATACATAAATCGTCGAGTTTATTCTTGAAGTAAGCAACATGTGCTTCATTATGCACATCATGCAAAGAAGTAAGTGTATCCAAACTTGTCTTGAAATAGTGCATGGTCAGATGTGTGGAACAATAAGAGGAATCAAAGCATGAACTTGAGCGTCCTTTCCATCCTATCTAAGTTTCTATTGCATAGATGGAGAGGCATAGTCACTATATTTGAAGAAGAAGACAATAGATTGCATAGTAGAAGAATCGCTAGGTCACTTATCAACATGTTCCACTATGTTATGTACTTGCTTTGCAACAAGAACATGCTTCGCCATGTAATACCACATCGAATATTTGGTTCGATTGAGCTTATCTTCAGCTTGAAGCATTCTAAACAACTCATTGTTGCTTGCCATTGCACCAAAGAGTCCAAAACTAGGAATATATGAACTTCAACAAAGTAGAAAATGTAGCACAATCTATAACTCATATGAAAATTTTGACTAGAAGAATGACTTTGGAAGGGGGTGAAATCCAAAGGCTCCTGGAAGTGATCTCCGAGTGTTGAAGTTTGTACTTATATGCTCTAGAAGTGATTTGTAGTTTAAAAGTGTGCACCATGGTTCACATGAAAGACAATAGATTAAGAAGGAGTTGAACTTGTTTTGAAACCACTAGTGGGTGGGCGAGTGAGTGAGGAAGCATGAATATAAATACACACAAGATCAAATTTGACACACCAAGAAAGGCAATAGCTAGGTGATATCTCTATGAATAGATTATTTGTAATGAGAATGAGTGAAGTGAGAGCTATAAGTAAATCCCTAAGTACAATGTACCACCACATATGAGTATATCATTTACATGAGGTTACATGGGAAAAGATCCTCTCACCAACGCTAGAGTAAAAATTGCCCATGCATAGGGAAATGCTTCATATCAAAGCTACTCAAGGGGCACATAAGTGCACACAAATGTGCCAGCATCGGCCATAAATGAGAGCTTGAAAGGTCATTTCTTTGTTTTCAAACACCTTTCAAGGTTGAGATTTTTGTTCAAAATCAAGACCAAGCTAAGATTTAAAAAAGAATTCCAAAGAAAGATGCTCTATTCTCTTCTTCAAAGAATGGTGGGCAGGTAAAATGGACAAGCCTACAAAAAATATATGTAAAAATTTAAAGAAAAAGAAGTTCAAGGAATTCCTCCCAAGAATGTTTAAAGCACACATGGTGTGTCATGCATATTAGAGGAACAAAATCACGACCTCAATATTGAACCACTTTTCGTGAGATCCTTGGTGCTCCTTCCCCTCTCTCCACACATAGGCAAGAACGTATGGACAATAACTCAAGGGTTAGATAAAAAAACATTCCACAAGACTTGGCCAAGCAGGTAGATTATCAATTTTCCATTAGCAACATCAAGGAAGCAATCAATGCCCTTCCCTTGGGGAAAATCCTTGGTTGCGATGTCCTCACTAACAAATTCTTCAAGCATTTAAAGATTCCCTAGTTGGTCCTTTCATTATTGTGTGAGGGGGGAAGGCCTCTAGTATAGTGCTCTTCCCATGTGTTTTAATGAAGGTGTTAACAAGTTGATTCATAAGAAAAACAACAAGAGAAAGATAAAAAACTAAAGACTAATCACCATGCTTCAAACTGGATAGAAGGTCATTGGCAAGGGCTTGGTGAATCATATCATGGATCATATTTGGGCTTGGATTTGCAAATATAAAAATGCTTTATCAAGGGTAGATCCATCTTGGAATCCATTTTGGATATCTAGGAAGCTCTCAAATTTGTGAAAGAATCCAAAAAAGCTTTGTTGTTTTTTAGGATTGATTTTGATAAAGCGCACGATCGATTAGAGTGGGATTTCGTTTTATAGTCTCTTAAGGGATTGGATCTTGGACCAAGATTCATTAGGATAATTGGCACTCTCCTTGGAACCACCTTGGTTTGAATGCATATTAAAGGTCATTCCTCAACTAAGAGCCTAAATCCTATCTCCACTAGCGTGTAATCTAGCTTGCAATCCTCAAAGTCAAAATGTTGAAGTAGTCTTTTGATATAATTTGCTTAGTGAAGAACAATTTCCCCCTCAACAAATACAAACTGGATTCCAAGGTAATTGCTCAAAAGACCAAGATAAGTGACATCAAAGAAATTCTACAAATCAGCCATAAGGATGTCAATTTGTGCATCACATGACATAGTCAAGACTATATCATCAACATAAAGAACAAGCACTACAAGTTCATCCCCATCTTTGTGTACATAGAGTGTGCTTTCAATTGGACTACATGTGAAGCCAAGATCAATCAAGTGCTTATGGGTTTTGTTATAGCATGCATGTGGAGCTTGCTTGAGACCATAGAAGTCTTTATGCAAGTGACATACCATATGCTGCTTCCCTTTCATGGAAAATCTAAGAGATTGCTTCACATAAAACTCTTCTTGCAAATCACCATTCAAGAAAGTTATTTTTATTTCCAATTGATGTACTTTCCAACCTCATTGAGCAGCCAATGCAACCATGGCACGAATGGTAGTCATGTGTGAAGTAGATGCAAAAGCTTCCTCATAGTCAATGCCATATTGTTGCACATATCCTCTGGCAATAAATCTAGCTTTGTACCAATCAATGCTACCATATGACTTTCTCTTAATCTTGTAAACCCACTTTGTACCAATGGCATTTTTTTCTTTTTGAAATTCACATAACTCTGGAGTACGATTCCTATGTATGGAATCCATTTTCCATTGCATAGCACTCATCCAATGTGGATCATCACATTCATCTTCAAAAGTAAGTGGCTCTTCAGTACATGTTATTGCAATAAGAGAATAAAAATTACTTGATACATGGCTAGAGCTTGAACTTGTTCTACCAAGTAGAGGTGCACTCAATTTCTTGTCCTATGAATAATTGAGCTTATGGCTACAAATAAATGTGTGATTCTCTTGGAAAAATCATTGTATGTACCTAGTATCAAGAAGAACTTAATTTCAATTCTTTCGGTTACCAAAGTTGCACTACACAAAAACTTTGTTGATGAAAAGTGTATGGTTCATGATTTCATAAATGGTGATATTATCATGATGTTTGATACATTATGCAATGGTTTGTATCACTTGGATACATACAAGAGGTGTGTCTCAAATGCCTTGGTTGTTCACACTTGCTCCATGGCTAAAATCAAGCTTTGGTATGTTCATTTTGGTCATTTGAACTTCAATTGCTTTACTTGCAAAAGAAGGACATGCTTATTGGTTTTCCAACACTTGAATATTCCATTGAAAAGCATGTATGTGAAGGTTGCATTCTTGGAAAAATGCATCATGCTTCTTTTCCAAAAGATATTAACACACACACTACAAGAAAATTACAACTTTTTCATAGTGATGTATGTCGTCCTATCAAGACTCCATCTTTTGGGAAATATGTATTTTTTGTTACCTTCATTGATGATGCTACTCATCATACATGGGTGTATCCTATGAAAGCAAACTTTTGACTCTATGCATAGATCATGGCAGTGAATACATGTCGCATGAGTTTAATGATTTTCTCTGTGAAAGAGGAATTGCACACCAATATATAGTTCCATATACACTTCAACAAAATGGCATTGTAGAGCATAAAAGTAGAACACTCCTCAAAATGGCACGATCTATGGTTAAAGAAAATCACATTCCTCACAAGTTTTGGATGAAATCGGTCATGGATGCAAACTATGTGTTGAATCACTACCCTACAAAAGCACTGAGATTCATCACTCCTTATGAGGCTTGAAATATGCATAAGCCTATGGTTAGTCCTATGCACATGTTTGGTTGTTTGACATATGCTCTTGTGCCATCACAACAACATCACAAACTTGATGAAAAAACAAAGAAACATATATTTGTTGTTTTTAGTGCTAAATATAAGGGATATGATTTGTACCATCCATTGATGGGAATGTAATGTTGCACTAATGACATGTAACAACACATGCCCAAAAATCTTCAGTCATGTTGGCTTCATCATTCTTTGCATTTGAAGAATTTTTAGCAATAGACATGCTAGATTCCTTCTTCTTTTCATTATTCTTAGCAAGCTTTCTACACTCAAATAGGATGACAAGCCTTCTGAAAATATTTGCACCTCTTCTTCTTCTGTAAATCAGCATGATTAGAAGAATGAGTGGAAGAGGAAGGTTAAGGATTTGGTTTTGATGAACCCAAAGCTGAATCATACTTGCTTTTCCCTCTCTTTGAGATGGAAAGTGTTTGTGTTCCCTCAATCAAACCACTCCTAATCACTCTAGATCGCTCTTCTTGCAAAAGGAGAGATACAAACTCATCAAATGCATACATAATTGGATTCCCTTTTTCAACCAAACAAAGTGTAGTGGCAAAGCTTTGCAAAGATTTTGGTAATCCCTTCAACAATGTAGAGATGAGTGATGCATCGGGAATAATCGCATTTATGTTTGCCAATTGCTCTTTTAACTCCTTGATATGTGTCAAATACACATCCAGATACTAATTTTGAGCCATACCTACATCATCAAGTTGCTTCCTCAAGTATGAAACACATGCTTCATTACACATGATGTACAAAGAAGCAAGAGTGTCCCAAGCTTGCCTTGATGTAGAGCATAACTGAATGTGTGGAACTCTATGATGGTTCACAAAGAGTGCAATCAATGCATGAGCTTGAGCATCTTTGCCATCCCATCTAAGTTTATCTTGCATAGGTGGAGAAGAAGTAACCACTATACTTGAAGAAGAAGCTCCATCTGTGATAGTAGATTATGTAGTAGAAGAACGTGAAGGTTTTTTATCTATGTTTGCCACTATGTTCCATAGTTTTCTTACAACAAGAACATGTTTCATCATGTAAGACCACATTTTTGGTCCCATCAAGCTTATCTTCAACTTGAAGCATGCCTAACAAGTCATTGCTTCATGCGATTTCACTAAAGAGCAAGAATGTGACATGATCTTTACTTCAATGAAGGTGAAAATGATTGCTGAAATTTTACCTCACAATCTGTCACTCTGATGCCAATTCTAATTGCATGAATGGCTTTGAAATCGGGGTAAAACCCAAGTGCACCTAGTGGATACTCTTTTAGAGTGTTGAGCTTCATATTTCTATGCCCAAAAGTCGAGTTGCACTATTAAACATGCATACGCACCACAACACAGAAAAGCAAAACTTAAGAAGGAGCTTAACTTGTTCTGATATCACTATTGGGTGTGTATAGAAGTGAAACAAACACAAAAGAAGAACAACCAAGGAGCACAAATGCAGTAAGACACATGAAGAAGAGGAATGGCTAGAATTGCTCTCTCTATTGATGATGAGCAGGACTAAAATACACTCCAAGAATGATTTTTAGAGTTCAATTTAATTATTTCAGAGATAGATAAAATGATTCAAAACCTTTTTTGGAATAGATCTCTGAAAATTCAAGTTTTGATTCAGATAGAAACTGGATCAAATTAGATTAAGTATCTTAGAAGTTTGAGCTCATTACGTAGAGTTTTGGTTCTTCCTTTTTGATTTCCAAAACCTAGATTATTTGAGTAAAGGTTGGGTTCCTTCGGTTGGAATTGGTAACTGGATTAAACACCATAGATATTGTGAGTTAGACATCTACAGAAGCACGCGAACAACACAAGGAAGAAGAAGAAGCTTGGAGCAAACTGAATGTACAAAGATAAGTAGCCCATTAGGGCAATAGGCATATATACAAGCTAGGGAAAAAAACCTCCTAAAGAGGAAAAAAAGTGCCTCGGAGGTCCTAGAGTGTTCACACACATCACTACCTAAATATATCAACAAATCCCCCCTAGGAGTGATGCACTGAACAAGTGGTTGGCACTCATGTATAAGGAAGTGCCAAGCTATGTGGAATCACTCCACAAAAGGAAGTAAGCCCAAAGCTTTGTGGAAAGCTTCAAACTTCTCCCTAGGCAGAGCCTTTGTGAAAAGGTCTGCAATGTTCTCCTGCATGGGCACATGTGCCAAGCTGATCTCCCCAGCAGAGAACCTCTCCTTGACATAATGATAATGTGCCTCAATGTGCTTAGTGCAAGCATGGAACACAGGGTTCCTCGCAACTCCCAATGCGCTCTGACTATCAGTGAAGATAGTGGTGGCAGAAGATTGACCAACACCCAAATCAGCCATAAGGCATCTGAGCCACACACACTCAACAGTCGCTGTGAAAGCTGCCCTATACTGAGCCTCACAACTGGAAGTGGCCACAATAGGATGCTTCTTGCTCAAACAAGATATACATGAGCTACCAAGCATGAAGCAAAAGCCACTAGTGGACACATGAGTGTCATAGCAACCAACCCAGCCTGAGTCAAAAAAAGCATGCAAATCTGGCAGTAGTGATCCCCCCTTGGGATAAAACAACCCAAGTAGCCGAGTACCACTCAAGTAGCAAAAGATGCGGTTAACCGCCTGCCAATGCTTGAGACCTGGGCAATGCATAAACCTGCTCATATGTGATAGCAAACTGAATATATGACCGAGTAATGCATAAGTAAATCAGGCATCCAACAGCCTGCTGATAGAGGACAGCATCAAATGCATCTCCAGCATCATGAAGACTCAATCGTAAACCTGTCTCCATAGGAGTGGCAATAGGCTTACTGTCTTCAAGGCCAAAACATTGTATTATTGTGTCAATATATTTCGTTTGACATAAAGCCATTCCACCATCAATTTGCATGAATTAAATGCCCAAATAGTGATGCAAGTGCCCCAAATCAGGCATCTCAAATGAGGCATGCAAATCAACCTTAAAATCAGCAATATGCTTCTCAATAGGACCAGTGAGCAGCATGTCATCAACATAGACACCATACACCTCACCATCGCCATGAGTGACCTGTTCTTTCATTCAGCAACTCCTATTTGTGAGGTAATATGTTTGGTCGCCCCACTATCAAAGTACCAAACATCTGAGTCTACTGCAAACATGCACTGCTCGTGAGAAGATGGGTCAAAAATGCAAACAATAGTAAACTCCCATTCTTCTTCCTGCACAAGATTAGCAGACTCTGTTTTTGGTGTAGAGGCTTTTGCAACAACCATTCCAGCCTCTTTCTTCTTTGCCTCTTTAGTAGCCAGTTTTGGACAGTTCTTTATGATATGATCATTTCCTTTACAGTACTTGCAAAACAATTTCTACTTTTTTGCTTTCTTTTCATCTTTGTCTTCCCTCTTCGATTGTGTAGAATTAGCAGATTTCTGCTTACTACTTGAAGAGCTCCATTTTCCTTTGCCCTTTTGAGTAGCTAGGAAAGATTGATCTGCAACATGCATAATGGACCTGTTATGCCTGGACTGATCTTCCTGCAACAAAAGGGAGACGAACTCCTCAAATGACAAGGCATTTGGATTGCCTTTCATCATCAACCGAAGAGTAGAAGCAAAACTCTGATATGAATCAGGAAGACTATTCAGAATATTCTACACAAGTGAGCTATCTGGTATAACCTCATCAGCAAAAATCAACTGTTCCTTCAAGTCTTTGATCCTTTTTAAAAAATTGTCCATAGAATCAACTTCATTCATGAGCTCACTCTCCAATTGTTTTCGGAGGTAAGCAACATGAGCCTCATTCCTAGCTTGGTACAATGTGGTAAGCATATCCCAAGTATCCTTAGCTATTCTACAAGAGCAAATGTGAGGAATAATGGCATGTTTGACAAACAAAGCTATCAATGCATGTGCCCGGGCATCTCTACCATCCCAACAAATTTGCTCTATAGTAGATGCAGCAGAAACCGCAGTTGGAATAGGAATATGGAGAATATCATCATCTTCGACACCTTCTACATCAGCTTTAGTACCTATAGTTGTAACAGTTGCAGGTGTGATAGGACGTTTTTCAACACCCTGCACAATGTTCCATAGTCCTTTTGCAACCAATACATGTCGCATCATATAAGCCCACAATGGGTAGTTGGTACCATCCAACTTATCCTCAATAACCAACATACGAAATACATCACTACTTTCAGCCATGGCTGGTGACTAAAATACCTTGATGCAAAAAATTGACTGTATCTCAAAAAGTTGAACGGAACTGCCCAGACAAGTTCTGCTAAACCTGTAGCAGACTTCGAGACGCTTATACTAGCGAACCGAAACAGGTATATACCTTTGGCACAAAAAGACAAAATAGCATGCACAAGCACTGTCGTAGTGCATTCGGAGGCCGAAGCGAGCTCAGATCCCGATTTTGACACCACAAAGCAAAGCGGTTTTGATCTTTGAAACACCCTAAGTATGCTCACCAAATTTTGTGTGAATCTGAGATTGCAACGGGAGAGGTGTAGACGATGCCCTAGATGAAGCGACGACTTGCTCTGACATGAATTGTTGGAGTTAGATGTCTGCGGAAGCACGCGAACAACACAAGGAAGAAGAAGAAGCTTGGAGCACAACACACAATACTTAATGTATTATTAGAGAATGTACAAAGATAACTAGCCCATTAGGGCAATAGGCATATATACAAGATGGGGGAAAAACCTCCTAAAGAGGAAAAAAAGTGCTCGAGAGGTCCTAGAGTGTTCACACACATCACTACCTAAATATATCAACAGATATATGTTCTATGTACAATCAATAAAATATTCAAAGATGCTTTAAACATGTCCCATCTAAGTTAAATAATGCATCTGAGTTGGCTTCATGCAAGTTGGTTCTATCAAAACCACAATGAATAAAGTTGGATTTCATTATTTTCTATATGACTTGAGTAAAACTCTCAAAGGAAAAAGTTACCAATTGTTAATAGCTTTGACCATTCCACAAATGTTAAGTCTCTAAGAAAAGTTTCCTAAGTCTTTTTTTTGTTGCTTTGTTATAGTTAAAATTAAATATTGACTTAAAGTGTAAGGAGCACCTTTTCCTACATTCTACTTAGGATGTTAAAGCCTAGTTGGAAAAAGTAGTGGGTCAAACCCATCAAAGAAAAAGGTAAATGTTGTTTAAACATGAAACATGGTAAAAGTATTTGAGGTTTGATGTTTTGGTCACCTAAAGTCGAAATTTCTTTTATAAACCAAATTCGAAGGCGTTGGAAGTAGTTTCTCAAAGTGTTCAAGTCAAGGAACCCATCCAATTTGATAGGTCCATGTACTATGCATGCCTAGTAATGAAGCAGTATAGCAATTTAGTTAGCGATGTCTTGAATCCACCCACTTTATCTTTTCGTGCACACATATCACATCATGGAAATAGTGAATTGGGAAAGGATGTTTTCTAATCCACTCTTTTCATTTGATTTATTTTTTCAAATAATTCGGACAGAGATCGAGTAGTTTTCAGAATGAGTAAGTTTCCATTACAGTAGATTCGCCTATGGGAATAAGTGAGTCTCTATTATAGTAGATTCCCATCTATCATTTTTAATATGAGGCAACACTTGCCATAGGGATGAAAACATGCTCCATATCATTTGGATCATGGGCACAAGGGTATGCCTACATTTTTTTATAGCTCTATTTTCTAGGATGAAAATATTTTCCCAAGGGGGAAAGAATGTCATGAAGTAAGTGTATGACATGAGCATCCTATTTGTTTCAACGGATCTGAAATCGGACATCATTTTTTTTAGTCTAATCTTAGCCCAAGGTCTTTGATGTGGAATTCATTAGGGTGAGAAATGGTAAAAAATGTGTTTTTTGCTAATGACACATTAAGGGAATCAACAAGTAGTATGTTTCCACATGTACAAAAATATAACATTTTTTCTCTTCATTATTCCACAAAGAAAGGCTTCGTTTTAGTAGATGGGCTCTAAAACCACTACTAATTTGATGGAATTTCTTGTATTCAATGTGATATTTATATTTTCGTAAAAAAAATGATTCATTTTGCACAATATACAATGCAAAATCTATAAAATTTCAAGAGAAAAAGATATTCAAAGATGCAAAATATTTTTGCTTTCACAAATATTTATGTTTTTCTTGTCCCGCTTGGTACATGAAATCAAGAGACTTGAAAGCCTTATATTCTCTATCTATAAATACTCATGAACTTTGTGTCTTTGTTTACCACTTTGACCATTCTCTAGTATTCGGGATATGTTCTCTGAGTGTATGAATGACGTCTTTTTCATGTCATCCTTCCTATCACGTGACTTCATGTTTGGTTTAGAATAGAAGAGGAGATTCCTTATGGAAACTTCTTCATGTGCGAGTGAATGATTGTGTGTCTATGTTACCAAGTTGTAGAGTTGACCATAAAGTGAAGCGAGCTAAAAGAGATGACACAGAGAATCATTGTAAAGGTCATATTGTAGGTTTGAAATTAAGAAATAGTTTGTTTGCAAGAGCTCAATATGTGTACATTGCTAAGGATCTTGTGCTTAACAATCTTCTACATTTTCCATCATACTATATATGTCTTCTGACTTTAATGCATTTTTGGTTGAACGTGGGATACAACATCAGTGCACAGTGCCATATACACCTCAATAGAATGAATTTGCTGAACGGAAGAACATGTCACTCATGGAGATGGCGAGGGGTATGGCCAAGAGTCAGACTTTACCTCATAGTTTCTAGCTTGAGGTTGTCATGTGTGGAGCATATGTACTTAATAGGTGTCCCACTAAAGCACTGTAGTCTATCACTCCATATGAGGCTTGGCATGGTCGCAAGCCATCTATTGCTTATCTGCATGTTTTTGGTTGTCTGACATATGCATTAGTGTCTGAACAACATGGCATGAAATTGGATGATAAAGTAGTAAAATGTATTTTTGTTGGGTACAATTCTGAAAGTAAAGGCTATCGTCTGTATCATCCACAAACTAAACACATTTTGGTTAGCCATGATGTTGTTTTTGTGGAAGATGCTATTCATCCATTACTTTCATGTACTAAGGAGACATCTATTAGCTCCAAAGAGATGTACGATACATTGCTGCCTCTTTTTACATGTGGACAGTCTACTATTGGTCCTAATCATGCAACTTCTCAACCTTAAGAGGTTTCATGTGATAATGTAGATCATTCCATTTCTGATGTAGATTTGCATGATGCACTTGTTGATGAGAGAACTGATATTGAGGAGGCAAAAACTATGCCAAAATGGCTGGTGCAGACTTTGCATGATAGAAAATTAGATGCACCTCTGTCATATCATACTCATTCAGGCTCTCATAGTGCCTTTTTTGCATCAGATTGCTATGCTATGGCTTCCTCTAGTCCTTGTGATGAGAGTGAACCTATTTCGTTTGATGAAGCACAAAATTCTAAGCATTGGATAGATGCAATGCAATCTGAATATGATGCTATCATGAAAAATGGTACCTGGTCTTTATGTGACTTGCCTCCTGGCAAGAAGGCCATTGGCACTAAGTGGGTATACAAGCTGAAGCATAAACCTGATGGAACAATTGACAAGTATAAGGCTAGGCTTGTTGCAAAGGGTTATGTTTAGGAAAGAGGCATTGATTTTGATGAGACCTTTGCACCTACATGCCGAATGACTACTGTTTGTAGCATCTGTGCACTTGCAGCTCATTATGGTTCGAATGTACATCAGTTGGACATTAAAACAAAATTTTTGAATAGTGACTTGCATGAAGAACTGCATGTTTTGAAGCCACGTGGATTTGTGTAGAAAGGGCATGAAAACTAGATGTGCAGGTTAAAGAAGGCATGACATGGTTTAAAGCAAGCACCATGCGCTTGGTATAAAAAGATACATTCCTATCTAGTTTGCTCTTAAGCGCATCTTTCGCTACTTGAGTGGTACCTGGATACTTGGACTGTTTTATCCCAAGGGGGGATCACTATTGCCACATTTGCATGATTTTTTTGACTTTGACTGGGCTGGTTGCTATGACACTTGTATGTCCACTAGTGGTTTTTGCTTCATGCTTGGTAGCTCATGCATATCTTGGCTGAGAAAGAAGCAGCCTATTGCGGCCACTTTTAGTTGTGAGGTTGAGTATATGGCAGCTTTCAGAGCGACTATTGAGTGTATGTGGCTCAGATGCCTTATGGCTAATTTAGGTATTGTTCAGTCTTCTGCCACCACCATCTTCACCGACACTCAGAGCGCATTGACAATTACAAGGAACCCTGTGTTCCATGCTCGCACTAAACACATTGAGGTGCATTATCATTATGTGAGGGAGAGGTTCTCTGTTGGAGAGATTAGCTTGGTATATGTGCCCACGCAGGAGAACATTGCAAACATTTTCACGAAGGCTCTCCCTAGGGAGAAGTTTGACGCTTTCAGCAAAGCTTTGGGCTTACTTCCTTTTGTGGATTGATTCACCATAGCTTGACACTTCCTTATACATGAGTGCCAGCTCCTTGTTCACCACACCACTCCCAAGGGGTATTTGTTGATATATTTAGGTAGTCATGTGTGTGAACACACTAGGACTACTGGGGTACTTTTTCCCCCTTTAGGAGGTTTTTCCCCCCGGCTTGTATATACACCTATAGCCATAATGGGTTACTTATCTTTGTACATTCTAGTGGTTATACATTCAGTATTGTGTGTTGTGCTCCAAGCTTCTTCTTCTTCCTTGTGCTGTTCGCGTGCTTTCTCTGACGTCTAACTCCAACATAGTCCCCCAACTTTTTCTCTATGCAAGTACATTGTGGTATCTCATCATTTCTAAATCATTGTCTCTTTCACGTCCTCTACCCTGGGGAGGAAGGCCCCATGCTTCCATGCTAATAAGGAAAAAAATCTGGTTATGATGTCAATATAGGACATCTTAGAAACATATCTAAAGTATAAAAGGAGAGAATTCTTCAAGGATCAAGAAGACCTTTAAGGTTTGAGATATAGCGCAACATCCATAAGGATTAAGTATTGAAGAAGTGGTTGTAATAATTTATTCCTATGAATACTTGTGACCTTAAAAATAAAAGGATCTTTTACACTATGATTTCCCATTTTGGGGTGAATTTATAAATATCGTAGTCTATTTGAATGAACAAGTAAAATAGATTTCAACCAATTCGCGTCTTCAAAACCTAGATTGATTCCTACGGGGTTTAGTCTTTAAGGGTCGAATCTCAAAACTAAGTAAAGTTTTGAAAGAGCCTTAAACCCACCTTAAGTAAAGCTAATCTCTCCAAAGTAAAGAGGATGTTATATCCACTTAAAGCCAAATAGATAATCCACCATTCCCATTCTATTGGTTGGGTAGGGACTATAAAACAAATTTCTCTCTATTTGGAATGATTTATTTATTGAAGGCAATCACAAATAAGAAATGCACCAATTTCATTAAGCCTTAAGATATAGAGTATGTGCACATCTAAAAGAAAGTGACTTGGGTAGGGATTATGAAAGATTCATCTTCCTTTTAGAACAAGATAGATTTTAACTTGATAGATGAATCTAATATGGGAGTTTTAAGCATTATCCATCTATTTTGCTAGGTTCATGCACAAGTGGTGCATAAAGATGGAGAAAGATAGCAATTTAGCTAGAGACACTTTGGATCCACCTAATTCACATGTTTGAGCTATGAAGGCCCACATTACACATAGTTTAAATAAGGAATTAGGCAGAGATGTTCTATTCCACCATTATCGTTCTTTGCACTTGATTTAGTTTTTCATAGGCAAAACAAGATGGATCTTGGAATGATTAAGATAGGGACCAAACCACACATGGATTCTCCTCTTTTAAGATTAAGTCTAGATACAATCACCCTTCTAAACAAAGAGGTGAATTAGAGAAATGAAGAGCAAAGGACCTCAATGGATGGGTACTTTGTCTGTCTATTCAGACTCACTCAGCATGTGGGCACTTAGGGAATGGTCTCCTTTAGCCAACAGTAAACCAGGGAGGCCTTCCTCCTTGTGCTCCTTAGGGGGGTCCTATGGACCCCCCTCTAGCTCCTCCTAAAGCTCTGCTATGTGGCTTCGATGGGACTTCGAGTGCCTTTTTGGTAGAGGACCAATGATTGAGGATACTTTCATGTGGCAGGATTCTTAGGACCTCGAAAAGAGGTATTCATCATGTGAATGAGGCCTTCAAGAGACCTTTCTTTATAGAAAGTGCAAGAAAAACATGCACTATATATGTTTGAATAAAACCAAGGCTCTATATACCAATGTTGTGAAGTTTCCAAAGCTTAGTATAGTATCCACCTTGTGAGAGCCTAAGTACATATCCACCCAACCAACTCCACTCATATATATACCACAAGTCCAAAAGGTGCATGTCATAGGACACTTCCAAGTGTCCTTCCAAGTTTCCCTCACATGGAATCTTTCCCAAGGTAGCTCACATGACTTCTAAATCAATTGACACCTTCTCTTCACGTACAAATTAAGGTGGCAATATTCTGCCAAGACTAAGGTTCTCATACCTTAGGATAATTTATCCCTATTGGGGCTTCACTCACTAATTAGACATGAATATATGAAGATATATGAAGAAAGAAGGAAGACAAAGAGAAGTGAAGGCAAAGCACTCAGAAAACTAAGCCTAAGTGAAGGGATAAATTCACTCTTGTAATATAGTGCAAAATTAAAGTTTAGTCTTGGCATAGAACTTCAAAACTTACGAGTTTGAGTCTAAGAATATGTAGAATATATGTATATAAGTTAATTTGAGTTGAAAAACATATAGTGAACTCAATTTTGTAATCCTTGAGTGAATAGAAAAAGTTCGGTTTTTTCTGAGAGAGATGTTGAGGAAAGTCTACTAAGTATAGGAGAGTTTTCCATGGCTATGAGCAGAATGAAGCCAAGCCATTTTGTACACATCTTCTCTGATAGATAACATATGTTTGTGTAGAAGGATTTGATCTAATTCCTCTTGTGTATTGAATTCTAAGTGATTTCATATCAGTATGTAAGCTAGTTGACGGTTACAAGTTTTCTGGCGCACTTTTCCCTGATCTTCTTAAGGTCAGATCTCATAGTACAGTGTAAAGTTATTCATGAGTGTTAGCTCATTTGAAAGCTACTATCTTCAACTACAACTGGTCAAAAGATCTTTGCAAAACGGGACGCATACTCAGAGAAATAAGTCTAACAGTGAAGGTATGTCAAATCAATGAAGTCCTTTTTCAAATTTCAGACATAGTGCAAATGTTGAAGTGAATTCAGAAGATTTTGAAGTTATTACTTGAAAGTCTTGCTTGGTATGTGTTGCTTAACATTAGCAAGAACTTCTTTTAGCAAAAGATCAAAAGAATTTGTACGAATCAAGCTAATACAGATCAGATTTGAAGTTAGAAGAAAAGGCATAGATTTTTGGAAAGTGAAATTTTTTATTTCACTAAGTTTGGTGATAAAGTTTTCAAATTGAGAGTGTTACTAAGCTAATGATGGTTATAGATGTGTTCTAATATCACTTTATCTTAGTTCTTGTGGTGTTTCATACATCAACAAGTGGTATCAGAGCAGAAAGGTCCTCAAGAGTGAAAGGAGGAGCAGATACAAGAGGAATTGAAGAGTTCTTCATTAAAGAGGTGAAAGCTGAGGTGTTCAACAACAAAAGACATCAAAGGAGTGCTTCGAAGTTATTCTCAAGGGTAAAGATCTACAAAAGGTACCATAATTTAACCTTATACTCACAAGTTGAAGCAGAAGCAAGAAGACTATGGCAGATCATGTATCTATTGATAAATTGGACAGAGATAATTATCCTGCTTGGGTAATGAGAATGGAAGCCTTACTTATGAGTAAGGATCTAATGATATATGTGACAGGAGAAGAAGAAAAGTCTAAATTTGAAGATGAGAGTCAACCAAGGAAAGAAGAACTAGAAGCTTTGAAGCTATGGCAGAAGAGAGATGCAAGTGCAAGGGCTTATATATATAACACTATCACAGATCATTTGTTACCTAACATCAGAGGATTAGAAACAGCTGAAGACATATGGAATGCTTTGGAAGATCACTTCCAAAACACTACTAAAGCTAGGAAGGCCAGCTTATGGTCAGAGTTCACCACATCTAAGAAAAAGAAAAATCAGAGTATTAGTGATTATGTCACTAAGATGAAGGACTTAGTAGATAGTCTTGGATCTATTGATGATGATATTGAAGATCATAGGTTGATAGCACAATTGCTTCCGGGATTGAGAGGAGATGAGAGGTGAAAACCTTTTGTACTCTCAACTGCACTTTCATTAAATCATTATGTGCCAGAATTAAATCAATTGCTTGTACTGATGCTCACATTTGAGCAAAACTTGAAGTCAGATGGAGATAAAGGATATAGTTCTGCTATGTATGCGAATAAGAAGAAAAGTGAGAAAGGTAAAGCAAAGGATGAAGAAGAGCTAACAACTCAAGCAAATTATGCAAGAGGAAGAGGTATTGGAAGAGGTAAAGGTCAAGGAAATGGAAGAGGTAGAGGTAATCAGAACAATAACAAGAAGACATGCTGGATCTGTGGATTGAGTAATCATCTAGCCTATGATTGTTGGCATAATCAACAAGGATCAAATCAAAATCAAAGTAATAATGACAGAGGAAGAGGTGGAAGGTTTCAGAATCAATTTCGAAGAGGAAGACAGAATTCAAGAGGAAGTTTTGGTAGAGGTGGTGGAAGAAATTGGAATCAGAATCAGTCTTACAACACTACCTATTACAATTATGCAAATGATACACAAAATGACAACCATACAACATTGATGATGAATTCAATAAGTACATCAGAGAAGGAGGATCTCAAGGTATTCTATATTGACTCTTGTTGTTCAAATCATTTGTCAGGTAATATAGAATTGTTATCAGAATTGGAAGAAGGTATTTCAAGTCATACAATACAAATAGGTGACAATACAAAACATAATGTGCATTCAGTTGGAAAAGTGAAGTGCAGGAGTGGAGCTGATTTGCTAACAAATGTTTTGTATGTCCCAACAATACCAAAGGATCTGATTAGTGTGGGACAAATAGTGGAGAAAGGTTTTCAAGTCAGATTTACAAATGAAGGGGTATTTATTGAAGATCCAAAGGATGGATACAATCAAATTGTCTGTGGTAAAAAGGAAGGTAGACTTTTTACTCTCAAAGTGCAAGGGAATGTTGGTCAAGCCCTGATCACACATGGTGATGAAGTACTTACAGAGTTAGACCTCTGGCATAAGAGGTTAGGACACTTCAATGAAAAAGGAATTAAAACCATGGTGGAGAATCAATCTGTAATAGGGCTACCAAATGTAAAAAGTCAACATATGATCTACAAGTGTGAAGCTTGTCAGATGGGAAAGGCACACAGGTTATCATTTCAGAAGAAAGGATTCAAACATGATGGTTTGTTAGAGCTCATACATACAGATGTATGGGGACCAACAAAAGAAGGATCAATCAATGGGTCTAGGTATTATGTTCTTTTCATTGATGATGCTACAAGGTGGATAACCATTTATGTTTTAAAGGAAAGATCAGCAGTATTTGGAGCTTTCAAACATTTTCATGCATATGTAGAAAGAGTTACAGGTCAAAAGCTCAAGAGGTTAAGGTCTAATGGAGGGGGAGAATACTTCTCCCAAGAATTCAATGATTATCTTTGGAATGCAGGTATCAAGAGAGAAATAACTTGCAGGTATAGACCTCAACACAATGGGGTGGCAGAAAGGAGGAATAGAACATTGGTTGAGTTTGCAAGAGCAATGTTAAAAGAAAAGAATTGCCCTAATTATCTTTGGGCTGAGGCTGTAAATACAACTACATATCTTGTGAATAGGTTACCATGTGCAGCTCTAAATGGAATGACCCCTTATGAAGCATGGTGGGGTAAGAAACCAACACTTGATCATTGTAAGGTGTTTGGATCAATTGCCTATGCTTATGTACCATCACAACTCAGACATAAGCTTGAACCAAAGGCTGAAAAATATGTATTTATTGGGTATGATGAAAAGCAGATGGGTTCTAGGCTATGGAGTCCTCTAACTAAACAATTTATTATTTCTAGAGATATGTCATTTGATGAACAGAAGAGTTGGTATGCAAATAAAGATTGTAATCTTGAAAAATTTGAAGAAGAGGTAGAAGAAGTGAAAGAGGTAAATCACATATGCAGGTAGATGGAGATGAAGATCATATGCAAGCAAGCACAACTAGAATTGGATCATATAGAAGAAATGAAGATGTACCCAGATTTGATGAAGAAGTATATCCAGATACACATGAAGAGTGTGAACCAAGAAGATCAACCAGAATGAGGAAACAACCTACAAGGTATTCTTATGATACTTCTTATTTGACTCAGAAGAACTATGCTTACATGATTAAAGAAGATGAAGAACCTCAAAGCTATGATGAAGCAAAAGGTAAAAGACAATGGGAAAAAGCAATGGAGGAAGAGTTTAATGCACTTGAAGAAAACAAAACTTGGGAACTTGTTCCAAAACCTAATGGTAAGAAAGTGATTGGAAATAAATGGGTTTACAAAATAAAGAAGCATGCAGATGGAAGAATAGCCAGATACAAAGCTAGATTGGTGGTTAAAGGCTATGCTCAAACTCATGGCATAGATTATGATGAGACATTCAGTCCTATAGCAAAGATGTCAACCATACGGACAATCATTGCTATTGCAACATCAAAAGGATGGACATTGAGTCAATTGGATATAAAGAATGCATTTTTGAATGGATATATATCAGATGAGGTCTACATGGAGCAACCTCAAGGGTTTGCAGATTACAAGTTTCCAAATTATGTTTGCAGATTGAGAAGAGCACTTTATGGATTGAAGCAAGCTCCAAGAGCTTGGAATTATAGACTTGTGAAGTATCTTAATGATCTTGGATATCAAAGTTCAAAGGTAGATGCAAGTTTACTTATTAAGAGAACAGATGAAGGTATGATCTACATTTGTATTTATGTAGATGACATTATAATCACAGGTACTTCAAATGAAGGAATCAAGGAGGTAAAGAGATTACTTGAGAAGGAATTTAAGAAAAGTGATCTAGGAAAATTGTCATATTTTCTTGGAATGGAAATCACTTATGCAAAACATGGTATATATGTATCACAAGAAAGGTATCTTTTGAATCTTCTAAAGAAGTTTAACATGGAGAATTGCAGAGAGGCATCAACACCACTAGAGGTCAATCATAAACTCAACAAATATGATGGTGCGGAGTTCAAAGATATGAGGAAGTATCAATCTTTAGTGGGAAGCTTGATTTATGCTACATTAACAAGACCCGATCTTAGCTATGCAGTGGGAGTTCTTTCTCAATTCATGCATTGTCCAAAGGATCTACATTGGATTGCAGGTCAAAGAGTTCTTAGATACATCAAAAGAACTGTGTAGGAAGGATTATATTATCCATTTATATCAGATACAAGGCTGAGAGCATATAGTGACTCAGATTGGGCAGGAAGTCAAGATGATAGAAGGTCAACACATGGGTATATGATATACATAGGAGATAAACTTGTGAGCTGGTGTTCAAAGAAGCAACATACAGTGGCCTTATCATCAACTGAAGTTGAGTACAAAGGAGTTGTGGAAGCAGAAAAAGAAGTGATATGGATGCAGACCTTGTTCAAAAGCTTGGAAATTGATCAAGTCATACCTATCATACATGGAGATAATATGAGTTCATTGTATCTTGCAGCAAATCCTGTATTTTATGCAAGAACAAAGCACATAGAGATACAATATCATTTCTTGAGAGAAAAGGTAATGGAGAAGGAGCTTGAAGTGGTACAAACTTCTACAAAAGATCAAATTGCAGATATTATGACAAAGAGCTTGGATGGAGTGAAGACAAGTAGATTCAAAGAGATGGCAGGAATAAAAGAGAAGAAGATTACATGAAGAAGTCAGAGGATGCTAATTAGTGATTGAGGGGGAGCTATTGGGGCTTCACTCACTAATTAGACATGAATATATGAAGATATATGAAGAAAGAAGAAAGACAAAGAGAAGTGAAGGCAAAGCACTCAGAAAACTAAGCCTAAATGAAGGGATAAATTCACTCTTGTAATATAGTGCAAAATTAAAGTTTAGTCTTGGCATAGAACTTCAAAACTTACGAGTTTGAGTCTAGGAGTATGTAGGCTATATGTATATAAGTTAATTTGAGTTGAAAAACATATAGTGAACTCAATTTTGTAATCCTTGAGTGAATAGAAAAAGTCGGGTTTTTTTTGAGAGAGATATTGAGGAAAGTATACTAAGTATAGGAGAGTTTTCCATGGCTATGAGCAGAATGAAGCCAAGCCATTTTGTACACATCTTCTCTGATAGATAACATATGTTTGTGTAGAAAGATTTGATCTAATTCCTCTTGTGTATTGAATTCTAAGTGATTTCATATCAGTATGTAAGTTAGTTGACAGTTACGAGTTTTCTGGTGCACTTTTCTCTGATCTTCTTAAGGTCAGATCTCACAGTACAGTGTAAAGTTTTTCATGAGTGATAGATCATTTTAAAGCTACTATCTTCAACTACAATTGGTCAAAAGATCTTTGCAAAATGGGATGCATACTCAGAGAAATAAGTCTAACAGCGGATGCGGTGAACAAGGAGCTGACACTCATGTATAAGGAAGTGCCAAGCTATGTGGAAATCACTCCACAAAAGGAAGTAAGCCCAAAGCTTTGCGGAAAGCTTCAAACTTCTCCCTAGGCAAAGCCTTTGTGAAAAGGTCTGCTATGTTCTCCTGCATGGGCACATATGCCAAGTTGATCTCCCCAGCAGAGAACCTCTCCCTGACATAGTGATAATGCACCTCAATGTGCTTAGTGCTAGCATGGAACACAGGGTTCCTCGCAACTGCCAATGCACTCTGATTGTCAATGAAGATGGTGGTGGCAGAAGACTGGCCAACACCCAAATCAGCCATAAGGCGTTTGAGCCACACACACTCAACAGTCGCTGTGAAAGCTGCCCTATACTCAGCCTCACAACTGGAAGTGGCCACAGTAGGCTACTTCTTGCTCAACCAAGATATACATGAGCTACCAAGCATGAAGCAAAAACCACTGGTGGACACATGAGTGTCATAGCAACTAGCCCAATCTGAGTCAGAAAAAGCATGCAAATCTGGCGGTAGTGATCCCCCCTTGGGATTAAAACAACCCAAGTAGCTGAGTACCACTCAAGTAGCGAAAGATGTGCTTAACCGCCTTCCAATACGTGACTCCTGGGCAATGCATAAACCTACTCATCTGTGAGAGAGCAAACTGAATATCTGGCCGAGTAATGCATAAATAAATCAAGCATCCAATAGCTTGCTGATAGAGAACAACATCAAATGCATCTCCAGCATCATGAAGACTCAATCATAAACCTGTCTCCATAGGAGTGGCAATAGGCTTACAGTCTTCAAGGCCAAAACACTGCAATAATGTGTCAATATATTTCGTTTGACACAAAGCCATTCCACCATCAACCTGCATAAACTGAATGCCCAAATAGTGATGCAAATGCCCCAAATCAGAAATCTCAAATGAGGCATGCAAATCAGCCTTGAAATCAGCAATATGCTTCTCAATAGGACCAGTGAGCAGCATGTCGTCAACATAGACAACAATGATCAGAAGCACATCATTAGCACGCTTAACATATAAGGTGCTTTCAGTTGGACTGTTCTCAAAACCATGTGCAACCAGATAGGCATGTATCTTCTCATACCAAGCACGTGGTGCTTGCTTGAAACCATATAATGCCTTCTTTAACCTGCACACCTGGTTTTCATGCCCTTTCTGCACAAAGCCACGGGGCTGAAAAACATACACTTCTTCATGCAAGTCACCATTCAGAAATGCTGTTTTAATGTCCAACTGATGTACATTCCAACCATGATGGGCTACAAGTGCACAAATGCTCCGAACAGTAGTCATACGGCATGTCGGTGCAAAGGTCTCATCAAAATCAATGCCTCTTTCCTGCGCATAACCCTTTGCAACAAGCCTAGCCTTATCCCTGTCAACTGTACCATCAGGTTTACGCTTCAGCTTGTATACCCACTTAGTGCCAATGGCCTTCTTGCCAGGAGGCAAGTCACATAAAGACCATGTACCATTCTTCATTATAGCATCATATTCAGATTGCATAGCAGCCATCCAATTTTCTGAATTCTGTGCTTCATCAAAAGAAACAGGCTCATTCTCATCACAGAGACTAGACACAACCATAGCATAGCAATCTAATGCAAAGGAGGCACTATGAGAGCCTGAACGAGTACGAGATGACAAAGGTGCATCTAATTTGCTGTCATGCAAAGTCTGCACCAGCCATTTTGGCATAGTTTTTGCCTGCTCAATATCAGCTCTCTCATCAACAAGTGCATCATGTAAATCTGCATGAGAAATGGAATGATCTGCATCATCATATGAAACCTGCAAAGGCTGAGAGGCTGCCTCATTAGGACCAGCACTAGACTGTCCACCTGTAAAAAGAGGCATCAAAGTATCATACATGTCTTTGGAGCTAACAGATGTCTCCTTAGTACATGAAATCAATGGCTAAATAGCATCTTCCACAAAGACAACATCACGGCTAACCAGAATGCGTTTAGTTTGTGGATGATACAGACGATAGCCTTTACTTTCAGAATCGTACCCAACAAAAATACATTTTACTGCCTTATCATCCAATTTTCTGCGATGTTGTTCAGGCACTAGTGCATATGCCAAACAACCAAAAACACGTAGATGAGCAATAGATGGCTTGCAGTCATGCCAAGCCTCATATGGAGTGATAGACTGCAGCGCTTTAGTGGGACACCTGTTCAGTACATATGCTGCACACATGACAGCCTCAAGCCAGAAACTATGTGGTAAAGCCTGACTCTTGACCATGCACCTCGCCATCTCCATGAGTGACCTGTTCTTTCATTCAGCAACTCCATTCTGTTGAGGTGTATATGGCACTGTACACTAGTGTTTTATCCCACGTTCAGCCAGAAATGCATTAAAATCAGAAGATATATATTCCCTCCCTCGATCAGAATGGAGGGTGCCCATTTTACATGCTGATAGATTTTCAGCCAAAACCAAAAACTGTTTAAAGCACATGAACACTTCGGACTTTACTTTGAGTGGATATACCCATTAAGCATGGAAAAATCATCAATGAAAGTCACGAAGTAAATGTAATTTCCAAAAGAGGGTGTCTGCATAGGACCACAGACATCACTATGTACTAAAGCTACAATTTTTGTGTAGCCCGAACTGAACCATCTTTTGGAAAGGAGGAACGCTGCATTTTGCCCAAAATATAGCCTTCACAAACATGTTTTCCAGGTGCCTCAAGTTTGGGCAAAAAGGACACCATTTTAGATTTCTGCAGGCGTAGCAAACTAGCAACTTCCATGCACAAGATTAGCAGACTTTGTTTTTGGTGTAGAGGCTTCTGCAACAACCATTCCAGCCTCCTTTTTCTTTGCCTCTTTTGCAGCCAGTTTTGGACAGTTCTTTATGATATGATCATTCCCTTTACAGTACTTGCAAAACAATTTCTGCTTTTCTGATTTCTTCTCATCTTTATCCCAGTTCTTCGAATGTGCAACATTTGCAAATTTCTGCTTACTAGTAGAAGAGCTCCATTTTCCTTTGCCCTTCTGACTAGCCAGGAAAGCTTGATCTCCAACACACATAATGGACATGTTCTACCTAGACTGATCTTCCTGCAACAGAATAGAGACTCAACTCCTCAAATGATAAGGCATTCGGATTGCCTTTCATCATCAACCGAAGAGTAGAAGCAAAACTCTGATATGAATGAGGAAGACCATTCAAAACGGTCTGCACAAGTGAGCTATCTGGTATAAACTCATCAACAGAAATCAAGTGTTCCTTTAAATCTTTGATCTTCGTTAGGAAACTATCCATAGAATCACCTTCATTCATGTGCTCACTCTCCAACTGTTTTCAGAGGTAAGCAACACGAGCCTCATTCCTAGCTTGGTACAATGTGGTAAGTGTGTCCCAAGCATCCCTAGCTGTTCTACAAGAGCGAATATGAGGAATAATGGCACGTTTGAAAGAGAAAGCTATCAATGCATGTGCCTGGGCATCTCTGCCATCCCAACGAATCTTCTCTGCAGTAGGTGCAGCAGAAATAGCAGAACGAACAGGAATCTACACAATATCATCTTCGACACCATCTTCATAAGCTCCAGCACCTGTATTCGCAGTACCTGTTGTTACACGTGTAACAGGACGTCTTTCAACACCCTGCACAATGTTCCACAATCCTTTTGCAACCAATACATGTCGCATCATATAAGCCCATAACGGGTAGTTGGTACCATCCAACTTATCCTCAACAGCCAACATACGGAATACATCACTGCTTTCAGCCATGGCCGGTGACTAAAATACCTTGATGCAAAAAATTGACTGTATCTCAAAAAGTTGAATGGAACTGCCCAGACGAGTTCTGCTAAACCTGTGGCAGACTTCGAGATGCTTATACTGGCGAACAAAAACAGGTATATACCTTTGGCATAAAAAAACAAAATAGCCTACACAAGCGCTACGATAATGCGTTCGGAGGTCGAAACGAGCTCAGATCGCGATTTCGGCACCATAGAGCGAAGATCTTTTGATCTCTGAAACACCCTGAGTATGCTCACCAAATTTCGTGCGAATCTGAGACTGCAAATGGAGGAGTGTCGACGGCGCCCTAGATGAAGCGACGACCTGCTCTGATACCAATTGTTGGAGATAGATGTCTACGAAAGCATGCCAACAACACAAGGAAGAAGAAGAAGCTTGGAGCATAAACACACTACACTGAATGTATTACTAGAGAATGTACAAAGATAAGTAGCCCATTAGGGCAATAGGCGTATATACAAGCCGGGGGAAAAAAACCTCCTAAAGAGGGAAAAAAGTGCCCTGGCGGTCCTAGTGTGTTCACACACATCACTACCTAAATATATCAATAATAAATACACACATATGCATATACATACATGCACAAACATACATATGCATACACACATGTGCATACATACTCACATTCATACACACACATGCATATGTATACATACATATGCACATGCATATGTATATATACATAAATACAAGCACATACACACAATAAATCGACTCAAGCCTAAAAAAAAAGCAAAGTCAAGAAACCTTATCTACCTTCACAATCATGTACAAGTAAGTAAAGTCAGGTACAAGTAAGTAAAGTCATGTACAAATTGAAAATACAGCTATATATAAAATTTTAGGCATACCCCCGAACTTCATGTTCTAACTTGAAAGAACATGTTTTCATATGTGTGGTGGGATTCATTTATATTCTATTAAATAAAGGAGAACCTATTGTCTGATACCGATTTAAATGATTCAAGTTAATGATTGATAACGATCCCTTTTTAATGGGAAATTTCCACCTTCATACTCGGCTCAAAATCAATCAACCTTCAAAATAACCTATAAAAATATAAAAATGTAAAAATTCATTATTATGTGCATGAAAAAATATTAAATTATATCATAAAAAGTAAAATCTTTTATTACCTATTTACATCATAAGTATCGACAGTTTGAGTGCATAAGTTGATTTCTATCAAAACTTGGCCATAACAAGTCCCCCTTGATGCTATTATCTCAATAAGTCGAGTTCTTTCCTCCCAACAAGTCCCTCTTGATTTGATTGTCTTGATGCCAATATCTCAGCTAATAGAAGGTTCGTGTTGTATTAATACAATACAACTTCTTAAAGAATATCTATGGCTCTATGAAGCTGTATTATATTGATACAACATGAACCTTCTGTTAGCTGATATACATTGTCCAAGATGCCATTGATCTTCACTTATTAATACCTCCCACCACCTACTCAGGTCAAAATCAATCAACCTTCAAAATAACCTATAAAAATATAAAGAAATAAAAATTAATTATTATATGCTTGAAAAAATACTAAACTATATCATGAAAATAAAATCATTTTTTACCTGTTTGCATCCTTTTTGTTGTAAGTATCCAAGGATCAAGTGCATAAGTTGATTTCTATCAAAACATCACCATCCCTCTCAATGCTATCGTCCCAACATCTCACCTAAGAGAAGGTTCTTGTTGTATCAATACAATACAACTTCCTAAAGAAGATCTATGGATCTGTGAAGTGATATTAAATCGATACAACAAGAACCTTCTCTTAGTTGATATGAAACCTTGGATGCCTTTGATCTTCACTTATTAATACCTTCTCAACCCTTAAATTACTAAGAAAACATAAAATCTTTTCCAATAATTGGAATAGTTTTTAATTCACAATCATACATGCACATACACAATCATATTAGATTTTCACTTACAATCATATAACATACACACACATACACATACACATACACATACACATACACATACACATACACATACACATACACATACACATACACATACACATACATATACACATACACTACACATACACGTACACATACACATACACATACACATACACATACACATACACATACACATACACATACACATACACATACACATACACATACACATACACATACACATACACATACACATACACATATACATACACATACACATACACATACACATACACATACACATACACATACACATACACATACACATACACATACACATACACATACACATACACATACACATACACATACACATACACATACTCATACACATACACATACACATACACATACACATACACATACACATACACATACACATACACATACACATACTATTGTGAAGTAAGAATCAATACTGATTCAAACAATCACAATACATTTTTATTCACAATCATACACACACATACATATACTATTGTGATGTAAGAATCAATGTTGAATCAAACAATCACAATAGATTTCATTCACAATTATACACTCAAATACACATACATATACTATTGTGAAGTAAGAATCAATATTGATTCAAACAATCATAATACATGTTTAATCACAATCATACACACACATACATATACTATTGTGAAGTAAGAATCAATGTTGAGTCAAATAGTCACAATAGTTTTTAATTCAAAAACATAAATATTTTTCTTTATCATTTTAGTACTAAAGTACTTAATATTTATAGGAAGAGTTTATACCTTCTTCTTTCGACGACACTATAAGTTTGTAAAAAACAAAGTAACTCTTATGAAAAAAGAGTGTAGTTGTATTCTTTTATAAAAAAATATTCGGCCAAATTTGTTTTGATCGAAAACATATTTGATCAAAAAATTTTGACCTATAACTTTTTCGCTCAAAAACTTTTTTGATGAAAAGCATGTTCGATCGAAAATTGTCAAATTACCGTGCAAAAAGTATTTGCTCGTGTCTGAATAAGCTAATGTGGAACTGAATAATTCGGTTGAATAATGAAGGGTTGCCATAAAATTTTGTAATTATTTACGAATAAACGAATTGTCGAATAACGAATAATGCAACCTAGGTTGCAACACATGCTAATTTATAGTCAGCTTTAGTAGAAGATAATGCTACAATTGGTTGCTTCTTATTCATCCAAGAGAAAATCCTAGATCCTAAAGAAAAGCAATATCCAAAAAGTGATTTTTTGTATCAATCTCTCCTACCTGATTTGAATCACAATCCAACGAAAGATGATCCTTTGTCATAGAGAATACCATAATCAATGGTTTCTTTCACATGCCTGAGTATCTACATACTTGCCTTCCAATGAGTTTGGTAGGACTTATTAGAGAACTTGCTTACCACTCGAACAACATTGAAGATATCCCGTCTACTATTGCATAAGTAGATGAGACTTCCAACTATTTCCTATATCTTCCAATATCCATTCGAGGTGAAGTATCTTCAATAGATAATTTTTTGTTGACCTCCATAGTGTAGAAATCTCCTTGCAATCTTCCATGTCAAATGCCTTCAAAATAGGGGAAAATCTTGACTAGTGCTTGCCATACTCTAAGGCCTCAGAAATAATACATTAAGCCTAAGTCTATCATTTCAAATTCTAAACTCAGAGCATTTTTCATTTGTTGAAGAAGAGCATCATTATTTCCTATAATCACAAGGTCATCTACATAGAGTACAATCACAATTGTCTTTCCTCCTCTCTTTAGCATTAGAAGCACATCTTCTAAAACCTATTCCAATAGATTCTTATCTATCAATTGGTACCATGCTCTAAGGGCTTATTTCAGCCCATATAATGCCTTCTTTAGTTTACATACCTTGTTTTGTGAATGAGGAGCCTCAAACCTTGGTGGGTGCAACACATGTGCATCCTCCTGATATTGTCATATTCTATCTGCATGGTAGCCCTCAAATCTGGATCGTGGAGTGCCTCTTCTACATTGATTGGTTCCTTTGCTTGTTCTTGAATAAGCTCCACAATCAAGATTGTATTTACAATATGGGCACTTGCCCTTCTCTTCTCCTCTATTGTTCATGATTTCCTTGGTCCATCTGCAACCTATTCTAGTGACTATGGTATGGGGTTTGTAGAATCATAGAGTTTCCTTACCCAATGTGGCAATGACTTTTCTGCTTGGGTGACAATAGGTTGTTGGCTTTCGAAGTCATCATCTTAAGATGATTCTTCCTTCTCTTGTGTAGAAGGAATAACTCTTGGGCCAAATTCATATTGGATTGCCCCTTCACTAGATGATGAAGTGGAAGATCTATTTTCCTCCTCCATAGCATGTGTCTACTCTTTCTTAAACACCACATTGTGAATCGCCATGATCTTCTTAGCCTCAAGTTTGTAAATCTTATAAGCCTTCTTATCCTTGTTGTACCCTAAGAAGATACATTTGATGATTTGTAGTTGAAGCTTGTTTCTACCCTATCTGGAACATGTACATAACATTCACTTCCAAATACTTTGAAATGGGAAATGTATGGCTTTTTATCAGTGTAGGCCTCTTGTGGAGTTTTTCCATAAAGTGCCTTGGTGTAACTTCGTTTCAAGATGTAAACATCTGTGTTGACAACCTCTACCCAAAATTGATTTGGCAAACCCTTTCCCTTCAATGTGCACCTTACCATCTCCATGATGGTTTAGTTCTGACATTTTGAAACACCATTTTGTTGAGGTCTATGTGCAACTATGAGTTGATGTTTGATTCCTTTACTCTTGGAACAATCTTTGTTTTTTATTGAACTCGCCACCACCATTCTTCTTGAATTTCTTCAACTTCTTCCTTATTTCAATTTCAACAAGTTGATAGCATTCTTTAAACTCACCAAAAGCTTGAGCCTTATTCCAAAGGAAGTACACCCACATCTTCTTGCTCCTCATTGATTAACATGAAGTAGGAACATCCACCCAAGGTTGTGTAGGCATTTGAGCATGTTTATTAACATTTCAATCATTTGATTCATAAAGTGGATACCTTGGTGAGATAACTAGTCCATGGGACAATCAAATCATGTCATAATATTCATGTAGAGAAATCTCATCATATTTGGTCCTTATTTTCTTTCATAGCTTGCTTTTCACCCACTTTGTGTAGTAATCTATAGCTACTAGAACATACACGTTACCTTTTGGCTTAGCTGGTGGTAACACCAAAAAATTCTAGTCCCCATTTCATAAATGACTCTAGCGATAAAGTTGATTGCAATGGCATTCTGTTCTTGTCCATAGGTACCTCGACTCTAGCAACATTGGGCTTTCAAAACATCGGAAGCCTACTCGAGCTTTTAACTCTTAAAGTTTTCCTCAGCGAGGTCAGCCAAGAAGAAGATGGGCTCGAGGCAAATTAGTCTTTTACATTTTAAAAGTTTTTGGATCCTTAACTATGCTATTCGGAGTGATAACATACTTATCTCATTGTCTCGTGACTCGTCCCAACCGTTTATGCACGAATCCCATTCATGAATACTCGGTTATGCGTTGAATTATAAAAAGCTGACTCTCAGCGGACGCGTTATATGAAGGCTATGCCGATTCCTTTCTCTATTGTTTTTGTGCGTGTGTGTGTGTGTGTGTGTGTGTGTGTGAGAGAGAGAGAGAGAGAGAGAGAGAGAGAGAGAGAGAGAGAGAGAGAGAGAGAGAGAGAGAGAGAGAGAGAGACTTTAGATGAACAGGTTATCCAAGCTGGTTTTGACCATCAGCTAATGACTACAAAATCTCATGGATCAATAAAGTTAAATCCAATGGTTTCGAGAAATCTATGTTCTTGATATTTTCGACTAAAGGAGCATGATGCAGCTAACTTTTCCATTGACCGCCAATCGAGCAGCTCGGTTTCCAGCATACGCAACACGTGTGTGCAGAGTCACGACTCACAAGTCAAGAGAGCTGCATCAAACAGAAAATGTCTGCTTTAATGTCTGCTTTACAAAAGTGTGTCATATCCATACTCAACCCTCTATATCATCGTTTCAGCATTCTGCCTTCTAAAATATGGATCTGTTTAATTCTCAGTAGTAAATACAGTGTTGAGTTAATTACGATTAGTCCCAATTAATCGAGATTATGTCGTAAGCACGTTGAACTTAAACTTAGACTGATAATTTTGCATTGCATTGGGCTCCACATGAAATTTCAAGCGCAATTCAACCCTCTATATCACCGTTTCAGCATTCTGCCTTCTAAAATATCGATCTGTTTTATTGTCATTAGTAAATACAGTGTTGAGTTAATTACAATTAGTCTCAATTAACCGAGATTATGTCGTGAACACGTTGAACTTAAACTTAGACTGAGAGTTTTGGATTGCATTCGGCTCCACATGAAATTTCAAGCGCAACTCAACCCTCTATATCATCGTTTCCGCATTCTGCCTTCTAGAATATGGATCTGTTTTATTGTCATTAGTAAATACAGTGTTGTTTCAATTACGATTAGTCTCAATTAATCGTATTATTTCGTGAATACGGTGAACTTAAACTTAGACACAGAATTTTGTATTGCATTGGGCTCCACATGAAATTTCAAGCGCAAAGGGAGAGCAGGTCGAAGAGTTTTAATGGCGTTACATGAGGACTCGTGGACCATGCCCTTCCTCTTCTGTTGATGCAAAGCGACAAAGACAAACAAGTAAAGGGTAGGCAAAGAGACAGAAACAAAATCAGTTCTCTGTTTTTCTGTACCGAATATGGGCGAATCGATAGTGTTCTCGTGATGTTTCAGATTGGCTCCACACAAGCTCATTATCTATGTGACCGTATGCCTGCGTGTGTGTATGGAGAGAGAGAGAGAGAGAGAGAGAGAGAGAGAGAGAGAGAGAGAGAGAGAGAGAGAGAGAGAGAGAGAGAGAGAGAGAGCTACTAAAAACTGAGATAATATATTCGACACACAGAGAGAGAGAGGCCTACCTAGGGAAAAAGTGAGATAATATATCTCGATGGTAGGCTATCCAAGGACTCGAGATTTCCAGATTGAATGGCTTAGTGAAAGTAAAGCCAATTGTTTGCAAAAACGATGTGCTTGATATTTTCGAGTAATGGACTATGATGGTAGCAATAGACTTTCTGCACCCAGCTGACCAAAATGGATGTCCAGCGTAAGTCAAATGAGCTATAAGTCAAATGAGTTGCGTCAACGAAAGAGGGAGATTATAAAATTTGGAAGGCTTGTTGACCACTCAACGGGATAAGGTGGACCTCGATTGGCACGTGATGAGGCTGTCAACGAGGATCCTCACAAGGGTGGGCTTTCAAGTCGTATCAATTGGCTTCTGCATTACTCTCAGCTTTTGGATCATATTTTACATGTACTTGATAGATAGGCTTTTGGGCAAGTGTAGGAAACAAGGAAAACCCTCTAATGAATCCATACCCAGCCCTTTAAATGATCATTCTAGCATCTTGTCCTCTAGAATATGGATTTTTTTTGAGAGTACAATGAATTGGAAGCACACTCAACACCCGACCTCGTAAAGTAGAGGCATCAATCTTTGAGAAACTCATAGATATGTCCAACCAAGACTTGAACTTTGGACTTCCTCCCAGAGACTCAAAGCGACAAATCACTAGGTTACGCGGGCTTGGATGATATGGATCTGTTTTATTGTCTTTAATAGATTAAGTATTACAATTTGAATTCAAAACCCTAGAACACCCATTCATATTTTAAATGTTAATTTTTTTTTTGGCTTCTATATTATTTAAATATTAATGTACTCTTCCATTGGTATGCAGATAAATATATCGATTCAAAAAATAATTCTCGGTGAGTATACCGATGTATATACCAATGTGTATACTGATGCACAAGTTTTATATAAAAGAAAACCTACACACTACATGTGGAATTTCTCAAAACCGAATTCAAGAGAATGTACCATGTCATAGAGTAAACAGGAATGTGTTTTGACCTTCTATTCATTTTTTTCTGCATTTCTCTTCCTTTTCTTACTTTTTCTCACTCTATCACTTAGTCCCTCTTACTTTTATCATGGCAATTCACTAATTGCGCTTTGTTTTGAAGCAAATCAAGAGCAATCAAGCATAATGGGTTTTGAATATATGCAATTAGACTAAGACAATTTCTACAAAATTTATCTTTGTATCTACACAAAAGCTTCAAGTTAAAGGATTTTTTGTTTTATTTATTCATTTTTTAAATGTATTTCTCTTCTTTTTCTTAGCCTCTCTCTCTCTCTCTCTCTCTCTCTCTCTTTCTTTACTCTAGCTCACTATTTGTGTTTTGTTTTGAGATAAATCAAGAGCAATTAGGCGTACTGAGCTTTGTATATATGCAATTATATGTAGAGAGATTGTTATCTATATAGTTTAGCTTGTTATCTATGCAAGAGCTCCAAGAAAGTGGAGGTTTTATTTAAGTTCTTTATTCTTTTAATGAAGTTTGTTGAATATTTAGTTTAATTAAGAAAAATTTCATAAAACTTAAAACAAATAAAATCATGCAACATACATATGCACACATACACACATATACACACGTTCACACACATACACACACGTTCATACACATATACGCTCACAAATGCACATACACACATAAGCACACACACATACATACATGTACACATTTATACACTCACATAGGCACATACACAAACACATATATACACACATACATTCAAATAGATACATACACATACACATACATACATACATACATACAATACATACATACATACATAGACATAGAGACACAAACACATACACACACATAAAAACATACATACATATATACACACCCATACACATATATACATGCATACACACATACATGCATGCATAGACACATGGATACAAACACATACATGCACATAAAAAGACATATAGACATAAATAAACACACATACACATATCCAAGCATACATACATAGACACATTCATACACACACATACATACACACATACATGCATACACACGTACACACATACATACACATGTACACACATACATAAATACACACATATAGATACACATTAACACACATATACAAATACATACACATACATGCACACAAATATATACACACATACATACACACACAAACATATAGACACATTCATACACACATACATACAAACATATGCATACACATAGACATACATAAATACACACACATACACACACACATACATACACATATACACACAAACACATACATACACACATACACATACATACACACACATATACATGCATACATACAAACACGTACATATACACACAAACATAAACACATACACACACATACACAATGATAATATAATGGTTTTTTCTAGTTGAATGTTTCTGTGCTAGCTAAATATTTTTTTTTATAGGTGCAATAATTTTTTCCTAGTGGTTTTATGGTCTCTGTGCCATTTTCTTTTAATAACCAATGTGTTTTATTTCATTATGGCCTTCTGGTCCTAATTTCTTATGACTTTCATGCATAAAAGTTATTATCAGTACTAGGTGAAAGGTTGATCACATGAATTGGAGTCAATACTGCTTCTGCCCAAAAGCCTTGTGAGAGGTTTGCATGATGCAACATAGAAGCTACTCTATCTTGAATAGTTATATTCATCCTTTCAGCTACACCATTTTGTATTGGGGTATAAGGAGTTGTAAACTCTCTACAAATCCCTCTAAACTAATAGAAAAGGCTGAATTCATGTGGGGTATACTCACCTCTATTATCTGAACATAAAGCCTTACGCTTAATTCCTTTTTTAGCCTAAACTGAAGCAAGCCATTTTATGAAAGTAGGGAATACCTCATCCTTTGATTTGATAGGATATACCCAAAATTTTCTAGTAGCATCATCTATGAAAGTGACAAAGTAAAGAGAAACACCTAAGGACCTAGTGGGCATAGGACCACACAAATCTATATGAACGAGTTATAAAGGCTGAATTGAAGAGTCAATGTGCGTTCTATGCACATTTTTGGTTTGCTTTCCATATTGAAAATGCTCACAAAATGAAAAAGCAGAGAATGATAACATAGGTTAGTAGCGAGAACGAGAAAGATTTTCCATTCCACTACGAGGTATATGGCCCAAATGACCATGCCAAATACAAGCCATAAGCCATTCAGTAACAGCTAACAAGTGTTGTTTTTGTGATACAAATAAAGGATAAAGTGAGCCAACTTTGCTTCCTTCTGCAATAATCATATTGCCCTTTGATATATGAAAGGATTGAGCATAGAAGACCACCTTGTAACCAAGGTCATCAAGCTGACCAACTGACATCAAACTACGTGATAACTAAGGTACATGGCATACATTATGCATAGTAAATTTTGAACCATCAATCAACTCCACAACCACATCTCCAATCCCCACAATGTCACACTAGTAAGAGTCACCAAGTCTCACAGTACCAAGAGACTTTGCTGCATAATTAGAGAACCATTCTCTGTGTGGTGTCACATGGAAAGAAGCACCATAATCTAGCAGCCACGTGTGGGAAAGAGAATCAGTCATAAGAGCCTCAGTTGGCATAGTACTATCAAGTGTCAACACATCAACATCATCAGAAATAGCATTAATTTCTTAAATCTTCACAACCGAAGTAGATGTTGGAGGTAATTGTTTAAAATGCCCATCAAAATTATATCCTTTACCTTTCGCATTCTTTAATGCATAACAATGTTTCTTCATGTGTCCTTTCTTATGACAATAATGGAATTTGATATCCCTCTTCCTTGATTTACTTCTACTCTTATTCCGTTGACCATTCTTTTCCTTGTTCTTGCTCCTGCCATGTTGCTGATTCTTTCCTTGGTAAGAATAATGGTGCACTATTGCTAATAGATGTGCAAAACATATCCCATGATGATGGCAAGGTGCATAACAATAATACTGCTTTCATTTCATTATCCATATCCCTTTTTTGAGCATGTAACTAGAAGGATATAGCATCAAAATCATTTAAATGAGAAACAACACTATCTATTTCCTTCATGTGAAGGTCATATAGTTTTCTTATCAGATACAGTTTATTTGATGCGGTCTCTTTTTCATATGTATTGCATAACTTCTTCCAAAGGTCCTCTGCACTTTCATAGTCTAATACTGTAAAGTAAACATTATTTGCTAGGTGCAAGAGAATGGTAGACCTGGCCATTTCATCCAACTTATCCCAATCATCTTCATCCATGTCAACAAGCTTCTTTGATATCCCATTTATTGGCTTCCATTGCCTCCTTTGAATCAAAGCATCTTTAATCTGATTCTTCCATAGAGCAAAGTTTGTGCCATCAATTTTGGATCTCAAAATGGTCTTTTCCCTACAAGTTATAGCTCCTCCTTGGAGCACTGGCACTAGACCCTGATCCACCTGATGTGCTTGAGACCTCTGATGCCATGATGGTAGAGAACTGAATAGAATGATAATGGAGCTAGAAGAGTCCAAATACCAACAAATAAGTGTATCAAGGAGTAAATCGACCATGCACTCTATAGTTGACAAAACCAAAAATCTAGAAAAATTTTGCCAGAGTATCCTTTGCAAAATGACCATATGATCAGTGTCAAAATATCATAAAATTGCAAGTACTTTGTTTAACTGTATAGTGAAGACTCCACTGCATATAATCAATTATCCAATAGAAGCCAACTAGGCTTATTGAGCACCTGTGAACAACTATCATACATCTCCTATGGCAAGGTTGGGTAAGTCTTCCACTTGCATAACTAAAGAGACCCTGACATCTGGGTGTCTCCCAGTTAAGAAAACCTCACCAACAACCTCTTTATCAAACGTAAAAGGCTTTATACAAAAAACATAATTGCTATATCAATGACCACATGGACGTACATAAGTAGTATCCACAGAAGTGTATATGGTATGTTTGTGCTCAATATATGTAGTAAAATGAAACTAAAAGGCCAGCCCAAAAACTAGCCAACAATGCCTGCAAGTGTCTGTCAACTCCGATGTTTTAGGCTCAAAAACCTACATAAATTTGCAGTCGTTGCTCCCACCAAAACTGAAAACCTTTCGAGAAACTTGTAGTTTACGAGTGTGGCTGAAAACACAACCCAAAAGGTTGATATTTATTGTTGGAGAAGTACAAAGAACACTCTTCTTGATGTTCTTAGACCTGTGTGAAGAGAACTATGTGCTAAAGTACTCCAAAATGGCTCCAAAAAGACCCCAAAAAATGCTTCAAAAACAGGCTTTGAAATCAAAGAATGAAGCTTTGAGGGACCAAAACATGTTCAAGGTAATGTTTTAACATTAGTATTTCCCCTTCTTCAGACGCCACAAGAGTGTAGCTTAGTGGCAAGAGATTGCCAAGGTTAAGCGAGCTCCGGGGGGAACAATACTGAGATGGGTGACCTCTCGAGAAGTACTGAGAACCTCTATCTTCCTTGATCATTGAGATTCTCTCTTGCATGCATCTAACGGTGAATTCGGTGACTCAGATGACAAGGTATGCCAAGGTCTATGCCTTGGTCACCATCGAAACGCTCTGATACCAATGACGTATTTCAATGGCGATGCACCAGGTTGCACTCTCCTTCTTGAGAGCTCCACGACAATATCCTCAGATTAGAGAACTGAGTTCCTAGGGCCACACATGGTACCCTGCAGAGAGGCTGCAGAATATGTAGAAAAACACAATACACAGGGAGCACGAACACAAACTTCTTAGGTATTATAAATGTGGTTGAACTTACAGTCTGTGACTGACCAATCCACTATATGTTTTATTAAAGAACATATACAAAGAAGTGTCCGATGGCCATTTGGCCTTTCACATGGACACTAACGATAAAAATACATACATGCATACATACATACATACATACATACATACATACATACATACATACATACACACACACATACATACATACATACATACATACATACATACATACACACATACATACATACATACATACATACATACATACATACATACATACATACATACTATAGTATTAACTCTCGAAGAACACCCTCTACTTTTTCTCAACAATATTGATGTGGACTATGATGCTCGCTACTGCTTGTATGAGAGATGATTGATCCTATTCCACCTTAAATTGTGGTCCACAAAATTAGGCTCTCTCTCTCTCTCCATACAACCACACATGTGGACTAATGCATGAGTGCCACATGACCTTATGCTCCTCATAAGACAAGAGGTGATTTCCACTCTTCATCATATTACATTTCCTTCCCCATAAAATCCTTTTTGTCCTCAAAACTATGCTGGAAGGCATAAATGAGAAAGAGACACTATTTCATGGACACTTCCACTGAACGCCATGTGCCTAATGTACATGGTCATCTCTTCGTAATGTTTCCCTATATCCTTCCCCTCAAGAAGTCTCTTGTAAAGTATTCATAAAGGTGGTGACCCATGTTTGAAGCATACTAACCTGCTCCCATGTAGCACCATCTATTGTACTATCTTTGCAGTTTAGTAGGCACTCTCTATATGGGTGAATCCTCCTCTCTATTTCACGACTACGTAGTATGATCTCATACTCATGTGGAATAGATTGAATAGAAATAGGCTTTACTACCTCACTATCCAGAATGAGGTTGTTAGATACAATCTTTTCTTAATCCAACTAACATGAAATATCAGATGGATTTGGTTTTTCTTTGGAAGCTAGAGCTGGTAAGCAACTTGACCTATTCTCTTAAGTATTTGGAATCGTCCACAATACCTAGGAGATAATTTTGGACAAGGTTTCTTCTTCATGGTTTTGGAACTAGAAAGAACTTTAAGATACACTTGATCTCCTACCTCAAAGTTGATTGCTCTCCTTTGAGGATCAACATAGGCTTTACCTGTTATACATTATGGAATATGTTGAGCAATGCATTGTTGGAGTGTTAATTTATTAATGTATTAATGTGTTTTTGGTGTTTTTTATATAGTAGTTGAAGGTTCGTGAGGGCATGAAAGCGTGAAAGGGTGGGCATCAATAATACGACTTTAGGGCGGGCATCAATAAATCTGATTTATAATTTAGGTTGTAAATAAATCTGCGTAAAAGGATCTATTGTTAGAAATATTTAGAAAAATAGTGGTTAGAATAAGAGTCATTGTAGACCGCAATTTTTGATATTAAAAGAAAAGGCTTTCTACGAAAGTCACCAACTTTTAGTTACACGCATGCTTTTCAAAGCCGCTCTCATGTAACCACTCTTTTTGACGTAATAAAAAATTCCTATAAATACATGCACTCTGTGGACTATCAAAACAGAGTGCATGGGGGGAGATTGCACCCAATACTGCATTCGGTCTCGTCTCTTGGTGTCTCTATTTTTCTGTGTGTTTTTGTACGTTCGTAACCTTTGTGTGCATGTGAGCAAGTTCCTGATAACAGTGGTATCAGAGCCTTGCACGCATCACTATGGAGGGATCTTTTTCTCTTTGTTTTGGTGAATTGATCTCTGTTTCGTTGTTCGCGGTTCGTTGTTCTTTGTTCGCGATCCGATCCAATTCCGATTCCGATTCCGAATCTGATTTCCATTTTCATTTCCATTTCCATTTCCATTTCCATTGCCATTGCCATTGCCGTTTCGGTTTCGGTTTCTATTTCCATTCTAGTTCCAAAACTAGAACCTATGTTTTTACTCCAGGGCGTCAAGTAAGGCATAACTTAAGGCATAACTAAGGCATTACTTTGGCATCTTTGGCACCCAAGGCTCCTTTGGCAATCGTTGGCAGCCGTTGGCTACACACGAACCAATTTTAATGTATGAGTGGCAATAAGGACTTTTAGATTCACCAATGTGGGAGGATTTGAACCCACAACCTCACCCACACAAGGGAAGTGTTTTACCACTACACTATCTCTTTGTGTTGTCACTCTACTTCTCTTTTCTTATATTTAATACAACTTTCATCTCTTTCTTACTTTTTCAATTCCCAAGAACAACCATTCCTTTTACATTTTAACTCAAACAAACTCAAAATTTATTTTGACATATCTAGCAAGAGGGTTTTTTCTCTACATCCTTATGGACCCTATGAACAAGATGGAGGATTTTGGTGAATCACCTCTACTCAAGGTAACACTCGAGCAACAACTGGAGCTCCTGCGGCACGAATTACGAGTCGCTCAGAACAAGATCCGACAACACGATGAAATACTCGAAAAGATGCGAACTGATGAAGACAACCTTACAAGGGTGGTCAAAGCTATTGTCTTTGCCTAGTTGGATGGCACACATTCCAAGACCGCAGTTAAGAATTACCAATTTTTATGATTTGATGGCCGTAAGGATGGCCCTTTAATCCTTTCATGGCTTTCACAGTTTGATGATTTTTATACTGATGAAACCTATGCGGAAAGTGAAAAAGTCAAATATGCCACTAACTAGTTAGTAGGAAAAGCTCAACTCTAGTGGAATGTCCTACTGCACAGTACTAAGCATCCAACAATGTGGAAGGCTTTCCAAGAGAAAGTGAAGGATTCTTTTCTTCCTCCTCAATACCATTTGCATGTTTGGCATACATGGACGACCCTTACATGGAAGGAGGGTGATACAGTTACTACCTACATGGAGTGCTTCTAGCAAAATTTACTATTGGTTTGAATGCTTGAGAATGTATCGGAGGATAGCTTGCAACGAAAATACGAAGATGGTTTCGAGGTGGGAATCCAAGCTAAGCTTCACACTTTATGACCTACAACCCTCAATGAGGATATATCTTTCACCTACGGTGCAGAGAAAGAATTCCAGTTTATAATAAAGTCACTCCGTCTACAACAACCACATCAATGACCACTTTTTGTTAAACCACATCTTCCCATGAAACGTACTTTTAATGCCCCATCTTACCCTAGTTTTCCTCATCCACCGCAATCCAATTACTCAACTGCACCTGTTGCTTCATCTCTCTAACCTACCAAACCACCTACCCTACAAAGTTCAGCGATGGATGCCCAAGAGAAGCGACCACGAATCACGTGTTGGAATTATGGTAAACTTGGACATACAAAAATAAAGTGCCGATTGCGACCTCTTAACACGAAACTAGCTGTAGCTCAATTACATAACATGGAGGCCCACAATGAAGAAATTCCTCCTCTTTGGACAGAGGAATCATTGGAGAAGGACTTAAGTACCTTGGTTAATGATATCTCTCTTCATTCTCTACTTTGCATGCAGGGTACTATAAACAACAAACTCGTTAAAATTCTACATGATGATGGTAGTTCACATGACTTCATTTCACATTTATTAGTACAAGAACTTAAATTAAAAACATTTCCTTCTTTGTATAAAGTAAAAGCTGCATTTCAAGGTAATCGTTATAATGTAACACGAGAAGTGCAAAATGCTACAATTATCATCATCATTATAACCCATGCATTGACTACCATACACATACCTTTAACTTTGAATTTAAAGGTCAAATTATTACTTTGTCTGCATGACATGATTTCCAGCCATTTCCATTGATTAGTCATACTCAAGTAAAACGTGCATTTAGGAAAGGATTCAATTCATGCATTGTTTTTGTCAATGTCATCAATGATTATACTCATACACTTCCTGATGCACATAAACCTTTCATGACTACTTATAAGGATTGTTTTATGTCTCAGTATCCCTCTGAACTACCACCATCTTGAGGATCCTTTGACCATAGCATAGACTTAGTCCCCGGTAGTTCTCCTCCTCATAAAGCACCTTATAGACATGGCCCACTACACCAAAAGGAAATAGAAAACCAAGTAAAAGACCTACTATAGAAAGGACTTATAAGGCCTAGTTCTTCCCCATTTGGAGCGCCAGTTCTTTTAGTAGAGAAGAAGAATAAAGCTTATCGAATGTGCATTGATTATAGAGCCCTTAACAAGATCACAATAAAGAATAGATACCCTATTCCTCAAATCAATGATCTTTTAGATAAATTACAAGGAGCTTGTGTCTTTACTAAAATTGATATAAAATCAGGATACCATCAAATTCGTATGATGCAAAGTGATATTTTTAAGACTACATTTAGAACTCAAACGGGCCATTATGAATTTATGGTAATGCCCTTTGGACTTACTAATGCTCCTGTTACATTTGCACGAATGATAAACAACATTTTTCTTGATTACCAAGCTTTTGTTCTTGTATTTTTCGACGATATACTTGTTTACAGGCTACACCAGAATCAGTCAATGATGTTCGTTCTTTTCTTGGGTTGGCTAGTTTCTATAGGAATTTTGTTCACAATTTTTCTTATTTAGCATTGCCCCTTACCTTGTTATTGAAAAAGAAAATAAAATTTGCATGGGGACTTACCCAACACCAATCCTTTTAAAAACTCAAACATGCACTTTCAGATGCACCTATTTTACAATTACCTGATCTTTCACAACCCTTTCATGTTGTTACTGATGCTAGTGGTTCAGGGATAGGTGCTTTATTAATGCAAAATGATCATCCCATTGCATTTGAGAGTAGGAAGCTTAAGCCCTCATAAAAGAATTATAGTACATATAATAATGAATTGTTAGCAGTTGTGCATGATTTGCGAATTTGGAAACACTATCTTATGGGCTTTGAGGTCCTAATCAAAATAGATCACCAGGCTATTAAGCATTTATTAAATCAGCCCTTAATCTTTGATCGCCATCTTAAATGGGCATCATTCATTCAAAATTTCCAACCTATGATCCAATATCAGCCTGGTAAAGCTAATGTTGTAGCTGATGCTCTTAGCCGGTTTCCTTCACATTCTGTTATTTTGCATAACATTTTTGCCATCCAAATACATTCTTTTCAAGAACTGGTTTCCACTTATGCATCTGATTTGTATTTTTCACGTGCATGTCATGACTCATCACTTCATCACATAATGATACGATTTGGACAATAGTTGATAGGTTTAGTAAATATGCATATTTCATTCCATGTAGGAAAACTTTGTCTGCAACTCAGGCTGCAAAATTATTCATTAAATGCATTTTCCCACATCATGGATTTCCTAAAGTATCTAAACCTTTTGTTATATCAAGTAAAGCATGATGTTGAGAGTGTGTAATGAATTCATCATATAAATCCATATCTTCTTCAACATCTTGCATTTCTAGTTCTTGAGTTTTTTCTTGGTTTTCCTTTTTCTTTTTGTTTTTTAATATCCTTAGGATTTTCTAATGGTGGTTTGAGAGTTTTCTTTTCTTGTGTTTCCATATTTGAATAATAGTAATAACCCAAGAAAGCAAATTAAGTACTCAAATTAAAAGAAATAACACAATAAAATTTCCCTAATGATCTGTTGGAGTTTGAGGTATGTGGAAGCATGTGAACAACACAAGGAAGAAGAAGAAAAAGAAGCTTGGAGTGCGACACACAATATTGAATGAATTACCAAGTGAATGTACAAAGATAAGTGACATGTTAGGGTTATAGGCATATATACAAGCCAGGGGAAAAGAACTTCCTAAAGAGGGAAAAAAGTGCTCCAAGGGTCCTAGTGTGTTCACACACATCACTATCGAAATATATCAACAAATCCCTTTAGGAGTGATCGGTGAGCAAGTAGCTAGCACTCATGTATAAGGAACTGCCAAGATATGTGGAATCAACCACAAAAGGAAGTAAGCCCACAGAAAAGCTTCAATTCCTAGGTAGAGCCTTTGTGAAAAGGATTGCAACATTCTCGTGTGTGGACACATATGCCAAATTGATTTCTCGAGTAGAGAAACTCTCCTTAACATAATGATAGTGCACCTTAATGTGCTTCATGCAAGCATAGAACATAGGGTTCCTTGCAACTGTCAATATGCTCTAACTATCAGTGAAGGTGGTGGTGGCAAAAGACTGACTGACACCCAGATAAAACATAAGGCATCTAAGCCACACACTGAACAATCGCTATGAAAGCTCCCCTATACTTAGCCTCACAACTAGAAGTGGCCAGAGTAGGCTGCTTCTTGCTCAAACAAGATATGCATGAGCTACCAAGCATGAAGAAAAACCATTGGTGGACAAATGTGTCATAGCAAACAACCCAGTCAAAGTAAAAAAAAGCATGTAAATCTAGTGGTAGTGATCACCCATTGGGATAAAACAATCTAAGTAGCCAAGTACCACTCAAGTAGCGAAATATGTTCTTAACCACTTGCCAATGCTTGACACCTGGGCAATGCATAAACTTGCTCCTCTGTGAGACCAGAAACTGAATATCAAGGATCTATGCATAAGATAGTAGCCTGCTAATAGATAATAGCATCAAATTCATCTCCAACATCATGAAGACTCAACCGTAAACCTCTCTCCATAGAAGTGGCAATAGGGTTGTAGTCTTCAAGGCCAAAATGCTGCAATAATGTGTCAATATATTTTGTTTGATAGAAATCTATCCAACCATCAACTTGCATAAATTGAATGCCCAAATAATGATGCAAATGCCCCAAATTTGTCATCTCAAAAGAGGCATGCAAATTAGCTTTAAAATCAACAATATGTTTCTCATTGGGACAAGTGAGCAGCACGTCATCAACATACATAACAATGATCAGAAGTACCTCATTGGCATGCTTAACATATAAGGTGTCCTCAATTCAACTGTTCTCAAAAACATGTGTAAAAAAGTAGGCATGTATCTTTTCATACCAAGTACATGGTGCTTGCTTTCAACAATATAATGCCTTCTTCAACGTGCACACTTTTTTTCATGCCCTCTCTATAGAAAACCATGAGGTTAAAATAAATACACTTCTTCATGTAAGTCACCATTCATGAATATTGTTTTAATGTCCAACTGATGTACATTCCAACCATGGTGAGCTACAAGAGCACAAATGCTATGAACAATATTCATTCAACATGTGGGAGCAAAGGTCTCATCAAAATCAATGCCTCTTTCTTGATCATAACCTTTTGCAACAAGCCTAGACTCATACGTGTCAATTGTTTCATCATGCTTATGCTTTAGCTTGTATACCCACTTAGTGCCAATGGCCTTCTTCCCAAGAGGCAAATCACATAAAGATGAGGTACATTTCTTCATAATAGCATCATATTCTGATTGCATAACAGCCATCCAGTTTTCTGAATTTTTTGCTTCATCAAATGAAATAGGCTCATTCTCATCACAAAGACTAGAGACATCCATAACATAGCAATCTGATGCAAAAGAAGCATTACGAGAGCCTAAACAAGTATGATATGATAGAGGTGCATTTAATTTGCTATCTCGCAAAGTTTGTACCAGCCATTTAGGCATAGTCTTTGCCTCATCTATATCTGTTCTCTCTCATCAATAAGTGCATCATGTAAATCTGCATCAGAAGTGGAATGATCTACATCATCACTTGACACCTCTAAACGCTGAAAAATTGCCTCATTAGGACCAGCACTTGATTGTGCACCTCTAAAAAGAGGTAGCAAGTTTCATACACATCTCTAGAGCTAACAAAAATCTTTTGGTACATGAAAGTAATGGTTGAATTGCATCTTCCACAAAAACAACATCACGACTAACCAAAATGCATTGTGTGTGGATGATACAAACAATAGCTTTTGCTTTCAAAACTATACCCAATAAAAATACATTTCATTACGTTATCATCCAATTTTGTGCATTATTGTTCAGGAACTAATGCATATGCCAGACAATCAGAAACATGCACATGAGCAATGGATGGCTTGCAACCATGCCAAGCTGCATATGGAGTGATAGGTTGTAGTGCTTTGGTGGGACACCTATTAAGTACATATGTTGGACACATAACAATCTCAAGCTAGAATCTATGTGGTAAAGCCTAACTTTTGACCATACATATTACCATCTCCATGAGAGACCTATTCTTTCTTTCAGCAATTCCATTCTATTGAGGTGTATACATCATTGTACATTAATGTTTTATCCCATATTCAACTAGAAATGCATTAAAATCTAAAGATATGCATCTCCCCCCTCGATCAAAACGAAGTATGCTCATTTTACATGCTGACAGATTTTCATCCGAAACTTGAAATATTTTGAAGCACATAAACAATTCAGACTTTGCTTTCAGTGGATACACCCATGCACGCCTAGAAAAATCATCAATAAAAGTCATAAAGTAAAGGTAGTTCCCAAAAAAGCATGTCTACATAGGACCACAAACACCACTGTGAAGAAGCTTCAATTTTTGAGTAGCTCAAACTAAATCATCTTGCCCAAAATGGAATGTTGCATTTTGGGAAGGAGGAAAATTTTGGGAAGGAGGAATGTTGCATTTTGCCCAAAATATAGCCTTCATAAACCTTTTTACAAGCTTCCTCAAGTTTGGGTAGAGAGAACACCATTTCAGATTTCTCTAGGCATAGAAAACTAGCATAATTCAGATGACCGAAGCATGCATGCCAAAGCTTTGCATCTAACATAGCTTCACAGTCTTGAATTGCACATGCTGAATCATTCATAGATTTTGCATAATCTATGAGCTTACACAACCCCAACATAAAATGCTAGAAGCAATGATAACATTGTCATTTGACAAATCATGAACTTTACATCTATCATCAACAAATTTCACAAACTAAGTTGATTTTGGGTAATGCCAAAACTGATAACATAGGTTGCTTTTAATCCCTAGTACATGTGACAATATTCCTTGTAGGGGTAGGCTCAAGTGAATTGAAGAACTAGTGCTTAGGGATAATATTTTTTGTTTCCCCATTGTCGAAGTACTAAATATCTAAGTCTGCTGTAAACATACATTGTTCACGAGAAGATGGGTCATAATTGCAAACAGTACTAAATGCCCATTCTTCATTTTGCACAAGATTAGCAGACTTGAATTCGCAACAACCATTCCAACCTCTTTTTTCTTTGCCTCTTTTGCAACCACTTTTGGACAACTGTTTATGGCATGATTATTTCCTTTATAGTAGTTGCAAAACAATTTTTTCTTTTATGATTTCTTCTATAATAGTGCATTTGAAGGCCTAAACAAGCTTAGAACATGATTTTGAGACCACGGAGTGAAGACATTTTGAATTCATAATCGCCCTGATTATGCTCACTAATTTTCGTGCAATTCTGAGACTTTGAATAGAGGGATGTCAAGGATGCCCTAAATGAAGTGGCAAACTGCGCTGATACCAATTATTGGAGTTTGAGTTCTATGGAGCCATGCAAACAACACAAGGAAGAAGAAGAAGAAGTTTAGAGCACAACACACAATATTGAATGAATAACCAAGTGAATGTACAAAGAGAAGTGACATGTTAGGGTTATAGGCATATATACAAACCAAGGAAAAACCTCCTAAAGAGGAAACAAAGTGCCTCAACCATCCTAGTGTGTTCACACACATCACTACGAAAATATATCAACATGATCTCCAAAGCTTTACATGCAACTTTGTAATGACCATCCAAGATTTTTAGCATCTCGTCTTGATCCTCACCATTCCCAAATTGAATTTGAAATCTCTGGTTGGATTGAAGAAGCTTTAAAAACCATCAAAATATTTAAAAACTCTTCAAAATCACAAAAAATAAGTGAAGAACAAGAAAATTTAGTTCCATGCAATCCAATCGTTACTAGCCCTCACCAATACTCATCAATCATGTAAATGATGTGCAACACATAGAACTTGGTTTGATGATGTATTTCCAAGCAAAAGAAGTAGATTTGGACTTCTAGATTGCTTGAATGAGGCTCTGAAAGTTGTTCCTTGAATCTATAGAGAAATTGTGTAGACCATTTGAATTCCAAAAATTTATCCAAATCTTTTCTTTTTGGTATCCTCAAAAGTCTTCTAAGATAGGATTCAAGTTCCAATGAACATCATGGCAATTTGATATTTGACCACGGAGTAATGCCTTGTCAAAGTTGGGGGTATACATGTACTAAAAGGGGGAGATCTAGAGACCAATCTTGCAAAGGGGGTCACTTTCAAGCTCTCAAAAAATCATAAATTGATGCATAGAAATAATTTTTATGGTGGAAGTCTAGAAAAAACACTCCAAATGCATGATTTATTAGATCCCTATGGAGAAGATGGTCAAAATGACCTTGAAATTTTAGAAAAAGAACTTTTATTACCTACCTTGAAGGAAGTTTAATAGAGTCCTTCTCTTCTCCTCCAATTCATAGCACTACTCGTGCTCAGCCACATACATGGGTTTCTTGTGCAAGGACCTTTATAAGGTGCACGCACTTCAAGTGCTCATAAAATTGAGGGACGAAAGAGGGAGAGGCTTGGTAGCCTTCAAGGACAGCCGACGGGCAACTCTAGTTCTTCTTCCATTGTGTGTGTGCCTCCATGCATATCCTATACCCAAGCATGGTCATCGTCGTGGCTCTTTTTTCCTATCTCTAATACCAATATGGTATTAAATCTCGATGAAGACTCTCTACATTTGCTTAGTAATACCGACATGAATTAGGATATCCATGACCGCTAGTATGAGAGATGATTGATCCTATTCTACCCCACCTTGTGGTCCACAAAAATAGGCTCTCTCTCTCTCTCCATGCAAACATACATGTGGTCTAATGCATGAGTGCCACATGGCCTTGTGCTCCTCATAAGACAAAAGGTGATTCCTACCCTTGGTCATATAACACATCCATACATACATACATACATACATACATACATACATACATTCATACATACATGCATACATACATACATACATACATACATACATACATACATACATACATACATACATACATACATACATACATATATACATAAATACTTACATACTTACATGCATGCATACATACATACATACACAAACACACACACACACACACATACATACATACATACATACATACATACATACATACATACATACATACATACATACATACATACATACATACATACATACATACATACATGCATGCATGCATGCATGCATGCATCCATACATACATACATACATACATACATACATACATACATACATACATGCATGCATGCATGCATACATACATACATACATACATACAAACATACATAGATACATACATACATACATACATACATACATACATACATACATACATACATACATACATAAATACAGACATACATATATACATACATGCTTACATGCATACATACATGCATACAGACATACATACATACATACATACATACATACATACATACATACATACATACATACATACATACATACATACATGCATGCATACATACATACATACATAGTACATACATACATACATACATACATACATACATACATACATACATACATACATACATACATACATACATACATACATACACTAGGAATGCACATAGAGACCACTGTTCACTCCTAGATCAATTTCTCTCAGAATATGTAGATTTTAGACATGAGTTTCAAGAGAAATTTACAAGAAAATAAGAGCTTTCTAAAAAATCAAATATTAAAAATGGATATAGAATGATAATTAAGATTTTCTCAATATTTAGAGCTAACTAGCTCCTACACACAGAAATCTATGAGTGACATATGGCAACTCATAGCCTAAAGAAAGTATATCCAAGCAAGCAAGGGGCTTGCTAAGAAAGGGGTCCACTAGCTTATACAAATCCTATGAGATCTAACACATGTGGGATCTTCCAAAGTAGAAATATATTGTGCATATATAAGATCTTGAAAATATTCCATGAATGATAGGAAGTTGGTTTCCTAAATTGTAAGATCCATCACAACTAAGTGTGATAGATGGCTATTGAATCTTATGAGGGGGATTTCAAATTGAAATTTCAACATGTCTTTGTGCCTGAATCTTTCTTCTCATTGCTCCAAGTGGGATCACATAGTTATGTCCCCCTTGAACTTGCAGAAATTGAATGCCCATATAATTATGCAAGTGCCTCAAACTTGACATCTCAAAAGAGGCATGAAAATCAGCCTTAAATTAAGCATACTCTTCTCACTAGGACTAGTGGGAAGCATATCATCAACATACATAACAATGATCAGAAGTACATCATCCACATGCTTAACATATATGGCTCTCTCAATTAGATTGTTCTCAAAACCATGTGCAATCAAGTAGGCATGTATCTTTCCATACCAAGCACGTGGTGCTTGCTTCAACCCATATAATTCCTTTTTCAACCTGCACGCTTTGTTTTCATGCCCCTTCTTCACAAGACCATGGGGCTGAAATACATACACTTCTTGATGTAAGCCACCATTTAGAAATGTAGTTTTTATGTCCAATTGATGTACATTCCTACCATGATGAGTTGCAAGTGCACAGATCCTATGAATGGTGGTCATTCGACATGTGGATGCAAAGGTCTCATCAAAATCAATGTGTCTCTCTTGAGCATAAAATTTTTGCAACAAGCCTAGCCTTATACCTATCAACAGATCCATGAGGCTCACATTTCAGCTCATATACCCATTTAGAGCCAATGGCCTTTTTGTCTGGAGGAAAATCACATAAAGACTAGGCACCATTCTTCATAATTGCATCATATTTTGATCGCATAGTAGCCAGCAAACTTTCTAAATTTTGTGCTTCATCAAAAGAAACGAGATCATTTTCATCACAAAGACTAGAGACATCCACTGCATAGAAATATGATGCAAAGGAAGCATTATGAGATCCTTAATGAGTATGATATGACAGAGGTGCATCTAATTTGCTATCTCTCAAAGTCTGCACCAACCATTTAGACATAGTTTTTGCCTCCTCTATATCAGCCCTCTCATCCAGAAGTGCATCTTGTAATCGGCATAAAAAATGGAATGATCAGCATCATCATGTGAAACATGTAAAGGTTGAGAAATTGCCTCATTTGGACTAGTACTTGATTGTCCACCTATAAAAGAGGCACCAAAGTGTCATACGCATGTCTAGAGCTAAAACAAGTCTCCTTGGTACATGAAAGTAATGGTTGAATTGCATCTTCCACAAAAACAACATCACGGCTGACCAAAATGTGTTTAGTCTGTGGATGATATGGATGATAGTCTTTGCTTTTAGAACTATACCCAACAATAATACATTTCATTGCTTTATCATCCAATTTCGTACATTGTTGTTCAAAAATTATTGCAAATCCCAAAGAACCAAAGACATGTTGATGAGCAATAGATGGCTTGCAATCATGCCAAGCCTCATATGGAGTGACATATTGTAGTGCTTTAATGGGACACCTCTTAAGTACATATGTTGCACACATAACAACCTCAAGCCAAAAGTTATGCACTAAAGCCTAATTTTTTACCATACACCTTCTCATCTCCATGAGAGACTTGTTCTTTCTTTCAGCAAATCCATTTTTTTGAGGTGTACACAACATTTTACACTGATGTTTTATCCCATGCTCAACCAAAAGTGCATTAAATTCATAAGACATGTATTTCCCCCATCCATCAAAATAGAGGGTTCCCAATTTACATGTTGATAGATTTTTGGCCATAACCAAAAACTGTTTGAAGCATCAACTTGCATAAACTGAATGCCCAAATAATGATGCAAATCACCCAAATTTGAAATCTCAAGTGATGCATGAAAATCAGCCTTAAAATCATCAATATGCTTCTCGTTAGGATTTCCATTAATTATTTTTTTCCCAGTTTTTTGATTAGTTTCATCCATGTAGGTTTGGGCAAGTCAAAAGTGCCTTGGGCACCTTTAATAATGCAATCATCATTTGCCTTATAAGGTTAATATTTTTCTTCGTATGTCTGGTTGACTAGGATATTTATAGTTTCTTCGGGCTCAAGAATGTTTGAGGGTGAGGCTGGCCTTTGAAGAATGGTGTGCAACAAGCTCAACCTATATGTGGGCAACTTGACCTCATAGATGTTCAAGTTCCTCAATGATCTCCATGGGTACAATAGGTTTGTGGGTTTTTTGCTCTTGTTGTGTTAGCATTAGCTCTCTCACCTATGTATTCTTCAAGTTCTCATGATCTGCATTGAGATTTTCGTGTGCTTCTAATAGTGTGGTGTAATCTTCTAAGATAATCCTGATGGTTTTTGGCAGAAATGCCTCGAATTGACTTGGACTGATGGATATTCAAGGTGTGTTCATTATAGCTTTGAAGTTATCTTTATTTTTCTCTTGGAGGTGTTGGTTTTCTTCTTGAGTGGTTGCTAGTTGTCTTAGTAATAGTCCCATGTTGCATGTCAGCTTGGCGTTGCACTCCATTTGAGCTCAAAGGAGTTCTTGCATTTTTTGTGATTGCTTGCTTGTTTTGGTTCTCGAGTTGAACCTCTACTATATTGTGCGCCTCTTTGAGTTTAGTGTATCTTGCATTCAAGGAAGCATTCTCAATACTTAGAGAGTTTAGTTGAGTTTTTCCTCCAAATGTAAGATGTGCTCCTATAGGGGAACATGTCTCTGTCTCATTGTGGCAAATTATTCAAGAACTTGATAAGTACATGCAAACATCTATTGCAAAGTGTGGTTGATAGTCGATGACAAATAAATAGGATTAAAATGCATTGATGATTGAGGATATAATTTTAATGCAAAGGGCATGGGAGAGGGAATGGGAAGGTGGATGAAAATGTGAATACACGTATGAGTGGTGGTGATGTTTGTGGGGGGAGGGGGTTGGGAGTTGTGTGTGGTGTGTGGATTGTGGCGTGGTGGGTGGTGAGATGTCCATCGCATCAAATGTGGTTGAGTGTGTTGCATCAACTATGAAAAGTGATATCATGGGAGTGGTGTGGGAAGGGGTACTTGTGAAAATAGACGACCATGGTGACAAGATTGGAACTTTGTTGGATGACAAGTTGTCTAAAGAAAGGACCTAGGGGGACTTGGGATGAAATGAGTTTTTTCCTTGATAGAATACTTGTGGACTCATGGTTTGACGAATGAAGAAAAAAGAGGAGGTAATTGCATGGGAAAAAAGGGATGATGTGGGCATGGAAATGAAGTGAAAGTGATTTGAAGAGGTGGTGGGCATGGTGCAATTTTTAGTGGAATGAAAGGGGCAGTGGTAACATGGGTAGATATAGTTGTGGTTGGTGGTGAGTTTATAAGGAAATGGGCTCCTACAAATGTAGATTTACAAGGAGGGGATCAAGGTAGAAATACTATGGATACATGGTGGCAAGGTGGGGTTTGTGGTAGGTCTCAAAACTCGATTGGAATTCATGGGATAATTGGGTGAAGCTTTTGATAGGAGGAATGGGTGGTTTAGTCAAGGAAGATGTGTCAATAAGAGGGATTGGAGGAGATATACAACCATGAAGTATGGAGCATTTGGATAGGTTTGGTGGTACTCAGACTTGGATGGGCTAACATACACTCGGTTGAAGGCATACTTGATGAGGGTAAAACCTTTGGGATGGTTGATTGAAAAGGCAATTCAATGCTTCTACAACACCGATGGCCTATGCAAGAAGATGGATTGTTTCTATGAAACGGGTGTCAAAACCACTATTGTCCAATTCTTGCCATAAAATATCATGGATTTGTTCTTCGGTGCGTTCGTGACAAGTGCAAATTGCTTGCATGGTTTTATAGATTCACTCTAAACTGATTGCAAAGGTAGCTCAATCTCGCACATGATCATCTTCGATGTCTCTGCCTTCATCATGTTTGTCTTGTGTGTCAAGGTGTCTTTGTCTTCATCATGTTTGTCTTGTTGGTCTTGCTGATCTTTGTGCTTTTCGTTCTCTTCATTAGTTGTAGGTCTATCCTCATCCTCTTGATCAATGTGATTTTTTCCTTCCTCTTGATCAATATGTCACGATAGATGGGTAGTCTATCACGATAGATGGTCTCTATCATGTGGGTAATTCTGTTGCGATAGATTGGTGGTCTATCACAATGGACACTTCTATCATGATACACTAGATGGTTTGTCACGAGAAAGAAAGGGGTCCATCAGGTTGGCGTGTCATGATGGACCGGTCTATCATGACAAAGGCTCTTTGTCATGATAGATGGGGTTTGTCATGTGTCACGTGTTTTTGACTTAACATGCTAGTGCTTTGAGGAGGAGTTGGGGATACCTATTTTAGGGTGTAGATGCAAGAAAAAAATTTCAACTTTTTTAGTCTATCATGGTAGATCGAAGTCTGAAGCAGCTGGTGTAGAATTGAAAAATCAACATAGACACCTGTGCATAGAAGTGAGCTCGTGAATGATGATGAAACCTGCATAAAATGCTCAAAACTCATGTAAAAACACAAGACACCCACACTTGCTCTCTCTCTCTCTCTCACACACACACATGCCAATGTGGGAAATGAAGGGAAGGTGAGTAGATATGGAAAAAATTCAAACGTTTTGGTGAAGAAGGTGAAGTGTGGCTATACTGGAGGAAGGTAGGGGATTAAAATGAAGCAAAAGAACATGAAAATTAATGCAAAAACTAGCAGATTCTACCTAATTATCTTCTAATGTTGATCTTTCATCACTCTTACCATCACACATTTTTCCTTGAGAATGTTCTTTGAAAAAGATGCCAAATTTTTTGTTGTTCTAGACAAGGATGGGTGCCATGTCAAGGAGCTCACCTCCTTAATTGTCAATCCATAGAGATGTAAGGATGATATGATGATCGTGAATGAGTGAGTTACACAAAGGTGAAGGTGACAAGCACACTAGATACACACACATACACACGCAATGACGAGGCAATAGAAGAGACAATGGAAGGAAAAACACTTCTTCTCATAAGCGAATTACAAGAGACTTCTTATAATACTCACATCTCAAACTAGCTAACAACAAAAATGAGATCTCTATCTCTTTTTATAGTTCTTGAGGAGTTTTAACTGGTTTTACATCTAATGTCCAGCATAGTAAAAAATTAGATCCTAAGCCACTTTGGAAGCATCAAATTGTCTATAAGAAATATGAAAATTTGGTGTGTGCATTCTACCTAAGCTCCTCAAGCTTGAGGAATCCTTGTATTGTATAGAATTTAGCACTAACTTACAAAATTGGAGGTTTATAATACAAGGCTAGTGATAAAAATTATTGTTGGACATTAAAATGGTATTTATCATCTTTGAACTACACCAAATCTTTGAAATAATTATTGGTGACCCGCTTGACCTTACTCTTGCTCCTCTCACATGCTTTCTTGGTGTCTATATCCGCTTCCTCCACCTCTTGTACCATTAACAACATGTATGTATGTATGTGTGTGTATGTACGTATGGAAAGAAATAGAGATAGACAAAGAGAAAGATAAGAGGTGCGATAAAAAAACTATAATTTACATGTGGGCAAGAGAGAGAGAGAGAGAGAGAGAGAGAGAGAGAGAGAGAGAGACGTTCGGGCTTTGATGAGAAAGTTGTGATTGATGTGTGGGTGGTTGCTAAGAAGAGACAAAAGGAGACAAATATATAGAGAGAAATGATTACATGAAAATATGTATTACAATCTATGTTAACTAGCCATTCTTAACTGAAGACGTTGAGGATATGTGTTCTTTGTGCCACGTTAACACGTTTTTATATCATTACAAATATGTACCACAATCTATGTTGACTAACCATTCCTAACTAAAGACGTTGAGGATATGTGTTCTTTGTGCCACGTTAACACGTTTTATCAGAAAATCTATTATAATCTTTATGTGTTGTTGAAATGTAGAAATCTAGAATGAAGGTGTAAGTGAAGATCTATAGATGAAAAAAAATAGGGTGTGTGATGAATATTGATTAAGGATTATTACAAGGTCGAGGCGACAATATTTCTAAAAGAATGGGAAAGTCATTGTTTTTGTGTTTTTGTGGATGAAAATTCTGGATAAGATTCAATCAAAATGTGGATTGGTTTATGAAATAGATAAAAAAATACGCATATAAGCAAAAATGCTTACATAGTAGGATATATGAGCAAGCCAAGGTAATAGAAGTGCAACAAACATGTAACATAATCCTAGCAGGGGATAGTTGAACCATATCTTAAGAGAGAGGATTAGGAAGTAATCCTCATCCATGGCTTTTAAGGCAAGTGGTTAGACCATCATACTCCTATCTAAGAGATTGTGTGTTCAATTCCCAACATTGGTATCAGAGCCAAGTTGAGGAACATGGGCAAGATGGAGGTAAGACACCTCATTTGGTTGGCAATCAAAAAAAGCGCTTATCTTTGTGAGTGTGAAACTGGCCTTAGATGAGGGCGCATGGACATTTGGGCTCCCATAATGGGTGAGATAGGTCCGAATTTGGTCCAAGCGCTAGAGTTTGATGTTGGTGAAAGTGCTCATGCATAGAAAGTGGGTTCAAGAGAGTCAGAAGGGTCCATAAATGAGGGCAATGCTTAGTCTAAGGGGAAAGGAATGTCACATAATCCTAGCAGGGATGGTTGAACCATACCTTAAGAGAGAGGATTAGGATGTAATCCTCATCCATGGCTTTTAGCACAAGTGATTAGCCCATCATACTCTTAGATAAAATCTTGTGAATTCAATTCCCAACGGAAGAGTTTTCAGATATCGAGATTATGTTCAAATATGATGAAAGACCTAAAATATTCTCAAAAAATAAAGAAATTTAACTAAAAAGAGAAGAAAAATAGCGAATATAACATGTAAGTACCCAATCTTATCAATGTCAATGTAATGTTTGAAGAGATTAGTGCACCTTTTACAATCTTATCAATGTTTATGTAATGTTTGAAGAGATTAGTGCACTTTTTATAGACTCTCCTTATAGCTAGAATTTATGATGGATGCAAAATGAATTAATTCTAATCGGCCTAGGTGTCAAGGCAGTTTTTGCGATGCAAAAAAACTCGAGTACATATTTTTTGTCGATATATTGGTCATTGTAGACATCATGGAGGACTACCTTTTTTTTCCCAATTTTTTTCTTTTATTTTTAAAATGGAGGTTTGTCCGAGGCCTACTCCCTCGGGCTTTAACTTTGAAATTGCAAGTGTACAAGGAAGGGCATAGTACCCATGACACCCCCCTTATCCCACAAGAACAGGGGTTTACATAGCTGGGTTAAATGGCGGTCACAACTACCACAGGGCAAGATAAATGATGGCAACATCAGCCACATGATACATCATTCCAGGATAACATGTCCCTCACAAGTGCTGCCAAGAGGGGTTGAACCGTCACCCCCACCTCAAGAGGCGAAAGGCCCAACCACCAGGACAGCGGCGTGAGACACCAATTTTTTTTCTTACCAATGGGCATAGGGATGCACATAATGACGATGCTTTTTTGAATTTTTTTTTTCCGCATGTTTTTATGATCTTGTAGAGTATATGAAACCTCTGTACTATAGCACTTTTTGGCCGTTATAGGATGGGCATAGCAAAAGAAGGTTTTACATAAAAGAAAACATGCATACCACACTTGGCATTTCTCAAAACTTACTTTCGGGAGCACACAGTGTAGCAAGTATGTAGTTCATTCTCTTTTGCTTGTTTCCTTTCACTTTCGTACTCTCTATCGCTCAATCTCTTTCTCTCTTGCTCTTGCAAAATGAGATTATAGATCTTGATTTCTTATCCAAACAAACACAGCTTCCACACTACGCAAACACAACTTCCAAGCCACACAAATCTTCTAAAGAAGTTTCATTTTGGTTTTATTTGCTCATTTTGTCTATTAAATTCGTTAATTATACATTTTAATTAAAATCTCATTAAAAATAAAATAAATTACCAAATCAATCACACATACACGCTATACACACATACACACAGACAACACATTTATACACACATACAAACATACACACACATTAATACATTAATACACGCATACATACACACACATTGATACACACACAAATTCATACACACATAACTCACACACATACACATACACACATAAACAAACACCATTAGGGGAAAAAATGAACTTTGGAGGCCTTTTAGATCAAGGAGTGATCAGTGATTGATCAATCAAAAAAAGGTGATGCTTACAGTCTATGCTCTATTAAATATTAGACTAAAGGGGGAGAGGAGAAAAATTTCTTTTTTATTTAATGAGTTGCCTCTAGAGAGAGAAAGAACATTGTAACCAACCCAGACCAAAAAAATCATTTTTTTTTAAATTTAAAAACTCATCATAACACCTGAGAATGGACCCATCATTAATTTTTGGGTCAAAAGTGGTGTTATTGACCTCAAATTCAAAATATGTGCACGTTTTGAGTTTTTGAGCTTAAAACACAAAAACTTGAAAAAGAGTTGTTTTCCTTCTAAATCTCATATTTTCATACCAGGTTGCAAAAGATCATTGTTTTCCACTAGTTTCTCTCTATATCACACCATTGAAGCCCTTGTTTCTATATTCCAAGCTATTTTCATCTCCTATCTTGAACTAGTGTTGTAGCTTGAAAACATTCAACTTCAATGGAAAAATCTAAAGCATGGATTCAAGAATTTATGTTCACTACTTTGCAATGTGGTTGTTCATTTTATTTTTCATGATGTTATGTTTAAGCATTTGATTTAATGCAAAAACCTTGATATTGTTTGTGTTTTGCGCATTATTTTCTGCCAATAAATAATCATTTTTTAACTTTCACTGTTTTATTTTTAACTTTCAAAAGTGGGCCCTAGTCACTTCAAATTTGTAAAATCACTGTAAAATTTGCACTCACAAAGAGCTGATATTCTCTCAAGGCTATAGAATACTATGCCTACATGTAATGGCTACATTGACATCTACCACTCCTATCAAATCCCCTCGAGAGCTTTTCATGGAGTCCAATTGGTGATGTTGCAATCTTCTTCTCCAAAGTTCTTTCCCTTTATCTTTCCAACACCATGTGGAAATTATCTACTTATTCTATCACTCTCTTCTAATAAGTTGAGAGCTTCTATTTCTAGTTCCTTGCTATCATCTACAAAACCCCTAGTAACAAGATGGGGTAGGTCCATGGGTATAGGGTCAGGCTCCTCATTGATGAGAAAGATTTGTAGCAATGTAAGATAAAAAATTCTTCCCATCTTTCTCTTCTTATTATAACAATTGATTATTGATATTGTGTCATCTAAAAAGTGCCCTCCATCCTCAACAATGGCCATGAAATGCTTGAGACACTTTGCAAAAACCTCATCTCCTTTATGGATAAAATAAAATATGTTGCAAGGGACCCATTTGCCTTCATATGGAGAAATATCAATGGAGTATCATAGTATATATGACTCCATATAATCAATAACCTCGTCGAGCACACTAGAGTTCATGGCTAGAGCCCCTTCAAGATTGGGGATTGTGATTGTCCATAAGGACTATTCCCCTTAAGGACACTTCTTTTGTGCCTATCAAAAATAATGCAAGTTACCAATTGTATAAGTCTAGTTAGGAAATATTTTTTCTTACTAATCTAGGAGTTCAATTTAGGGAAAAAATATCAAGAAAAATAGGAATTGCTTTGGGTCTTGGATTGACAGAACCCCATTTGTTTTGACCATCAATTGCCATAATATTTCCAAAGAAGAAAGAATGTAGTGGAGAAGATCAAGGCCAACATCCGATTGTAAACAAATTAAATAATAAAAACTATGTTTTTTTTCAATTCCCATGTGCATTCAATTGTGTATATTGTGGCTTCATGTTTCTGAACATATACTTCATATGTGTTGCATATTCAATGAATTTTTTTTTTTATTGTATGTAGTGCATGAGCGTTTTAGGGGCCTAGGAAAGGAAAAAAAGGACTGCCACAAAACCACATGTATGGTCACTACAAAACTTTTATAGGGCTCATACCCACATTTCTGTGATGCCTTTAGTAGGCCTTCTTAAATTACCTAGAGCACATTTTCATAGGTGTAAGTGCATTTAGGAATTTTATTGATTTCTTTTACATGTGCTTGGCATGAAGCTCACCTCAAATATGGCATACCATACACTCCACTGTACATGTGATATGATTTTTATGGCCAAGAATAGGAAAAAAAAGGGCATGTCACAAAAAGGCGACATTGGGCCTTGCAAAACTTTTGCAAGGCCCAATCTCACATTTCTATGAGAGGCCTTGCTTTTAGCATTTCTAGGTCATTGGAAGTATTTGTAGCACAAGATATAGACTTCATATACAATAAACATAAGCCAAACTCCATAAAAACTGTGTAAAACTAAGATATTCATGTGCAAAAAAACTCTGAAAAACTTAGGAGACAAATAGACTTCCAAACACTTTAGGGAACAAATGTAATGAGAAGAAGATCATATTAATCATTTGGGATAATACAAAAATTTCTCTTATCAAGAGAGTTTACAAATGTTAAGGATTATTTCCTCTAATCCTTCTAGCTCATTGCATATCCATAGGTTGTATTATCACTCTCTTTTCATGGATAGCACACAAGTTAGAGTCTTCCAACATTGATATTAGATAAGCCTCTCCGGCCTCTTGGAGTGCCTCAATTTGTACCCCTTGAATGTGAAATCCAAAACAATAGCTTTGGAGCTCCTTCAAAACTCTTGCAAACGGCCTTTGTGCAGTTAGAGTCTCCATAGACTTTTGATAATGCCTTATCTTCTCAGAGGCTTTGCTTTTCTTTCTATAATGTTGCATTTATTGTGTTATATCTCGCTCATGTCACGAAGATTCATTTTCTCACAATGGAGTGCTACCAAAATGTTTGTCCTCACCCAAATGGTGTCAAGAAGAGTGGGTTGTGGTTCAACGCTTCTTGTGGGGTGTCATCCATGGTGGGCATTGAGCACCTTGCACATGGCTAGGGTAGAAAATGGGATCCTTCCTAGTAGTCTGACATGCAATTCTCTTAGGATCTAGAGTGCTAAAATGAATGAGGCATGCTCTATTTAAAGAATTTTACTTACGTTTTTTTCTTGATCACATTTAAATGGACAATAATTAGTTTACAAGCATTAAGAAAACGTTTAGAAAAATAATTTAGGAAAGTAAAAATGACAATAAGAAGAAAATAAGCATTATAAACTATAAAGAATTGAAAATTTGTTTGATGAGAATGCACATATAAAAACCTTGACAATCAATTCTTGATATAAACTAATCTATGATGGGAGTCAGTAAACTATTTCCAACCAGAACCCTCATAGACTCTTTATTGGGCATGAAATAGTGGTCCTAAAAATTAGTATATGTCTTAAATGTATAAAAAGTTAAGGTCTCAAGATTAATAAAAGTATATATAATTAAATACATACATACTTATGTACATACATGCATGCATACATACATACATACATACATACTTACTTACTTACTTACTTACTTACTTACTCACTTACTTACTTACTTACTTACTTACTTACTTACTTACTTACTTACTTACTTACTTACTTACATAAAAACATACATACATAAATACATACATACATACATACATACATACATACATACATACATACATACATACATACATACATGTTGGGAAAGATGGATGGACACTCCAAGTGATGAGTAGGTATGGCCAAATCTTTCTTAGTACCTGCCCCTTCTAGCTTCACAGTTGATATGTGGTCCCTCTTAGCTTTCGAATGAAACCATAAAAGTACCTATGTACTTTGGAAATGATGTATGAAAAGATTGAATCAAAACAGACTACTTCAAAATAGAAGAATCCAAGAAAACCTTCTATTTTGGATCATACACCTAATGCTTGTAATGCTCAGTACTACCAGTACAATAGGAATTGGAAAACTTACTTTTAAAGGTATCTAACTAGCTTATTAAGCTAATGATTCCAAGTGGAATCACTTGAAATGATCCACTATACACAGAAAAATCAATTTAGCAAATTAATAATTACCCCCGATTTTCAGGACCTCTGTAGAGTTTGACTAATGAGTGCTTTGACGCAGTTTTCTCCAAATTGGATGAATGGATTTGCTTCAAACGTTTTCAGCATGTAGATAACATGGAGCTGCTTCCAAAAGCTATAGATCTTTGAATTTGGTGGCGAAATGAATGATATTTGAGCAGCAGAAGTTAAGAGTGAGAAATGACTATAACAAAGATATCATAGATGAACAATATAGGTAAAATATATTAATGAACAATGTTGTACAAGATCATAGTCTTGGTAATCATAGCCTTATGATAGAGATTAGTGTAGGCCACAATGTAGGCCTTACACACATACAGAATGGAAATGGAGGGCTCGGGAAATGATCACTCTAACCGTGACTTTTTCAAGTGAGTTTATATAGGTGTTCCATTCAAATTTGAACTTGAATTCAACTTTTGGCTCTCTCGAAAAGTGAACCTTCATTCTAGGAGATATTCCCTCAATGTAGTTGTTACTTTCTTAATTAACAAGTCCATGAATTTTTGGGTAGGTGATACAAATATTCTCAAGTAAAAAAGGATGACTTTTACAAAGGTAAAGTGGTAAATCTCCACTAGCAATAGTTTTCATGGAACTTCACATCTTTATGAACCTCAAGCCAAATGTGTGGGCTTGAACTTTGCATCAAGAGCTCCCCCTCAAGCCAAACATTTTGGCTTGGTCTTCATCTTCAATCTTCATGAATATCCTACAATCCAATCATTGATCTGAACCTGCAAAGTTTTGTACCATCTAATGCTTTAGTCAACAAGTCTGCACATTGCATATTAGTTGATACATATGCCAGCTGAATATCCTTGCTCAATAGCTTCTCTCTCACATAATGATAGTGGTCCTCTATATGCTTGGTCCTAACATGATAAATAGGATTAGCTGCAAGGTGTAATGAACTTGTATTATCCCCAAAGATCATTGGAGATCTAGTATGCAAGCCCAATTCTGTATACAAAAATTTGATCCATATGGCCTCTTGAGTAGCATTGGCCAATCCTCTATACTCTGTCTCTGTAGAAGATAAAGCAATAGTAGGTTGCTTCTTTGAAGTCCATGATATTGGCTTACCACCTGCAAATGAAAGGTATACTGAGGTACTCCTCCTATCATCTTTGCATCCTGCCCAATCTCCATCTGAATATATTTTAATGTCCAAATCTGATGTATAAGGGAAATACAAACCATGACGTTGAGTACCCTTAAGGTACTTCAAGGTCCTTTTGGCAGCCTCCAAGTGAGGTGCCCTAGGCTTGTGCATAAACTGACTTAACGCACTTACTCCATAAGCAATATCAATTCTTCTCAAGGTAGCATAATTCAAACTACCCACTATGCTTTGATAACCTGCAATGTTTTCAAGTACATCACCTTCATGAGCACTTAGTTTTAGGTTAACCTCCATTAGAGTACTTGCAACTTTGGCATCATGCAAATGAAACTTCTTCAACATATCCTGCATATACTTTCTCTGAGTAATGTAAATTCCAGAGTTAGTATAGACTAACTCAAGCCCAAGAAAATATTTTAGTGATCCAAGGTCACTAATTTTGAACTCTTTCATCATTTTTGTTTGATGCCATTAGCATCATTACCTGTAAGTATGATATCATCAACATATACATATAGGTATATTACCTCTGAATTATTTCTCTTGATGAATAGAGAAGTATGTGCTTTAGTCATGACAAAACCTTGGTCCTAAAGATATGTGGTCAACCTATGGTTCCATGCCCTAGGTGCTTGCTTCAATCCATAAAGAGCTTTATTCAATTTGCATACATATGTTACCTTGTTTGGATCCTCATAGCCAGGAGGTTGTGACATGTACACCTCCTCTGAAATCGAGCCATTTAGAAATGCTTTTTTTACATCCAACTGATACATGTTCCCATTTTTTGATGTAGCCACACTTACCAATACCCTGATAGTTGGCATTTTGGACATAGGTGAGAAGGTTTCTTCATAATCAATGCCTTGGGTTTGTGCAAAACCCTTGGCCACAAGTCTAGCTTTGTACCTGCTTATTGACCCATTAGAATTTCTTTTTATCTTATAGATCAATCTAGAGCCAATTACCTTCATAGACTCCTTCTTTGGTACTAGTTCCCAAGTATCACTCTCTTTGAGTGCTTGAATCTCTTCATCCATAGCTTCCTTCCATTCTGTCTTGTTTTTAGCTTCTTCATATGATGTTGGTTCTTCAATTGATAAATCTTTTGCAAGATAAACAGAGTTCTTAGTAACAAGAGAAGTGTCATACCCATATCTAATTAGCTTCTTGCTCTCCCTTTGTGATCTTCTGATTGCTTGGTTGGAAGATTCAGGTATATCTTCCAATTTCTTGATCTTGCATTTTGATGGAGAATGTTAATCTCCAAAAGAACAAGCTATCCTTGATATTAGACCACCTCTATATCAAGAATAACTTTGAACTCCAATCAATTTTGGAAGAAGACAAGCACCAAACTGTCAAGATTTTAGCTAACTGTGAAGAAAGTCATTTCACAGAAAAGTCTGCTGCCCATTATTGACTCATTGATTAATCATTTGTGTAAAGTTTATGATGAAACTTTGTAGAATGTATCACCTAGAGTTTGCACACCTCCTTCAAGTTAAAACACCTCAAAAGCTTGAGTAGATTATGAGAAATGATTCAAACAATCTACCTATGTCTGAAACTACCTTCTTGTAGAGTCGACTTTGACACCTGCAACTTCTAACACATGGTTCTCCCAAACTAGAACCCATTTAAGCAAATGCTTTTAGCCATAGATGGCTTACCTTCCAACTTAGATTTTGACTCCTCATTTGTGTAAAACTTTACACTGTGCACTGAGAACTGACCATTTCTTTGACCATCGGGATTGTGCCTATTTCAGAAGGCACTCAACACTTTCTCACATATAGATGTTCCTACACAAAATTCTCTCAGCCTGTTTGCAATTAGACTCTTAAACTTTTAGATAGATTAACTATGGAATTAGATGTGTGCAAAAGGATTTTTTATCAAATCAAACACAGAAGGAGAACTAGAGAAAAGATCGACGTGCAATTCTCTGAACATTCTTCCTATTCAACTCTTCATACATATAATGGATGATACACACAATACTCATCATCCATTCATCTCTTTTTCATCTATACTTCATCTCTCTCTACTAAATGGATCATACATATATATATATATATATATATATATATATATATATATATATATATATATATATATATATATATATATATATATATATATATATATATATATATATATATATATATATATATATATATATATATATATATATATATATATGAGTATTGGTTCGTCATTACTTCAAGTATATTGAATTATTTACAAAAGTAATGTACATATGTTTAAAGAACTTTTCTTCCTGAACCTTCACTTCACTTCATGAAGTTGGACTTCAATCTTTTCTTCATATCTTTATTTCTAGGCTTCATATAATCACCAATTGTTGATTGTCCTGCTCCAACAGCTCCCCCTCAATCATCAATTGTGATTACTTGCATCTTCTTTATTCCTACCATATCTTTAAACCTCTGCAACTTTGGTCCATCCAAGCTCTTTGTCATCATATCTTCAAGTTGATGTTTTGTAGGAGTATGCATAACTTCTATTTCTTTATCAACAACCTTCTCTCTCAAAAAATGATACTGAATCTCAATATGTTTAGTTCTAGCATAGAATACAAGATTTGCTTCCAAATATAAAGAACTCATATTGTCTCCACAAATGATAGGAGTACTCTGAACAATATCAAAACTCTTCATAAGAGTCTTTAACCATATTACTTCCTTTGCAGCTTCTACCATGCCTTTGTATTCTGATTTTGTAGATGATAAAGCAACTGTATGTTGCTTCTTGGAGCACCATGAAATTAGCTTATCTCCCACATAACACAAATATCCATGTGTTGATCTTCTATCATTAGAATTACCTACCCAATCTGCATCACTGTATATTTTGACTCTTGTATCTAAAGTAAATCCATAATACAGACCTTCTTTAAGTGTGCGCTTGATGTACCTAAGTACTCTTTATCCTGCAATCCAATGTTCCTTTCTAGGATAATGCATGAATTGAGATAGAACTCCAACTGCATATGATAAGTCACATCTTGTTAATGTAGCATAAATCAGGCTACCCACCAAACTCTGATAAAGCTTCATGTCTTCGAATTCTTCTCCTCCATATCTACTCAATCTATTATTTACTTCCATTGGAGTTGGTGCTATCCTGCAATCTTCCATTTTAAATTTGGTTAGCAAATTTTTCAGATACCTTTCTTGAGTTACATATACTCCATGTTGAGTATATGAAATCTCCATTCGCAAAAAGAATGACAAATTTCCCAAATCACTGATTTTGAATTCTTTCTCCATCTGCTTTCTAATCATGTGTATACCTTTGTCATCTGTTCATGTAAGTATTATGTCATCAACATAAATACAAACATAAATAAATCCATCCTCATTTGCTTTGACTAACAAGCTACTATCTGCCTTTGATGCTTGAAATCCAAGTTCCTTTAAGAACTTTACAAGCCTATAATTCCATGCCCTTGGGGCTTGCTTCAATCCATACAAAGCTCTCTTGAGCATACACACATAATTTGGATACACTTCATCTTTGAAACCATCTGGTTGTTCCATGTAGACTTCATCTGAAATATAACCATTCAAAAATGCATTCTTCACATCTAATTGAGATAATTTCCAACCTTTGCAAGCACCAATTGCTATGAGAGTCCTTATGGTTGTCATCTTTGCAACATGACTATAAGTTTCATCATAGTCCACACCATATGTTTGTGCATATCCCTTTACAACAAGCCTAGCTTTGTACCTAGATACACTTCCATTTACATCCAATAATCTTCTGACTATTTGGTTTAGGAACCAAATCCCAAGTCTCATTTTCCATCAGTGCATCATATTGCTCTTGCATAGCTTTTTCCCAATTCTTCTTCCCTTTGGCTTCATCATATGTGGATGGACCTTCATCTACTTTTAACATGTAAGCATAATCTTTAGTAGTCAAGAATGAAGTATCATAGCTATACCTTGTAGGCTTCCATTTATGCCTAGATGACCTTCTCAATTCTCCACTTCTTGAAGTTTTTGGTTCATCACATTATGGATCAAACCTTGGCACTTCTTCAACTTCAACCTATACTTCATTGTTCTCCTCTTCATCAAATATTTGAACCTTTGATTTACCTTTCTTTTGTTTCACAACTTCTTCAACATCTGCATGAACATTAAGTGTACCTGCATACCAAGTACCTTGCTCATCAAACATAACATCCTTAGACACAAGGAATTGCTTTCTGGATGGACTCCACAACTTATAACCCATCTGCTTATCATCATAACCAATGAATACATACTTCTCTAATTTAGGTTCAAATTTATGCCTCAATTGAGATGGCACATATGCATATGCAAAGCATCCAAATATTTTACAATGATCCAAGGTAGGTCTCTTACCCCACCAAGGTTCATATGGTGTCATACCCTGCAAAGCTTTACATGGTAACCTATTGACCAAATATGTGGCTGTGTTTACAGCCTCAGCCCACAAATAATTAGGACAATTTTTCTCCTTCATCATTGATCTTGCAAACTCAACAAGAGTTCTATTTCTTCTCTCTACTACCTCATTTTGTTGAGGAGAGTACCTGCAAGTAACCTCTCTCTTTATACCTGCATTCCACAAATAATCATTGAACTCATTAGAGAAATACTCTCCCCCTCCATCTGACCTTAACCTCTTCAATTTTTGACCTGTAATTCTTTCTGCATATGCATGATAGTGTTCAAATGTATTAAACACTTCTGATTTGTCTTTGATCACATAGATTGTGATCCACCTGGTAGCATCATCAACATATATGACATAATATCTTGAACCATTTATACTGAAGTCCTTTGAAGGACCCCACATGTATGTATGTACCAATTCAAGTCTTTCTGAAAACATAAAACCATGCTTAGTATATGATTGCTATTGGAGATAGACGTCTGCGGAAGCACGCGAACAGCACAAGGAAGAAGAAGAAGCTTGGAGCACAACACACAAGACTGAATGTATTACTAGAGAATGTACAAAGATAAGTAGCCCATTAGGGCAATAGGCGTATATAGAAGCCGGGGGAAAAAAACCTCCTAAAGAGGGAAAAAAGTGCCCCGGCGGTCCTAGAGTGTTCACACACATCACTACCTAAATATATCAACAAATCCCCCCTGGGAGTGATGCGGTGAACAAGGAGCTGGCACTCATGTATAAGGAAGTGCCAAGCTATGTGGAAATCACTCCACAAAAGGAAGTAAGCCCAAAGCTTTGCGAAAAGCTTCAAACTTCTCCCTAGGCAGAGCCTTCGTGAAAAGGTCTGCAATGTTCTCTTGCATGGGCACATATGCCAAGCTGATCTCCCCAGCAGAGAACCTCTCCCTGACATAGTGATAATGCACCTCAATGTGCTTAGTGCGAGCATGGAACACAGGGTTCCTTGCAACTCCCAATGCGCTCTGACTGTCAGTGAAGATGGTGGTGGCAGAAGACTGGCCAACACCCAAATCAGCCATAAGGCGTCTGAGCCACACACACTCAACAGTCGCTGTGAAAGCTGCCCTATACTCAGCCTCACAACTAGAAGTGGCCACAGTAGGCTGCTTCTTGCTCAACCAAGATATACATGAGCTACCAAGCATGAAGCAAAAACCACTGGTGGACACACGAGTGTCATCGCAACCAGCCCAATCTGAGTCAGAAAAAGCATGCAAATCTGGCGGTAGTGATCCCCCCTTGGGATAAAACAACCCAAGTAGCCGAGTACCACTCAAGTAGCGAAAGATGCGCTTAACCGCTTTCCAATGTGTGACTCCTGGGCAATGCATAAACCTGCTCATCTGTGAGACAGCAAACTGAATATCTGGCCGAGTAATGCATAAGTAAATCAAGCATCCAACAGCCTGCTGATAGAGAACAACATCAAATGCATCTCCAGCATCATGAAGACTCAATCGTAAACCTGTCTCCATAGGAGTGGCAATAGGCTTATAGTCTTCAAGGCCAAAACACTACAATAATGTGTCAATATATTTCGTTTGACACAAAGCCATTCCACCATCAACGTGCATAAACTGAATGCCCAAATAGTGATGCAAATGCACCAAATCAGACATCTCAAATGAGGCATGCAAATCAGCGTTAAAATCAGCAATATGTGTCTCAATAGGACCAGTGAGCAGCATGTCATCAACATAGACAACAATGATCAGAAGCACATCATTAGCACGCTTAACATATAAGGTGCTTTCAGTTGGACTATTCTCAAAACCATGTGCAATCAGATAGGCATTTATCTTCTCATACCAAGCACGTGGTGCTTGCTTTAAACCATATAATGCCTTCTTTAACCTGCAAACGTGGTTTTCATGCCCTTTCTGCACAAAGCCACGGGGCTGAAAAACATACACTTCTTCATGCAAGTCACCATTCAGAAATGCTGTTTTAATGTCCAACTGATGTACATTCCAACCATGATGGGATGCAAGTGCACAAATGCTGCGAATAGTAGTCATACGGCATGTAGGTGCAAAGGTCTCATCAAAATCAATGCCTCTTTCCTGTGCATAACCCTTTGCAACAAGCCTAGCCTTATACCTATCAACTGTACCATCAGGTTTACGCTTCAGCTTGTATACCCACTTAGTGCCAATGGCCTTCTTGCCAGGAGGCAAGTCACATAAAGACCATGTACCATTCTTCATTATAGCATCATATTCAGATTGCATAGCAGCCATCCAATTTTCTGAATTTTATGCTTCATCAAAAGAAACATGCTCATTCTCATCACAGAGACTAGATGCAGCCATAGCATAGCAATCTGATGCAAAGGAGGCACTATGAGAGCCTGAACGAGTACGATATGACAAAGGTGCATCTAATTTGCTGTCACGCAAAGTCTGCACCAGCCATTTTGGCATAGTTTTTGCCTGCTGAATATCAGCTCTCTCATCAACAAGTGCATCATGTAAATCTGCATCACAAATGGAATGATCTGCATCATCATATGAAACCTGCAAAGGCTGAGAAGTTGCCTCATTAGGACCAGCACTAGCCTGTCCACCTGTAAAAAGAGGCATCAAAGTATCATACATGTCTTTGGAGCTAACAGATGTCTCCTTAGTACATGAAAGCAATGGCTGAATAGCATCTTCCACAAAGACAACATGATAGCTAACCAGAATGCGTTTAGTCTGTGGATGATACAGACGATAGCCTTTACTTTCAGAACTGTACCCATCAAAAATACATTTTACTGCCTTATCATCCAATTTTCTGCGATGTTGTTCGGGCACTAATGCATATGCCAAACAACCAAAAACACGCAGATGAGCAACAGATGGCTTGCGGTCATGCCAAGCCTCATATGGAGTGATAGACTGCAACGCTTTAGTGGGACACCTGTTCAGTACATATGCTACACACATGACAGCCTCAAGCCAGAAACTATGTGGTAAAGCCTGACTTTTGACCATGCACCTTGCCATCTCCATGAGTGACCTGTTCTTTCGTTCAGAAACTCCATTCTGTTGAGGTGTATACGGCACTGTACACTGGTGTTTTATCCCACGTTCAGCCAGAAATGCATTAAAATCTGAAGACATATATTCCCCCCCTCGATCAGAACGGAGGGTGCCCATTTTACATGCTGACAGATTTTCAGCTAAAACCAAAAACTGTTTGAAGCACATGAACACTTCGGACTTTGCTTTGAGTGGATATACCCATGCATGCCTGGAAAAATCATCAATGAAAGTCACGAAGTAAAGGTAATTTCCAAAAGAGGGTGTCTGCATAGGACCACAGACATCACTATGTACAAGCTGCAATTTTTGCATAGCCCGAACTGAACCATCTTTTGGAAAGGAAGAACGCTGCATTTTGCCCAAAATACAGCCTTCACAAACATGTTTTCCAGGTGCCTCAAGTTTGGGCAAAGAGGACACCATTTCAGATTTCTGCAGGCATAACAAACTAGCAAAATTCAGATGACCAAAGCGTGCATGCCAAAGCTTTGCATCTGACATAGCCTGAGAATCATGAACTGCACATGCCGAATCATTCACAGATCTTTCATAGTCTATGAGCTTATACAGCCCACGACATAAAATGCCAGAAGCAATAATCACATCGCGATTTGAGAGATCATGAACTGTACACCTGTCATCAACGAATTTCACAACCAAGCCAATCTTGGCTAATGCAGAAACTGATAACAGGTTCTTTTTGATCCCTGGCACAAATAAAGCATCTGACAAAGTGAAAGAACTACCATCAACAGTAGTCAGAATGATCTTACCAACTCCCATAACACGATAAGAGGAGTTATTGGCGCATGTGACAGTATTCCCTGTAGGGGCAGGCTCGAGTGAAGAGAAGAAACTACGCTGCGAGGTAATATGTTTGGTCGCCCCAACATCTGAGTCTACTGCAGACATGCACTGATCATGTGAAGATGGGTCAAAACTGAAGACAGTAGTAAACGCCCATTCTTCTTCCTGCACAAGATTTGCAGACTCTGTTTTTGGTGTAGAGGCCTCTGCAACAACCATTCCAGCCTCTTTCTTCTTTGCCTCTTTAGCAGCCAATTTTGGACAGTTCTTTATAATATGATCATTTCCTTTACAGTACTTGCAGAACAATTTCTGCTTTTCTGATTTCTTTTCATCGTTATCCTGGTTCTTCGATTGTGCAGCATTTGCAGATTTCTGCTTACTAGTAGAAGAGCTCCATTTTCCTTTGCCCTTCTGACTAGCCAGGAAAGCTGGATCTGCAACACGCATAATGGACCTGTTCTGCCTGGACTGATCTTCCTGCAACAGAACAGAGACTAATTCCTCAAATGACAAGGCATTCGGATTGCCTTTCATCATCAACCGAAGAGTAGAGACAAAACTCTGATATGAATCAGGAAGACCATTCAGAATGGTCTGCACAAGTGAGCTATCTGGTATAACCTCATCAGCAGAAATCAATTGTTCCTTCAGGTCTTTGATCTTTGTAAGAAAACTGTCCATAGAATCACCTTCATTCATGTGCTCACTCTCCAACTGTTTTCGGAGGTAAGCAACACGAGCCTCATTCCTAGCCTGATACAAAGTGGTAAGTGTATCCCAAGCATCCTTTGCTGTTCTGCAAGAGCGAATGTGAGGAATAATGGCACGTTTGACAGACAAGGCTATCAATGCATGTGCCTGGGCATCTGTGCCATCCCAACGAATCTGCTCTGCAGTAGGTGCAACAGAAACAGCAGCACAAACAAGAATCTGCGGAGTATCATCTTCGACACCATCTTCATCAGCTCCAACACCTATATTTGCAGTACTTGTCGTTACAGGTGTAACAGGACGTCTTTCAACACCCTGCAGAATGTTCCACAATCCTTTTGCAACCAGTACATGTTGCATCATATAAGCCCATAATGGGTAGTTGGTACCATCCAACTTATCCTCAATAGCCAACATACGAAATACATCACTGCTTTCAGCCATGGCCAGTGACTAAAATACCTTGATGCAGAAAATTGACTGAATCTCAAAAAGTTGAACAGAACTGCCCAGACGAGTTCTGCTAGACCTGTAGCAGACTTCGAGACGCTTAAACTGGCGAACAGAAACTAGTATATACCTTTGGCACAAAAGGACGAAATAGCCTGCACAAGCGCTGTGATAGTGCGTTTGGAGGCCGAAACGAGCTCAGATCGCGATTTCGGCACAACAGAGCAAAGCAATTTCGATCTCGAAAACACCCTGAGTATGCTCACCAAATTTCGTGCGAATCTGAGACTGCAAACGGAGGAGTGTTGACGGCGCCCTAGAAGAAGCGACGACCTGCTCTGATACCAATTGTTGGAGATAGACGTTTGCGGAAGCACGCGAACAGCACAAGGAAGAAGAAGAAGCTTGGAGCACAACACACAAGACTGAATGTATTACTAGAGAATGTACAAAGATAAGTAGCCCATTAGGGCAATAGGCGTATATAAAAGCCGGGGGAAAAAAACCTCCTAAAGAGGGAAAAAAGTGCCCCGGCGGTCCTAGAGTGTTCACACACATCACTACCTAAATATATCAACAATTGCTTATGAGACTTACCTAACTAATATGCTTCACATCTACATGTCATGTGTTGACTTGCAACATTAGGCAATCCAAGCACTGAACCATTGTTAACCATTTCTTTGATACCTCTTTCATTAAAGTGTCCAAGTCTTTTATGCCAAAGATCCAATTCTGACACCTTTTGCTCTCCATATGTAAACATAGCATGTCCAATATTACCTTGTATCTTTAATGTGAAGAGCCTTCCTTCCTTCTTTCTTGTAACAATTTGTTTATACCCTTGACTAGGGTCTTCAACATAAACTCCATCATTAGTGAACCTTACCTCATATCCTTTTTCCACAATTTGTCCTACACTAATCAAGTTCTTTGGAATTATAGGAACATACAGAACCTTACTCAAGAGAGTACTTCCATCTTTGGCTTTAACTGAACCAATTGACTTTACTTTGTGCTTTGTATTATCACCTGTTTGAACTGTGTGATTGATTGCCTTATGATCTAGATCAGTCATCAAAGCAATGTTTCCACTCAGATGATTGCTACATCCTGAGTAAATATAAAATACTCTCATGTCTTCATGTGAGGCTTCACATGTTGCATTCATATTAAGAGTTGAATCTTCTTTCTGATCTGATGCATAATTATAGTAGGTGTTATTGTAGGATTGATTTTGGAAGTTTCTTCCTCCACTTCTTCCAAAAGAATTCCTACCACCTCTACCTCTGAAGTTTGCTCTCTCATATCTGCCACCTCTTCCTCTTTGATTAAAACTTTTATTAAAATTATCACTACTTTGATTATTATGCCAACAATAATAAGATAGATGATTGGTCGTACCACATATCCAACAAGCTCTAACAGTATCTTTGTTATTTCTACCTCTTCCTCTACTTCTGCCACTTCCTCTTCCTCTTAGGAAGTTTGTTTGACTTGGAGTACCCTCATCTTCAACTGATTGTTGCTTTCCTTTGCTAGCTTCTTCTTGTCTTTAGAATACATTGCATGACCTGCACTCTTATCCTAACAATTGATTCAAATCAGGAGTGAAATGATCTAATGAAAGTTCTGTAGACAAAATAAAAGGCTTCCACTTCTCATCTCCTCTTAGCCCTGTGAGAATTTGTCTTACCAACTTATCTTCTTCAATATCTTCATCAACTACACGTAAAGAATCAGCAATGCCTTTCATCTTTGTCACATAATCAGATATTGATTGTGAAGCCTTCTTCTTAAATGTAGTAAACTCTGCCCATAATGAAGCTTTCCTTGATTTGGTTGTATTCTGAAAATGCTCTTCCAAAGAATTCCATATATTGTTAAAAAATCAAGCTTCAAAGTACAAATTCGTGGGCAAACTAATTTGTACAAGTAGACCAATGTATGAAGGCCTCAAGTCACGAGATTTCCCCAAAAGGAATCACTCAACCACTCCCCAAATCATTGCAATCAATTCCTCTAACTTAGAGAGGAGCAATTTTAGGAAAAGAGGTTCCTAGATTGTAGGAGTCTACTTGCTCTATTTAAAATAGGCTTGGATCACGAGTTTTTGTGTGATCCCGTGTGTTTCTTTGGTGTATTGGAGTGTTCATAGAGTGCTGGAACTCCAGCAAGCAACCCCCTAGCTTAAGCAAGCCCCCTTCTTGCTTCCATCCCAAGTTTGGGTTAGGATATCTCGCTATCTATGCTAGTAGTGACTAGTCTCTATTTCTCTGAGTTGTATCCATTGGTTCTCCTATTGTAGAAATGCATTTGCTATGATTTTACTCTTGTTGAATAGCTAATATAGTCCTCTAATTGTGGTTCAAATCTCGGCATCTTTCTCTGCATATTCTTTGAGTTATTGTATCTGGAGTGAAGGTATGTCTTTGCACAGGTTTGTGAGAGTGTTGACAAAGTAGCCTCACTTGCAAACATTGCCATTTCATGTGTGAGCATCCATTTTAGATGAAATTTGTCTTGTTAGAAAGCTCTCTACGTCTACTTTGAGTGGTTAAAATCTCTGGAAATCTGTGTACCAGATGTGAGAAATAACCAGAACACTAGAATAGTGTTCAGTTGAGTGTACCTTGGGAGGTCACATTTCGCTTCTAGTTGCATAGGGAGTTGTCAAATCTCCCAACAGTGGTATCAAATCATTTTGAAGTTCTTGGAGGGCATCCATTACAAGGCAAAAGAGCTATTTGAGTTGGAGTTTAAAAGGTTTCTTCACGAAAGGAAGTTGGACAAAGATGTTCATCAAGGGAGAGCACTCGATCCTCGTCAAGTGAAGCATACTTGGAGTTTATCAAAGGAGATCTAATCTTGGAGGTAACATCAGTTTACTTTTGCACCACGAGCACTTCAAGGAGGTATTGGAAGAGTTACAAATCTTAGGGAAAGCAAGATATGGCTGAGTTCAACACTCAAATAGAGAACCTTGACAAAGGCAACTATCAGCCTTGGAAGTTTCGGATGTCAAACTATCTCATGGGCAAGGGTCTTTGGGGTTTGATCAGTGGGAATGATCCAAGACCTAGGTTGGGGGATAATCCAACCAATGACCAACTGAGAGCATTTAGGGAATGGAATGAGCGTGACAAAAGAGTTATTTTCATTCTTTCACAACACATTAGCACCAGTATGATAGGACACATTCGAGACCGAGACTCAAGCATGAGAGTTTGGGAAACTTTGGAGAGGTTCTACTCTACGAGTACTAAAGCAAGAAAGATTCAACTTAAAAATGAGTTAAACAATCGAAAGAAGACCTCAGGGAGTAGCATCAACGACTTCATTCTCAACTTTCAGATGCATTGGGATCTATTGGCAACCACATAGATGATGATGATCTAGTGGCGTATACCCTCAATGGTTTGAGGGATGATGAAAAGTGGAAACCATTCACCACTTCAGTTTATGTAAGGGACACACCTCCAGATTTTGAGCAACTAGTTTCTCTTATGGTAACCGAAGAAATGAATATAAATGGAGGTTGATCAAAGGGTAAGGATGCCCAAGTGTTTTATGCAGGAAACTCAAGGGGCAAAGCACAAAGAGGCAACCAAAGTAGGGGAAAAGGAAGATTTGGAGGAAGACAAAGCAATCAAGGACATGACCAAGAAGGCTCTTCATATAAAGGAAGAGGAAGGACAAGAGGAGGAAGACATCAACAATCAAGAAGCCAAGATGGTCAAGGATGCTACATATGTGGACAACATGGACATTATGCAAGGGATTGCTATCAAGGGAGCAACCAAAGGAGTTACAACAAAGCCTCAACATACAAAGGGCAAGGTAATTATGCATCCACTAGCTCTGAGAATGAAAATCTCCTTATGATGCATATGTATGGAAGCTCAAACAATGTAGATACTACATGGTATATCGATAGCGGTTGCAGCAACCATATGAGTTGCGACCAAACTTTGTTCACTAATCTACATGCTCCAAGTGGTAAAGGGCATGTGGAAACAGGGGATGATATAGCCCATAAGATCACACACATAGGTGATGTGGTTTTGGATGACAAAGAGCAAGGAAGGTGTCTCAAAGATGTGCTTCATGTACCTACAATCACCAAGAACTTGGTATCTGTGGGACAAATGGTGGATAGAGGCTACCAAGTGAGATTCAACAAAGGAGGATGCTTTGTGGAGAACCCAAAACAAGGTTACAAGCTGGTTGCAAGAGGAAAGAAGCAAGGAAGATTGTTTACATTAGAGGTAAAACCAAATCCTTCACATCATGTATACTTTACTTTTGGTAATAAGCAGATTGCGGAGTTGGACTTGTGGCACAAAAGAATTGGCCACATCAACATTCAAAGGATGAAGGAGATGCAGCAAAAGAGGCTAGTAGAAGGTCTACCAAGTTTTCAAGGTCAAGGAATGAAGAACTTATGTGAAGCTTGTCAGATGGGTAAGCAATCAAGACTTCCCTTCAAGAACAGTGGATACATCAGTCAACATCCACTTGAATTGGTTCACACAGATGTATGGGGACCAACCAAGGAGCCATCCCTAGGAGGGAATAGGTATTTTGTGACTTTTATAGATGATTGTACTCGCATGGTTTGGATCTATTTCATAAAGCAAAAATCAGATGTGTTTCAATGCTTTAAAATGTTCAAAGCTATGGTTGAGAAGGAGACAGGTAACTACATAAAGAAGCTAAGGTCCGATGGAGGGGGAGAGTACTTCTCAAATGAATTTTCAGATTTTCTTTGGGAGCAAGGCATCAAAAGGCAAGTAACATGCAGGTATACACCTCAACAAAATGGAGTTGCAGAAAGGAAGAACAGGTACATTGCAGAGATAGGTAGGACAATGTTGAATGAAATGAATATGCCCAACCATTTTTGGAGTGATGTAGCGAATACAGCCATATACCTCATGAATAGGGCTCCAACATCAGGAATACACACCTCAACACCTTATCAAGCTTGGTATGGTAAGAAGCCAAACCTCTCCCACCTCAAAATATTTGGTTGTACATGCTATGTTCATGTTCCTAGTGAGCTAAGGCATAAGTTGCAAGCAAAGTCAGAAAAGTGTGTCTTCATTGGCTATGCAAATGATCAAAAGGGTTTTAGGTGCTTCAATCCAAATACAAAGGAGCTCAAAGTATCAAGAGATGTAGCTTTTGATGAGCTACTTCCATGGTACAAGAAGGTAGAGTATTTGCAAGAACATGAAGATGATGGATCTAGGCATGAAGAAGCTCAAAGACAAATAAGTATTGAACTAAGTGGTCATCAAAGCTCAAGTTCAGAGGATGAAGATAAGATTTCATCACCTTGGAAATGGGGAGCAAGAGGAAATTCAGCATCAAGTCATTCAACAAAAGGGAGAGCAAAGCTTGTGGAGCTAGACGATGATGGAGTTGAAGTGAGCGGTGAAGACCATGGAGAATCTTCACATGTACCAAAGCATAAACCAAGAAATAGAAGGTTCATACCTCCAAAAGGTGAAGAGAGGAAGTCCTTAAGGCCAAGGTATCAAGTAGATAGGCTCAAATATGAGTCATTTATGGAAACTCATTATGCTTATATGAATAAAGTTGTAGAAGATCGTGAACCTACATGTTTTGAAGAAGCAAATAGGTATAAAGAATGGAAGGAAGCTATGAAGGAAGAGATTGAAGCTCTTGAAGAAAACAAGACTTGGAGTCTTGTGCCCAAGAAGGATGGCTTGAAAGTGATAGGAAGCAAGTGGGTCTACAAGGTAAAGAGGAAAGCAGATGGGACTATCTCTAGGTACAAAGCAAGGCTTGTTGCAAAAGGCTTTGCACAAACATATGGAGTGGATTTTGAAGAAACTTTCAGCCCTGTGGCTAAAATGAGCACCATCAGAACCTTAATAGCTATGGCAGCCACCAAAGGATGGAAATTATACCAATTGGACATCAAGAATCATTCCTCAATGGAGACTTGGAAGAAGAAGTGTATATGGAGCAACCACAAGGTTTTGTAAGTAGTAAATTTCCTACACATGTTTGCAGGTTGAAAAAGGCTCTTTATGGCCTAAAACAAGCACCAAGGGCCTGGAATCATAGATTGGTGGAATATCTTATCAAGTGTGGATACAAGCAAAGGATGCAGATCACTCTCTCTTCATGAAGCAAAGAGGTGAACTAGCTGCCTACATTTGTGTTTATGTCGATGATCTTATTATCACAGGTAATGACATAAAGGGAATTGAAGACATCAAATCCAAGCTAGGTAAAGAATTTAAGATCTCAGATCTTGGGGAATTGAGGTACTTTCTTGGCATTGAAGTTGTTTACAAACAAGATGAAATCATGTTGATGCAAAGGAAGTACATTGTAGATGTACTTGAAAAGTTTGGAATGATAAATTGCAAGCCAATCTCCAATCCAATGGAGGTTAATTTGAAGCTGAGCTCTAGTGATGGTAATCCTCTTGAAGATGACACTTTGTATAGGTCTATTGTTGGATCACTTAATTATGCAACCATCACAAGACTCGATATAGCTTATGGAGTAGGCATCTTGTCACAATTTATGCATAGTCCAAGGACTACTCACTTGTTCGCAACAAGAAGAATGCTTAGGTACTTAAAGGGTACTATAAATGAAGGATTATGCTATGCATATGATGATGATTTGCAGGTCAAGGCATACTCTGATGCGGATTGGGCCGGATCCAAAGAAGATAGAAGAAGCACTAGTGGTTATCTAGTGATGCTTGGAAGCAAAGTTATATCTTGGATGTCAAAGAAGCAACTGACAGTTGCTTTATCATCTACAGAGGCTGAGTATAGAGCACTTGCACAAGTCACATGTGAACTTATGTGGCTTAAGAAGTTGTTTATGGACTTGAATTTGCAGGTTGATACATATCCTATCTATTGTGATAACTTGAGTAGCATACACCTCGCTTCAAACCTTGTTTTCCATGCAAGAACCAAGCACATTGAATTGCATTACCACTTCATAAGGGAAAAGGTATTGACAAAGGAGATTTCAGTGATTCATATAGGTACAAAAGACCAAGTTGCTGATATGTTTACAAAGGCATTGGATGGCACAAAGCTCATGAAGTTCAAGCAAGGCATTAGCATGAAGGACCTTGGATGAAGATGAAGATTGAAGCTTGAGGGGGAGTGTTAAAAAATCAAGCTTCAAAGTACAAATTCGTGGGCAAACTAATTTGTACAAGTGGACCAATGTATGAAGGCCTCAAGTCATGAGATTTCCTCAAAAGGAATCACTCAACCACTCCCCAAATTATTGCAATCAATTCCTCTAACTTAGAGAGGAGCAATTTTAGGAAAAGAGGTTCCTAGATTGTAGGAGTCTACTTGCTCTATTTAAAATAGGATTGGATCACGACTTTTTGTGTGATCCCATGTGTTTCTTTGGTGTATTGGAGTGTTCTTAGAGTGCTGGAACTCCAACAAGCAACCCCCTAGCTTAAGCAAGCCCCCTTCTTGCTTCCATCCCAAGTTTGGGTTAGGATATCTTGCTATCTATGCTAGCAGTGACTAGTCTCTATTTCTCTGAGTTGTATCCATTGGTTCTCCTATTGTAGAAATGCATTTGCTGTGATTTTAATCTTGTTGGATAGCTAATATAGTCCTCTAATTGTGGTTCAAATCTCGGGATCTTTCTCTGCATATTCTTTGAGTTATTGTATCTGGAGTGAAGGTATGTCTCTGCACAAGTCTGTGAGAGTGTTGACAAAGTAGCCTGACTTGCAGACATTGCCATTTCATGCGTGAGCATCCATCTTAGATGAAATTTGTCTTGTTAGAAAGCTCTCTAGTCTACTTTGAGTGGTTAAAATATCTCTGGAAATCTCTGTACCAGCTCTGAGAAATAACCAGAACACTAGAATAGTGTCCACTTGAGTGTACCTTGGGAGGTCACATTTTGCTTCTAGTTGCATAGGGAGTTGTCAAATCTCCCAACATATATCACTTGCACTTTCAAGTCCTCTGATATGAGGAAGCAAATAATCATTCAATGCCTTGTAGATTATGCTCCTTGCTTGAGCATCGGTGTTCATCCAAATCTTTATATCTTCGAGCTCCTCCCTAGTTGGAACACTTGGATCTTTGAACTCTGGCTTTTCTTCCTCTCCTGTGATGTATCCCATCAGATCTTTGCTCATAAGATGAGCTTCCATTCTCATAGACCAAGCTGGATAGTTCTCTCTATCCAACTTCTCAATTTGGAGACTATCTCCCATCCTTTCTTCACATGTACTATCAAATCTTTAATCCTTATAAGGAATGAGTGTACCTTAGCTTCGAATGTTGCTCCTTCTGATCCTTTTGATAGCCTTTATGTGTCTTCCTTCCGTCTTTCTTCCACACTTTATCCTTTTGAACCTTCAAGGTGTGAAATTTGTATATCTCCAGCAGTCGGGGTCTTGATATCCTACTCTGATACCACTCAATGTTAATCTCCAAAAGAACAAGCTATCCTTGATATTAGACCACCTCTATATCAAGAATAACTTTAAACTCCCACCAAGTTTGGAAGACAAGCACCAAATTGTCAAGATTTTAGCTAACTGTGAAGAAAGTCATTTCACAGAAATGTTTGCTGCACATTATTGACTCAATCATTAATCATTTGTGTAAAGTTTCTGATGAAAATTTGTAGAATGTGTTGGCTAGAGTTTGCGCACCTCCTCCAAGTTAAAACACTTCAAAAGCTTAAGTAGATTATGAGAAATGATTCAAACAATCTACCTATGTCTGTAATTTCCTTCTTGTAGAGTCGACTTTGACACCTGCAACTTCTAACACATGATTCTCCCAAACTAGAACTCGTTTAAGCAAATGCTTTTAGCCATAGATGGCTTACCTTCCAACCTAGATTTTGACTCCTCATTTGTGTAAAACTTTACACTGTGCACTGAGAAGTGAACATTTCTTTGACCATTGGGATTGCGCCTATTTCAGAAGACACTCAACACTTTCTCACATGTAGATGTTCCTACACAAAATTCTCTCAGTGTATTTGCAATTAGACTCTTAAACTTTAACCATAGATAGATTAACTATGGAATTAGATGTGTGCAAAAGGATTTCTGATAAAATCAAACACAGAAGGAGAACTAGAGAAAAGATCGACGTGCAATTCTCTGAACATTCTTCCTATTCAACTCTTCGTACATCTGATGGATGATACACACAATACTCATCATCTATTCATCTCTTTTTCATCTATACTTCATCTCTCTCTACTAATACGATCATACATATGTATATATATATATACATATGAGTATTGGTTTGTCATTACTTCAAGTATATTGAAGTATTTACAAAACTAATGTACATATGTTTAAAGAACTTTTCTTCATGAACCTTCACTTCACTTCATGAAGTTGGACTTCAATATTTTCTTCATATCTTTATTTCTAGGCTTCATATAATCACCAATTGGTGATTGTCCTACTCCAACAAGTTTGCCTTTGGACTTCCATGCTTTGAACTCTTCAAGGTTGATGATGTCCTCATCATTTGAATTGGTGTCTTCATTCTGAGTAGGTAGGCTCCTCCTTAGTGAGGCTTGGAAACTCCTCTTCCAAGTCATAGGTAGTATTACCTTCCTGCATTCACTATCAAACCAAGAGTCATTTTCATCAAAGACAACATCTCTACTAACCATGAATCCCTTGTTTGAAGGATTGTAGAACCTGTAACCTTTCTAATTCAAATCATATCCAATGAAGATGCACTTCTCTACCTTAGGGTCTAGCTTACCTCTTATCTTAGAGGGCATATGCACATATGCTACACATCCAAAGATCCTGCAATGATCAAGTGAAGGTCTTCTACCATGCCATGCTTCATAAGGGGTCATCCCATCAAGAGATTTGGATGGAAACCTGTTTACAAGGTAAGTGGTAGTAGATACACTCTCTGCCCACAAGTAGTTAGGTAATTTTTTCTCATTTCACGTTGACCTTGCTATTTCAACAATCAATCTATTTCTTCTTTCTGCTACCCCATTCTGCTTAGGGGTATACCTTGTGGTAATTTCTCTCTTGATTCCTCTGTCCTGCAAGAATGCATCAAAATCATTTGAGAAGTACTCACCTCCTCCATCCAACCTTAGCCTTTTTAGGTTTCTCGCTATTTGATTCTCAACAAGTGCAAGATACTTTTACAAATGCTCCATATTGGTTGAATCTAACCTAGAAACCTTTTTCTATAATCTGTCCAACACTCATCAAATTGTTGGTAATAATTGTTACATATAGAACCCTACTCAACAGATTTTTGTTCCCATTAGAGGTCTTAAAATTTCCAACTTTAATCACTGAGTGCTTGGTGTCATCACTTGTTTGTACCTGATGCTTACCCTTTGGCTCCTCAAGGTCAGAGAGAAGAGCTACATTGCCTGCCACATGATTTGAGCATCTAGAGTCAATGTAGAAGAGATGGTCATCATTTATACTTGGTTTTGAAGTCATGTTCATAATCAAAAGGGAATCTTCTTGCTCCTCTGTGTAGTTGTTGTAATCCTTCATGGATTTGTATCCTCCTTGGTAGTTGCTATTGTAATTGTTGTTGTAGTTGTTGTTGTATCCTTGGTGATGATTGAATCTGCCTCTTTATTGTGTGTATCCACCTCTTTGATAACCTCTACCTCTCTAGTTCTTGAAGTTCCTGAAACACTCATCTGTAGCATGATTTGATAAACCAAAAATGTTTCATGGTGAGGAGTTATAAGGTCTCCCCTAACCTTGCTTATCTCCTCTGCCCTTCCTCTTGATGGTCTACCTCTCCCTGCATAGTTGGCTTGGGAGGTAGTTCTTTCATCTTCTACCTTTTTTTTCTTGCCTTTCTCTTTATACTTTTTCTTACCAGTGTATAGGGCAGAAGAGCTATTACCTCTTGATGAATCTCCATTCTTGATGAGCTTGGCTTCATCAGTGAATAATTGACCCATGAGTGTGGTAAGGTCTAGAATCTGCATGTCCATGTACAAGTCCATGGCAGTTGTGAAGCTCTCCCATTTTTCATCTACTTTAATACCATTGATAAATTGCCTTACAATCTGCTCCTCTTCAATTTCTTCTCCTATGCTTGCCAACTGATTTGCTACATCTTTAACTTTGGTCACATACTCTGAGATAGCTTGCTTAGGTTGCTTCCTTTGAGTTGTGAATTCAATCCACAATTGATTCTTCCTGGCCCTTGTGTTGGAAGAGAAATAAGAAGACAATGTTTCCCAAGTCTCTTGGGATTTCTTACAGTTCCTAATATGTGGAAGAAGAAAATCAGAGATTGAGTTAAGTAAGTAAGACCTTGCTAATGCATCCTTGGTACACCATGTGTTGAGTCTTTCATGTTCTTCTCTTGTAGGTTGTCTCTTGCTTCTGAATATGGGCATCTCCTCATCTCTTGAGATGTATCAGTAGAGGCTCCTTCCTTGTAAGTATGTCTTCATCCTTAGAGACCATGCCTGATAGTTGCTCCTGTCCAATTTATCAATGAAAGAAGGAAAAGCATCTCCCATTTTACCTTAGATTTGCTCTCATACCACTATTGGGAAAGATGGATGGACACTCCAAGTGATGAGTAGGTACGGCCAAATCCTGCTTAGTACCAGCCCCTTCTAGCTTCAGAGTTGATATGTGGACCCTCTTAGCTTTCCAATGACACCATAAAAGTACCTACATACTTTGGAAATGATGTATGAAAAGATTGAATCAAAACAGACTACTTAAAATAGAAGAATCCAAGAAAACCTTCTATTTTGGATCATACACCTGTTGCTTGTAATGCTCAGTACTACCAGTACAGTAGGAATTGGAAAAATTCCTTTTAGAGGTGTCTAATTAGCTTAGTAAGATAATGATTCCAACTGGAATCACTTGAAATGATCCACTATACACAGAGAAATCAATTTAGCAAATTAATCATTACCCCCGACTTTTTAGGACCTCTGTAGAGTTTGACCAGTGAGTGCTTTGATGTAGTTTCCTCCAAATTGGCCAAATGGATTTGCTTCAAACTTTGTCAGCATGTAGATAACTTGGAGTTGATTCCAAAAACTATAGATCTTTGAATTTGGTGGCAAAATGAATGAGATATGAGCAGCACAAGTTGACAGTGACAAATGACTATAACTGAGATATCATAGATGAACAATGTAGGTATAATCTATTAACGAACAATGTTGTACAAGATCATAGGCTTGGTAATTATAGCCTTATGATAGAGATTAGTGTAGGCTACAATGTAGGCCTTACACACAATGTCATACAAAATGGCAATGGAGAGCTCAGGAGATGATCACTCTAACCGTGACTTTTTCAAGTGAGTTTATATAGGTGTTCCATTCAAATTTGAACTTGAATTCAACTTTTGGCTCTCTCAAAAAGTGAACCTTCATTCTAGGAGATATTCCCTCAATGTAGTTGTTACTTTCTTAATTAACAAGTCCATGAATTTTTGGGTAGGTGATACAAATATTCTCAAGTAAAAAAGGATGACTTTTACAAAGGTAAAGTGGTAAATCTCCACTAGCAATAGTTTTCATGGAACTTCACATCTTTATGAACCTCAAGCCAAATGTGTGGGCTTGAACTTTGCATCAAGAGCTCCCCCTCAAGCCAAACATTTTGGCTTGGTCTTCATCTTCAATCTTCATGAATATCCTACAATCCAATCATTGATCTGAACCTGCAAAGTTTTGTACCATCTAATGCTTTAGTCAACAAGTCTGCACATTGCATATTAGTTGATACATATGCCAACTGAATATCCTTGCTCAATAGCTTCTCTCTCACGTAATGATAGTGGTCCTCTATATGCTTGGTCCTAACATGATAAATAGGATTAGCTGCAAGGTGTAATGAACTTGTATTATCCCCAAAGATCATTGGAGATCTAGTATGCAAGCCCCATTCTGTATACAAAAATTTGATCCATATGGCCTCTTGAGTAGCATTGGCCAATCCTCTATACTCTGTCTCTGTAGAAGATAAAGCAATAGTAGGTTGCTTCTTTGAAGTCCATGATATTGGCTTACCACCTGCAAATGAAAGGTATCCTGAGGTACTCCTCCTATCATCTTTGCATCCTGCCCAATCTCCATCTGAATATATTTTAATGTCCAAATCTGATGTATAAGGGAAATACAAACCATGACGTTGAGTACCCTTAAGGTACTTCAAGGTCCTTTTGGCAGCCTCCAAGTGAGGTGCCCTAGGCTTGTGCATAAACTGACTTAATGCACTTACTCCATAAGCAATATCAATTCTTCTCAAGGTAGCATAATTCAAACTCCCCACTATGCTTTGATAACCTGCAATGTTTTCAAGTACATCACCTTCATGAGCACTTAGTTTTAGGTTAACCTCCATTAGAGTACTTGCAACTTTGGCATCATGCAAATGAAACTTCTTCAACATATCCTGCATATACTTTCTCTGAGTAATGTAAATTCCAGAGTTAGTATAGACTAACTCAAGCCCAAGAAAATATTTTAGTGATCCAAGGTCACTAATTTTGAACTCTTTCATCATTTTTGTTTGATGCCATTAGCATCATTACCTGTAAGTATGATATCATCAACATATACATATAGGTATATTACCTCTGAATTATTTCTCTTGATGAATAGAGAAGTATGTGCTTTAGTCATGACAAAACCTTGGTCCTAAAGATATGTGGTCAACCTATGGTTCCATGCCCTAGGTGCTTGCTTCAATCCATAAAGAGCTTTATTCAATTTGCATACATATGTTACCTTGTTTGGATCCTCATAGCCAGGAGGTTGTGACATGTACACCTCCTCTGAAATCAAGCCATTTAGAAATGCTTTTTTTACATCCAACTGATACATGTTCCCATTTTTTGATGCAGCCACACTTACCAATACCCTGATAGTTGGCATTTTGGCCATAGGTGAGAAGGTTTCTTCATAATCAATGCCTTGGGTTTGTGCAAAACCCTTGGCCACAAGTCTAGCTTTGTACCTGCTTATTGACCCATCAGAATTTCTTTTTATCTTATAGATCAATCTAGAGCCAATTACCTTCATAGACTCCTTCTTTGGTACTAGTTCCCAAGTATCACTCTCTTTGAGTGCTTCAATCTCTTCATCCATAGCTTCCTTTTGAATAAAGAAAAGTCAAATCTACTCAGTATCCCACCATTGAGGAAATGTGTTAGGCAAGATCTTAAGACTCATAAATTGATCCAAAGAGATTTTTTTTCAACCCTTTGAATGATAAAAATTCTTTAGTTAACTTCATAATCTCAAAAGAACCACATAAGTAGAGCCTCTCTATGTCCATCAAGTGATAGATTTCATCATAAAAAGTCTCCAACTCACTAGAGTTAGCCAAGTTGAAGGCCTTCAAATTGATCAATAATGGAATACTGGTATAAAAAAACTAGGGTTTTAGAATAAATACTAGTACATATACTTAAATATATAAATAATTTACGTAAAACCTAGAAAACTAGAAAACAAGGATTTTTTTCTTTTGGCCATACTACGTGATGTTGATCTTTATATTTTGGAAAAGATTTGTGTGGTCTCTTGGTGAAGCTCGTGTTTGAAGAGTTAGATGGGTAACTTGGTGTTAAATGAGAAGACTACATACATACATACATACATACATACATACATACATACATACATACATACATACATACATACATATATATACATACATACATACATACATACATACTTACTTACTTACTTACTTACTTAAATGCATGTATGCATGCATGCATACATACATACATACATACACACACACATACATACATACATACATACACACATACATACATACATACATACATACATACATACATACATACATACATACATACATACATACACACATACATACGTACATACATACATACATACGCACATACATACGTACATACATACATACATACATACATACATACATATATACATACATACATACATACATACATACATACATACATACATACATACATACATACATACATACATACATACATACATACTTACTTACTTACTTACTTATTTACTTACTTACTTACTTACTTACATGCATGCATGCATACATACATACATACATTCATACATACATACATACATACATACATACATGTTGGTGCATACCAATCACCAATTGAAGGCTTGGAAGATCAAATGATGAAGGAAGAATCAATTCCTAAAGTGTGGAAGAAGATTACAATCAGAGGACAAGAGAAGTGTACACATATGTACATTAGCATAGTCATAGATGACTTAGATCTTTTGTTCAGTAAAGATTATGTACAAATTATCTATAAATACCTTGAGAAAAGTCGGGGCATGTATGAGAGCAAATGAGAGCTTATGTGACATTAGTTAGAAGTCAAGAATGAGGGAGATAGAAGTCATGAGATAGAGGAAAGTGAATTTGAGTTAGCTCTCATCACTCAGTTGTATTTTCTCTGAGTAAATGGAAAATTTTGCGCCCGATGTTTCTGCGTGTTCTCCTTCTACAGTAGATCAATTGTGGAATGCTTTTGTACAAGTCTAAGTTGAGAGTTGCTTGACCTCTGTGCAAAGTTTTAGCTTCCAATTGTAATCAGGCTGAGTGAATTAAGTGTAGGAACATTCATATGTGAAGCATGTTCACTAGTTCCTAAAACAGGCGCAGATTTCGAAGTCAATGTTTTGGTCATTTCTCCTAGCACAGTTTAAAGTTTTGCATGAGTGAAGGCTTAATCTTTAAGTTGGAAGATAAGCTACTTATGTCTAGAAGCATTTTGTAAAACGGGTTCTATTCAAGGAGAACCAAGTCTTAAAAGTTACAGGTGTAGAGTCGACTGTTTTGGATAACAGTTTCTGACATAGGTAACTTGTGAAATCAATTTCTCAAGTTATACTTAATCTTTTGGAGTAATTCAACTTGGAATAGTTGCGCAATCTCTAGGAGATGATTCGTACAAAGTTTTATCAAAAAACTTTACAGATTTGATAGGTCAATGTGAATGAACAATGCAGCAGACTTTTCTGTGTATCATCTTTTTCACAGATTTGTTAATTTCTGATAAGTTAGAAATTGATCCTCTAAATTAGTGAAGTGTTTGACTTACTCTTGGTATAGAGGTGCTCTAATCACAAGAGTAAGTTGTTCTTTTGGAGATTAACACTCTCCATCAGTGGTATCAGAGCAGGAGACATCAATTTCAAGAAAAGGAGGATCTCGACTGCTGCAGATTCAAGAAATTCAACACTTGAAGGATCAAGAAGTGAAAGCTTGGAGTCAAAGCTCGAGGAGAAGACAAATTGACATCAAGAAAGGCAAAAGGAGTTGAATTTGAAGTAAAGGTACATACATTGTTTGTAAAGCTTGAAGTTTTCAATACACAGGTGGATACAAGATGGGAGAAAGCTTGCAGATTGATAAGCTAGATAGGGAGAACTATCCAGCATGGTCCATGAGGATGGAAGCACACCTCATGAGCAAAGATCTTATATCATTTATTACAGGAGATGAAGAAAAACCAGAATTTGCAGATCCAAGTATTCCTACTAGGGAAGAGCTTGCAATGTTGAAGACTTGGATGAGAAAGGATGCTCAAGCAAGGAGTATCATCTACATGTCTGTAAATGATTACCTTCTACCTCACATCAGAGGTTTGGAAAGTGCTACAGATGTTTGGAATGCCTTGGAAGAGCATTTCCAAAATACAACTAAGTCAAGGAAGTCCTCACTATGGGCTGAGTTCACAACTTTCAAGAAGAAGAGCTCACAATCAATTTCAGATTATGTGGCAAAGATGAAAGATATTGCAGATAGCTTGGGAGCAGTGGATGAAGATATTGAAGAAGAAAAGTTGGTAAGACAAATACTTACAGGTCTAAGAGGTGATGAGAAGTGGAAGCCTTTCATATTGTCCATAGAGTTGTCACTTGATCACTTTACTCCTGACCTTAATCAATTGCTAGGACACATGCTAACCTTTGAGCAGGATCTTAAAGGAGACAATGATAGAAGTACAAGTCAAGCTATGTACTCCAAGGACAAGAAAAAGAATGGCAAGGGAAAGCAATCAAATGATGATGAAGGGAATTCAAATCAAGCCAACTTCACAAAAGGGAAGACAAATTTCAGAGGTAAAGGAAGAGGAGGTAAGAACAAAGATAATGCTAAAGCTTGTTGGACTTGTGGCAGAACAAATCATTTGGCAAATGATTGTTGGTATAATAATCAAAGTGGAGGATACAACAATCAGAATTATAGTCAAAGAGGTAGAGGAGGCAGAAACCAAAGAGGCAATTTCAGAGGAAGAGGTGGTAGGACATCATATGGTAGAGGAGGTGGAAGAAACTTCCAATCTCAGTCCTACAACAATAATTATTACAATTATGCATCAGATCAGAAGGATGATATGACTCTTATCCTGAATGCAACTCATGAATCAATGGGAGAAGATCAAAGAGTGTTTTATATTGACTCAGGGTGCAGCAACCATCTGAGTGGGAATCTATCCTTGATGACTGATATGGAAGCAAGGGTAAATGGACATACAGTTCAGATAGGTGATAATACCAAACATAAAGTGGAGAGCATTGGATCAGTGAAGACAAAGAGTGGAAGTACACTTCTGAGCAAGGTACTTTATGTTCCTACTATTCCTAAAAATTTGATAAGTGTAGGGCAAATTGTGGAGAAAGGATATGAGGTAAGATTCACAAATGATGGTGTTTATATACAAGATCCAAATCAGGGATATAGAACCATAATTGCAGGTAAAAAAGAAGGAAGATTGTTCACTCTCAAAGTCCAAGGTAATGTAGGACATGCATTGTTTACCTATGGAGGTCAAAAGGTATCTGAATTAGACCTATGGCATAAGAGGCTAGGTCATTTCAATGAGAGAGCTATAAAGGAGATGTCAAAGAATCAGGTGGTGCTTGGATTGCCAAACATTGAAGGGCAACATATGGTGTACAAGTGCGAAGCTTGTCAATTAGGTAAAGCACATAAAAGTTCTTATAACAAATCAGGGTACAAGTATTCAAACATGCTTGAATTGGTTCATACAGATGTATGGGGTCCCTCAAGGGACTATAGCATAAATGGATCCAGATATTATGTGTTGTTTGTTGATGATGCAACCAAGTGGATTACTTTGTATGTAATCAAGGACAAATCAGAAGTCTTCAAGACATTCAAACATTTCCATGCTTATGCAGAAAGGATCACAGGACAAAAGCTAAAAAGGTTAAGATCAGATGGAGGGGGAGAGTATTTCTCAAAAGAGTTTGATGATTATTTGTGGAATGCAGGTATCAAAAGAGAAGTGACTTGCAGGTACTCCCCTCAACAGAATGGAGTAGCAGAAAGGAGGAATAGGACTCTTGTAGAGTTTGCAAGAGCCATGATGAAGGAAAAGAATTGTCCAAATTACTTATGGGCAGAGGCCATTAACACTGCAACATACCTTGTGAATAGGTTGCCTTGCAAAGCTTTGGATGGAGGAACCCCTTATGAAGCATGGTGGGGTAAGAAGCCTAGTCTTGATCATTGTAAAGTATTTGGATGTATTGCATATGCTTATGTTCCTTCACAATTAAGACATAAGCTAGAACCAAAAGCAGAGAAGTATGTGTTTATTGGATATGATGATAGACAAATGGGTTACAGGTTGTGGAGTCCATCCACAAAGCAATTTCTTGTTACTAAAGATGTAACATTTGATGAGCAAAACATGTGGTATACAGGATCACCAAATGAGTATGCAGGTGTTGAAGAAATACAAAGGAAAGGAAAGGCAAAGGTAAAAGTATGTGAAGAAATTGTTGATGAAGTTGACTCTAGATGTAGAGTGCAGGATCATGTAGAAGAAGGGCCAAGATTTGATCCAGAATCAAATGAGGCTGAAACTTCAAGAAGTGCAGAAATCAGGAGATCTACAAGAGAAAGGAAAGAGCCTATAAGGTATAGTTATGATACATCTTTCCTAACAACAAAAGATTATGCCTACATTGTGAAAACAGAAGAAGATCCAATTACTTTTGAAGAAGCCAAAGGTAAACAGAATTGGGAGAAAGCAATGCAAGAAGAGTATGATGCTCTACTTGAAAATGAAACTTGGGAACTAGTACCAAGACCAAAGAATCAGAAAGTCATTGGATGCAAGTGGGTATATAAAACAAAGAGGTTTGCAGATGGTAAGGTGTCTAGATATAAGGCTAGACTTGTGGTCAAAGGTTATGCCCAAACTTATGGGGTAGATTATGATGAAACCTTTAGTCCTGTTGCTAAGATGTCTACAATTAGGACATTGATTGCTATTGCTACTTGCAAGGGATGGAAATTATCACAATTGGATGTGAAGAATGCATTTCTTAATGGTTACATTGCAGATGAAGTATATATGGAGCAACCAGAAGGCTTTATGGAATCAATTGGATCAGATTATGTGTGTAAGATCAAGAGAGCTTTATATGGGTTGAAGCAAGCCCCAAGAGCTTGGAATTACAGATTGGTCAAGTTCTTGAATGAATGTGGTTTTCAAGCATCAAAGGCAGATAGTAGCTTGCTAGTGAAGGCAAGTGAAAATGGATATATTTACATGTGCATTTATGTTGATGATATTATTGTTACAGGAACAGATGCTCAAGGAATCAATGAACTCAAGAAGCAAATAGAGAAGGAGTTTAAGATAAGTGATTTGGGAAACTTATCTTATTTTCTAGGAATGCAGATTGTGTATACTCAACATGGAGTATATGTTTCACAAGAGAGATATTTGAAGAATCTTCTAGTCAAGTTTAACATGGAAGATTGCAAGACCTCAACCACACCATTGGAGGTAAATCATAAATTAAGCAGGTATGGAGGTGAAGAGTTCAATGACATGAAGAAATATCAGAGTTTGGTAGGTAGTCTAATCTATGCTACCTTGACAAGGCCAGATCTATCATATGCAGTAGGTGTGTTGTCACAATTCATGCATTGTCCAAAGAAGACTCATTGGATTGCAGCCCAAAGGGTACTCAGATATATCAAGGGAACCCTAAGTGAAGGTTTGTATTATGGTTTCACTTCTGACACAAGAATCAAAGTGTTTAGTGATGCAGATTGGGCAGGTGACTCAGATGATAGAAGGTCTACTCATGGATATCTATGTTATGTTGGAGATAAGTTAGTGTCTTGGTGTTCAAAGAAGCAACATACAGTTGCTCTATCATCCACAGAAGCTGAGTATAAGGGAATGGTAGAAGCTGCAAAAGAAGTGATATGGTTGAAGACCTTGATGAAGAGTTTTGAGTTTGATCATAGTACTCCAATAATTTTTGGAGACAATATGAGTTCTTTGTATTTGGCAGCTAACCCTGTTTTTCATGCCAGGACTAAGCATATAGAGATTCAGTATCATTTCTTGAGGGAAAAGGTACTTGATAAAGAGATTGAAGTGATGTATACTCCAACAAAAGAACAAGTGGCAGATATGATGACAAAGAGTTTGGATGGACCTAAGTTACAAAGGTTCAAAGACATGGCAAGTATCAAGAAGACAGAGAAGACCTCAATTGATGATTGAGGGGGAGCTGTTGGTGCATACCAATCACCAATTGAAGGCTTGGAAGATCAAATGATGAAGGAAGAATCAATTCCTAAAGTGTGGAAGAAGATTATAATCAGAGGACAAGAGAAGTGTACACATATGTACATTAGCATAGTCATAGATGACTTAGATCTTTTGTTCAGTAAAGATTATGTACAAATTATCTATAAATACCTTGAGAAAAGTCGGGGCATGTATGAGAGCAAATGAGAGCTTATGTGACATTAGTTAGAAGTCAAGAATGAGGGAGATAGAAGTCATGAGATAGAGGAAAGTGAATTTGAGTTGGCTCTCATCACTCAGTTGTATTTTCTCTGAGTAAATGGAAAATTTTGCGCCCGATGTTTCTGCGTGTTCTCCTTCTACAGTAGATCAATTGTGGAATGCTTTTGTACAAGTCTAAGTTGAGAGTTGCTTGACCTCTGTGCAAAGTTTTAGCTTCCAATTGTAATCAGGCTGAGTGAATTAAGTGTAGGAACATTCATATGTGAAGCATGTTCACTAGTTCCTAAAACAGGCGCAGATTTTGAAGTCAATGTTTTGGTCATTTCTCCTAGCACAGTTTAAAGTTTTGCATGAGTGAAGGCTTAATCTTTAAGTTGGAAGATAAGCTACTTATGTCTAGAAGCATTTTGTAAAACGGGTTCTATTCAAGGAGAACCAAGTCTTAAAAGTTACAGGTGTAGAGTCGACTGTTTTGGATAACAGTTTCTGACATAGGTAACTTGTGAAATCAATTTCTCAAGTTATACTTAATCTTTTGGAGTAATTCAACTTGGAATAGTTGCGCAATCTCTAGGAGATGATTCGTACAAAGTTTTATCAAAAAACTTTACAGATTTGATAGGTCAATGTGAATGAACAATGCAGCAGACTTTTCTGTGTATCATCTTTTTCACAGATTTGTTAATTTCTGATAAGTTAGAAATTGATCCTCTAAATTAGTGAAGTGTTTGACTTACTCTTGGTATAGAGGTGCTCTAATCACAAGAGTAAGTTGTTCTTTTGGAGATTAACACTCTCCATCAATACATACATACATACATACATACATACATACATAAATACATAAATACATACATACATACATACATACATACATACATACATACATACATACTACTTACTTACTTACTTACTTACTTACTCACTCACTCACTTACTTACTTACTTACTTACGTACTTACTTACTTATTTACTTAATTACTTAGTTACTTACTTACATACTTATATACATACATGCATAAATACTTACCTATATACATACATACATAGATACATACATACATACATACATACATACATACATACATGCATACATGCATACATACATACATACTTACTTACTTACTTAAGCTTCTTTGGAGCATGAAAGTTATCAACCTAAGTTTCAACATTACTTCATAGTCATTGTAGACCAATTTTCATCCTCATTCATCTCATTTCAGTGATTGATGGGAGCTGGCAATCTGAGATCAACTATGAAGTAATGTGGGGATGTGGAAGCCGTTGAAATGAGAAGAGTGGGGATGAGAATGGATATAGCAAGGAGTAAAAAGGAATCTTGAAACCTTGAGTTGATAGCTTGAGCTGAATTAGAGCTAGGTTTTTATTTTTCCTTAAAAGTATTTATTAAACTTTGTTTACTTTTTTTAAAACATTACAAATGTGGGGTTTTTTTGTAGCAAGGCTAACAATATTACACCATGTTATTATAGTGATACTAAGTTCCAAAAGACCTTATCTTGCATGACTCCTACACAAATGCATCTTGCATGAGAAATGTATACCACATTGTCATCTTGACTCCTTCTCAGAATCCCCTCCATCATATCCTCATACTAGATCACCTACAAGGCAAGTGACACTTATAAGGGAGGCTACACCTATGGAGATCAGGTCACCATATTTTTATCAGGGTTCAAATTATTGTGTGCCTCATAGATTTGTTGGATCTTCTAGAGCCTTAACAATAGTAGCTAGCTCATGACATTGTGGACGAGGTAGATGTTCAAGAGGCAATGTATGTTGTGGTGGTGATGACGCATCTATACCACCATGATAATATTGATTATCACACTCAACTACTCTGACTACACCCCACACATCTTGGGATGCATATGAGCATGAAGAATCCAAGGTATATGAATGTGATCATGATGGATTTCTCCACATAGATAGAGTTGTCATAGATATGCACCTACTACATACTCCTTCATTAGAAGGAGCATAATAAAGATAAGTTGAATTTACATTACTAAGTGTATTTATAGAGAGTATTAACTAGCATGAGGATGCCCAAAAATTTATCATAAATGGAGTTTGAAAGTTTTGATTCAACAAGGAATGCTGCTTATGATGGGCTTTGAAAGCCCTTGTATATTATTGAGCATGAGTGGGAGATACTATTGGATAAGGTTGCATGATCGTGATCGATATCGATAGTAGAGAGAAGCCATTGCTTCACCTCTGCAAGGCATGGATCTCTCATTTAGGGAGCAGTAGATGTAGCTATGGGTCATCATTCTATATGTGCAAAGGAGAAGGAAGGATATTATTGAGGTGCAATTTATCGACGTTGACATATGAGATTGTGGGAGTTCCCATCATATGAGAAAATCAAAGTGCATGGATGATATCCCTCAATCGTGTACAATTTTTATTTATGTTTGATATGTTTTTTTTTAATGCACATAAGCTTCACTCAATCAATTTTATTTATTGCAAGATGCTCTCTCTCTCTCTCTCTCTCTCTCTCTCTCTCTCTCCCTCCCCTTCTTCATCTCCTGCCTTGTTCGTCATCGATCAATCGTTTGCTTCACGCCTTTCGGTCGATGGCATCCAAAAGTGGTTCCAAAAAGAATAGTTTCGCATCCAAAAGTGGTTGCAAAAAGAATAGTTTCGAAGAGTCCTAATAGTAAGAAAACCTCAATTTATTATGAGAAAACATAGTTTGTTTGTTTTCAAAAAGGAAGACATGGCTTTTAAAACCCATAAGGACATGATTAATTCAGAGATCTATGATGTGCATCTTCAAATGATTCCCAACATTCATCCGGCCAAACAAAACTAAGCCTACCAAAATTTTTCCTTTGGGTCGAAACACCCAATCAACAATTTTACCTCCACCATTTTGTTAAAGAGGTCATCACGCTGCTTGGCAAGCGTATGGCAACAAAACCTAAAGTCAAGGGACTGATGCATGACTAGCCTCTCACCCTTTTAATGCTTCGTGGCACCCATAAGTTTGTGCGGAAGTAGAACTAAACATGGAACTCCCACTGCCAATCAACATCGACATCAGTGACAAAACCATCTTGGAACTATAAATCATATACAAGAATTTACCCAATGCTTGCTTCCATTGCGGAGCTTGATGCCATAAAATCGAAGACTTTCTGTTGAGAAAAAAGGAACAAAGGAACAACAAGACTTCGGCCTAAGTAATTCCTTACTTGGTAGAGGATCCCAAACAAATTTTGAGGACTTAGAGAATGACAAAACCCTAACAATTATGAAACATGCCATAATGATGCAATCCACGAAACCTAATTTGGATGGTTTTGTTAATATATTTCGGTAGTGATGTGCATGAACACACTAGGAGCATCAGGGCACTTTTTCCCTCTTTAGGAGGTTGTTTTCCCCTAGCTTGTATATATGCCTATTACCCAAATGGATCACTTATCTTTGTACATTCACTTGGTAATACTTTCAATATTGTGTGTTATTCTCCAAGCTTCTTCTTCTTCCTTGTGTTGTTTGTGTGCTTTCATAGATCTCAAACTCCAACAATCGGTATCAGAGCAGGTCACCACTTCAATTATGGCATCATCGAGACCCCTCCAATCACAGTCATAGAATCACATAAAAATTGGTGAGCATACTCACAATGACTAAGAGTTCAAAACAACTTTGCTGTGTGGCCTTGAAATTCTGATCTGAGATCATTTTGGCCTCTAAATGCACTAATCGAGTGCCTATAAAGGAAATTTTATCCTTTTTTGCCAATCATATATATATAGGTTACGGTTCACCACTACAAGCACCTCAAAGTCCACTACAGGTATAGCAAAGATTGATAGGGTAGTTTTATTCAACTTTTTGAGATGTATTCATTTTTTGCATCAGGGTATTTAAGTTAGTGGCCATGTCTAAAAGCAATGATGTTTTCCATATGTTGGTTGTTAAGGATAATCTGGATGGTACCAATTACCCATATGGGCATATCTGATGCTTCATGTATTGGTAGCAAAGGGACTATGGAATATTGTGTAGGGTGTTAAACAAAGACCTAGTACACCCACAAATACAATTATTGAAAGTGATGTGGATGGCATTGAAGATGATAATTAGAACCTGCAACAGATGTGTGGAATGCTTTGGAAGAGCGTTTCCAAAATACAATCAAGTCTAGGAAGTCTTCATTATGGGTAGAGTTTACAACCTTCAAGAAGAAGAGCTCACAATCAATTTCTAATTATGTGGCAAGGATGAAGGATATTGCGGATAGCTTGGGAGCAGTAGATGAAGACATTGAAGAAGATAAGTTGGTAAGGCAAATACTTACAGGTCTGAGAGGAGATGAAAAGTGGAAGCCTTTCATATTGTCCATATAATTATCAATAGATCACTTTACTCCTGATCTTAATCAATTGCTAGGACACATGCTAACTTTTGAGCAGGACATTAAGGGAGATAATGATAGGAGTGCAAGTTAAGCTATGTACTCCAAGCACAAGAAAAAGAATGGCAAAGGGAAACAGTTAACTGATGATGAAGGATCTTCAAGTCAAGCTAATTACTTTACAAACGGGAAGATGAACTTCAGAGGTAAAGGAAGAGGAGGTAAGAACAAAGATAATACTAAATCCTGTTGGGTTTGTGGCAGATGCAATCATTTGGCAAATGATTGTTGGTATAACAATCAAAATGGTGGAAGCAATAATCAAAGTTTTAATCAAAGAGGTAGAGGAGGCAGAAACCAAAGAGGCAGCTTCAGAGGAAGAGGTGGTAGGACAACATATGCTAGAGGAGGTGGAAGAAGTTTTCAATCTCAGTCCTACAACAACAATTATTATAATTATGCATCAGATTAGAAGGATGACATGACTCTCATCTTGAATGCAACTCATGAAGCAGTAGGAGAAGATCAAAGGGTGTTTTATATTGACTCAAGATGTAGTAATCATCTGAGTGGAAATATATCATTGATCATTGATATGGAAGCAAAGGTGAATGGACATACAGTTCAAATAGGTGACAACACTAAGCATAAAGTGGAGAGTATTGGATCAGTGAAGACAAAGAGTGGAAGTATACTCTTGAGCAAGGTACTTTATGTTCCTACTATTCCTAAAAACTTGATAAGTGTAGGGCAAATTGTGGAGAAGGGATATGAATTCAGATTCACAAATGATGGTGTTATGTGCAAGATCCAAATCAGGGATATAGAAATATCATTGCAGGTAAAAAGGAAGGAAGGTTGTTTACTCTCAAAGTCCAAGGTAATGTGGGACATGCCTTATTTACTTATGGAAATCAAAAGATGTCTGAATTAGACCTATGGCATAAAAGGTTAGATCATTTTAATGAGAGAGCCATAAAGGAAATGTCAAAGAATGATGTGGTGCTTGGTTTGCCAAACATTGAAGGGCAACACATGGTGTAGAAGTGTGAAGCTTGTCAATTAGGTAAAGCACACAAAAGTTCATACAATAAATCAGGGTACAAGTATTCAAATATGCTTGAATTGATTCACACAGATGTATGGGGTCCTTCAAGGGACTATAGCATAAATGGATCCAGATATTATGTGTTGTTTGTTGATGATGCAGCCAGATGGATTACTTTATATGTAATCAAGGACAAATCAGAAGTGTTCAAGACATTCAAGCATTATCATGCTTATACAAAAAGGATTACAGGACAAAAGCTCAAGAGGTTGAGATCAGATGGAGGGGGAGAGTATTTTTCTAAAGAATTTGATGATTATTTGTGGAATGCAAGTATAAAAAGAGAAGTAACTTGCAGGTACTCTCCTCAACAAAATGGAGTTGCAGAAAGAAGAAATAGAACTCTTGTAGAGTTTGCAAGAGCAATGATGAAGGAAAAGAATTGTCCAAACTACTTATGGGCAGAAGCTATCAACACTGCAACATACCTTGTGAATAGGTTACCTTGTAAGGCTTTGGATGGAAGAACTCCTTATGAAGCATGGTGGGGTAAGATGTTGGAATATGCAAGTCCACATCATCTCTTCAAAGTATTATTATAGGTTGAACTCTTTATTAAAGTTCATTATATTCTTAGAGTGAATTATTATGTTTTCCACATCAGCCATAGTCGTGAATAAAGCATATTTGAAGTCAATGCCAAGTTGGAAAAGTGTTCCTATAATTTAGGAAAAATTTCAAGACATCAGCATACCTTTTCTGAAGGCAATTTTGCACGGATCATATTTCGCTAACCGTGCATCCTTTTTGGTTGATTTAAATACTGAAATGTTCTCCATAATATCAGGTATCAGCTCACCAAAAATCGCTTGCAAATTCATCTCCAAACTCAAGTTATGCTAGCCGCAAGTTGGTAGGTAGAGAATCGGCAGATTGCTGAAAACGGCCAGTAGGCCAACTTTGGAAGCTTCTCTCTTGAGCTATGTGCATCATCTCAAAATGGTTTCTTCAGCAATTTGTTCGTCATATGATGGAGAATTTCCATCTAAAACAGTTTCACCAAACTCCCATGCATTAGAGAGTTATGCGTATTTAAACAGAGGCTTCTGAGCATTTTTGGCAGACAGACAGAGGGTTGGAGTTGAGAGACAGTCGACTCATTTTTTGTAGTTCTGGAGTGCATCCTAGGGACTGAAGTGGAGTTGTGTATACCACACACTCTTGACCATTATACATTGGCTTCATGTGTATCATTGAGCTCATTTGATAGTGTTATCAGCTTTGTTCTTTTCAAGTAGTTTGAGCTTGAATTAGCTGAATCTACTACTGACCTTTGTATTCTTGTTGATTTAAGGATTGCTCACTTATTTGTCTCTCATATCTCTTCTCATATATTCTTTGAGAGTGTGTTTAAGCTCAGCTCTTCATTTTTCTCATGGTATCAGAGCACCTAGGTTAGAAGTGCCTAGTGTGAGCATATTTGAGTAAAGGGAAGAGTCTCGATTCAACTTGTTGCAGTTGAAGATGGCACCAAGTCTCCACAACCTACACTTAGAAGGAGTTGAGAAGCTGAATGGCAACAACTATGCTACATGGAAGGTAAAGATGGAGTCCTTACTTTCCTTTCAAGATTGTTGGGATTTAATTTCCATGGACAGACCGACTGGAAGTGAAGAAGAATTGTCCAAATGGGATAAGAACGCCATGTTTGCAGTTCATATGATAAGGTTGAGTGTCAAAGATGACATTCTCAGCCATCTCCTTGATGTGAAGACTCCCAAGAAGGCATGGGAGACATTGAAGAATATCTACAAGTCTAGGAGCACCTCGAGGCAAGTGGCATTGAGGGCTGAACTTACCAATTGTACGAGGAAGCAAGGAGAGGATGCTTCAAGCTTCATCAAGAGAGTCAAGGATCTACATCAACAACTAGTGGCTGTTGGAGATAAGATGTCTGACAATGAGCTCTCTACAATCATCATCCATGGATTGCAAGATGGATATGAAGGCTTAGTTCAAGGCCTCATCATCTTGAGGGAGAAGCCATCTCTTGAGGAGATGGAACAAATTTTCAGAGATGAAGATCAAAGGCAGGCTGCAATGAAGTTAATACATGATGGAGGAAAGGCATCAACATCAAATGACAAAGCACTCTTCTCATCAAGGGGAAGAGGAAGATTCAACACACAAAGAGGAAGAGGGTGGCATCAGCCCACTCACAACCAAGATCGACAAGATCATGAAGGTAATCAATCTTTCCAAGAAAGAGGACATCCTTCCTCAAGAGGTAGAGGAAGAGGAGAAGATAGAGGTAGATATTACTCTATCCAATGTTACAATTGCTCTAGGTATGGTCATTTTGCTAAAGATTGCAGGAGTAATCAAGATAATGGGAGAGGAAGATCAGCCCACTACAGGTGGAAAAAAGTCCACTCATTTTGAAGAAGATTCTTCACTTGTATCATTAGAAGAGATAGCAGCCCATACACATGATCCCAAAGAGGAACCATGGTGGATCGATAGTGGAGCAAGTTCTCATATGACTTCTCATGCTCAATACTTTTCTAATATTGATGATTCTCATAATGGTACTATCTTTACAACAAATAGTACTCCAAATTCCATTGCAGGGAAAGGTGACATACCCATTCGATTGGGAATGGGAGAGAAAAAGACACTCGGAAATGTTCTCTTGGTACCATCACTTACCAAGAATCTACTTTCAGTTGGAGCTATGAGTGAGAAGGGACCCAAAATAGAGTTTGAAGGCCAGCAGTGCCTCATTAAAGATCCAAAGAATTCCTACAATGTGGTTGCTAGAGGAAGAAAGCAAGGAAAGCTTTTCAAGTTAGAAGGAGAAGTCTCAGCATTTTCAGCAATGGGAAATGACAAAGTAACCCCCATTATGCCTACCGAGTTATGGCACAAGAGGTATGGTCACTTGAACTTCAATAGTATTTCTATGCTGAAGGAGAAAGGCATGGTCATTGGAATTCCAGCCTTACAAAGGATTGGAAAAGTGTGTGAAGAGTGTTGCCTTGGAAAGCATGCTAGGAGTAAGTTCTCAAAGAGCAGCTGAAGGGCACGTGATATACTTGATATGGTGCATGCTGATGTATGTGATTCAGCCCACACTCCCTCACTTGGAGGGAATATTTATTTTGTTACCTTCACGAATGATTTCTCTAGATATACTTGGGTTTATTTTATGAAGTCCAAGGCTGATGTATTTCAGATTTCAAACACTTTCATGCTATGGTGGAAAAGATGACAGGACAAAGACTAAAGACTCTACGGTCTGACAATGGAGGAGAATTCTTGTCGAAGGATTTCAACCATTATCTACTTGAGAATGGCATTCGAAGGCAACTTACTTGCAGCTAGACTCCACAACAAAATGGAGTGGCAGAGAGGAAGAATAGGAAATTATTTGAAGCAGCAAGATGCATGCTCAAAGACAAAGGTCTGAGCAACATCTTTTGGGTTGAAGCAATCAACACTTCATGCTATTTGATGAATAGGTCTCCTACCAAAGTCTTGAAGGGCATTACCCCCTATGAAGCTCTTCACAACATCAAGCCTAAGGTACATCATTTAAGAGTTTTTGGTTGCCTCGCATTTTCTCACATTCCAGATGAAAAGAGGAAGAAGTTGGATGACAAGTCAAGGAAATGCATCTTTGTTGGATATAGTGATGTAAGCAAAGCTTACAAACTTTATGATCCATGTAAGAAGGAGACATTCCTATCACGGGATGTGATTTTTGATGAGAATGCAAGCTTTAGTTCAGCATTAATTTCAGATTTGGATAAAAGCTCTTCAACAACAGTTAAAGTTGAAGTTCCATCTTCTACACATGAGGAAACCATTGAAGAATTAGAAGAAGAAGATGAAGATCACCGTGCAACTTTTAGAAGTTCTTCAAGGATCAGAACACAACCTCAAAGACTTACATATCAACGAGGTAATGCCTCAAGTTTTGAGCAAAGTAATGTTGCTTTGCTTAGCTCTATTTTACAACATGACGAACCGTCAACATACAAGGCTGTTAGTACTCAAAAAGAACGGCAAGAAGCTATGGACAAAGAGATGGCTGCTCTTCATCAAAATGGGACATGGGAGTTATGTCCATTACCTCTCAACAAGAAAGCAATCGGATGCAAATGGATCTACATTGTCAAGCTGAAATTCAACAAGGAAGGGAAGATAGATAGACACAAAGCAAGGTTAGTAGCTAAATGATATTCTCAACAATATGGATTGGATTATGATGAAACATATGCTCCAGTAGCAAAGATGAGTTTAGTTAGGTTATTACTTTCCCTTGCCTCCATATTCAAGTGGAAGGTGAAGCAAATGGATGTCAACAATGCTTTCCTCAACGGCATACTTGAGGAAGAAGTCTACATGCAACAACCGGAAGGATACATTGTCAAAGGTAAAGAGCACATGGTATGCAAACTTCTCAAAAGTTTGTATGGTTTGAAGCAAGATCCCTGAGCTTGGTATGCAAGGATTGATGAGCATCTTTGCTCTCGAGGAATTCAAAGAAGCAATGCTGATCATAGCTTGTATTATAAAGTCAAGGGAAAAGATATTGTTATTGTTCTTCTATATGTGGATGATCTCATGTTGACAAGAAGCAATGAAGCAATGATTGAAGATGTTCAAAGAAAACTCTCTAAAGAGTTTGAAATGAAGGATCTTGGTGACTTACACTACATTCTTGGCATCGAAGTCTCTCGACTAGAGAAGGGAGATAGATTTATCTCTCAACAAAATTATCTTTTTTCCATTCTTGATAGGTTTGAGATGTCTCACTCTAAGCCGGTCTCTACACCTATGGAGTCAACTCTCAAACTCATGAAGGACGAGAATGGTGTTCCATATGATGAAACACTATATCGAAAACTCATAGGATCTCTCCTCTATTCGACCATCACAAGACCTGATATTTGTTTTGCAATGAAATCTCTCTCCAAATATCTACAAGCTCCCAAAGTACCTCATTGGAATTCAACCAAAAGGATACTAAGATATTTGAAAGGTACTTCTTCACTTGGAATTCTCTATGGAGGAGATACATTGAATCTTTATGGATTTAGTGATTCAGATTATGCAGCAAACTTGGTTGATAGAAAGATCATAGGTGGAAATGCCTTCTTCCTAGGCAATGGAGCTATTTCATGGAGTTCCAAAAAGCAAAGTACGATTAGCTTATCCTCTACAGAAGCTGAATACAAAGCTCTCACAACCTCAGCTTGTGAAGCTATTTGGTTGAGAAGATACTTGGATGAGATTGGTTTCGGTGAAAACCAACCTACAACCATTCATTGTGATAATGTCTCAGCTGAATCTTTGGCAAAGAATCCAGTCATGCATCAACGAACCAAGCACATTGAAGTGAGGGAGCACTTCATAAGAGAGAAGATACAAAGTGATGATACCATTTTACACCATTGCAACACAAAGGAAAATGTGGCTGACCTCTTCACTAAGCTCTTGGCAAGGAGTTGTTCATCAAGCATAGATCATCACTTGGCATGATGGAGCTTCCCTTAAGGGAAGGAAGTCATGAGTAAGGGAAGGCTCATCATGCATCTTCAACAAATAAGGGAAGGCTCATCTTCATATGCCTTCAGCAAGCATTTTATTTTAGGTTCTTATTATTTTGAAGATGTTGGACTTGAGGAAAGGTGTTGGAATATGCAAGTCCACATCATCTCTTCAAAGTATTATTATAGGTTGAACTCTTTATTAAAGTTCATTATATTCTTAGAGTGATTTATTATGTTTTCCACATCAGCCATAGTCATGAATAAAGCATATTTGAAGTCAATGCCAAGTTGGAAAAGTGTTCCTATAATTTAGGAAAAATTTCAGGACAGCAGCACACCTTTTTTGAAGGTAGTTTTGCACGGATCATATCTCGCTAATCGTGCATCCTTTTGGTTGATTCAAAAGCTGAAATGTTCTCCATAATATCAGGTATCAGATCACCAAACATCTCCCACAAATTCGTCTCCAAACTCAAGTTATGCTGGCCGCAAGTTGGTAGATAGAGAATTGGCAGATTGCTAAAAACGGCCAGTAGGCCAACTTTGGAAGCTTGTATCTTGAGCTACGTGCCTCATCTCAAAATGATTTCTTCAGCAAAGTTGTTCCTCATATCATGGAGAATCTCCATCTAAAACAGATTCACCAAACTCCCACGTATTAGAGAGTTATGCCTATTTAAATAGAGGCTTCTGAGCATTTTGGACATACAGACAGAGGGCTAGAGTTGAGAGACAGACGACTCATTTTTTGTAGTTGTGGAGTGCAGCCTAGGGACTGAAGTGGACTGGTGTATACCACACACTCTTGACCATTATACATTGGCTTCATGTGTATCATTGAGCTCATTTGATAGTGTTATCAGCTTTGTTCTTTTCAAGTAGTTTGAGCTTGAATTAGCTTCTACTACTGAACTTTGTATTCTTGTTGATTTAAGGATTGCTCACTTATTTGTCTCTCATATCTCATCTCATATATTCTTTGAGAGTGTGTTTAAGCTTAGATCCTCATTTTCTCATAAGAGACCTACTCTTGATCATTGTAAAGCATTTGGATGTTTAGCATATGCTTATGTTCCTTCACAATTGAGACATAAGCTAGAACCCAAAGCAAAGAAGTATGTGTTTATTGGGTATGATGATAGACAGATGGGTTACAGATTGTGGAGTCCATCCACAAAGCAATTTCTTGTTACCAAAGACGTTACATTTGATGAGCAAAGCACATGGTATACAGGGTTAACAAATGATTATGTAGGTGTTGAAGAAATACAAAGGAAAGGGAAGACAAAAGTAAGTGTGTATGAAGAAGATATTGATGATGTTGATTATAAAAGTAAATTGTAGGATAATGTTGAAGATGGGTCAAGATTTGATCCAGAATCAAATGTGGCTGAGACTTCAAGAAGTGCAGAGGTTAGAAGATCCTCAAGAGAAAGAAAAGAGCCTATCAGGTATAGCTATGATACATCTTTCTTAACAACAAAAGATTATGCTTACATTGTGAAGACAAAAGAGGACCCAATCACATATGAAGAAGCTAAAGGTAAACAAAATTGGGAGAAGGCAATGCAAGAAGAGTATGATACTCTACTTGAAAATGAAACATGGGAGTTGGTGCGAAGACCAAAGAATTAGAAAGTCATTGGATGTAACTGGGTGTATAAAACAAAAAGGTTTGCAGATGGTAAGGTGTCTTCATACAAGGCTAGACTTGTGGTTAAAGGTTATGTCCAAACCTATGGGGTAGATTATGATGAAACCTTTAGTCCTGTTGCTAAGATGTCTACAATTAGATCATTGATTGCTATTGCTGCTTGTAAAGGATGGAAGTTATCACAATTAGATGTGAAGAATGCATTCTTGAATGGATACATTGGAGATGAAGTATACATGGAGCAACCAGAAGGCTTCATGGATTCAATTGGATCAGATTATGTGTGTAAGCTCAAGAGAGCTTTGTATGGGTTGAAGCAGGCTCCAAGAGCATGGAATTACAGGCTTATTAAGTTCTTGAATGAATGTGGATTTCAAGCATCAAAGGCAGATAGTAGCTTGCTAGTGAAAGCAAATGAAAATGGATACATATACATGTGTATTTATGTTGATGATATTATTGTCATAGGTACAGATGCTCAAGGAATCAAGGAGCTTAAGAAACAAATAGAGAAGGAGTTTAAGATAAGTGATTTAGGAAACTTATCTTATTTGTTAGGAATGTAGATTGTATATACTCAACATGGAGTATATGTCACACAAGAGAGGTACTTGAAGAATCTTCTGGTCAAGTTCAACATGGAGGATTGCAAGCCTTCAACCACACCATTGGAGGTAAATAATAAGTTGAGCAGGTATGGAGGTGAAGAGTTTAATGACATGAAGAAATATCAGAGTTTGGTAGGTAGTTTAATCTATGCTACCTTGATAATGCCAGATCTATCATATGCAGTAGGTGTGTTATCACAATTCATGCATTGTCCAAAGAAGACTCATTGGATTGCAGCTCAAAGGGTACTCAGATATATCAAAGGAACCCTGAGTGAAGGTCTGTATTATGGATTTACTTCTGATACAAGAATCAAAGTGTTTAGTGATGCAGATTGGGCATGTGATTCAGATGATAGAAGATCTACTCATGGGTATCTCTGTTATATTGGAGATAAATTAGTTTCTTGGTGCTCAAAGAAGCAACATACAGTTGCTTTGTCATCTACAGAAGCTGAGTATAAAGGAATGGTAGAGGCTGCAAAAGAAGTGATATGGTTAAAGACCTTATTGAAGAGTTTTGGAACTGATCAGAGTACTCCAATTATTCTTGGAGATAATATGAGTTCATTGTATTTGCTTGATAAAGAGATTGAAGTGACGTATACTCCAACAAAAGAACAAGTTGCAGATATGTTGACAAAAAGCTTGGATGGACCTAAGCTACAGAGATTCAAAGAGATGGTAGGAGTAAAGAAGAATGGAATAATCACAATTAGTGATTGAGGGGGAGCTGTTGGAACAAAACAATCACAAATTGATGATTACAAAGAGCTTGAAGCAAGTCTATGATCGGATTGAAGTTCAAGAAGTCATTTGAGGAAGTGAAGAGATCTCAGAAGTGAAGCCTGTATACATATGTACATTACTGTTGGAAATTCTTGTAATATGAGTATCGATAATCCTTAGGATGATAAGGAGTAATGTAATAGATCCAAGATAAGTCTAGAACCATATGTATATAAGTCAATGATGTAAAGAAATACATGAGAGAGTCATTAGAAGCCAAGTGTCATTAAGGTAGATGTGTAGACACACACACATAGACACACACACATACACACACATGGACACATACACACATATATATGCATAGACAGACACATAGAGACATACACACATATATATGCATACACACACATAGAGACACATACACACACACATACACATGCATGCATACATAATGCATATGTATGCATACATACATACATGTATACACACACATACACACACATGCATACATTTGCATACATAATGCACATGCATATGCATACATACATGCTTACATGCATACACATACTCACATATACACCTACATACACATATACACACATACATATGTACACGTATATATATTGATTTCTAACCCATTTTGTTTTATATGTACAGGTATTATGGATCCTAGTAGAGAGAGAAAGGTGAAACTCACTCTCATAAAAAGTCTTATGAGAGCAAGAGTTCCGGCCGATACTCTAGGGATCATCATGCATGAGTACTCAGAGATGCCTGATGATGAGCTTGATTATACGATCCAGATGCTTACCCCGCGATCAGAGGAAGGCTCTTCTATGGCTCCACATGCACGAAGACAGGTATCTGCTCATAGGTATGCTTTTTTTTCATAAATTTTTTAATGATATTATAACACATATTTTTATTTATTTTTATCTATCTATTTTTAGGACACCTATACCACCTCTAGATCATGATAGCAGAGTAGAGGTGCCTATGAGGACATGCATGGGCACCTTAGGGCTAGAGTGCAATATACAGCGAGAGGGGAATATTGTGTACATAGGGAATGGATTGGAGTTCAAGAGAAGAATGCGAGCATTATGCGACTCTTACTTGTGCCTTGTCCACATACAGTGGAAGTAAGTATAAATTTTACACATAAATTGAAATAAATATCTTATGTTTTATTTACATGATATTTTTTATTTTTGTAGTGAGCATGATGAGAGGGATAAAAAATACGTACTTAGTTCACTTGAGACAGATTTTGGGACAGGATGGTTGCATAAGTGGTGTCTAAAAGAGATGCGGACACTTATGGCTCATCATCACGATAATCCACGGTACACATTGTTTTTATGTATATATATGTGGATATGAGTATGTGTGTTTATGTATGTATGTATGCATATGCAAGAGAGAGAGAGAGAAGAGTGAGACTAGAGGTACAAATACACACATACACACACATATACATCATACATGCACATTTACACACATATACACATACATGCACATTTGTACATACACACATACATGCACATTTTTACACACACATACACATGCATGCAGTTACACACATATAATGAATACACATAGACACATACACATACTCACATACAAATACACATACTCACATACACATACACATACTCACATACACATACACATACAGATACATAATCATATGTAAACACACATAGACTCACATAATCATATTTACATGCATATATACATATACACATGCATACGAACACACACACAACACATGCATACACATATATAGATACATATACATACACACACATGCATACACACATATAGATACACATACATACACACATGCATATTGATATATCTATATATGTATGTATGTATATATATATATATATATATATATATATATATATATATATATATATATATATATATATATATATATATATATATATATGCACACACATACATATACATGCAATACATATATATGCATACTAACACATGTATACATACAATACACATGAATACATACACATATGCATACATACATGATAAAAATTTGCTCCTCGAAGATAAAGCTATATATAAAATAATTAGGCATACCCCCGAGCTTCATGTTCTAACTTAAAAGAACATGATTTCATCTCTCTAGTAGGATTCATTGTTATTCAAGTTGAATAAAGAATCTATTATCTAATATCCATTCAAAAGCTTCAAGTTATTGATCGATAACTAGAGTAGAATTTACCATCTAATCTGCTCATATGTTTTCATTATTGCCATCATTTTGGTAAGACATCAATATAGTCTCATCTTCATTATCCTTATTGATTTCATTTATTTCTTCTATTGTTAAATTTGTGTTCTCATGAGTCACATCATCTATTGATGGATTAATATCGATTTTTGGTAATTCCTCTTCCTCATCAGTAGAATCAGCATGTAGAGTATTATCCTCTTCATCAAAAAGATTAGTATCATTATCACGTATAATGATTCTAATTTCTCTTTCAGATGTTGATGTATCAGTATCTGATGGTGAATCATCAAGAGGACTTTCTTTGATCTCTCTAACAATAAACTGTTCAAACAATGACCTACCTCTAGGTTGAACATGAATGACTTGCCACCAAGGGTGAGCATCTGGGTTTTTATAAAAAGTGTTTGTTCAATATGCCCAGGAAGAATATATGGTTCTTTAGTAGATTGCATTACCTTGGAAGAATCAATTGCCCAAAACCTAGATAATTCCCTTCTTAATGTGGAATTACTACTTTTATACTCGGCTCAAAACAAGTCAACCTTCAAAATGATCTATCAAAATATATAAAAACAAAAACCCATTATTAGGTGCTTAAAAAAATAACTAACTCTATCATAAAAAATATAAACTTTTTTCTACATGTTTGAACATACGAAATGAAATTTTGTAGATACCAACAACAGTTCCCACTTAACCAAGTTCGCCATCTATAAGGTTCATGACTTTTGAGCTAGCACATGATAGTTGCTTGAAAGAAGCAACAATTCTTGAATCCTATGTTTTATGTAAAGAATCAATGGCTTTGATTCTAATATGCTGTCCAAAAGCCCACATATTAGTGAACATTGGAGCCTGCAAAAGAAATTAAATTAGTAAATAGATACTAATATACATATATGAAAAAAACAAAATACTATTAAAATAAAATTACCTTTCGTTCACAACCTATCATTAACTCTGTCTGCTCATCTGAGATTTCTTCATTATTTGTGTTGGAACATTGCAAACGACTATATAGCCAATCCGTGAAATAAGATATATTTGTAATCTCGTTATTATCGAGATTACGTCTATATCTTTTGTTTTTTCGCCTTTTACTTCGGAGATTTTGAAGTTTCTATTTGTACTCGCTAAGGAATGCTTATATGCACTTGCTATTATATGCTAAGGAATGTAAATCGAAATGGAACTTCCTTACTTGATAATACCTCATCTGTTATTTTTGAAGAAGACTCGTTGGTCCATGCACATGGAGCTTCTTCATGAAATCTTTCAAGGTACTCACTGACGTAATACATGCACTCTTCGAGCATCCAACCCTTTGCCATGGATCCTTCTGGTTTTTCTCTTTGTCGCACATAACCTTTTAATATTCCCATAAATTGCTCGACCCAAAACATCCATGGAGTGTTGAAAACACCTGCAATCTCTATTTCATCTACAAGATGGACTAATAAATGAACTTGAATATCAAAAAATGAAGTAGGAAGCTTTTTCTCCATCAAACATAGTAGCTCTTTGCATTCACTTTTTTTTTGTGGGATCGAGTTTTTGTCAATCTCTTTTGATGTAATCCACCTATACATATCATAAAAAAATTTATAAAGAAGTTAATTAAAAAATAAAAGATATCCAATATTCATACATATTAAATATAAAAGTATCATAATTACCTTATAAGCGATCCAAGACAATAGATCACATCTCGTACTCCTTTTGTTGTACATCAATCCATAACCAAAGGTAAAATATGTTTCAAAAAGTTATGCCAGTCATGGGTCTTTAACCCAGATAAGCTCTTATCATCTATTGTAAACATGTTTTGGAAAGATGCTCCATATCCTGTAGGAGTCCTAATCAATTGAATCCTATTGTTCATAGTCTATATCTCTTTTGTTGTAAGTACCCAAGGAGCAGGTGCATAAGTCATTTCCTATCGATGTCTATCAAAAACTGGCCATAACTTTGGTTTTGAGTTTTGATCTTTCAAATCATTTCTTGATGCTATGGTATCTTTTAGTCCAAGAAGATGTTGCCATAGTGAATAACCAATATTCTTGAATATATGCATAGGATCAAGAAGATGACATAATTTTAACTCTTTCCAATACTCCAAAGAATACCATATTGATATGTTCTCTATGAGTGCCAATTTTCCTTTATCTCTCTTCACATACTCATTATCTTCATCATCACTGAAGATTTCTCATTCTGGATCTATCAGAGGTCTGTTTGTCCATTTTTTATACCAATCCATAGGCGTCATAGGTTTTGGACACTGACCTGTTTCAAGCTTTCCATTAAAATGTATTGCTTCTCTTTTAGATCTTAATGGATGATCATCAGGCAAGAATCATCAATGTCGAAGATAACTATTTTTGTTGAGATTCCTACTATAGATTGATCTCAACCAATCACCACCATATGGACAAGCTTTATAACGCTTTGTAGATATTCCTGCATCATGAAAATGATAAAAATATAATTAGATTAAATCACATTTATTTATATGCATATTGAATAAAAAAATTACATCAATACTTGAACAAACACCATATCCTGGAAAATCGTGAATAGTCCAAGCCACAATACCACGGACTATAATATGTCTTTCATTGATGCTTTTCGACACATCAATGATATTAATACCTTCCATAATTTCTTGGAGATCGTCAATGAGAGGAGCAAGATATTTATTCATATCTTTAACTTGTCTTTTGCATGGGATTAAAAGTGAAAGCATTCAATGTTCCTTTTTAATGCTAAGATATGGCAAAAGATTGTAGTTTATGACTACCACTCGCCATATTGACCATTTACTGGATTTCATGGAGAATGAATTAACCTCATCTAATGCAACTCCTAAATTTAGATTGTGTGGATTTTGTGCAAATTTAGGCCATGTAGAATCAATATGCTGAAAAGCAACACTATGATGAGGAATTCTGACTATTCCATCAGTACTTTTATGATCATGTCCCCATGTCAAAAGCTTTGATAATTTGGGGCTTTGAAACATACGTCTAATCTATGGAGCCAATGGAAAATGTCTCAATACCTTTTTTGGGATTTTATCTTCTTCATCCTTATATCGAGGAGATTGACATTTGGGACATGTCAAAGAGTCTGCATATTCACACCCTCCATATAAAATACAATTGTTAGGACATGCATGTATACATTGATAATCTATACCAAGATTGTTGATTATCTTCTTCATTTCATCATGTGAGGTAGGAAGAATATTCTGTCTTGGTAAAAACTTTTCAGATAATAACTTGTAAGTTCATAAAAAGAGATATAATATATATATATATATATATATATATATATATATATATATATATATATATATATATATATATATATATATATATATATATATATATATATATATATATATATATATATATGCATATAATTTTATATATGTGTATACTTATGTGTATGTGTATGTGTGTATGCATGTGCATGCGTATACATATGTGTATGTGTATATGTATATATGTATGTATATGTGTTTTATAGGTGTATATGTATGTATATATATGTATGCGTACGTGTATGCATATATGTATATGTATGTGTGTGTACATATGTATGTATGTATGTATGTGTATATATGTATGAATGTGTATATATGTATGCATGTGTATCTGTGTATATTTGATTTCGTTTTTTTTTGTATGTTATGGTTTGTAGATTTTCATATCTAGACCATTGAATCATCTAGTTGTCTCCTATTTTATAGTCAATCTATTACCTGTCTTGCTAAGTTGTTTACAAATATAAAGTACCAGTTAGTTATGGAGGTATTAAGTCATTAGTAAATTGGGAGGATCAAATTTATCGCAAAGATTTTGGAAGATGAATGAATAGTTTTAAAGGATGGGCAGACAAGAATTGTCCATTCAATGCAAGTTCTTGTTCTTACCTTAGCTAAAGTAAGAATAAAAACCTGCATTGAATGGACGCTTTTTTTTTTGCCCATCCTTTAAAATTATTTTTCCATCCTTCAAAATCTTCTAGATAAATTTGGTCCTCCAATTTTACTAACGACGTAATACCTTCATAGCTAACTGATACTTAATATTTGTATGCAAAAGAGTTAGGATCACAGGTATTAGGTCGACTAAAATAGGAGAAACATATGTGTCAAGAAGATTTTAAAGGTTGGGTGGACAATTCTAAAAGCTACATGGACAAAACATCTTCATTCGATACACGTATGTATAATTTGACCTTACTCTCATAACATGTTTATGTGTGTGTATGTTTATATGTGTGTATACATTCATGTATATTATGTGTATGTTTATATATGCATGTATATATATATATATATATATATATATATATATATATATATATATATATATATATATATATATATATATATATATATATATATATATATATATATATATATATATATATATATAAATAGATAGAAAATTGAAAGTTATACCTTAATAGTGTCAAAACAGATACATTACTCCATCCAAAACGATTTTGAAGATTGAGAATAAGTAAGCTCGCACTTAGTCGTGTCAAACAACTTCCTTCATATACATGCTTTAAACATTCCTCTCAAAGATATTTCTCATTTTCAGAAATATCAATGCTCTCACGGTCATTTTCATACCAATCCTTAATAAAATCTACCATGACATCATCTTCATCATTATCGCACAAATCTTGTACTTTATCTTCTTTTGAATTTTGCGTAGCCTCCTCATAGAAGCGTCTAGTAAATGAGGTCTTACTGGCAATTGTGAATGCTGTGGAGGAATATCATCAACATCATACATTGGAATCTACACACGTGAATAAAATTCATTAGTATTCCATAAATGAATAAAAAGTAAACTTTAAACATAAAATTAAATATATAAGTTACTAAATATGGATAGAAAATTTTCATTCTCTCTAGCTAAAAGGTTCTCTTCGAGGTCTACACCATCCATAATTCACTAATAATTCATCACCAGCATGTAATGTAGTAATAGCATTGACAACTATGTATCTTGATACATCTCTACTCGTGTATGGTGATTCATGACTATTTTCACGCTCCTCAAATGCGCAATTAATCCTTGAACTATTATGTAACCCTCGACTACTATTTATTAAACCTACTAGATTTCCATGTCTGTGAGGTCTTCCATCAATATATAATCTTTCATTTTCTGCATGTGAAATCCTTCTAGTAGTAAGGGATGCTGCATTCAAGCATATTCCATAAGTACTCATGCTTTGAACATAACGTGCAATTCGATGCCGATCTCCCCATCCATATATAGGACCACAAAATGACATAAGAGTGACTTCAGAGTTCAGAGGCACATACAAATTCTCTACAATAAAGAGACCACGACCAGCATTAGTAATAGTGGATGGAGCAATCATATAGTGATTGCCCCAAAAGTTGAAAACCTCTCCATCTAAAGGAAGTGGTCCTCTATTCCATCCTCCATATCTTCTTCTATCATATGTTTGTACTAGAGAATGATCACAAGCTAGCAATGGATAATCTCCAGCCGTTTCAGTCTCTAAACTAGGAGGTAGAGGATTTCTAGAAACCTCTGCTTGTAATTGATGAACAACAAGTCCATGACGTGTAGAAGGTATATTAGCATTATGAGAAAAATTATCATCATCATCATTATCTAGCAAGTATTCCTATATATCAATAGTAATTTGATTTTGTATGTGGTTTTTAAATAAAATAATGAAATTAATTTATAGAAAAAATACATACCCAAGCATTATCACGTTGACCAGGTGATGCACGCTCAAAAGTACCATACTCTACCTCATGTTCAATACATTCCAATCGTGGTCTTCAATACGTGCCATAACAAGAGTTACACCAACATATAATATGCTCTTGATAGTAAAATTCATCATAATTTCTATCAGAGGACACATGTGAAGTCGTTGCATGGGTAGGAGGTGGTGGAGTGCCCTCGGATTGATCAGAATCTGATTATAATAAGAAACAAAAAAATATATAAGTTATATATCTATCAAATATATTTAAAATTAAATGTTTGATATAGTTATAGTATATAGTCCTTGCACGATGAGGAGATGGTGGTGGAGTTCCATCTGATTGATCAGAATCTACAAATAATGGTATTTGATATTAATAATCTGATTAGTTACATACATAAACATTCACATATACAATATTTACACATACAAAAATAAACACATTTACACATACACACATATTCACATATACACAAATACACATTATTATGGGATAAATGCATGTATTTTGTATGAATGAGTGTATATGCATGCATGCCTGTGTACGTATATATGTGGATATGTATATGTGTGTTTATGTTATGTATGTATATCTGTATATGTATGCATATATGTATGTGTATATGTTTGCATGTATATGTGTATGTGTGTGTATATATATGTATGTATTCTGATTCTTTTTTTCTATTTGAGATTAAATTAAAGATGGGATACTCCCCCAAACTTGGTGGATGCAGAGTGGATTGTGCAAAATAATTTAGTGCTTTTGGTAGTTATATCTAGATATGTAGCTTGGTCATAGAAACACTCAATTGGTGTAGACTACCTCCAAGTTTCACATATTATATAAGCCACAACAACAACAACATATAGAAGGAATTGCAAGTTTGATGATATCCTATACGGGATAATTCATCCCATTTTCATATTTTTTGCATTTATGCACACCTACAACTATCTCTTCTTTTTCTGTGTTCAATACAACTTGCACCCAAATTTTTCTTTTCTTATCTCGTTAGCCTAAACAACTCTATGGAGAGCATTAAAAGAAAGAAAAGAGGTACCACATGGAAGCATGGAAGGAGAAATCCTCTTCACATGTATAAACAAGAATGAGAGAAAGGACATGACTATGGTTATGGATATTGATCAAGCATTTGGAGGATATGTTTTTCCTCATTGAAGAATCCAATGGAAGATAGCTCTTCTGAAGGATCGCAAAAAGGACAACTATTTATGAAGCTAAGTATTCTTAAATTTATGCTTGACTTCAATACATTTTTTTTCTTTTTCTTTCAATATATTTGCATACAATCATCATTGATGCATGACACAAGTCTTCAATTTCGATATTGTTTAGAAGGAATCAAAGAAGTTAATGAAAGCTAAGGTTAAAATGGGTATATGTATTTAAAAGGAAATGAAGCAAAAGAAGCATTTGCATGCATCCATTATCCTTTTCTTTTAGGTCATGCATGGAATGTTTTCAATGCATAACTTTGAAGTGTAAGGATGTCTCTTTTTGCACCGCACAAGGTTTCTTTTCGTAAGGGATTTTGGTGCATCATTTCATGTATGCAACGTCACTTGGTGGGAACACCTCTTATGGGAGGTTTAGCCACATGGCAATGTAGAGGGCACTTTCCGTGTGATGTAGAGAGATAGAGAGAGAGAGAGAGGAGAACTCGTGGAGACATTTCAAAGCGAATAAGGACATTTCAAAGCGAAGGAGGAGAGAGAGAGATAAAGAGAGAGAGAGAGAAAGAGAGAGAGAATCAAAGAGGACTTTGAAAAAGGGAAAGAATAAGGGTAGGCTAATGTGTTTTTTCTTCGTTGTGTGAGGAACAAGCCAAAGAAACGTGCCTCTCCTCTCCCTCCCATTTCAAAGGGCAAAGATGCCCTTTGATTATTATTATTTTTCTTATCTCCTCGTTGTACCTGCCAAGAGCCTCAGAAAAGTAGAGGTGAAATCCGAATTCCATTCTGCAAGTGATAAATGTCGAACTAAAACACACCAAAATAATTGTATCCAAATGCGCTTGCCAAATATATTTTCAAGGTTCCTCGTTTATTCTTTTAATTAATTGGCAACACATAGATAGGTGCTCTACACACAAGGGCATACATACATGCCTACACACACACAAATACCACACACATGCTCTCTAATTATAAGACCTGTCAAAAAAACTGCATTTTTTATGAGGGAAATATCTACACACACAAGGGCATACATACATGCCTACACACACACACAAATACCACACCATGGCATGCACACACTAATAATATCTACACCATAAATTTATGCGCATGCTATCTTACATATACATGCATGGCAATACAAGCATATGCATTCGTTTATGCATGCTCGTACAACCAGATAAATAGACATCGTGCATATCTTACTTCTATAGACATGCACACTTAACTACACCCATGCAAATATGAGCACACACATGCTCATGTACCCATTCATGTTCACTCGTCAATGGAAACACACACATGAGCACACATTCTCATCTTATTAAACGATGCACACAAAATATAAGATGCACCCAAAATATATCACACACACATCGTGATACTTCTTTCACAGAATCCCATGAGATTCTAAATATAGATGCACACATATACATCAACCAAAGACATACACCTCTTATTTTTTTCAGAACATTGGTAAAATCCACCTCTCCGACAATTGCAAATGTCATAAAACATCCATTGGTGTGTGTGTGTATATATATATATATATATATATATATATATATATATATATATATATATATATATATATATATATATATATATATATATATATATATATATAATTATTTTGGCTTCATAATTTGGGTTATATTGAAATTGGATGGGACTTGTGGCCTCGACTATCATACCAAGTTTGTTCCACCCATGTACCAATCCAACATAGTGTGCAATGCACAAATACACTACATAGATCACACACATGCTAGGCCCATAACAAAGCTAGAGACATTCATGGTCTTGACCACTCAACCCACTTTGGCACGCAAACCAAGGCTATGGTGAAAATAGTTATGGCTCATGGTCTTGACCACCCGGACAAGATGACTTTGCCCACCTACTAGCCCACCATAGCACATTTGTGCACATATATACATTTTCTGTTTGATGGTGGTGCATTCCAAAATCTAGAGAGTTATGAAGAAAAAGAAAGGGTTTATATAACCCACCATCCCCACACATCACTCACATACATATCCCAAAGGTTTCTTGATAGATCAACTTCCCCTTTAATGCGACTTGCTAAAACATAGGTATTGTATATCATAATTGACCTTTTGCTCTAGAAGTTTATACATGTTTTTAATTTCTTCAGTCATCCTTAAGCCTATCTTCAGATCTTCACATTGTGTAAGTATCCTAAAAGTCTTACCTAATCTCTTTTTGCATTTGACATTCAATGTATCCTCTAAGGTGAGTTAGCTTGTGGCTCAAGGGCCTCTTCATTGCTCCATACGACTAAATGATCAGCCCAAGCCAAATTGATATCATCACTAGGTAAAGTTTGACTCAGGTCATAATAGAAATATCTATCCTCCTTCGAGTATCCTAGCCAATTGTCTAAATAAGCCTCAAACTATGTAAATAAAAAATTTATATCAATATTTTGATTTACGAAAATACTAACCAATGGGCTTCCTCTATGTCGTACTCGATTCTTAAGTTTTTGGCATACATTCCCATGTTTGTCAATGCCTAATCTCTAAAGTATATGACCAAATAAAAAAGAGCACTCTGATATGCACGATGTGACATTTTGTTAGTTAGCACTTGTATTTCTTGCATTTAAAAGAATTTTAGTAATTAGGAATTTTTATCTTTTATGATCAAAACACTTGATAACACTTGATAAGACTACATAAGAAATATCTATTATCCACATCATCCTTGTCTTTACTACTTGTTATTGTAATATGGCTTCACTTGGAGCATATCTACCTTTACTATAGCACCCCTTTCATTAATATCTTGAATGTGCAGGGAAGCATTTGGATTTACTTTGACTAGTTTAAAGGGATCCGCCCATCTTGTTTGCAGTCTACCATATATTTTCTACCATATATACATGCATGACAACCTTCTTTTAGAGCATAAGTCTTTAGATTCGGGTCGTGTTTATCCTTCCTCCATATTTGGATTGACTTCAAACTTTGGTATACTAATATTTGTTTTTATTCTAATTTCACCAATTGGATGCGTCTCTCCTTCAAGGATCCTCTTATCCAAGTCTTGGTTCAATCACTATTCATAATGTAGGAGTTTCTTTTTCTATTGGAAAAATTGCTTCCTTCCCATATACTTACAAGAATGGTGTGCATTTTGTAGTTGTGTTATATGATGTCCTATAGGTCCACAAAGCTTTGTGAAGCCTTTCATCCCAATCCCATCTATGGTTTTCTATGGTTCTTTTTCAAGCTTTTCTCAAGAATTTTCTTTGTAACCTCCACCTCTCCATTGGCTCTAGGATAATATGGAGTTTTCTTTCTATGCTTAATTGGATAAAATATAATCAATTCTTTAATTGACTCATTTCCAAATGCAAGCCTCTCTCACTCATGATTTCCAGCGGACAACCAAAATGTGAAATGATATGCTCATACAAGAATTCGGACACATTCATGACCCTACTATTTTGGGTGCTTTCACTTCAACCCATTTCTTAATGTAATTTGTACATACCAAAATACCTATGGGATCTACGTTTTGAAGGAGGATTAATCAGTCCTAAAATAAATTCCCCAATTTTTGAAAGATCTAAGCACCAAAATTGGTGTTAGAGGAGCAGCATGTGTCAAGAACCTCTCACATTTATCACACTACTTATAGTGGTCATGGAAATCCTTGAATATAGTGGGCCATGTGTATCGAGTTAGAAGATTTTTTTTAGCAATAAGGTCCCCTACAAAGTGCCCTCCACAAGGCTCATCATGTAATGCTCTCAACACAGTCTTCCCTTCATCTTTCTCTAGATATATTCTATATATACTCCCATGGTTGAAATAATGATATAATTGTCCTCCTATGATACTATAAGCTTTTTTCAAGTGTAAAGAGTTTTAGTTTCTCTCTCTTTGTGGCCTTAGATGGGTATCTAGTTGTGTACAAAAATTTTCTAAGTCTCCATATCATGGAGTTTTTACTTCAACTTGAAATAATTTTGCATCTAACGTCCTATGGAAAACTCTAGAGATTGAATCCTCATTAACTATCCTTGATAGGTGGTTTGCTATAATATTGGATTTTCCTCACCGTATCACTACTCTAAAATTAAACTCCTCTAGCAAGAGCATACATCTCATTAACCTTCCCGATCAAGTCAAGTTTATTAATCATGGACTTCAGTGCTCCATGATCTATGTAGAAAGTGAAATTTCTTCCCATCAGGTAGTGTTTAAATTTGTTGACAACAAATATCATTGATAGGCACTCTTTTTCTTTGGTAGTAGAATTCCTCTCAGCTTAGTTTAGGTTTCAACTTGCATAATAACTTGGATGGCCTAATTTCTTATTCAAGATGACATAAGACTGCTCCCTCTGCCATATGTAAGGCATTGGTGTGCACATGGAACTCTTTTTCCCAATTTCGTGCTACCAAGATTGGCCCACTCAACCTCTCTTTGATGCTTTCAAAAGCTAATGACATGTTGGAGTCCATTTGAATGGCCTATCTTTTCCTAATAACTCTCTCAGTGATGAACTCATTCAAGAAATATTCAAAATAAACCACCGATAATAGTCTACATGGTTTAGTAAACCTCTCAACTACCATAAATTTTGTGGGGGTGGAAGTTGTCAAATTTTTTCTATTTTGTCCTCTTCTAGTGTGATTCCTTGTTCAAACATGACATGTTAGAAAAGCAATCCTTCATATTTTTTACATACATTCTTTTACAATTTAATGTGATTCCCCTTTCAATGTCTCTTGTCAGATTCCTTCTATCCTTTCAGCCATGTTTTCATCATTTCCTCTAATGTTGAAGCCATCAAAGAAAGTTCTCCATCCAATCATGCAAATAATCTTGATAAGATGCTATCAAAACCCTTTAAAATGTGGTAGGTGCATTACGTAATCCAAATGGAATTATGCAATATGCATAAATTTCTAATTTTTTAGTAGATGTAGTCTTAGTTTTGTCTTGTACATTTTTCTTCACTTAATTGTAACCTCTAGAACCATTAAAAAAGAAGTACAACATTAAAAGAAAGTTAAAGTATAAATGAAGGGGACTAGTGCCCACAGGATCCCCCGAATGCCACAGAGCGGGGGGTAGCTTTTATAGAATTTAGATGGCATTACAAAGAAGGTTGATCACCCTCTCATCACCCGCGTGCGAGGCCCACTTGGGTTTGAGCTTGTTGTTGATTAGAAGGAACACTTGATGATGCCTGAAGGGGGGGGGGGGATTCTTATAGTTAGTGATTCTTTTGCCGAGTAGGAACAATGATTTCTCAATCAACCACTCTTTGGAGGAGTCGCCAAAGTTATAAGCACATCTTTCGCACCAGATCTTCCACAAGACTTCCCCTCTAATGGAGTTCCAGAGAGTCGGCCAAGATTTGATTAGTGAATGGTAGTGGAAAATGATCTTTCTTGGTCCACTCATTTAGCTTTCTACAATCAACATAGAACCGAATCTTATTGTTCTTTCTGGGCATGAATACAATGACTGAAACCCATTCACTAAATGCAATGGGATAAATGAACCCTGCCTCCAACAAATTACTTAGCTCAGCCTTGATTGATTCTATATATGCTAGAATGGTCCTTCTAGGGCATTGACATACCAACCTCACTCTTGCTTCGAAGTAAATCTAATGTTGACACACGTGGATCTATACCTCTTAAATATTTGTCTGTCCAAGACAAATCTTCACTATGATTTATTAGCCCTTCCTTCCTACCTTCTATAACTTCATCATCTAGTTCTTTTCCTACTATCAAGAACTTATCCTTTGTCATTTCCCATTTTTAAATATTTTCTTCTTTTAAATATCTCTCGCTCCATGAAATTGTTCTAATCAAGAGAAGTTCTCTAGTAGTGAATCTATTATCCTCTATCATCTTTTGAATCTTCTCAGATTATAGAGAGTTACGAAAAAGGTTTATAACCTTTTCACATCCCCATCATAGGGGGCCCATTTGCTATGGTTCTTGTTGTTCTCTAAAACAAACACCCCCTGGTGTCTAAGGGCAGGGGACTTCTTACAATTACAAACTCTTCCTCCTAAAAGTCTAAGGTTCTTATCAGTTGACCACTCTTTTGGAGGGTTGCCATTTTTTATTTATTTAATTTCTTAAGCTGGTTAATTGTTTAATTCCTTTATTCAATTAATAATCTAACATATTTTTATTTATCCATCCTTCTCATCAGTTTTCTTTTTATTCTATTAGTTGTTTTATTTATTTTATTTTTATTATTTTCTAGTTCTATTTGTCTTATTTACTTTTCTTAATTTTAACTCCGATTATCTTAATCTAAAAATTTCATTTAACTAAATTATTAATCTTCAATTCTATTTTAATTTCTATTTCTATATATTCTAAAGAAATCGAACTTCATTAGTCACTAAAACAAAAGTATTATTACAAAAACTTTAGGGAACTTCTTTTATGTACTCTCTCTCTTCTCTCTCTCTCTCTCTCTCTCTCTCTCACCTTGTCCTTTTGCACATTTGTGCTTTCATCTATATCCTCTAAGGTCTTTGTAACCCTCTCTCTCTCTTTCTCACTCTCTCTCTCTCTCTCTCTCTCTCTCTCTCCCTCCCTCTCTCCTCTACTATTCATCCATGCCATCCATCTTCCTCGCCCATCTTCCTCGCCCTTATTCTCCCAACCCCTTGCTCTTTTCTTCATTCAATTGTAAATTAAATCCAACAGGGAGCAAGGTTTTCTAGGGTTTTGTGCTTAAAGCAAATCTTTCTTGAATTTCGCATGGTCGTCCTTTTCCTTTTCTTTCATTCTCAAATCTTTGATTTCTATTGTTTTAGTGATGGTGAGAGCGAAAGAAAAATAAATCTGAACACGATCAAACTTTGGTCCAATGGTCATGAGGCTTGTTCACTAGTTATGTACACAACTTGGACAAGCCATGGCCTTCCTAAGAGTATGGAGAAGGTGGCATCATAGGCCCTTGGCCTAAATATCAAGTAGTCTATATTAACTTCCAAACCTCCTATAATTGTGCACCATTCACTTCTTTCTCTTTCACTTTCCTCTCTCCCACTTAGCCCTTCTTCCTTTTCACCCTTCTTCTTCTATTACTTTCCACTCTAGCCTTCTTCTCTCTAATTCCTCTCAACCTATATTTCTTCTCTTCCTTCAACTTAGCCTATCACTTCTTTCTTTATATTTCTCTTCTTCCTACTCGTACTTTCTGATTCTCTTTTCCTCTTCCTCTAACTTCAATCCTCTGTGTGCTTTCTCCTTGTCCTCTCCTCTTCTTTATCTCCACTCTCCTCCTACTCCCTCATCTCGACTCTTCTCCCTTTTTCTTTCTTCCTCCCTACCTTTTCCTATCTCTTCCTCTTTTTCTCTACACAATTTATCACTCTCCTTCTTCCTCATTTTCCTTTCTTAATTTCCAACTCTTAGAACTCTCCTTTCTTCCCTTCTTTTCCTAGAACTTTCCTTATTTCCTCTAGCTTACTCCTCCTTAGCCCACACGATCTTCCTCATCATCTCAAACTTTAGCTTATCCACACATACTCCCATACACACGCTTCTTCATCTCTTACACACATTCACCCAAATATCCACTTGCTCTCTTTCTTCTTGCCTTCACAATAGCCAACACTTCTTCCCATTGTGCACTCCTCACCTTCACTTTCTCCTGCTTCCCTATGCATATATCCTTATCTACTCACTTCCTTCTATCCTTCCTCTCAACCTTTCTCTTCTCCCTTCACCTTTCAGCTCTCGTGTTCTCTTTTTTTCATTGTTCTTCCTCTTTATCTTGCTTCTCTTCCTCTTTTCATTCTTTCCCTTTACTCTCTTTTCCTCATCGTTATTTCTTCTTCCCTTTCTACCTTCCCCTTGTCTCTTCACATGCCTAATTCTTTTCTCTTGCTCCACTTCTAATTTCTTTCTTCATCCCTTCTTTTCCTTCTTCTTCTCTTTGCTTCTTCTCTCAATTTTGTCTCCTCCACTCTATTTTTCACACATAGTCCTCTCTTCCTCTATACTTCTCTTTCTTGCTTTTTTCACCCTCTTCTCTCTCTCTCTCTCTCTCTCTCTCTCTCTCTCTCTCTCTCTCTCTCTCTCTCTCTCTCTCTCTCTCTCTCTCTCTCTCTCTCTCTCTCTCTCTCTCTCCTTTTCCTCTCACTGTCTCTCTTCCTCTCTCCACCCCCCTTTTTCTCTCCCTCATCGTAATTATCTTGAATTTCATCCAACACTCCTTCCCACTTTTATTCATCTTACCTCCTCCCTCTCCTTGTCAACACTCTCCTTCTCTCGATTCACCTCTCTTTTCTAACTCACTTCACACTTTTCTTCTCCTTAACTTCATTTCTATTTCACTATTTTCTTCAGCCTTCCAGTTTCTCTTTCCCAACCCTCTTCTCATTCTCTCAATAGTTCACCATATGCACAATCAAATTTCCCCTTTCCCAACCTCTCCCTTTGCATGCAACACTTATAGTGCATCCTTCATTTTTTTCACTCTTCTCTTCTTTCTACACTCCTTGTTCCTCTCTTTCTCACATACACCTCTACTTTTAGGCTTGCTTACTCTTCACATATACATAGTTTCTCTCTATCTCTCACTCACTATCATTCACATAACCCAACACAATCATGAATAGTAGCTCAACAAGTAAGATATTTTACCAAGATTCATGAAGAAATTCCAATATAAGATATTGTTGTGTGGAGGACTAAAGTGCCTTCTCTCAGTTCCAATCCTTTTCCTCTTCTTACTATGATTAAAACAAGGAACAAGTTCTTGTCTAATTCTCCTTCCTTATGTGCATAGATGACGAGCTCATTCATATCTATTGAAAGGCCGTCAATAGCATAAACAGATTTAAAAAAACACATCTTACTATTGTCTTTATCTTAAATGCAAGAGTGATGTTGAACAAGAGGAAAACTAGCAACAGAAGATAAGACATTGCGAGTTATGTAAATTGGGACTTCATCCTTTGTGAGGAGAAATGATGAGGTCAGTCTAGTAAGGAAGTGGATTATTCAGAGGAGCACAAACTAGTAGACGTATCATAAATTTCACTTTTTCTTTTTAAAGATGGAAATAGATTAGTAACATATGAAATGCTTCTTTCAAAAATGAGAAGGAACATGCACATTTAGACTAAAAGTGTTTTTAACATGAAAAGCTCTAAAAAGTTCACAATATCAATAGGAAATAGTGGATTGATGAAGCAATACCAAGAGACTCAATTCTTCAATGACACATACTAAAGCTTCTTTCAAACCTTCAAGTTTATAGGATTTGTTTCAAGACAATGAAAATATGGCTCTTTCAACTTCTAAGTCAATATATCATCAACTTCGTTCCCTTTTAGCATTGTTACTTCATTTCATCCTAAAAGAGATCTCTCTCCTTAGGGATCTTGAACTATTGTTTTCTTCTCCTTTTTGAAGCATAAGATTCTTCTTTCGTCCTTCTAATGTTGCTTCTTATATAAGTAACTCCTCACTTCCCTAAATCTCCATGCCTCCCTCTCCTTTTCCCTCTTTGCCTTGAGGCATCCTCTTCATATGTTCCTTTTCCTTGTGATGTTAAAACAACCCTTGTCTCCCTCTCTCACTTGCCTTAGTTAGCAAGCTTCTTACATAATGAAGAAGCAGCCTGTTAAAATGTGCATTGACAGTATAGGCATTTTAAAGTTCTTTCGAGTTTTTGGGAGTGGTAGGGGTCTGATAAATCAGAGGCCCTGTAACTTAATTTTCCCAATTAACTTATTCAAGCCACAGTATGTTACTGTTCAGTATTGAACTCTTATACATATTAATGTTTAAAAGTCTGGTTGGACTTTTCACGGTTCATAACACCAGAGTTATTCATTACCATCGCACAGACTTATTATCCGTACTTAACTTCACAGTGTTAATCACAACTTAATGTAATTAAACAAAGGTAAGAACAATAATACTATGATCTCACGAATACTGCACTATGACGATGTCTCCACAGGCCGTAATCACCCAGACAGACAGTCTGGCGATCCCGCTTATCGTCACCGAAGAGTCACCGCAATGCCTTTTCATTAATTGATAAACAGATACATCACTTCGCAACGACCTTTCGGTTCGTGCGGAATAGGAAAATATAGGAATTATGAAAATACAGAATGCCAATCCAACGGCTTACACTGGCATGCACGGTGGACTTGAACCCACAACGGAAACAAAATTTTAGGGCTCATCTACTATGCCCCGTATATACATGGTGGGAGCTAATTTAAAAGTTCTAGAAATCTTCTGCTTCAAAGAATCCAGCATTAACTTTAAAGTGTCTGGTTCGACTAACTGTGCGTCAGTACGAACAGAGCTTGCGGCAATCACTTGACTCATTAAAATGTCAGCCTGTGTCTGCAAAAAGGCCTCTTGCAGGTAGAAATCATTTGCAAGTGTTGTGTCACGGCTCAATCCCATATCTTCATTCTGTTTATCTATTCTGGATAAATGCTCTGCTTGATAACCGAGTTGCTTTTCTCTTCTCTCTAGTTCTTCAGATTGGAACTGCATGGTTTTGAAATAGGATTCTCTTTCATTCTGTACTCCTTCCAATTCTTTCTTCAAACGGAGATATCGGCCAAGCTCTTCCTGTAACTCTTGATCACGCTTGAGCAGAGTTTCGGTAGTTTTATGAAGCTCTGCCTCAGCTTTAAGGACATTTGCAGCAAGAGACTGAGAAGCTTCTTCTAATATACTGTATGCGTCCCGTGTGCGATGAATTTCATTGCCTATGGCAGTCATTGCATCTGTTTTATCAATGATTTCTTGTTTCATCGTGCTGATTTCTGTATCCTTTTGACACAGTAAAGCATCTCTCTGTGCTAGCTGATCTTGAAGCTGTTGAATCTATAAGTGTAGACCATGATTTTCTGCCTTAACGGCATCGACTTCTTCCTGTAGTGGAGTAATATCTGCTTCCAAGAGATCGACTTTATGCTGCAATTCTCGACGAATATTATCAGTGACCATTCTGAGTTGCATCGGTATCTGCTGTGAGAATTGGATTAACATACGACCCATGGACTCTAATTCAGTAAACATGGGAACCGAAGAGGAGGAGGAAGTGGCTGGGATGAAGAGGCTAATAAGAGGTGAGGGGAAGATGGTGGGGAATAATTAGGCGAAGAGGATGAAGAATCCGGTGCGTCAGGGACAATGGGTTGATTTGGGACAATTGGGGCAGCAGACTGCAAGATAGATACCAGCACAATTCCGGTTGTTTGTTGCGTTGTGGTTTCAGTCCTGTTAATTATCGTATCCACCAAAGCGATCACTTCATTAACCATGTCGGCGACAATGGCTTGCACATTTTCGTGGGTCTGCTGTTGAGAATCCGCATGAGAAGAGCTTTCTTCGGAATTAGCAGTGGACGCGCCTTGTTCCTGTTGCCGGATGGGAGAAGAGTGAGCGAAAGAATCAAGGTGGATTGAAGTTGCGGTGTCATGGAAGATCTCGTCTTCATTGGGTACGGTGGAACCTTGCACTTGACTTTCAGACACGATGATGCGATTGCGTTTCCGGCGAATAAGCTGGAAGAGATCTTCATCATCATCTTCTTCGTCTTCGAACATCCGAGTGGATTCTTCACGTAATAAGAAGGGAGCATTGGGCGGAGGTTGCGCGGCTTGAATGGTGGGAAAAAGGAACGTAAGGATGTGGGGAAGGCGTGATCGTGGAAGATCACCTTTGTTAACTTGCTTGATAACCGTAACGCATTCACGGTGAATGCGTGATAAGTCTCTTAAACACAAGGGAAAGTGTGGAGGATATGCTTATGTCTCAACCAAACTCCGTGGAATCGATCAACTTGTGTTGCTTGGGGCCACAATTGTACCTCTAATCCACTACTTTGTATACACTCGTACGTACGCACTATCGCTCTCCCAAGCCCTCTTACTCTCATGCACTCTCTTTTTCTCTAACTTTCTCACTCACAACCCCACTCTCGCACTCTTCCACACACTTCTCCACACTCTCTCATTCACTCATGCCTACACTCTCTTTCAATCTTTTCTCACTCTCTCATCTGCTTCCACATGTCTCCTCTCTTCCCTTTCACTTTCCCTTCCTACCTCACTCTTTCTTTTACACTCAACAATGCACACACCCCCACTTTTCTATTCTCTCACACACACTATATTACATTATCGCACTAACACAACGATGTTCACTCACTTGCTACCTATCTTTTACACACTCTTCCCGCACCTATAATCATGCATGCGCATACCTGCCCCACCTGCCTTCACTCTCACGACCGCTCACCCACATACATCCACCCTCTCACGCATTCACACTCACTCACCCATGTATACACTTATGCCTACATGCGTACACGGCCTCATCCTTCCCCCTTTTCTCTTATACTCACACTTCTCTTACACCCAAACACACACATCCACTTACACACACATACAGACATTCACCCTCTCACCCCCTAGCATCCACCCCTCTCACTCTTCTCACTTTGCCCCTTTCTTCCTCTCCTCTCATTAGCTTCAGCTTTTCCTCTAACGCGAGTCGGAGCAATTTTCATGTTCTTTTCCTTCGTGGAACGTTTTTTCTTACTATCTCGAATTACCCCATCAGAACACATTCCTTAAAATCTTTATGCATTACATTGCAGATGGTGTGCATCGCTGTAGACTCCCACAAGATCAATGACATCCTCTTACCATGACATATCAAGATGAATCCATTGTCCTAGCACGTAATGATATTTTGAATGCCCAAAGAATTTGGTATCAATCATTGTTCAATGTAAACATAATTCACCAAGTACTAATGCATAAGCAAATCCGCACAGTTGACAACAATGCTACAATCGGCTGAATTCCAATATGCTACCATCTAAGTTCAAGAGCAATTTAAAACCTTTAAACTGAAACATCAAGTACATTGTCGAGCACAAAAAAAAAACATGGCCCACCTCAAAAGCATTCAAGTTTGTGACACAGAGCAACCACGGTTTTTCTCCCTTCCCACTATTTCCATTCCTACTTGTCTCTGCTGCCACGTAAATTTAAAGGGAATGGAAACACCCTAAGGGAATTAGTATCACCTGAACTTGGATTCTTATATTAAAAGGAACGCAGTGTCATAAGGCATCAGATTTTGCTGATTTCTCTCATGTGAACCCGTTGTACTGCAATGAGGCAGTGAACATGCTATGCGAAACAACTAAACAAGAGAAGCTTCCCTCAAATCATGTATCCATAGCAAATTTTCTAATTTCACATATAACATTATTTCTAATAGCGTTCACAGTCAACAAAAGAGATAGTTAACGGGCGTAGACAGAGATTTTCTAACACCAATAAATTGCTTTCACCAGAGTTGCAAATTAGTTGTTCATCATGAAAACAAATAACTTAAAGGTCATATAACCTTCTGCATCCATCCTCTCCCCATAATACTCCACTTTACCAATCTGTGCCGACAACAGTTCAGGTCGTTCTTTCCTCTTCTTTATGTGTATACTTTCTTTGGATTCTTATTAGCAGCGATTAGCACACTTCTTCCATCCAGTCGCTACTCTCTCTCTCTCTGAATTCATCTTTTCCCACACCATTCATACCGCCATGCTTTTCTCATTCCATTCAAAATCTGTCGATCCCTCTGTGCTACACGTTGTACATTTCTGAGGACGAGTACAATTGCACAACCAGCATAGCACCACGAAGACAAAGAGAATAGCTCCTCAGATGTCGATCTCATCTATGCACATCATAGGATGAGCCTGCATAATGGCTATATATGTCTCCCTTGCAAAATGAAACTTGCAAAACTGCGCAATGGTGGCAGCACACCAAGAGCACACCAAGACTTCTTGATCAGCACTGGCTCGTCCCTTGTTCTCCTTGTAGAATATCCCTTCCTTCCAAGACTTCTGTCTCTCTCCTCGACCCGGGTCTCTTCAAAATGTTGGACAGTGGTGAGCTGCAGGAAGTCCTTCGAGTATCTCCCTACGACCAGCCCAACTTTTCTCAATGAGGGTTTTTTATCAATGCCTGCTGCCCCTTTTTGCTGAATGCTCTCCGAAGCCCCCTTGGTTTCTTCTCTGAGGTGTGCAATGCCAGAGCAACCCCCCCAGCAGAACAGGACGAGGTTCTCTCTCTAAAAAGAATGGCAGTCAATCTATGCGTTGCCTTCCCTCCCCACGATGTTGCTGTAAAAAAAAAAATAACTCCTACTACTTTCTTATGCCCGCCTGCAACTCCCCTCTGATCCTTCGATGGTTGCAGAACTGTAGAGTCATATCCCTTGCGTCCTTGCGTATACCTTCTGCAAAAAGCAAAAACAACAAAAGAAAAAATGGACAGGACAATAGCAACCCCTCCAAAAGCGTGTGCCCCCTTCCTCTTCGACACCTGCTGGACAGAAAACAAAATTTCCCCCCGTTGAGGACCTACACACCCGAAAATAGTCAAAAAACTCCCCCCTCCTACTTCATGATGTTCACCTCTGTGACATCTGATTATTTCCCCCTGAACGTCCCTATGACCTCCAGTGAATGAGCAAGGAGATCCCCAACTCTTCTCTCGACACCCTTCTTCCCCTCGGGATGCATTACCCTCATGAAAGAGCCCGCAGACTCCCTTCTACCCCTTGTGCACCCTTGTTTTCTGAATGGTCAAATCCCTTGTTTTTTGATAAGTAACAGTGACCTCTGAGCAGTTCCCCCCCTTCGTGTGTTGATCCTCTAGCTACCGACAGTATCCCCAAACTTACTCTCTCCTCTTCGTGCCTCCCCGACTGTGGATTATAACTGTTGACCAAAATAGCAGTGGTTCAAAGATTAAAACGAAGAAGAAGAAGAGAACAGTGATGCGAGCTGCTACTTAAAAAATATGGAAGGGCTCCCCCCTTGATAGCTAAAGCAGTCGTTGAAGAAGACCCCCACAGACCCCCCGCTCGTGTGCATTCATGGGTATTTTTCCCCCTTCAGAGCAGTCGGCAGCCATACTTCCTTTGTGTACCTGCATATCCTCACGGAAAAACAAGAAAATTTCCCCCCAATGACTCCCTCGTGAGATCTGGCTACACCCCCCAACAAGCAGCATCGAGCCCTTCTCCTTCGTCCTTCCAAATTACTTCCCCTCGTGTGTATATAATGGCCAAATCCCTGCCACCCTGACTTCTCCCCTTCGATGCTTACTTACCGAGGGCAGGCAGAATGCCGCCCGTTCCCCCAATTGACAGGGAAGCAGTCAAAGAACAAAACAGTCATACTTTCGTCCTGTTGCGGCCTCTTTAAATTCGATGGTCTCCTGTACCCGCTGTTCTACACATGCAAATGTGAACAAAAAAAGAACCCTTCCCCAACTATGCATTCCTCTAGAATAACCTCCTATGTACACAACTCTCACCCATTGAGATAATTTTTTTGAGTTGCTAAACGTTGTGCAAACCATTATATGAAGGTCCTCCACCACATGACACACCTATAGACAACATTAATATATATATATATATATATATATATATATATATATATATATATATATATATATATATATATATATATATATATATATATATATATACATGAATACCTGCAAACAAACATCTATTCCACACAATGAAAACATGTTAGCACCAAAAAATCAATCACAAACAGAGTTAACATACTCCCCTCTTCTACTCGTGAAGTCGTCCCTGACGAGCCAATATGTACCTGCTCTCAAGCCGAGGATTAGTCCTCTTCAAAAACATCTAACCGGTTCATCATCAATGATACACTTTCACATTTATGTGCAGCACATTTCCATTCCCCTATTCACTCACTCACCTCGTCTACACTTTCCCATATCCAAGCACATACCATGATGCCCACACATATCCACATCATGAATGCACACTCTCGCACATACACACATGCCAACCAAATTCGTTTCCGTGTCCTCATGCAATCACCTTTCACTTCTTCTCTATCTCACATCTCCTTTTCATCATGCCGCATGCAAGGTTATGCAAACACACATATGAACCATGCCGCATATCATGTTCTCAATCATATTTATATGCGTACACTCTTTTCACCTATCCATTTCCAAACATAGAACCATCAAAACCCTGTTTACATTCAGTGACTCGATCACTTCATACCTTACTTACCATCCATGCACTCTTTCCTTTGGTCCTTCACCTGTGTTCCTGCACTATCCATCGAAAAAAAGTCCAACCATCACACAAAAGACTTACCATGTATAAACATACCGGACGGAATCCCTCCTTTACCCTTGCACCTGTTACTCACGCATCTCAACAAAAAGGTAAGTACCAAACAGATGTATCAAAACCAAAATCATCATGTATAATCCGCATGCATATAGGCATCCTACCTAACTAATCATATGCAAACGAGACGAAGTCCGAAACAAAACCGAACTCGTGCAATCAAAAAGAGACCATCTCCACCCAAGTAAAAGAATCAAGTGGTATACCTCATTGCCGTCTTCAGAAAGAACCTGTTGACAAGAATAGAAAAGCCAAATATAGTGAGCAAGTAGCAAGCAAGTCAAATACACATGTGAATACCGGTCTTGGTTGGCGTCGACGTTAGGCAGATCGATCTATCAACAATCACAAAAAGATCACAAAAAGCATATACATGCATGGCACACCCATCCGGACGATCATGGTCCTCCTCTTTTCTGTCTCTCCCCCTCAGGGACGGGAACACAAAATCTTTTCTTTTCCTTTCCTAATTTGTATTTATTTACACACGAGTTGGCCTATGCGGCAACCGGATGCGACTCGTGGCCCTAACCGCCCGACTAGGTTCGTTCCACCCATCTACCGGCGCAGCATAACGTGCAACGACATAGATACGCGATGTATGCACACACGCAAGGGCTTGCCCATAGCAAAGCCGAGTGCGGCTTGTGGTCTCGTCCACCCAGCTGAGATGGCTCCACGCACCTGTCGACCCACTATGGCACGAAGCACCAAAACACACACACATTCTCCAGCACCTATGACGAAACTAGCGTCGGTTCGCAGTCCTGACCGCCCGGCCAGGTGGACTCTGCTCACCTACTAGCCCGGCATAGCGTGCTGGCACATATATAGACACGATGTTTTTGCTTTTTCTTTTTGTTTTGTATTTTTCTCATTTTTCTTTTTTCTTTTCTTTTTGTTTTTTCCTTTTTTGTTCCCCTCGAAAGAACCCTGAGAGTTAGGGAGAGGTAGAAAGGAGCGCTCCCCCACCTATCCCACACGGCAAGCATACCAAAAACACGACAAAACAGACTCCTGATAGATCGATCTCCTGTTGCCCTCGCTTCCTCAGACGCGACACTCAAATGGTATACCCGACTGCCTACATCCTAACTAACTAATACTTAGCTATTCATCCCCTCGCGAGGCCTTTCTTCCAACGACTCCGTTGGAAGACCGACTCGAGACTCTCTTACCCAACCACGTCCACCTCCCAGAAATCAATACTCTCTAAGAAGGCGAATCCAGCTCCGCCTCAGGAGCCTCGTCGTCGCTGCCTATGACTAGTTGATCCGCCCATGCCCAATAGATATCGTTTACCTCGTTAGCCAATTCCCTCGTGCTGTCGTAGTAGAAGTATCGGTCCTCGGCATATCCAGCCCAGCCAAGTAAATACGCTTCGAATTGAGGAAACGGGAAGTCAATGTCCATACCTTGATTCCAAAACCGTACAAGCCAGTGTGCCTCCTCTACGTCATAGTATGTCCGCAAGGTCTTGACCGATATCTCCATGCTTTCTAACGCTTGATCTGAAAAATATACCATAAGGTCGAACAAAGCACTCTGGTATACCTGGTCAGCCATCGATCGCCTAGTCCTCAGCGATCCTGCATAGCAACACAGTTGGTCTAAAAAGTTTTGCGATCCCTGAAAACAAAAGGTAAGTTGTTTGCTAAAATAGAGGAAGCCTCTCTCTTTTTGTTCTCGTATCCACTTGCACATCACTTGTAAGAAGACCCATATCATGCAAAAAATTGCCATCACCCAACGGCTCACTCGAAGCCCTCTCCGTACGTAATCACATGTCGGCCCTTGTATGCTTTGCTCGCTATCCTGACACTTGTCCCCATCAACCCTCGATTGAATAACTATGGCATGTTAAACACGAGTCGATCCTAACTCCTTTAGGTCATCACCATTCTTGCTCGTATTCTATGTACGAAGCACTTTCTTCACTGTGTCCTTTTCTGGCTCTTTGCCCGATGCATGACTTTGCTCAAGTCCTTCATGTCTAGAATTCCTCTTTTCGCAACCACCCTGGTTCTCCTTATCCTTGCATTTCCAGAGGTTTTCTTTTTGATCAAGTGCTCCCTTACTAGGACTATCGTGATCTCCACACCACTTTTCTTTCTCGGATTTACTTCCGCCCTCGTCGATGTGCATTGTGTAGCACTCAACCTCGCCTGTACCTGCCAACCATCCTAGTAGTTCTTGATCCGAGTCATCCTTGTAGTCTATTGGGTCCTTATACTCACCCATCTTTGGTTGGCCTCGCCTTATTGTTTGTAGGTTAAATCCATCTTGCAAAAGGTTTTTGTAATTTCCTACTTTCAGGGAAAACTTTTCACGTACTTTTTCATGCACCTCATTTTCAGCCACCTTCTTTTCCAGCTCTTTGATCGGAACCGTTTTCTTAGGATCTTCCTTAGGGGTCACTTGCATTTGTATTTGATCGGTTTTGGGCCCAATAGTGATAAACCCCGTTCTCCAATCATGTACACAATTAGCCTGCATCAGCCGTGGTCGCCCCAATAGTATAGAAAATGTAGTTTCGGTGGATCTTGGCCTCACAACCAAGTAGTCAACGGAAAATTCGATTCCACCAACAATAGTTTGCACATTTCGTATTAATCCTGTAGGCTTTACTTGCGTCTGGTCAACCATTCGGAGAGACATTGGAGTATTTTCCAGTTGTGTCAATCCCAACGCTTTCATCATGTATTCTATCATTAGGTTCACTACGGCTCCGCTATCCAATTGCGCGCCTGGGACCGCATATCCATTGATCTCCACTGTGACTGCAGGGGCATTCGAGTCTACTTGAGTTGTAATACTTTGGATCGTCCCTAAGACCACCTCGTTCACTTTTTCTTTTTTTTCACTTTCCTTGGTTTCTTGATAAACTCATTGTAGAATTGCTTTCTGTAGGTTGGCGAACATCTTAGCAATGTAGCCAAATCCAAAGTGACTTCGATCTCGGCAAGCCTTTGTACAATGTCCATTCCCGCTTCTGCTTGCTTCTTTTTTGGCAACTTCTCTTGGACTTTTAGCCTTTCTGGAAATGGTGGGATACCCGATACAAATTTTCGTGTGATTGGTGGAAGGACCTCCACCTCGTCTTCTTCATTCACTTGAACTGAGTCTCGTCATCGTCATTCACTTGAACTGAGTTCCCTCGAGTATACTCTTGTGCGCGAGTGACCACAGCCACCATCGGTTCTTTACCTTTCTCTTTTCCTTCATTTGCCTCTACATGGTGGGTAGAGGTGCTAGCTCCCGGATCCAATCTCTTTGCCTATGAGTCTCGTCATCGTCATTCACTTGAACTGAGTTCCCTCGAGTATACTCTTGTGCGCGAGTGACCACAGCCACCATCGGTTCTTTGCCTTTCTCTTTTCCTTCATTTGCCTCTACATGGTGGGTAGAGGTGCTAGCTCCCGGATCCAATTCCCTAATTACTACTCTAGTGTTGGGCACTCTACCTTGAGGTTGCATCATCGGTTGTGGTTGCGGCTGTGCGTAGGTGGACATCTCAACCCCTCTTTGTCCTTGGCCATAATCGTTTCTTCGTTGCGGGCAATCAACATCATAGTGGCCCTCCCTACTACAATATCGGCACATAGGTGTGAAGTCTTCATGCTTTCTCTCATTCGGACAATGTGCTTGTATATGCCCAAGGCATCCACATTGCCAACACTCTGGTGGTCCCATTCTCCTTTGAGTTTGTGGGCCTTTGATATCTGCCTGCTTGGCCTTGACCTCCATAAGCATACGTGGGTCTAGGCCCCCATCTAGGCACGGGAGGTTCACTTTGGCCCGGTAATCCTTGATAAGCATAGTTCCTATTGTTTAGCCACCTTCCCTTTTCACGGCACTCATCTTCAGTGTGATTGTTCCTCTTGCAAAAGTTGCAAAAGACTCTCGGTTCTACGTATAATCTCGAGACTATAGGACATTCTGTGGCCATGTGCCCATATCCTCAGCATTTCGCACAAAAGATGTTTGATCTAAACACTCCTTGACTTGGCTCGGGTGCCACTTCTTGCCTTACCGCATATACTTCATGAGTTAGAGTGGAAGCTTTTACCGCCTGAGCCACGATTTCGATAATCCTTTCTTCGGTCAACACCGGCTTTACCTCTTGGGGCATGCTTGTAGCAGCCATAAATGTTGGCGGCATTGCAACAGGATTTTCTTGAGTAGTGCCACTTGTAGGCCCAGCGTTTGTACCTAGCATCGGTTCAAACAAAAGTTCTTGCCTTCGTTGTTGGCCAAGTTGAACCTCTTCCCACACGCGAGCAACATCTTTGGTAGCCACCAACGTCGCCGGTCGGCTCAAACTGATATGCTGTTGAGCGCTTGGATCTCTAAGTCCCGCAATAAATCTCTGTTTCAAGGTATCTTCATTTGGGGCATTTGCGCCCATCTTTCTTACCAACGTTTCCATCCTCTGGATATAGTTGTCGATGCTCTCGTTGACACCCTGTCGGAGGTAATCCATTTGTTGAGCTAGCCGATCTTGGAAACCTTGCCTACGGAACTTAGCCAAAAAGGCATCCTTTAGCATTTGGTAAGTTTGCCTTCGCAGCTCTTCCAGGTTCTCGTACCAATTGGCGGCCTCATCTCTAAATATGGCTGGCAAGATTCGAAGTCTTTGCGCTTGGTGGACCACTTCATTTGCTTCACAGGTGACCTCGAACAATTGGATAAAGCTATCCGGATCCTCATCCAACAATCATGAGAACTTAGGAAAGTCCCCTAAATGCACTTGGACTCGGTTAGCCATTTCAAATAGTGGCGTAATGTCAATATCCTCACGATCCCAAAAGTTTAGTGCACGAGGCCTCAAGATCCCTCCTTCAAACTTTTGCACTTGATTCGCGACTCTCCTACGGGAGTACAGTTTTTTGGCAGGTTTCTTCTCGCTAGTCGAGGTCGACTCACCTTGCGACTCCCACCTTTGCCTTTCTCTTTCAAGGGCTCTTCTCTGAGCACGCTCTTCTCTTTTCGTTCGCGTTCTTCCTAAGGACGAGCTCCCCTCGCTCATGTACTAGATCCAGGGTCCGCAAGCTCGGCCAACATGTGGCGCTAGGCGAACCTATGGCACTCTCTTATAGAGACGTACCAAGCTTCTCCCAGCAAACGCACCAAAATGTTAAGTCTCTTAAACACAAGGGAAAGTGTGGAGGATATGCTTATGTCTCACCCAAACTCCGTGGAATCGATCAACTTGTGTTGCTTGGGGCCACAATTGTACCTCTAATCCACTACTTTGTATACACTCGTACGTACGCACTATCGCTCTCCCAAGCCCTCTTACTCTCATGCACTCTCTTTTTCTCTAACTTTCTCACTCACAACCCCACTCTTGCACTCCTCCACACACTTCTCCACACTCTCTCGTTCACTCATGCCTACACTCTCTTTCAATCTTTTCTCACTCTCTCATGTGCTTCCACATGTCTCCTCTCTTCCCTTTCATTTTCCCTTCCTACCTCACTCTTTCTTTTACACTCAACCATGCACACACCCCCACTTTTCTATTCTCTCACACACACTCTATTACATTATCCCACTAACACACCGATGTTCACTCACTTGCTACCTATCTTTTACACACTCTTCCCGCACCTATAATCATGCATGCGCATACCCGCCCCACTTGCCTTCACTCTCACGACCGCTCACCCACATATATCTACCCTCTCATGCATTCACACTCACTCACCCATGTATACACTTATGCCTACATGCGTACACGGCCTCATCCTTCCCCCTTTTCTCTTATACTCACACTTCTCTTACACCCAAACACACACATGCACTTACACACACATACAGACATTCACCCTCTCACCCCCTAGCATCCACCCCTCTCACTCTTCTCACTTCGCCCCTTTCTTCCTCTCCTCTCATTAGCTTCAGCTTTCCTCTAACACGAGTTGGAGCAATTTTCACGTCCTTTTCCTTCGTGGAACGTTTTTTCTTACTATCTCGAATTACCCCATCAGAAGACATTCCTTAAAATCTTTAGGCATTACATTCCAGATGGTGTGCATCGCTGTAGACTCCCACAAGATCAATGACATCCTCTTACCATGACATATCAAGATGAATTCATTGTCCTAGCACGTAATGATATTTTGAATGCCCAAAGAATTTGGTATCAATCATTGTTCAATGTAAACATAATTCACCAAGTACTAACGCATAAGCAAATCCGCACAGTTGACAGCAATGCTACAATCGGCTGAATTCCAATATGCTACCATCTAAGTTCAAGAGCAATTTAAAACCTTTAAACTGAAACATCAAGTACATTGTCGAGCACAAAAAAAACATGGCCCACCTCGAAAGCATTCAAGTTTGTGACACAGAGCAACCACGGTTTTTCTCCCTTCCCACTATTTCCATTCCTACTTGTCTCTGCTGCCACGTAAATTTAAAGGGAATGGAAACACCCTCAGGGAATTAGTATCACCTGAACTTGGATTCTTACATTAAAAGGAGCGCAGTGTCATAAGGCATCAGATTTTGCTGATTTCTCTCATGTGAACCCGTTGTACTGCAATGAGGCTGTGAACATGCTATGCGAAACAACTAAACAAGAGAAGCTTCCCCCAAATCATGTATCCATAGCAAATTTTTTAATTTCACATATAACATTATTTCTAATAGCGTTCATAGTCAACTGAAGAGATAGTTAACGGGCGTAGACAAAGATTTGCTAACACCAATAAATTGCTTTCATCAAAGTTGCAAATTAGTTGTTCATCATGAAAACAAATAACTTAAAGGTCATATTACCTTCTGCATCCATCCTCTCCCCATAATACTCCACTTTACCAATCTGTGCCGACAACAGTTCAGGTCGTTCTTTCCTCTTCTTTATGTGTATACTTTCTTTGGATTCTTATTAACAGCGATTAGCACACTTCTTCCATCCAGTCGCTACTCTCTCTCTCTCTGAATTCATCTTTTCCCACACCATTCATACCGCCATGCTTTTCTCATTCCGTTCAAAATCTGTCGATCCCTCTCTGCTACAGGTTGTACATTTCTGAGGACGAGTACAATTGCACAACCACCATAGCACCATGAAGACAAAGAGAACAACTCCTCAGATGTCAATCTCATCTATGCACATCATAGGATGAGCCTCCATAATGACTATATATGTCTCCCTTGCAAAATGAAACCTGCAAAACTGCGCAATCGTGCCAACACACCAAGAGCACACCAAGACTTCTTGATCAGCACTGGCTCGTCCCTTGTTCTCCTTGTAGAATATCCCTTCCTTCCAAGACTTCTGTCTCTCTCCTCGACCCGGGTCTCTTCAAAATGTTGGACAGTGGTGAGCTGCAGGAAGTCCTTCGAGTATCTCCCTACGACCAGCCCAACTTTTCTCAGTGAAGGTTTTTGATCAATGCGTGCTGCCCCTTTTAGCTGAATGCTCTCTGAAGCCCCCTTGGTTTCTTCTCTGAGGTGTACAATGCTAGAGCAACCCCCCCAGCAGAACAGGATGAGGTTCTCTCTCTGAAAAGAACGGCAGCCAATCTACGCGTTGCCTTCCCTCCCCACGATGTTGCTGTAAAAAAAAATAACTTCTACTACTTTCTTATGCCCGCCTGTAACTCCCCTCTGATCCTTCGATGGTTGCAGAACTTCAGAGTCATATCCCTTGCGTCCTTGTGTACACCTTCTGCAAAAAGCAAAAACAACAAGAGAAAAAATGGACAGAACAATAGCATCCCCTCCAAAAGCGTGTGCCCCCTTCCTCTTCAACACCTGCTGGACAGAAAACAAAATTTCCCCCCATTGAGGACCTACACACCCGAAAATAGTCCAAAAACTCCCCCCTCCTACTTCGTGTTATTCACCTCTGTGACACCTGATTATTTCCCCCTGAACGTCCCTAGGACCTCTAGTAAATGAGCAAGGAGATCCCCAACTCTTCTCTCGACACCCTTCTTCCCCTCGGGATGCATTACCCTCATGAAAGAGCCCGCAGACTCCCTTCTACCCCCCGTGCACCCTTGTTTTCTGAATGGTCGAATCCCTCGTTTTCTGATAAATAACGGTGACCTCCGAGCAGTTCCCCCCTTCGTGTGTTGATCCTCTAGCTACCGACAGTATCCCCAAACTTACTCTCTCCTCTTCGTGCCTTCCCGACTGTGGATTATAACTCTTGACCAAAACAGCAGTGGTTCAAAGATTAAAACGAAGAAGAAGAAGAGAACAGTGCTGCGAGCTGCTACTTAAAAAATATGGAAGGGCTCCCCCCTGATAGCTAGAGTAGTGGTCGAAGAAGACCCCCACAGACCCCCGGCTCGTGTGCATTCATGGGTATTTTTCCCCCTTGAGAGCAGTCGGCAGCCATACTTCCTTTGTGTACCTGCATATCCTCACGGAAAAACAAGAAAATTTCCCCCCAATGACTCCCTCGTGAGATCTGGCTACACCCCCCAACAAGTAGCATCGAGCCCTTCTCCTTCGTCCTTCCAAATTACTTCCCCTCGTGTGTATATAATGGCCAAATCCCTACCACCCTGACTTAACCCCTTCGATGCTTACTGACCGAGGGTAGGTAGAATGCCGCCCATTCCCCCAATTAACAGGGCAGTCAAAGAACAAAACAGTCATAATTTCGTCCTGTTGGGGCCTCTTTTAATTCGATGGTCTCCCGTGCCCGTTGTTCTGCACATGCAAATGTGAACAAAGAAAGAACCCTTCCCCAACTATGCATTCCTGTAGAATAACCTCCTATGTACACAACTCTCACGCATTGAGATAATTTTTTTGAGTTGCTAAATGTTGTGCAAACCATTACATGAAGGTCCTCCACCACATGACATACCTATAGACAACATTATGCGATATATATATATACATGAATACCTGCAAACAAACATCTATTCCACACAATGAAAACATGTTAGCACCAAAAAATCAATCACAAACAGAGTTAACATTGCGCCGGAAATAAAACGAGGCGAAATTAATAGGCTCACGAGAAGCCATGTCAATCATCGAATAGACGTGAAATCCCGTAAGTTCGTTTCTGTAAATTAAGGATATCAACTAAGAATTGTAATGCAGTGCGTTCAGGGTCAGGGCGACACAAAATGGCATACTCATTCAATGAGTGCCGCGAAATAATTCGACCATGGTAGCAATAGATAGGAGAGGACCATTCTCCTGTCCTTCCATGGGAAGACGAAATGCTTCAGCGAACGACGCTAACGTGATTACTACGTGAGACGTTAGACATGTAATCGGCCAACTCTGCTCCATAGCAGGTGTGGCAGCAATGGCAGCAATAATCTGTGCATAAAAAGGGTGACACTCCACTGAATGCCAAGGCAATTCAACGAAGTTCAACAGGCCGCGGATACGCAAGAACTCACTCACTGTAAGATGCCACGTTGATTTTCCACCTCGGAAAAAAAAAAAGATGTGTAGATAATAATGAAATTTTATGTTTAGGATATTCTGATCATGTCTACAAAATTCTGTAGCAATAAGTTTTTACATTCTCTCTCTAGAAAGTTGTCTCATGAAATTTGTATGTTAATTTCGAGCATGAGGATAAAGGAATCTGAAAAAGTGTTGTATGAGAGAAAGGTAGAGTATTCTTAGTAGAAAAACTTTACCTGATTGAATTTTTTGTAGTTCCTATGTTTTATGTCTCATTTGGTTCCATGAAGATAGGTTAATGAAGAGATTTTTCATGAAGAGATAGGTTACGAGTTCACAGTTTTGCCTTTTGGATCAACAAATGCTCCTGCAACATTTATGTGTTTGATGAATAATGTGTTTCATGAATATCTCGATGAATTTATATTAGTTTTTCTTGACGATATTTTTGTGTATTCTAAGGATGATGATGAACATGCATTGCATCTCAGGAAGACTTTACAAAAACTAAGAGCATAAACTATATGGTAAGATGAGTAAATGTTTTTTTTACAAAAGGGGAAGTGACTTATTTGGGGAGAGTTGTTTCTAAGGAAGGGATTCATATAGATCCTCAGAAAGTTAAAAGCATAGTTGATTGGCCTACACCCAAATGTGTGAGGGATGTGAGAAGCTTCCTTGGTTTGGCACAATATGAGAGGGCACACATTAGGGAGTTTTCTCGAATTGCAAATCCTCTTACAGAATTGACAAAGAAAAATAGAGAGTTCACATGGAACGATGAGTGTCAAAAGGCGTTTGATGAATTAAAACACAAAGTTATCGAGAATTGTGTGCTAAAGATACCTGAGTTAGGGAAGCCTTTTATTGTTGCATGTGATGCTAGTGGAAGCCAAATCGGATGTGTACTTTCACAAGAAGGGAGGGTAGTGGCTTATGAGTCAAGGAAATTAAGGAAACATGAACTAAATTATACAACACATGACTTAGAAATGCTTGCAGTGTTCATGCACTTAAACATTGGAGACACTTATTGCTAGGAGTAAAGTTTGAATTAAGAACAGATCATCAGAGCCTTAAATACATATTTACTCAACCTTTACTTAACAATAGACAAAAACGATGGATCCAATTGTTAAGTGAATATGATTTTGATATTAAATACTTAGCAAGAAAAGAAAACAAGGTGGCCGATGCTTTGAGTCGTATACCCTTATGCAGTTCAATTTCTATTTTATCCTCCGATTTTGATATTGGAAAAGAAATCAGGGAAAATTTCATTTGAGAAATAATGATTTGTATTGTAATTCTCGTTTATGTATTTCTTCAGAATCTGTTTTGAAAGAAAAGATCCTGCATGACTGTCATGATGCACCTTTCTCTGCACACCCTGGTTTTTCTAGAACTTATGCAAAAGTGAAAGCTTCATATTACTGGCCACGTATGAAATATGATATTAAGAGGTATGTCGAAGAATGTCTGAAATGTCAACAGGTTAAGGCCGAATTTAAAAGGAGTCCTGGCATGTTACAACCATTAGATGTGCCTGATCAAAAATGGGAATCCATCTCTATGGATTTCATAACAAAGTTTCCTGTGACCAGAAGTGGGCATGACACCATCTTTGTTGTCCTGGACCGTCTTACAAAGATGGCACATTTTCTTCCCATGAGGAAAACTGATACAGCTTTGCATGTTGCTAAACTTTTCATAAAAGAAATTTTTAGGTTACATGGTATACCCAAAAGTATAATTTCTGATAGGGATGCAAGGTTCACATCTAATTTTTGGAAAGCAACATTTCAATCCATAGGAACAAAATTACGCATGAGTACTGCATTTCATCCTCAAACCGATGGTGAGACCGAGAGGGTTAACAGGGTGCTTGAGGATATGTTACGCATGTATGTGAATGATAAGCAAAACAATTGGACTGAATATTTGCCCTTGGTTGAGTATGCATATAATACTGCATGACATTCCTCTATTAAGATGACACCTTTTGAAGCAATGTATGGTTATAATTGCTTGCTGTCGCATTCACTTTTTGATTCACAGAATCAGGTTGAAATATCCAAACAGATGCTTGAAAACATGGATTTGGAGCTAAATAAGGTAAGGAAAAACATGAAGGATGCACAGAAACGTTAGAAATTATATCATGATCTCAAAAAGAGGACCTTGGAATTTAGAACAAATGATCTGGTTTTTTTGAAAGTGAGTCCTTCTAAATCAAATCTGGTTTTAGGCAAAGATCGTCGATTGTCTCCTCGTTATGCTGGTCCTTTCAAAATCTTAAAGAAAATTGGTTATGTTGCATATTTACTTGACCTACCTAATACTTTGAAAATTCTTCCAGTCTTCCATGTTGGATTACTTAAAAAGTATGTTCCTAATGCTGATCATGTTTTGCACGACAAATCTAAGTTGAAGGAAGATGCCACTTTTGAGCTTGAACCAGAAGTTATATTGGATAGGAGAGTTAGACATCTTAGGAATCGTGAAATAGTGGAAATTTTAGTAAAGTGGTTTGCATATCCTATTGAAGATTCAACATGGGTTGGTTTAGATGAGTTTATGGAACATTATCCTTCTTTCCAACTCTGAGGACAGAGTTCTTTAAAGAGGGGGAGAATTGTAATATGCCACGTTGATATTCCACCTGGAAAAAAAAAAAAGATGTGTAGGTAATAATGAAATTTTATGTTTAGGATATTCTGATCATGTCTGCAAAATTTTGTAGCAATAAGTTTTTACATTCTCTCTCTAGAAAGTTGTCGCATGAAATTTGTATCTTAATTTCGAGCATGAAGATGAAGGAATCTAAAAAAGTGTTGTATGAGAGAAAGGTAGAGTATTCTTAGTAGAAAAACTTTACCTGATTGAATTTTTTGTAGTTCCTATGTTTTATGTCTCATTTGGTTCCATGAAGATAGGTCAATGAATAGATTTTTCATGTTTTTTCATCTCTCTCTAGAATTTTCGATTTTGCAGGGCCCAAAAGTGATATCTGGAAGCAGATTTGGACCTGAGGCATCTCAAACATTATTGTACAGATTTAAGAACTGAATATTTTTGTCTCTCACAAGCTCAAGCTGATTCCTCACTGTTTTTGAGTTACAGGGTTTTGAAAAGTGTCATTTTCCAACACTTAAAAAAAAAAAAAGAGAAGCCTTCATTCATTCATCTTATTCATGTTCGCGGATTTAGAAAACGCACATGGGTATATGGGTTATTTTTGGGTGATTGACGTGTGTGAGTGCGTTGCAAGGATCACCTCTATTTTTATAGGTACGATTCTTGATGGTGGACACGAAAAGTAGATGCATGGGTGGTCTGGAAGTCTTGCATGAGACATGCGAAAAGACGCTATCTTGGAGCATGTAGATTCTAAAAGTGCGGGTCTAGGAAGGCGTGGTTGGTCGTGCGCTGGCGAAAGGCACAGATCCCAAAAAGACGAAGACTGAGAGATAGAAAAGGATGATGGTCGTCAATCATTACGATCATTTTTCGGCTTCTGGAATTACGATTGAGATTGAGATTGAGATTGAGATTGAGGTTGCGATTGTGATTGAGATTGTGATTGAGATTGTGATTGTGATTGAGATTGGGATTGAGATCAGCTCGGGGGTGGTCGGGTGGATGAGGCTTCACATTGAAGCAATCTGATAGATTTTGTAACGCAGATCTGAACTACTTGTAAATCTGCACAGATAATAAAATTTTCTCTCTTCTTGTTCTGCGTATACTCTTTTTGCCTTCTTTATATCTTGTGGTGTCGAAACCCATTATTCTGTGTGAGACTGTGACTCAAGTTTAGGAGACTTGTTACAAGTGGTATCAGAGCAGAGTTGGATTCCGGGACAAGATGCAGGCTTTGAAGAAGAAGATAGAAGAACAAGAGGAGCTTATCCGTAGATTGAACGCATAATTACATAAAGAAAGATCCAACAAACAAAAAGAGGCTACTGCAAATGCTTTCATGGACCTCAATGCTGAAGGTGGTAATGGTGCGGGCACATCAAACGCACGTAGAGCTAGACGGCAACGTGAACCTGAAGAGGACGATGATGCAGGTGAATCTACACTCAAGCAAGTGTTCAAAAGAGCAAAATTAGATGAATTTGATGGTGAGAAGAAATGTGGAGAGGATCTTGAAGCATGGATCGAGGAACTTGAAGATTTCTTTGACCTGCGCGTATTTAGTGAGGAATCAAAACCAAAGGTGGCAATTCTGCATCTGCGAGGAGTCGTAAAACTGTGGTGGAAATCTTATATACAGACAAGAACACGTGAAGGTCCGATCCTCTAGAAAGAATTTCGAGAGCAAGCAGAGAATCATTATTGTTCTCCACATTATCGGATGGAAAAGAAAATGGAATTCTACTCTTTCAAGCAGCATGAGGATGATAGATATTACTTGTCTGTTGAAGAATATAAGGAGAAATTTTTGTGTTTACATAAGTATGCACTAGAAATTTCTAGAGATGCGCTGAAAAGCAAGTTTATGGAGGGTTTGCGGGAAGAGCTTCGCTATCAAGTAAAGGGGTCCGGATGTGTAAATTTTCTTGATGCGGTTGCAAAAGCAGAAAACTTTGAGAAGATGGAGAAGTTTACCACAAAAAAGGCATTCAAATCAAGGTTTATCTCAACAAGACATCGATCCCCAAGACCTATTTCAATAAATCAAAATGGACAGAGATCGACTAACTCTATTAACGGTCAAGGAGGAAGACCAAAGCCGAAGTAAACGGATACACCTAAGAAGCAAGAAGTTGTGCACTGGCAACGTGATTCTGATTTCCTGGAGCGGGCTAAGAGGTTGGGACTTTGTTTTCGATGTGGAGAACAAGGACATCGCACGTTTGAATGTCCAAACAAGGCCATCAACCATTCTATGCAAGCGAAGATAGCTCATCTACAAGAAGAAAACATGACAATTGAGGAAGTGGATGATCAAGGTAAGTGTTCTAGCCCTAGACTTCAATGCATGAAAACTTCTTCTCATGCAAGGGCATCGGTGATTAGGATTATGGGGGACATATCCTCACGTAAGGTTAGTTTCTTCATTGATTCGCGTGGTACAAATTGTTTGCTTTCACTTAAGATGGCAGAAGCTTTAGGGTTGCATATTGAGATGCAAACTAAAAGACATGTACAGATGGCTAATGGTAGGATACACTATACTCGAGGCTGTATTGAGAATCTTGATTTTATGTTAAGAGAACATAAGTTTTTGGGTACCTTCGATGGAATTAAAATGAGAGAATGTGATGTAATCATCGGAATGGACTGGTTAGTTCATAACAGTGTCGTGATTGATTGTGAAAGCGGGATCCTTACTTTGAAAATAGAAGGGAAGGAACATCGTCTTGCAGGCAAGTGTAATTCAAGTTTTTCTCCTATTTTTGCGATAAAGTTGATTAGGGGTATTCGACAGGGTTGTGAGACATATTTGGTTTATGTGCATGACCTTCAGGAGAAGAAGAAAGAAGAGGAAATACCGGAATATGTTAAAAAACTTTTAGATGAGTACGTAGATGTATTTCCTGATGATCTACCAGGCATGCCTCCTCCTAGGAAAATTGACCATGCTATAGACCTTTATCCAGGAAGTGAGCCTTATTCTAGAGCACCTTATAGGTTCAATATTGATGAATTGAAAGAGTTGAAGCTCCAATTGGATGATCTATTGAAGAAGGAGTTGATAAGACCTAGTGTTTCACCTTGGGGAGCACCTGTTTTGTTTCAGAAAAAGAAAGATGGTTCATACAGACTTTGTATTGACTATAGGGGATTGAACAAGAAAACCATTAAGAACAAATATCCACTGCCACACGTAGATGAACTATTGAGTCAATTGAGTGGTGCCACAGTATTCACTAAAATTGACTTAAGATCGGGATATCATCAAATTAGAGTAAAGTCTGAGGACATACCCAAAACTGCTTTTAGAACACGATATGGTCATTACGAGTTCACAGTTTTGCCTTTTGGATCAACAAATGCTCCTCCAACATTTATGTGTTTGATGAATAATGTGTTTCATGAATATCTCGATGAATTTATATTAGTTTTTCTTGACGATATTTTTGTGTTTTCAAAGGATGATGATGAACATGCATTGCATCTCAGGAAGACTTTACAAAAACTAAGAGACCATAAACTATATGGTAAGATGAGTAAATGTTTTTTTTGCAAAAGGGGAAGTGACTTATTTGGGGAGAGTTGTTTCTAAGGAAGGGATTCATATAGATTGTGAGAAAGTTAAAAGCATAGTTGATTGGCCTACACCCAAATGTGTGAGGGATGTGAGAAGCTTCCTTGGTTTAGCACAATATGAGAGGGCACACATTAGGGAGTTTTCTCGAATTGCAAATCGTCTTACAGAATTGACAAAGAAAAATAGAGAGTTCACATGGAACGATGAGTGTCAAAAGGCGTTTGATGAATTAAAACAAAAAGTCATCGAAAATTGTGTGCTAAAGATAGCTGAGTTAGGGAAGCATTTTATTGTTGCATGTGATGCTAGAGGAAGCCAAATCGGATGTGTACTTTCACAAGAAGGGAGGGTAGTGGCTTATGAGTCAAGGAAATTAAGGAAACATGAACTAAATTATACAACACATGACTTAGAAATGCTTGCAGTTGTTCATGCACTTAAACATTGGAGACACTTATTGCTAGGAGTAAAGTTTGAATTAAGAACAGATCATCAGAGCCTTAAATACATATTTACTCAACCTTTACTTAACAATAGACAAAAACGATGGATCCAATTGTTAAGTGAATATGATTTTGATATTAAATACTTAGCAGGAAAAGAAAACAAGGTGGCCGATGCTTTGAGTCGTAAACCCTTATGCAGTTCAATTTCTATTTTATCCTCTGATTTCGATATTGGAAAAGAATTAAAAGAAGACTTATTTTATGCAGCAATCTTGGAATTTTTGGGTATGAATCCAGGTTCTATGTTTCACGGAAAATTTCATTTGAGAAATAATGATTTGTATTGTAATTCTCGTTTATGTATTTCTTCAGAATATGTTTTGAAAGAAAAGATCCTGCATGACTGTCATGATGCACCTTTCTCTGCACACCCTGGTTTTTCTAGAACTTATGCAAAAGTGAAAGCTTCATATTACTAGCCACGTATGAAATATGATATTAAGAGGTATGTCGAAGAATGTCTGAAATGTCAACAGGTTAAGACCAAATTTAAAAGGAGTCCTGGCATGTTACAACCATTAGATGTGCCTGATCAAAAATGGGAATCCATCTCTATGGATTTCATAACAAAGTTGCCTGTGACTAGAAGTGGGCATGACACCATCTTTGTTGTCCTGGACCGTCTTACAAAGATGGCACATTTTTTTCCCATGAGGAAAACTAATACAGCTTTGCATGTTGCTAAACTTTTCATAAAAGAAATTTTCAGGTTACATGGTATACCCAAAAGTATAATTTCTGATAGGGATGCAAGGTTCACATCTAATTTTTGGAAAGCAACATTTCAATCCATAGGAACAGAATTACGCATGAGTACTGCATTTCATCCTAAAACCGATGGTGAGACCGAGAGGGTTAACAGGGTGCTTGAGGATATGTTACGCATGTATGTGAATGATAAGTAAAACAATTGGACTGAATATTTGCCCTTGGTTGAGTATGCATATAATAGTGCATGGCATTCCTCTATTAAGATGACACCTTTTGAAGCAATGTATGGTTATAATTGCTTGTTGTCGCATTCACTTTTTAATTCACAGAATCAGGTTGAAATATCCAAACAGATGCTTGAAAACATGGATTTGGAGCTAAATAAGGTAAGGAAAAACATGAAAGATGCAGAGAAACGTCAGAAATTATATCATGATCTCAAAAAGAGGCCCTTGGAATTTAGAACAAATGATCTGGTTTTTTTGAAAGTGAGTCCTTCTAAATCAAATCTGGTTTTAGGCAAAGATCGTCGATTGTCTCCTCGTTATGCTGGTCCTTTCAAAATCTTAAAGAAAATTGGTTCTGTTGCATATTTACTTGACCTACCTAATACTTTGAAAATTCATCTAGTCTTCCATGTTGGATTACTTAAAAAGTATGTTCCTAATGCTGATCATGTTTTGCAGGACAAATCTAAGTTGAAGGAAGATGCCACTTTTGAGCTTGAACCAGAAGTTATATTGGATAGGCGAGTTAGACATCTTAGGAATCGTGAAATAGTGTAAATTTTAGTAAAGTGGTTTGCATATCCTATTGAAGATTCAACATGGGTTGGTTTAGATGAGTTTATGGAACATTATCCTTCTTTCCAACTCTGAGGATAGAGTTCTTTAAAGAGGGGGAGAATTGTAAGATGCCACGTAGATTTTCCACCTGGAAAAAAAAAAAGATGTGTAGGTAATAATGAAATTTTATGTTTAGGATATTCTGATCATGTCTGCAAAATTTTGTCGCAATAAGTTTTTACATTCTCTCTCTAGAAAGTTGTCACATGAAATTTGTATGTTTTCCAGCATGAAGATGAAGGAATCTGAAAAAGTGTTGTATGAGAGAAAGGTAGAGTATTCTTAGTAGAAAAACTTTACCTGATTGAATTTTTTGTAGTTCCTATGTTTTCTGTCTCATTTGGTTCCATGAAGATAGGTTATGAAGAGATTTTTCATATTTTCTCATCTCTCTCTAGAATTTTCGATTTTGGAGGGCCCAAAAGTGATATCTGGAAGCAGATTTGGACCTGAGGCATCTTTAACATTATTGTACAGATTTAAGAACTGAATATTTTTGTCTCTCACAAGCTCAAGCTGATTCCTCACTGTTTTTGAGTTACAGGGTTTTGAAAAGTGCCGTTTTCCAACACTTAAAAAAAAAAAAAAAAGAGAAGCCTTCATTCATTCATCTTATTCATGTTCGCGGATTTAGAAAACTCACATGGGTATATGGGTTATTTTTGGGTGATTGAGGTGTGTGTGAGTGCGTTGCAGGGATCACCTCTATTTCTGTAGGTACGATTCTTGATGGTGGACACGAAAAGTAGATGCATGGGTGGTCCGGAAGGCTTGCATGAGACATGCGAAAAGACGCTATCTTGGAGCATGCAGATTCTAAAACTGCGGGTCTAGGAAGGTGTGGTTGGTCGTGCACTGGCGAAAGGCGGAGATCCCAAAAAGACGAAGACTGAGAGATAGAAAAGGATGATGGTCGTACAGTCATTACGATCATTCTTCGGCTTCTAGAATTGCGATTGAGATTGAGATTGAGATTGAGATTGTGATTGTGATTGAGATTGGGATTGAGATTGTGATTGTGATTGAGATTGGGATTGAGATCAGCTCGGGGGTGGTCGGGTGGATGAGGCTTCACATTGAAGCAATCTGATAGATTTTGTAACGCAGATCTGAACTACTTGTAAATCTGCAAAGATAATAAAATTCTCTCTCTTCTTGTTCTGCGTATACTCTGTTTAGCTTCTTTATATCTTGTGGTGTCGAAACCCATTATTCTATGTGAGATTGTGACTCAAGTTTAGGAGACTTGTTACAAGTGGTATCAGAGCAGAGTTGGATTCCGGGACAAGATGCAGGCTTTGAAGAAGAAGATAGAAGAACAAGAGGAGCTTATCCGTAGATTGAACGTAGAATTACATAAAGAAAGATCCAACAAACAAAAAGAGGCTACTGCAAATGCTTTCATGGACCTCAATGCTGAAGGTGGTAATGGTGCGGGCACATCAAATGCACGTAGAGCTAGACGGCAACGTGAACCTAAAGAGGACGATGATGCAGGTGAATCTGCACTCAAGCAAGTGTTCAAAAGAGCAAAATTAAATGAATTTGATGGTGAGAAGAAAAGTGGAGAGGATCTTAAAGCATGGATTGAGGAACTTGAAGATTTCTTTGACCTGCACGTATTTAGTGAGGAATCAAAAGCAAAGGTGGAAATTCTACATCTGCGAGGAGTCGCAAAACTGTGGTGGAAATCTTATATACCGACAAGAACACGTGAAGGTCCGATCCTCTGGAAAGAATTTCGAGAGCAAGCAGAGAATCGTTATTGTTCTCCACATTATCGGATGGAAAAGAAAATGGAATTCTACTCTTTCAAGCAGCATGAGGATGATAGATATAACTTGTCTGTTGAAGAATATAAGGAGAAATTTTTGTGTTTACATAAGTATGCACTAGAAGTTTCTGGAGATGCGCTGAAAATCAAGTTTATTGAGGGTTTGCGGGAAGAGCTTTGCTATCAAGTAAAGGGGTCCGGATGTGTAAATTTTCTTGATGCAGTTGCAAAAGCAGAAAACTTTGAGAAGATAGAGAAGTTTACCACGAAAAAGGCATTCAAATCAAGGTTTATCTCAACAGGACATTGACCCCCAAGACCTATTTCAATAAATCAAAATGGACAGAGATCGACTAACTCTATTAACGGTCAAGGAGGAAGACCAAAACCGAAGCAAACGGATACACCTAAGAAGCAAGAACTTGTGCACTGGCAACGTGATTCTGATTTCCTGGAGCAGGCTAAGAGGCTGGGACTTTGTTTTCGATGTGGAGAACAAGGACATCGCACTTTTGAATGTCCAAACAAGGCCATCAACCGTTCTATGCAAGCGAAGATAGCTCATCTACAAGAAGAGAACATGACAATTGAGGAAGCGGATGATCAAGGTAACTGTTCTAGCCCTAGACTTCAATGCATGAAAACTTCTTCTCATTCAAGGGCATTGGTGATTAGGATTATGGGGGACATATCCTCACGTAAGGTTAGTTTCTTGATTGATTCGGGTAGTACAAATTGTTTCCTTTCACTTAAGATGGCAGAAGCTTTAGGGTTGCATATTGAGATGCAGGCTAAAAGACATGTACAGATGGCTAATGGTAGGATACACTATACTCGAGGTTGTATTGAGAATCTTGATTTTATGTTAGGAGAACATAAGTTTTTGGGTACCTTCCATGTAATTGAAATGAGAGAATGTGATGTAATCATCGGAATGGACTGGTTAGTTCATAACAGTGTCGTGATTGATTGTGAAAGCGGGATCCTTACTTTGAAAATAGAAGGGAAGGAACATCGTCTTGCAGGCAAGTGTAATTCAAGTTTTTCTCCTATTTCTGCGATAAAGTTGATTAGGGGTATTCGCACGGTTGTGAGACATATTTGGTTTATGTGCATGACCTTCAGGAGAAGAAGAAAGAAGAGGAAATACCGGAATATGTTAAAAAACTTTCAGATGAGTACGTAGATGTATTTCCTGATGATCTACCGGGCATGCCTCCTCCTAGGAAAATTGACCAGTCTATAGACCTTTATCCAGGAAGTGAGCCTTATTCTAGAGCACCTTATAGGTTCAATATTGATGAATTGAAAGATTTGAAGCTCCAATTGGATGATCTATTGAAGAAGGAGTTGATAAGACCTAGTGTTTCACCTTGGGGAGCACCTATTTTGTTTCAGAAAAAGAAAGATGTTTCATACAGACTTTGTATTGACTATAGGGGATTGAACAAGAAAACCATTAAGAACAAGTATCCACTACCACACATAGATGAACTATGACCATTATTATGTGTGAGATTGTGACTCAAGTTTAGGAGACTTGTTACAAGTGGTATCAGAGCAAAGTTGGATTCCGGGACAAGATGCAGGCTTTGAAGAAGAGGATAGAAGAACAAGAGGAGCTTATCCGTAGATTGAACGCAGGATTACATAAAGAAAGATCCAACAAACAAAAAGAGGCTACTGCAAATGCTTTCATGGACCTCAATGCTGAAGGTGGTAATGGTGCAGGCACATCAAACGCACGTAGAGCTAGACGGCAACGTGAACCTGAAGAGGACGATGATACAGGTGAATCTGCACTCAAGCAAGTGTTCAAAAGAGCAAAATTAAATGAATTTGATGGTGAGAAGGAAAGTGGAGAGGATATTGAAGCATGGATTGAGGAACTTGAAGATTTCTTTGACCTGCGCCTATTTAGTGAGCAATCAAAAGCAAAGGTGGCAATTCTGCATCTGCGAGGACTCGCAAAACTGTGGTGGAAATCTTATATATAGACAAGAACACGTGAAGGTCCGATCCTCTGGAAAGAATTTCGAGAGCAAGCAGAGAATCGTTATTGTTCTCCACATTATCAGATGGAAAAGAAAATGGAATTCTACTCTTTCAAGCAGCATGAGGATGATAGATATAACTTGTCTGTTGAAGAATATAAGGAGAAATTTTTGCGTTTACATAAGTATGCACTAGAAGTTTCTGGAGATGCACTGAAAAGCAAGTTTATTGAGGGTTTGCGGGAAGAGCTTCGCTATCAAGTAAAGGGGTCCGGATGTGTAGATTTTCTTGATGCGGTTGCAAAAGCAAAAAATTTTGAGAAGATGGAGAAGTTTACCAGGAAAAAGGCATTCAAATCAAGGTTTATCTCAACAGGACATCGACCCCCAAGACCTATTTCAATAAATCAAAATGGACAGAGATCGACTAACTCTATTAACGGTCAAGGAGGAAGACCAAAGCCGAAGCAAACGGATACACCTAGGAAGCAAGAAGTTGTGCACTAGCAACGTGATTCTGATTTCCTGGAGTAGGCTACGAGGCTGGGACTTTGTTTTCGATGTGGAGAACAAGGACATCGTACTTTTGAATGTCCAAACAAGGCCATCAACCGTTCTATGCAAGCGAAGATAGCTCATCTACAAGAAGAAAACATGACAATTGAGGAAGCAGATGATCAAGGTAAGTGTTCTGGCCCTAGACTTTCAATGCATGAAAACTTCTTCTCATTCAAGGGCATCGGTGATTAGGATTATGGGGGACATATCCTCACGTAAGGTTAGTTTCTTCATTGATTCGGGTAGTACAAATTGTTTCCTTTCACTTAAGATGGTAGAAGCTTTAGGGTTGCATATTGAGATGCAGACTAAAAGACCTGTACAGATGGCTAATGGTAGGATACACTATACTCGAGACTGTATTGAGAATCTTGATTTTATGTTAGGAGAACATAAGTTTTTGGGTACCTTCCATGTAATTGAAATGAGAGAATGTGATGTAATCATCGGAATGGACTGGTTAGTTCATAACAGTGTCGTGATTGATTGTGAAAGTGGGATCCTTACTTTGAAAATAGAAGGGAAGTAACATCGTCTTGCAGGCAAGTGTAATTCAAGTTTTTCTCCTATTTCTGCGATAAAGTTGATTAGGGGTATTGGACAGGGTTGTGAGACATATTTGGTTTATGTGCATGACCTTCAGGAGAAGAAGAAAGAAGAGGAAATACCGGAATATGTTAAAAAACTTTTAGATGAGTACACAGATGTATTTCCTGATGATCTAACGGGCATGCCTCCTCCTAGGAAAATTGACCATGCTATAGACCTTTATCCAGGAAGTGAGCCTTATTCTAGAGCACCTTATAGGTTCAATATTGATGAATTGAAAGAGTTGAAGCTCCAATTGGATGATCTATTGAAGAAGGAGTTGATAAGACCTAGTGTTTCACCTTGGGGAGCACCTGTTTTGTTTCAGAAAAAGAAAAATGGTTCATACAGACTTTGTATTGACTATAGGAGATTGAACAAGAAAACCATTAAGAACAAGTATCCACTACCACATGTAGATGAACTGTTGAGTCAATTGAGTGGTGCCACAGTATTCACTAAAATTGACTTAAGATCGGAATATCATCAAATTAGAGTAAAGTCTGAGGACATACCGCAAAACCGCTTTTAGAACACGATATGGTCATTACGAGTTCACAGTTTTGCCTTTTGGATCAACAAATGCTCCTGCAACATTTATGTGTTTGATGAATAATGTGTTTCATGAATATCTCGATGAATTTATATCAGCTTTTCTTGACGATATTTTTGTGTATTCTAAGGATGATGATGAAGATGCATTGCATCTCAGGAAGACTTTACAAAAACTAAGAGAGCATAAACTATATGGTAAGATGAGTAAATGTTTTTTTTGCAAAATGGGAAGTGACTTATTTGGGGAGAGTTGTTTCTAAGGAAGGGATTCATATAGATCCTGAGAAAGTTAAAAGCATAGTTGATTGGCCTACACCCAAATGTGTGAGGGATGTGAGAAGCTTCCTTGGTTTGGCACAATATGAGAGGGCACACATTAGGGAGTTTTCTCAAATTGCAAATCCTCTTACAGAATTGACAAAGAAAAATAGAGAGTTCACATGGAATGATGAGTGTCAAAAGGCCTTTGACGAATTAAAACAGAAAGTTATCGAAAATTGTGTGCTAAAGATACCTGAGTTAGGGAAGCCTTTTATTGTTGCATGTGATGCTAGTGGAAGCCAAATCGGATGTGTACTTTCACAAGAAGGGAGGGTAGTGGCTTATGAGTCAAGGAAATTAAGGAAACATGAACTAAATTATACAACACATGACTTAGAAATGCTTGCAGTTGTTCATGCACTTAAACATTGGAGACACTTATTGCTAGGACTAAAGTTTGAATTAAGAACAGATCATCAGAGCCTTAAATACATATTTACTCAACCTTTACTTAACAATAGACAAAAACGATGGATCCAATTGTTAAGTGAATATGGTTTTGATATTAAATACTTAGCAAGAAAAGAAAACAAGGTTCGATGCTTTGAGTCGTAAACCCTTATGCAGTTCTTGATTGAATTTTTTGTAGTTCCTATGTTTTATGTCTCATTTGGTTCCATGAAGATAGGTTAAAGAAGAGATTTTTCATGTTTTTTCATCTCTCTCTAGAATTTTCGATTTTGCAGGGCCCAAAAGTGATATCTGGAAGCAGATTTGGACCTAAGGCATCTCTAACATTATTGTACAGATTTAAGAACTGAATATTTTTGTCTCTCACAACCTCAAGCTGATTCCTCACTGTTTTTGAGTTACAGGCTTTTGAAAAGTGCCGTTTTCCAACAGTCAAAAAAAAAAAGAGAGAGAAGCCTTCATTCATTCATCTTATTCATGTTCGCGGATTTAGATAATGCACCTGGGTATATGGGTTATTTTTGGGTGATTGACGTGTGTGTGAGTGCGTTGCAAGGATCACCTCTATTTTTACAGGTACGATTCTTGATGGCAGACACGAAAAGTAGATGCATGGGTGGTCTGGAAGTCTTGCATGAGACATGCGAAAAGACGCTATCTTGGAGCATGCAGATTCTAAAAGTGCGGGTCTAGGAAGGCGTGGTTGGTCGTGCACTGGCGAAAGGCGGAGATCCCAAAAAGAGGAAGACTGAGAGATAGAAAACGATGATGGTCATATAGTCATTACGATCGTTTTTCGGCTTCTGGAATTGCGATTGAGATTGAGATTGTGATTGAGATTGAGATTGTGATTGTGATTGAGATTGGGATTGAGATTGTGATTATGATTGAGATTGGGATTGAGATCAGCTCGGGGGTGGTCGGGTGGATGAGGCTTCACATTGAAGCAATCTGATAGATTTTGTAACGCAGATCTAAACTACTTGTAAATCTGCACAGATAATAAAATTCTCTCTCTTCTTGTTCTGCGTATACTGTGTTTGCCTTCTTTATACCTTGTGGTGTCGAAACCTATTATTCTATGTGAGATTGTGACTCAAGTTTAGGAAACTTGTTACAAGTGGTATCAGAGCAGAGTTGGATTCCGGGACAAGATGCAGGCTTTGAAGAAGAAGATAGAAGAACAAGAGGAGCTTATCCGTAGATTGAACGCAGAATTACATAAAGAAAGATCCAACAAACAAAAAGAGGCTACTGCAAATGCTTTCATGGACCTCAATGCTGAAGGTGGTAATGGTGCGGGCACATCAAACGCACGTAGAGCTAGACGGCAACGTGAACCTGAAGAGGACGATGATGCAGGTGAATCTGCACTCAAGCAAGTGTTCAAAAGAGCAAAATTAAAAGAATTTGATGGTGAGAAGAAAAGTGGAGAGGATCTTGAAGCATAGATTGAGGAACTTGAAGATTTCTTTGACCTGCGCGTATTTAGTGAGGAATCAAAAGCAAAGGTGGCAATTCTGCATCTGCGAGGAGTCACAAAACTGTGGTGGAAATCTTATATACAAACAAGAACAGGAGAAGGTCCGATCCTCTGGAAAGAATTTCGAGAGCAAGTAGAGAATCGTTATTGTTCTCCACATTATCGGATGGAAAAGAAAATGGAATTCTACTCTTTCAAGCAGCATGAGGATGATAGATATAACTTGTGTGTTGAAGAATATAAGGAAAATTTTTTGCGTTTACATAAGTATGCAATAGAAGTTTCTGGAGATGCGCTGAAAAGCAAGTTTATTGATGGTTTGCGGGAAGAGCTTCGCTATCAAGTAAAGGGATCCGAATGTGTAGATTTTCTTGATGCGGTTGCAAAAGCAGAAAACTTTGAAAAGATGGAGACGTTCACCACGAAAAAGGCATTCAAATCAAGGTTTATCTCAATAGGACATCGACCCCCAAGACCTATTTCAATAAATCAAAATGGACAGAGATCGACTAACTCTAATAACGGTCAAGGAGGAAGACCAAAGCCGAAGCAAACGGATACACCTAAGAAGAAAAATGTTGTGAACTGGCAACGTGTTTCTGATTTCCTAGAGCGAGCTAAGAGGCTGGGACTTTGTTTTTGATGTGGAGAACAAGGACATCGCACTTTTGAATGTCCAAACAAGGCCATCAACCGTTCTATGCAAGCGAAGATAGCTCAGCTACAAGAAGAAAACATGACAATTGAGGAAGCGGATGATCAAGGTAAGTGTTCTAGCCCTAGACTTCAATGCATGAAAACTTCTTCTCATTCAAGGGCATCGGTGATTAGGATTATGGGGGACATATCCTCACGTAAGGTTAGTTTCTTGATTGATTCGGGTAGTACAAATTGTTTCCTTTCACTTAAGATGGCAGAAGCTTTAGGGTTGCATATTGAGATGCAGACTAAAAGACCTCTACAGATGGCTAATGGTAGGATACACTATACTCGAGGCTGTATTGAGAATCTTGATTTTATGTTAGGAGAACATAAGTTTTTGGGTACCTTCCATGTAATTGAAATGAGAGAATGTGATGTAATCATCGGAATGTACTGGTTAGTTCATAACACTGTCGTGATTGATTGTGAAAGCGGGATCCTGACTTTGAAAATAGAAGGGAAGGAACATCGTCTTGCAGGCAAGTGTAATTCAAGTTTTTCTCCTATTTCTACGATAAAGTTGATTAGGGGTATTCGACAGGGTTGTGAGACATAATTTGGTTTATGTGCATGACCTTCAAGAGAAGAAGAAAGAAGAGGAAATACCGGAATATGTTAAAAAACTTGTAGATGAGTACGCAGATGTATTTCCTGATGATCTACTGGGCATGCCTCCTCCTAGGAAAATTGACCATGCTATAGACCTTTATCCAGGAAGTGAGCCTTATTCTAGAGCACCGTATAGGTTCAATATTGATGAATTGAAAGAGTTGAAGCTCCAATTGGATGATCTATTGAAGAAGGAGTTGATAAGACCTAGTGTTTCACCTTGGGGAGCACCTGTTTTGTTCCAGAAAAAGAAAGATGGTTCATACAGACTTTGTATTGACTATAGGGGATTGAACAAGAAAACCATTAAGAACAAGTATCCACTGCCACATGTAGATGAACAGTTGAGTCAATTGAGTGATGCCACAGTATTCACTAAAATTGACTTAAGATCGGGATATCATCAAATTAGAGTAAAGTCTGAGGACATACCCAAAACCACTTTTAGAACACGATATGGTCATTACGAGTTCACAGTTTTGCATTTTGGATCAACAAATGCTCCTGCAACATTTATGTGTTTGATGAATAATATGTTTCATGAATATCTCGATGAATTTATATTCGTTTTTCTTGACGATATTTTTGTGTATTCTAAGGATGATGATGAACATGCATTGCATCTCAGGAAGACTTTACAAAAACTAAGAGAGCATAAAATATATGGTAAGATGAGTAAATGTTTTTTTTGCAAAAGGGGAAGTGACTTATTTGGGGAGAGTTGTTTCTAAGGAAGGGACTCATATAGATCCTGAGAAAGTTAAAAGCATAGTTGATTGGCCTACACCCAAATGTGTGAGGGATGTGAGAAGCTTCCTTGGTTTGGCACAATATGAGAGGGCACACATTAGGGAGTTTTCTCGAATTGCAAATCCTCTTACAGAATTGACAAAGAAAAATAGAGAGTTCACATGGAACGATGAGTGTCAAAAGGCGTTTGACGAATTAAAACAGAAAGTTATCGAAAATTGTGTGCTAAAGATATCTGAGTTAGGGAAGCCTTTTATTGTTGCATGTGATGCTAGTGGAAGCCAAATCGGATGTGTACTTTCACAAGAAGGGAGGGTAGTGGCTTATGAGTCAAGGAAATTAAGGAAACATGAACTAAATTATACAACACATGACTTAGAAATGCTTGCAGTTGTTCATGCACTTAAACATTGGAGACACTTATTGCTAGGAGTAAAGTTTGAATTAAGAACAGATCATCAGAGCCTTAAATACATATTTACTCAACCTTTACTTAACAATAGACAAAAACGATGGATCCAATTGTTAAGTGAATATGATTTTGATATTAAATACTTAGCAGGAAAAGAAAACAAGGTGGCCGATGCTTTGAGTCGTAAACCCTTATGCAGTTCAATTTCTATTTTATCCTCTGATTTTGATATTGGAAAATAATTAAAAGAAGATTTATTTTATGCAGCAATCTTGGAATTTTTGGGTATGAATCCAGGTTCTATATTTCAGGGAAAATTTCATTTGAGAAATAATGATTTGTATTGTAATTCTCGTTTATGTATTTCTTCAGAATCTGTTTTGAAAGAAAAGATCCTGCATGACTGTCATGATGCATTTTTCTCTGCACACCCTGGTTTTTCTAGAACTTACGCAAAAGTGAAAGCTTCATATGACTGGCCACGTATGAAATATGATATTAAGAGGTATGTCGAAGAATGTCTGAAATGTCAACAGGTTAAGGCCAAATTTAAAAGGAGTCCTGGCATGTTACAACCATTAGATGTGCCTGATCAAAAATGGGAATCCATCTCTATGGATTTCATAACAAAGTTGCCTCTGACCAGAAGCGGGCATGACACCATCTTTGTTGTCCTGGACCGTCTTACAAAGATGGCACATTTTCTTCCCATGAGGAAAACTGATACAGCTTTGGATGTTGCTAAACTTTTCATAAAAGAAATTTTTAGGTTACATGGTATACCCAAAAGTATAATTTCTGATAGGGATGCAAGGTTCACATCTAATTTTTGGAAAGCAACATTTCAATCCATAGGAACAGAATTACGCATGAGTACTGCATTTCATCCTCAAACCGATGGTGAGACCGAGAGGGTTAACAGGGTGCTTGAGGATATGTTACGCATGTATGTGAATGATAAGCAAAACAATTGGACTGAATATTTGCCCTTGGTTGAGTATGCATATAATAGTGCATGGCATTCCTCTATTAAGATGACACCTTTTGAAGCAATGTATGGTTATAATTGCTTGCTGCCGCATTCACTTTTTAATTCACAGAATCAGGTTGAAATATCCAAACAGATGCTTGAAAACATGGATTTGGAGCTAAATAAGGTAAGGAAAAACATGAAAGATGCACAGAAACGTCAGAAATTATATCATGATCTCAAAAAGAGGCCCTTGGAATTTAGAACAAATGATCTGGTTTTTTTGAAAGTGAGTCCTTCTAAATCAAATCTAGTTTTAGGCAAAGATCGTCGATTGTCTCCTCGTTATGCTGGTCCTTTCAAAATCTTAAAGAAAATTGGTTCTGTTGCATATTTACTTGACCTACCTAATATTTTGAAAATTCATCCAGTCTTCCATGTTGGATTACTTAAAAAGTATGTTCCTAATGCTGATCATGTTTTGCAGGATAAATCTAAGTTGAAGGAAGATTCCACTTTTGAGCTTGAACCAGAAGTTATATTGGATAGGAGAGTAAGACATCTTAGGAATCGTGAAATAGTGGAAATTTTAGTAAAGTGGTTTGCATATCCTATTGAAGATTCAACATGGGTTGGTTTAGATGAGTTTATGGAACATTATCCTTCTTTCCAACTCTGAGGACAGAGCTCTTTAAAGAGGGGGAGAATTGTAAGATGCCACGTTGATTTTCCACCTGGAAAAAAAAAATGTGTAGGTAATAATGAAATTTTATGTTTAGGATATTCAGATCTTGTCTGCAAAATTTTGTAGAAATAAGTTTTTACATTCTCTCTCTAGAAAGTTGTCGCATGAAATTTGTATGTTAATTTCGAGCATGAAGATGAAGGAATCTGAAAAAGTGTTGTATGAGAGAAAGGTAGAGTATTCTGAGTAGAAAAACTTTATCTGATTGAATTTTTTGTAGTTCGTATGTTTTATGTCTCATTTGGTTCCATGAAGATAGGTTAATGAAGAGATTTTTCATGTTTTTTCATCTCTCTCTAGAATTTTCGATTTTGCAGGGCCCAAAAGTGATATCTGGAAGCAGATTTGGACCTGAGGCATCTTTAACATTATTGTACAGATTTAAGAAATGAATATTTCTGTCTCTCACAAGCTCAAGTTGATTCCTCACTGTTTTTGAGTTATAGGGTTTTGAAAAGTGCCGTTTTCCAACACTTAAAAAAAAAAAAACAAAAGAGAAGCCTTCATTCATTCATCTTATTCATGTTCGCAGATTTAGAAAACGCACATGGGTATATGGGTTATTTTTGGGTGATTGACGTGTGTGTGAGTGCGTTGCAGGGATCACCTCTATTTTTGCAGGTACGATTCTTGATGGTGGACATGAAAAGTAGATGCATGGGTGGTCCGGAAGTCTTGAATGAGACATGCAAAAAGACGCTATCTTGGAGCATGCAAATTCTAAAAGTGCAGGTCTAGGAAGGCGTGATTGGTCGTGCGCTGGCGAAAGGTGGTGATCCCAAAAAGACGAAGACTGAGAGATAGAAAAGGATGATGGTCGTACAATCATTATGATCATTTTTCGGCTTCTGGAATTGGGAGTGAGATTGAGATTGAGATTGAGATTGAGATTGTGATTGTGATTGAGATTGGGATTGAGATTGTGATTGTGATTGAGATTGGGATTGAGATCAGCTCAGGGGTGGTCGGATGGATGAGGCTTCACATTGAAGCAATCTGATAGATTTTATAACGCAGATCTGAACTACTTGTAAATCTGCACAGATAATAAAATTCTCTCTCTTCTTGTTCTGTGTATACTCTGTTTGCCTTCTTTATATCTTGTGGTGTTGAAACCCATTATTCTGTATGAGATTGTGACTCAAGTTTAGGAGACTTGTTACACTCACGTCTTGAGGGAGTCCGTCACGGAAGGTAGCGAAATCAGCTAGTGCTTACATGATGCGTACGCGAGAGCTCAATAACACACAGAACACAGAAAACACAACGCACAGAACACGCAGACACAATAGCGATTAACAGTGATAGGAATACGATTAAGTAGACATAGGACAACATGAGGCGATCGACAACCTTAATCGTTGCACGGCGTTGAGATGATAACCTTCATAATTACGACGTGCATGCATGTGCAGAATCAGTAACACAAGGCGGCGATTAATCATAATTAGATATCAAAATGAGGAGGTTTATGATTTATAGTCACCCAAAATACGGAAATAAAAAGAAAATAAGTGACACGCGGAAAAACAAGGGACACGTTAGTGGTGATCAGACGGTTGGTGATATGGGCATAGCTTTGAACCATTGATTACTTTGGAAAGAGGAACTTCGGTCAAGGTAGTCAACCGAAAAGTAGCTGGTCCCACTTGCTCACTAATTCGGTAAGGACCGAGCCATCGTAATTTAAACTTCCCAGCAGAACAATTTGATTTAGCATTATAAAACAACACAAGTTGGCCCACCGTAAAAACTGGAGTTTTGAGGAAACGATCATGAGTCCGGGCTTGCCGCAACTGAACTTCTTGAAGAGTTAGGAAGCTTTCCCAACGCTGTTCATCCAAATCTCTGAGTGCATCCAACCGAAAGGACAAAGAGTCTTCGAGCAGTAACTTCTGAGTTAGGGCCACACGTAAGCTTGGCACTACGAGCTCCATCGGCGCGATTGCTTCCAACCCATAAGTAAGCTTGAAAGGGGTCATTCCGATTGCAACTTTGTATGTAGTCCGGTATGCCCATAAAACTGTAGGTAGTAACTGATCCCAATGTTTTGGTGATTCTACGACCAATTTGCAAAGTATACTCAACAGCGTCTTGTTGGTACTTTCAGCTAAACCATTAGCACGAGGATAGTACGGTGAACTGAATTTATGCAGAATTTGAAAAGTGTGCGTTAGTACTCGCATCAAATTGTTAGCAAAATGGGTTCCTTGATCTGTCACAAGTTCAAGAGGTAATCCATAATGCGGGAAGACGTCCTTCATCAGGCGTTTTGCCACTGAAACAGCTGTGGCAGACCGTAAAGCCCAAGCTTCTGCCCACTTGCTAGCGTAATCTGTACAGGTCAGGATGTAGCGATTATTGCTAAGGGTTGCTGGTGGTGTGATTGGCCCAATAAAATCAAGAACCCACTTCTAAAAGGGTTCCAAAGGTAATACAGGTTGCAGAGGAAAGAAATGGCGCTGTAATGGCTGTCCAGATTGTTGACAAGTGTCACACTGCTGCACAAACTGAGTCACATCTTTGTACATGGTAGGCCACCAAAGCCCATTTTGCAGAATTTTTCGGTGAGTAAGATCTGCTGCAAAATGTCCACCGGAGGGTATTGAATGTGCCATAGCAATAACCAAGTTTACTTCATGTGGTGGGATACAGCAAAGTAAGACACCAGTATGATCCATGTAGTACAACTGTCCTACAATCAACCGGAATCTGCGACTGTAAACTGCAATTTTCCGTCGCAGAGTAGGAGGTGTATGAGGAGGAAGACATCCATCAGTTAGAAAAGTTAACAACGTGTCATAGTAAGTAGGCGGCACAGGATGTTCGGTCGATTCGTCACAAGCTGGGTCAGCAGCGTAAATTGCTGGTGTGGTATCATCAACGCCCACCGGAGCTTCACCGGAATTCAACCGAGAGAGAAAATCTGCTAAGGCATGTGCTGTACCGGGTTGATGAATTACTTCATAGTCAAACTCCTCTAGCAATAAAACCCAACCAGCCAAGCGACCACCTAAATATTGCTGTCGGAACAGATATACAAGTGCGGCATGATCCACGTGAAAGGTGAATTTTCGGCCGAGCAAATAATGCCGGAATTTCTTCACAGAATACACCAACCCGAGACATTCTCTTTCGGTAACTGAATAATTCCTTTCCGTAGAAGCGAGTCGGCGACTTGCATAGTAGACAGGCCGAAACCATTTATCCATTTGCTGCATTAAAACACTGCCAATGGCTATATCCGATGCATCTATAAAGACATGGAATGGGCGGTCCCAATCAAGAGGTTGCAAAATTGGAGCCTGCGTCAATAATCCTTTTAGATGATCAAAAGCAGTTTGGCATTCGGGGGTCCATTCGAACTGTCGTGGAGTACTAGTCATGAGCCGATTAAGTGGTGTTGCTAAATGGGCTAACCACCGTAGATGCCTGCCATGCCACCGGATTTGACCCAGAAAACGCATAACTTCTTTCAGCGTTGTAGGGACGGGTGCTTCCAACACAACTGCGACTTTGTCTGGATTGACTTGAATACCTTGTGCAGATATAATATGTCACAGGAGTTTACCACAAGAAACCGTAAAAACAGATTTTGTCGGGTTCAAGCAGAGTCGGTATTCACGACATTTCTCAAAGCAGCACCGTAAATGATACAGGTGCACCGCAATCTTGACAAATAAGGAGAAGTCATCTAAATAGACTTGCATAAAAGTAGTCAGGTAAGGTGAAAAGACTTCCTACATACAGCGTTGAAATGTGTTGGGAGCATTCCTTAACCCAAACCACATGACCATACAAGCAAAAACACCTAGTTCATAATGAAAGCTCTTTTTGGTATGTCTTGCTCAGCCATTCTGACTTGGTTATAACCACTGTAGCCATCCAGAAAGGAGTACATCTCGTGCTCGGCCACTCTGTCGAGCATTGTGTCAAGAAAGGGAAGAGGAAATGGATCAGGTACCGTGGCCGCATTCAGTTTCTGGTAATCCACACAGATTCGTAGCTGCTTATTTTTCTTCGGAACAATCACGATCGGAGATATCCATTCAGCGTGCTTGATTGGTACAATGAATCCCACCTTCAATAACCGATCGAGTTCTGCTTTAACCTGTGCTTCATAATTGGGATTCATTCGGTAACTGGATTGTTTAATTGGCTTTGCCTCTGGCTTAAGCACGACCCGATGTTGATAGATCTGCGGATCAAGACCTTTCATATCGTGATAGTCCCAAGAAAAAACATCAGAAAACTCACGCAGGAGTCGGATCAAATCATCTTGAAATGCCTCAGACAGTCCTACCTTAATCTTAATAGGTCACGGGTTAACTTCATCACCCAAATTATAGGTTACTAACTGGTCTTCCGGGACATAAAATTGATGAGGTTTCCCCAAGTCGTCAGCTGATTGTAAAAGTTGATGTAGAGTGGCTACATCCATAGCAACACTATCATCTACATCTGCATCTCTGGTCACGGGAACAACCGTACAGGCTATGGGACTCCAGTTGTCTGCTATAGCTTGAAGATCTATAGTACCTAAGGATATGAGATCTTTATTGTTCTTCAGAAACGTCTCTTCTTCGTCGTCGGATAAGCCATCCAACATGTGGACCGGCTCTGCTACATAGGGTCTCGCATGAAGCTCACAGGACTGAATGGCATCCAGCTTGACAACATATTTACGGTGATTATCTTTGAAAGTCAATTTCTGCACTGACCAATCCTGTATAACTTTGGCCTGTTTCAACCATGGTCGACCGAAAAGTAGATTATAGTCGAGACTGGATTCTGGTAGTTCTAAGACTACGAAAGTCATTTTGAACGTGGTACCCTGCAAAGTAATCGGGATATTCCGGACTAGTCCCACCGGATGGACTCGAGATTGGTCGGCCATTCTGACAAAGAATTGGACGGGCTCGAATTGCATCCACCCCAGCTTTTTCCAGAGAGCTGCAATTGCTATGTTCACACCCGAACCACCATCAATTAACACTTGCGTAATTTTGTGATTTTTATGCCAGACCGTTATTAAGGGGACTGAATGATCCACCGTAGAGTCAGTTTTCGGTTGTATTGTTGCAATCGTCGGAGTACTGGGCGATCCAGGACTGACGTGTTGCTGGAATTGCTGCCTAACTCCGGGCACTAAGGCGAGTAGCTTCCCCAAAGGGAGTGTAATTGAAGCCTTAGAAAGAATATCCCATACCTGCCCTGTTTGAATTGTACTCTTCACCGATTCTGATGATGATTCTCCTATTACTAGGGTAGAGTCTTGTTCATGTGCTCTCGCCTTTGGCAGCGGAGCCTGTGTCACCGGAACTGGATCAGGGAATACAGTTTGCTCTTTAGATGCCCATTGGCTAGCTTTGGTATACATTCGTTGCTCCTCACGGATACCGGGTTCAAACACCTCGGCGGCGGGTTGCAACTGCTTACCCGATCTTGTCTGGACCACTGCTGCTTGTGATTCCACTACTGAGATATAGACCATGTGGTCATCGGGTTTTGACGCTCTTTCTTTCTTTTGTCATATTTGGTTGCATCCTTGCAAAATCTTCGGATGTGACCAAGCTCACCGCAAAAGTGACATCGAGGTGGTGGCAAGGAAGTACTTTCCGTTGATGTACCTATCTGCCATCGAGTTGTATTGAAATTGGTATTCCGCTGTCCCTGATAATTTCTGTATCCTTGCGGCTGAGTGTTTCGCATCTGTGGGTTGCTGGCTGCCCTGGTTCTTGTATAATAGCATTTACAGGTGCTCGTCCCTACACTTTGGCATTATATGCACAATTTACATAGTGGGTTGCTGGCTGCCCTGGTTTTTGTATAATAGCATTTACAGTTGCTCGTCCCTGCACTTTGGCATTATATGCACAATTTTCGATTGAGTGTCCGGTGGTATTGTAGATAGCACAATACACCTGGTTAAGGGCACATGTAGCACTAGTGTGCCCTAGATTTTTGCACTTGGTGCAATACAACTGTTTAGCCGGATCCTCTGTGACGTTTTTACTGGCCTTCAGCCACTCCAAGTCCTCGGTGAATCCTCCAACCTTATGCTCTAGTTGCAGAGCCATCGCAATAACAGCATCCAGTGTCATAGCTCCCACACAGCGGATGATCATGATTTGTCTTAGCTGTGGGGTCAAACCATTAATAAACCACTAGATTATAACATCATCCGGTAAATTAGCATCTGCCGGAGGTAATTGCCTTAAATGAGTTCTAAATAATGTGGCATATTCCTGAAGAGTCTAGTGCGGCTTTTGTCTATTGTTTGGCAAGTAATCAAAAATTTTGGCAGGGTTCTTCTTCAACCTGAACCTCTGCAAAAACGCATCCCTTACCACCTCATAGGTAACGAAATGGTTGATATCATACTCTGTTAACCACCTCGCCGCTTCATTGACTAATGTTGACTGGAATACGATGGCCTTGTATGCCGGATGGATTGGATGGTTCAATACGGCATAGCTTATTTCAAAGGTACGCACATGTGCATCAGGGTCATCACCTGGAAATCCACCGAACTTTGTGTATGTCACCCCTGTTGGAACAGGTCGAAGTGGAAGTGGCTGTTGCTGTTGCTGCTGTTGTTGTTGTTGTCCACTCATGGTACTATTAGTGGTACCGTTGCTATCTCCTGAGTTCTGAGGAGGTGTTTCTGGTCCTTCGGAATCTGTGTGGTCAGACTGCTCACCTTCCGGCTTGAAACTAGCGTTCAATCTCTTACCTATCTCCAAATCGAAGAGCCTATCCTCAGCTTTGATATCCCAAGTAGGCAAGTTTACCTCAAATAGTGGTGTTCGAAATGAAGATTCACCGGGGAGTATCACACGATCACCTGAAAACTGTAAATTCCCTGCAACTGGGACTGAACTGTCACCGAAATTTGTTGAACTTTCCCCAAAACAAGGTATTCTTTCACTGGCAATGATTTCTCTGGGTAACACTACTTTATCCTCGAAAAAGTTTGAATCCTAACCAGACGGTGTCGGATCAACTGCGCACTGCATCTCTGTACACTCCGAAGTTACTGTATCTTCTGCAGACTGCACCGAAGTTGCACTAGAATCTACCGGAATTTCCTCATGGGTCACCGGAATCTTACCGAAATCACTGCTAACGGGCTCCGCTCCTTCAACAACTGGGCTTAACCGGTGTATGCTTCTACCGCCTGGGGGTGTCCCTAACAAATTTGGTACCGCCCAAGGATGTTGGTCTCTCCTGTACTTCGAATACGACTCGCCGGACCGAGTAACCGGCATATATCACCTCTGCACCACTTGCGTACTACTCCACCTTACTGATTATTCACCGTCTATGCCACCTTCCCACAGAGGGTGCCAATGTTAAAATGCGCATTTATAGTATAGGCATTTTAAAGTTCTTTCGGGTTCTTGGGAGTGGTAGGGGTCTGATAAATCAGAGGCCCTGTAACTTAATTTTCCCAATCAACTTATTCAAGCCGCAATACATTACTGTTCACTATTGAACTCTTATACAGATTAATGTTTAAAACTCTGGTTAGACTTTTCACGGTTCGTAACACCGGAGTTATTCATTACCATCGCACAGACTTATTATCCGTACTTAACTTCACAGTGTTAATCACAAATTAATGTAATTAAACAAAGGTAAGAACAATAATACTCTGATCTCACGAATACTACACTACGACGACATCTCCACAAGCCGTAATCACCGAAACAGACAGTCTGGCGATCCAGCTTGTCGTCACTGGAGAGTCACCGCAATGTCTTTTCATTAATTGATAAACAGATACATCACTTCGCAACGACCTTTCGGTTCGTGCGGAATAGGAAAATATAGAAATTATGAAAATACAGAATGCCAATCCGGCGGCTTACAAGCCCATAGCCTCTACTTCCTCTTTCCCTTTTTCAAATTCTTGTTTGATTTTCTTACTACAACAAAGAACATCCTTTAAAGTTTCATTTTAGTTTTTTTTAAGGAGCTACATTCATTTTCATTCCCTTTTTTGTTACATTCTCCTTTATCTCATCCTTGAGTTGTTCATCAACTCACTATTTCCTTGTTATCTCATTCCTTTTAGGATAATAGGACTACTTTTTTTTTCTTCCATGACCTATTCCAAAAACCCAAAACACCTCAAAAAGAGAATAACGTTACTAATAGCTATTGTCAACTCTGTTCGCTTCCATGATTCTTCTTCCAATGCTCTCAAGAGCCTCCTCCCCTTCAATTCCAAAGCCCTTCTACCATAAAGCTCCTCCCACATCCTCATCCGGCATATCCCAACTCTCTAGAAATGAGCAAAAGAAAAGTGCCTCTTCTCTCCTTCTCATTTCAAAGATGCCCTTTGATTATTATGATTTTTGTTATCTCCTCTATGTACCTGCCAAGAGCCTCAAAAAAGTAGAGATCAAGTCCGAAGATCATTTTGCAAGAGATACCTGTCCAATTAAAGCACACCAAAAGAATTGTACTCAAAAGAGTTTGCCAAATGTAGTTTCAAGGTTGCTTATTTATTTATTTATTTTAGTTGATTTTCACCACATAGATAGTTGTTTTCCAATTATGAAACCTCAATACGCTCTTTGTTGTAGAGTTGCAATCCTCCTAATCTTTTGCACCACTCGCTGGTGTGTGTCTTGATCTCAATATGGTGTTGGATTCACTTCTAATGTTGATGAATCACTTTTGTTTGTTGATTCCTCATTGCCAAAATCATTATCATGGCAATAAATGTTTTCATCTATAGTCATTTCATACCTGTCATAATCCTTCTTTCTATCCATCAAATCATAAGTAACTGATTTTGTTTTGTCATTTGGTTTGCGAACAAGAAGACTAAAACCCATTTTTTATCTTCATTCACTACAATTAACCATGGATGTCCTAATACGATGGGCTAGCCCTCCCCATTGTTTGCAATCACATACATATCAAAGGAAACTTCTAGATCACACATCATAACTCTTAAATTTCCAATGAAACCAACACATTTAAAAATAGTATTATCTACCATTTTCGCTTGGTATGCAAATGGTCGTGTCACATACAAGCCAGAAATGTGCATTGTTTTCTCCATCATCACACACATTTGTGCTCCATCAGTCACATAGACATTTGAGGTCCTTTTCCCTATTATATGCATCTACTATGGATACAACATCATCACATGCATTTGCCCTTTGATATCCTTATTTTTAAACCTCCCAATACTCACTAGCTTAGACCAATCCCTTCAAATTCTTGATGAAAATCGCAATAGTTTTGGCCAAGTCATATTGGGCTTCTATGTGCAGATACCTTCAATAAGATCATAAGGCTTGATTCCCTTATCTAGAGGAAATTCTTCCATTGTAATCTTCCTTCTTCGCCTTCTCTTTCTTTTGCTTGTTTCCCCTTTTGCAACTTTTCCATTCTTTTTCTATGTGTGTAGGCTCGAATCTTCATCTTGAGAGCTTTCTCTACCTTGCAACCTTGTTCAGCATAGTGTTCATGCTCTCTTTTTTCTCGATTAGCTCTAAAACATTCATTTGCCTTTGCTCACCTTAAACCATTTGGATAGGTGGAATATTTGCTTGGGTTTGTTGTTGTTCGGGTGCATCTTGTCCTTTTAGATGTTGTGGGAGCCTCTTGATAGGGTACATATCACCATGTTTCCTTTGAGGATGAGGGCAATTATACATAACATGATTGCATTCATTACAATTATAACATAGAAATTAAGCTTGATGACATTGCCCTCTATTTTGTTCTCTTGGTGGTCCTTTTTTGACTCCTCACCAAGTTCAGTGTCAATTAATCTAGCTATTGTGTGAGCTTCTACCATAAATAATTTTCTAATACTTCTTCATTCTCTATTTATGAAGTTGATACAAGGGGAATAGTATCTACATGCTCTAATTTCCCAATCTTTGAAAATTGAAACTTCAACCACCTAAACTTTACTCTATCTACTTCTAATGCTTCTTCAAAACTTCCAAGAAATTGTGACTCTAGCTTTGATTTTAGGGAAAGGAAGAGTTCTAAGATGAATTTATCCCTTTTTAGATATTTTGGAGCTACTTCCTTTATCCCTAGGCTACTCTCCCAATTATTCCACACACAACAGAGAGCAATGTGAAGGCAATGGTGGTCCTCGCTACCTTGTTACACAATCACAATGATACTCCTAGACCAGGGGTGATCCACACCATCCTCATAGTATACGAAAATAAAAAAGCACAAAGGTACTCTTAAGTAGTACCAATTCATAAAAACATGAAATCTCACAAGCAAGTGATTCTTAATAGCAAAAGGAGCCAAGTACTTCTACAATCCTCAAGGGTTTGGATTGATGGATAAGAAAGAAAGAATGAATACATTGTGGGATGAGAAGAAGAGAGGGTGGAGAGGATAGAATAAGGGAAGGTTGAGGATCATAGAGATAGGCATGCTAGAAGAAACGAACTCAATTAAAATAGATATGTGACAAAAACATAAGGACTTGGAAATTCGGAGCTTTGCACATCTCTCTCAAAATTATGGCATAGGGTAGGGTGCCACTCTTGGCTTTGACGCACTCAAAACCCCCACAACATGCACCTGTATACAATATATTTGCCTCTTGGGGATGCCCAAGGGGTATTTTTATAGTTTATTTGGGAAGATATTTGGAGATGATATTTTGAGATGAATCTTCTAAATAGTTTACATTTGTGGTGAAAAAAGGGTGGGTCAAGGTTCAATTATTCTAGGCTTTCCATCTCTCTTTTATAGTTCCCCTTCATAGTGACCATTTCTCTTTTACTGTAGGAAGAGCTATTCATCTCTTCAATAGTGGGGCTCACTTTAGTTCTATCTTCCATATTTATTTTATAGATATCCATATCTTAGGTAAATAAAATAAATACCATATGAAATTCATAGAATAAAATTATTTCTAGAGGAGGTATAAAAAATATATCCCTCAATGTCAATGTGATTATGAAGTAAGATGGTATAGGATGCCAATTTTTATGCCATGTGATATCGGACCATAGGGTGATAGGTATCTTTTAGTCTTGGAATAAATCTTGAAGTAATATTGAATCCCCAAGGAGATTCAAACTTCAAAGGAGAAGTTCAAGTTCAAGGTTTTCAAAAGCATGACTTGAAAGAACACTTCAAGAAAAAGTTAGCAAGGAAGTAAAGAGATTATGAAGTAATTCTAGGATCTTCATTTTCAAAAATCAAGCCTAGCCAACATAGTCTTACTTGCCTTAAAAAAATTCAAAGTAAACCATTTGTATAAGATACTTTCAATGGAGGATAGATAGAATAAGTTAGTCCAAGCCGACAACACCCAATTGATAGTACAATTGGGAGAAACTAATCTTTTAACCCAAAGCAATGAATAGGAATTGCATTCGAAGTAAGGGGACTAAAGAGATAATCAAAACGAAAGATAAATCTTAGCACTAATTAAAGCATTAGTGTTCTAACGGAAGGAAAAATATCATCAATAGAAGCGCGATGTATCAACAAACCAATGTTTGATACCATGGTACTGTATCATGGTTGGATGATATTTTAAAAATATTTTTGAGAATCCAAGTTACTTCTCTTAAATATAGATTAAAATTCTTTAGAATATTTTTTAAAACATATGTTTGAAAAGCTAAAGTTTTGACTATCATAAAGTTTGACTCATTTAAAGTGTCTTACAAGTTTGAGTTATTGTACAAAGTTTTAGTTCTTCCTTCCTATTTTCCAAAACATTTAGGCTTGAGTCAGATAAAGTATGTGAATCATTTTAATAAAGGTCAAGGTTAGATGATTGGAATAGGTAGTTGAATTAAACATTACAAAAGGATGTTTTGTGCACAACACACTCACTCTTCAAATATGCTAAGTCTAATTTAACTCATCCATCTCAGTCTACTTCAAGAAAATTGCATATCACAAAACCACAATGGTTAAAGAAGGATTTGATAGTTCTCTACAAGATTTCAAAACATTATTAAAGAGAGAAGATTCAGGAGTTAGTCATAGGTTTGACAATCCATAAAAATTAAAGCTAATTCATTGAGAAAAGTGTCCTAAGGAGAACAAATTTCATTAAGAATTTGATCTTTTCTAGTTCAAGTAAAGATTGACCAAAGGTGTATGGAACACTTTCCCCAACATCTTATCTAAGATTTTCAAGCCCAATTGGATAAGTAGATATCCAATTGGATAATAAATCAAGTAAATGTTCGTTGGATAGGACCATGTTACAAACATTTAAGTTATATGTTTGGGTCAACTTAAATTTACATTTCATTTTCCAAACCAAATTCAAATGAAACTAAAATTATCAAAGTCTCGATAGGGATACAAGTTCCCACCCCAATTGCTAGGTCCATGCACCAAGGCTATCAAGATATCGATCAATATTTCGATCTGGCTAGGGCTAACTTGAATCCATTTCAAATGTTAATGCTCGAATAGAACATAGAGAAAATAGTGAATTAGGTACGGATTTTTCTAGTTCACCATTGTCATTCATTTCATACTATGCACTTAATTCAGCTTATAAAGTGCAAAGCGAGATGGTGTTTTGAATCATTTGGGCAAGGATCACACAATAGATTCCCCTATACTCATTTAGAATATGAGGTCAGTCCCACAATAGAGATGAATACATTTTCTTCTACACTAGAACATGAGGTTCAGGGACATGCATATGGTTTTACATAGTTGTACTTTTGAGGAAGGAAATGTTTCCCAAAGGGGGAAGAATGTTACAATGTGAATTTAGCTTGTGATTGGTTTAGATAGATATGGAATCAGACATTTTTTGGTCATTTTGGTGTACGGACAAAAGTCTCAAGATTAGCATTAAGCATAAGTACTTATTTAGTATTAAACAAGTTGAATGCTTAGCCTACTGGTTAAGAATCGAGGATGCAAGGAGGAGGTTTTGGTTTCAATCCCGATGGGGAGCATGGGGAGAGAGTTTCACCTAAAGAGCTCTAGAGCCTTTTAGAAGAAGCCACCCAAGTTAGCGAGATTTAACTTGCATTCCATGGGGCTTAGCTCAAGTCAAGAGTACATCTACCACTAGTGGAATCTACTTGAATGTGTAAAGGTAGTGGTGGATATTAAACATGCATATGCAACTCTACTTAATCTAAAGTTCAATAGTCCAAGGAGCTATATATAGCTAGGAGGAGAGTCATCTCTCTAGCACGTGGTGGTCCTAATGTTGCAGTTCTTCACATCCATGCTTCACCCTTTTTCCAAAGTCTCTTTCATTCTCATGCATTCTCCAAAATCCCACATGGAAGGATATTTTTCATCTACTCCATATAATGAGCACCTCACAACACTCCTCATAAGCCCATTTACTTCAGCTCATTGATAATAGTCTCCACACTCTCCTAATAGGGTCTTCATGCTTATAGAGCATCATATGTAAGTTACTTCTATTTATCAATTCATTATGCTTTGTTATGTTTTCTTTCATCTTCCATAGCTTGGTAGGAATATGTTTGAAAGTAGAGTAGGATCTATTTTCTTCATTTCAACATGGCATCAAAGCCTAGGTTTAGCATAGTATTGTTTCCATTTCCATTCCATGATCCTATTCATTGTTGATCTTCGTCATTGACATATACCTTCTTTTTAATAATCTCTTAATCCCTCCTACCCTCTCATATCTCATTTTCTAGAAAAAATGCTTTTACGAACTATTACCATTCTTCACTAAGCATGGTTATCATTTTACTTTGTTTTCTCTACTTATCATCTTCACATTTGTGATTTATTGAAAAATGGATATTTAGTTTTGCATGTGTTGAAACAATACTCCGATACTCTTGCATCTTTGATATTTTTTTTTTCTATAACATAATATGCTTTAGACACAAAAGAAGTATCATCCCAATAACAAAATTTTCCCAACTCCACGTTTTAGGAGGCCCTTGTTGTGCCCTCAAGCCAAAAGGATAGAATGTCAGAGGTTGAAAAAAAGATCTTGATATTAATAAAAAAATTATATCACTAAAATGAGGTGTAGAGACTTGACAAAATTGATCATACATCTAGAATAGGGAAGAAGAAAACTATGAAGTCTATCTCTAACTCTCTAAGCGTTGTACTTGCAAAGAGGCACCATGAGAATGGGCAATGGAGAACAAGATGAAAAAGAGAGAAAGTGAGAAGGGTGTTGACCATTAGGCTATTTCCTATTGATGAAAGAAAAAGAGGGGGAAGAACAATGGATCTCATTGCTTTAGAGATCACATGAGGATTTGGTTGCACTATGTGGTCATGGAGGCCAATGAATGAAGGCTAGAAATGAGGCTATAATTAAGGCTAGAATCAATTCATTTGTCTGCACTACAATCATGGTTCGGCCCAATGAATTAAGGCTAGAAATGGTGCTATGAAATTACTAGTATTCTTGGAGTTGTTAGTGATTGTAGACAATTTCAGCCATGGTGGAAATAAGCATGTGTAAGAGCTCAAGTGTGTCTTCTGAAATTGATCTAGTTGGTTTTTTTAAGCCCATGTGCATGCCAAAGATTATGGAAAACCTAAATGTTCCACAAGTGCTATAGAGAGTATTCTTAGACAAGAAAATGTGACTCTACAACAACATTTAGGTGGATAAACTTGCAGGTAAGAGGTCGCCAGGAATGGCATATCAAAGTGAGGTATGAGAATTGAGTTTATGTTCTTTGAATGTAGGATTACATTTATTAAAGAATATAAAGAAAAATGGAATAAATCTTCCAATTAGATAGAATAATATTTTTCAGGTCGACATCTATGCATGGGAAAAGAGAGATTCTATTCTGTTTTCCACGAACATTGGCATCGCCTTTTATGATTTCGATTAATAAAAGGAGTTATTTCATGCATCAAAAAGGCGATTCAATTGTTTGACATATCACATCATCAAAAAATTTGTTATTCTATGGGGTGTGTTATTTGAGGCCAAAGATTATCCACAGATGCATCCTATGTATTCTTTATCCATGAATTTTTAATCTTATACTTGTACGAATATGCATGCCATCAAACACATGTCATTGTCATGCATATACATACATACATACATACACACACACATATATATATGCATATTTCTCTTTCTAAGGACTAGACACCACCTTTACTAGTAATCAAAGGTAGGATCTTCTCTATGCAGTCTTTGTATGCACATACTCTCTAAAGAATATGACATCTAACGGCAATACAAGGGAAGAAAACTAAAGAGAGAAAGAAGAAGATCAAAAGGCCAAAAAGATCAAAGTAGATCTCAAGATATGAAGAGGAGAACAAAGGCTTCTACACCAACAACAAGAAGAAAGAGGATCCCATAAATGAATCAATGTAAAACTAGAACAGAAAAGAGCTAAAGGACAAACAAAACACTACCTATCCCATTAATGTAGACCCTTATGTATAAGCATGTCTAGGAATGCTATATGTACCTAGACATCTAGGGATGCCACATGTTGATGGAACCAAAACCACATGGATGCCATATGTCCATGATGCACTAAGGGATGTTATATGTGCCAACATTTTGATGTTATATTATTAAAACTATGTATAATGATCCCAAATGTCGTTAGATATAAAAACCTAATGGAATATGTTATGCCATATGTCACTTGTTCTTCACATTACAACAAAAGTGTCATTACAAGGAGGGAGGTCTTGAGATATCCATACTTCCCTTTGTCCAAAGCCTCTTTCATTCTCATGCATTCTCCCAAATCCCATATGCAAGGATATTTGCTCTCTACTCTATATTAGGAGGTCCTCAATTCATTCCTTATAAGCTCGTTCACTATAGCTCATTTCTAAGGGTCTCCACACTCTCCTCATGGAGTCTATATGCTCATATAGCATCATATTCAAGTTCATGCCATTTATCTTCATCATGTCTTGTTACCTATTACGTCATCTAGATTGGTAAGATTATTTTTTATAGTAGAGGATCAAGGGAGGACCCCATATAGGTCATGGACCATCGGTAAGAGAAACTTATTTTAGCACCCCCTACAACCCCAAGAGTGATAAATCAAGATCCATGAATGTTGAGTGGAGATACTTTATAGTCATATCTTGAGGCCATCACCTTGAATTTTAACTTCTTGGAGACATATAATATTTGGTTTTATATTCTTTTTGCAAACCCATTGCATAATAATAGCCACTCTAGAGGGGTCTCAAAGCCCCCACATGTTGAAGGAGACCATAACCATTTTGGGTTCGGTTGATCTTTCCAAATAAGAATTCTATCCCTATTTTTCTTATTTGACATCTCTTCTTGCTTCTTCATGCCTAGAATGCATTGTGCAAGGAAATTCCCATCCATGGGGCTCTTCCATGGGAACTCTAGTAAGAGCTTACCCTTCAAATAACCCATCGTCTTGTCATATGAGAATAGTGGACCCAATGATTGAACTCTCCCTATTAGGATTATCTTCTTTCCTTCTGGTATAGTCTTCTTGTTTGTCTGCCTTACCTATGGCATAACCTTCAAACTAACTTGGACCTCATTAATGTTCCAAAAGGTTGAGTTCCTTTTCCAACCTTTTATTCTCATTGGTCTTTGAATTTTTGTCCACTCTTGTTTGCTTATTGGGGCTTTTTGCCTCACTCTGGCCTCTAAAAACTTATCAAAAACTAGCACGATGTGTGGAGTTCCTTTGATTTTTTGTCTTCTTGACAGGGATCTCTCTGAAACCTGATCTCTTGCTTCTAGGATTAGGGTGTTCTCACCAGCCATCTCAACCTACTCAATATCATTTCTAGATCTTACTTCTCTTTCATTTTGGGCTCCTTTCTCAATGGAAAGTCCTTAATTTGGTAGGTATCTGATGGGTTCTTGAAAGCATGCATTTGACAGGTTCTTGAAAACAACTTCTTATTCGAAGAGTTTTGCATCATCAAATAAATGCTAAACAAGGAAGGAGCTCTTTATTGGGATTTACCTCCATAAAAATCTAGGGATGCCATCTAACATTAAATGAGTAGAAGGAACCCTCGTAAATAGACCCTCCAAGACCTCCTTGGCCATAAGCGAGAGATACATCATAACCACAATTTTCCTAATGAAACTATTGGAGTTAGATGTCTGCGGAAGCACGCGAACAGCACAAGGAAGAAGAAGCAGCTTGGAGCACAAACACACAATACTGAATATATTACTAGAGAATGTACAAAGATTAAGTAGCCCATTAGGGCAATAGGCGTATATATAAGCCGAGGGAAAAAAACCTCCTAAAGAGGGAAAAAGTGCCCCGGCGGTCCTAGTGTGTTCACACACATCACTACCTAAATATATCAACAAATCCCCCTGGGAGTGATGCGGTGAACAAGGAGCTGGCACTCATGTATAAGGAAGTGCCAAGCTATGTGGAAATCACTCCACAAAAGGAAGTAAGCCCAAAGCTTTGCGGAAAGCTTCAAACTTCTCCCTAGGCAGAGCCTTCGTGAAAAGGTCTGCAATGTTCTCCTACGTGGGCACATATGCCAAGCTGATCTCCCCAGTAGAGAACCTCTCCCTGACATAGTGATAATGCACCTCAATGTGCTTAGTACGAGCATGGAACACAGGGTTCCTCGCAACTGCCAATGCGCTCTAACTGTCAGTGAAGATGGTGGTGGCAGAAGACTGACCAACACCCAAATCAGCCATAAGGCGTCTAAGCCACACACACTCAACGGTAGCTGTGAAAGCTGCCCTATACTCAGCCTCACAACTGGAAGTGGCCAAAGTAGGCTGCTTCTTGCTCAACCAAGATATACATGAGCTACCAAGCATGAAGCAAAAACCACTGGTGGACACACGAGTGTCATAGCAACCAGCCCAATCTGAGTCAGAAATTAGCATGCAAATCTGGCGGTAGTGATCCCCCCTTGGGATAAAACAACCCAAGTAGCCGAGTACCACTCAAGTAGCGAAAGATGCGCTTAACCGCCTTCCAATGCGTGACTCCTGGGCAATGCATAAACGTGCTCATCTGTGAGACAGCAAACTGAATATCTGGCCGAGTAATGCATAAGTAAATCAAGCATCCAACAGCCTGCTGATCAAATGCATCTCCAGCATCATGAAGACTCAATCGTAAACCTGTCTCCATAGGAGTAGCAATAGGCTTACAGTCTTCAAGGCCAAAATGCTGCAATAATGTGTCAATATATTTCGTTTGACACAAAGCCATTCCACCATCAACTTGCATAAACTGAATGCCCAAATAGTGATGCAAATGCCCCAAATCAGACATCTCAAATGAGGCATGCAAATCAGCCTTGAAATCAGCAATATGCTTCTCAATAGGACCAGTGAGCAGCATGTCGTCAACATAGACAACAATGATCAGAAGCACATCATTAGCACGCTTAACATATAAGGTGCTTTCAGTTGGACTGTTCTCAAAACCATGTGCAACCAGATAGGCATGTATCTTCTCATACCAAGCACGTGGTGCTTGCTTTAAACCATATAATGCCTTCTTTAACCTGCACACCTGGTTTTCATGCCCTTTCTGCACAAAGCCACGGGGCTAAAAAACATACACTTCTTCATGCAAGTCACCATTCAGAAATGCTGTTTTAATGTCTAACTCATGTACATTCCAACCATGATGGGCTGCAAGTGCACAAATGCTCCGAACAGTAGTCATACGACATGTAGGTGCAAAGGTCTCATCAAAATCAATGCCTCTTTCCTGTGCATAACCCATGTACCATTCTTCATTATAGCATCATATTCAGATTGCATAGCAGCCATCCAATTTTCTGAGTTTTGTGCTTCATCAAAAGAAACAGGTTCATTCTCATCACAGAGACTAGACGCAGCCATAGCATAGCAATCTGATGCAAAGGAGGCACTATGAGAGCCTGAACGAGTACGATATGACAAAGGTGCATCTAATTTGCTGTCACGCAAAGTCTGCACCAACCATTTTGGCATAGTTTTTGCCTCCTCAATATCAGCTCTCTCATCAACAAGTGCATCATGTATATCTGCATCAGAAATGGAATGATCTGCATCATCATATGAAACCTGCAAAGGCTGAGAAGTTGCCTCATTAGGACCAGCACTAGACTGCCCACCTGTAAAAAGAGGCATCAAAGTATCATACATGTCTTTGGAGCTAACAGATGTCTCCTTAGTACATGAAAGCAATGGCTGAATAGCATCTTCCACAAATACAACATCACAGCTAACCAGAATGCGTTTAGTCTATGGATGATACAGACGATAGCCTTTACTTTCAGAACTGTACCCAACAAAAATACATTTTACTGCCTTATCATCCAACTTTTGGGATGTTGTTCAGGCACTAGTGCATATGCCAAACAACCAAAAACACGCAGATGAGCAACAGATGGCTTGCGGTCATGCCAAGCCTCATATGGAGTGATAGACTGCAGTGCTTTAGTGGGACACCTGTTCAGTACATATGTTGCACACATGACAGCCTCAAGCCAGAAACTATGTGGTAAAGCCTGACTCTTGACCATGCACCTCGCCATCTCCATGAGTGACCTGTTCTTTCGTTCAGCAACTCCATTCTGTTGAGGTGTATACGGCACTGTACACTGGTATTTTATCCCACGTTCAGTAAGAAATGCATTAAAATCTGAAGACATATATTCCCCCCCTCGATCAGAACGGAGGGTGCCCATTTTACATGCTGACAGATTTTTAGCCAAAACGAAAAACTGTTTGAAGCACATGAACACTTCGGACTTTGCTTTGAGTGGATATACCCATGCATGCCTGGAAAAATCATCAATGAAAGTCACGAAGTAAAGGTAATTTCCAAAAGAGGGTGTCTGCATAGGACCACAAACATCACTATGTACAAGCTGCAATTTCTGTGTAGCCCGAACTGAACCATCTTTTGGAAAGAAGGAATGCTGCATTTTGCCAAAAATACAGCCTTCACAAACATGTTTTCCAGGTGCCTCAAGTTTGGGCAAAGAGGACACCATTTCAGATTTCTGCAGGCGTAGCAAACTAGCAAAATTCAGATGACCAAAGCGTGCATGCCAAAGCTTTGCATCTGACTTAGCCTAAGAATCATTTACTGCACATGCCAAATCATTTATAGATCTTTCATAGTCTATGAGCTTATACAGCCCACGACATAAAATGCCAGAAGCAATAATCACATCGTCATTTGACAAATCATGAACTGTACACCTGTCATCAACAAATTTCACAACCAAGCCAATCTTGGCTAATGCAAAAATTGATAATAGATTCTTCTTGATCCCTGGCACAAATAAAGCATCGACAAAGTGAAAGAACTACCATCAGCAGTAGTCAGAATGATCTTACCAACTCCCATAACAGGATAAGAGGAGTTGTTAGCGCATGTGATAGTATTCCCTGTAGGGGCAGGCTCGAGTGAAGAGAAGAAACTACGCTGCGAGGTAATATGTTTGGTCGCCCCACTGTCAAAGTACCAAACATCTGAGTCTACTGCAGACATGCACTGATCATGAGAAGATGGGTCAAAACTGTAGACAGTAGTAAACGCCCATTCTTCTTCCTGCACAAGATTTGCACACTCTGTTTTTGGTGTAGAGGCCTCTGCAACAACCATTCCAGCCTCTTTCTTCTTTGCCTCTTTAGCAGCCAGTTTTGGACAGTTCTTTATGATATGATCATTCCCTTTACAATACTTACAAAACAATTTCTGCTTTTCTGATTTCTTCTCATCTTTATCCTGGTTCTTCGATTGTGTAGCGTTTGCAGATTTATGCTTACTAGTAGAAGAGCCCCATTTTCCTTTGCCCTTCTGACTAGCCAGGAAAGCTTGATCTGCAACTCGCATAATGGACCTGTTCTGCCTGGACTGATCTTCCTGCAACAAAACAGAGACTAACTCCTCAAATGATAAGGCATTTGGATTGCCTTTCATCATCAACCGAAGAGTAGAAGCAAAACTCTTATATGAGTTAGGAAGACCATTCAGAACGGTCTACACAAGTGAGCTATCTGGTATAACCTCATCAGCAGAAATCAACTGTTCCTTCAAATCTTTGATCTTCGTTAGGAAACTGTCCATAGAATCACCTTCATTCATGTGCTCACTCTCCAACTGTTTTCGGAGGTAAGCAACACGAGCCTCACTCCTAGCTTGGTACAATGTGGTAAGTGTATCCCAAGCATCCTTTGCTGTTCTGCAAGAGTGAATGTGAGGAATAATGGCACGTTTGACAGACAAAGCTATCAATGCATGTGCCTGGGCATCTCTGCCATCCCAGCGAATCTGCTCTGTAGTAGGTGCAACAGAAACAGCAGCACGAACAGGAATCTGCACAATATCATCTTCGACACCATCTTCATCAGCTCCAGCACCTGTATTTGCAGTACCTGTAGTTGCAGGTGTAATAGGACGTCTTTCAACACCCTGCACAATGTTCCACAGTCCTTTTGCAACCAATACATGTCGCATCATATAAGCCCACAATGGGTAGTTGGTACCATCCAACTTATCCTCAACAACCAACATACGGAATACATCACTGCTTTCAGCCATGGCCAGTGACTAAAATACCTTGATGCAAAAAATTGACTGTACCTCAAAAGTTGAACGGAACTGCCCTAACGAGTTCTGCTAGACCTGTAGCAAACTTCGAGATGCTTAAACTGGCGAACAGAAATTGGTATATACCTTTGGCACAAAAAGACAAAATAGCCTACAAAAAAGCTGTGATAGTGCGTTCGGAGGCCGAAACGAGCTCAGATCACGATTTCGGCACCACAAAGCGAAGCCGTTTTGATCTCTGAAACACCCTGAGTATGCTCACCAAATTTCATGCGAATTCGAGACTGCAAACGGAGGAGTGTCGACGGTGCCCTAGAAGAAGCGACGACCTGCTCTGATACCAATTGTTGGAGTTAGATGTCTGCGGAAGCACGCGAACAACACAAGGAAGAAGAAGAAGCTTGGAGCACAAACACACAATACTAAATATATTACTAGAGAATGTACAAAGATTAAGTAGCCCATTAGGGCAATAGGCGTATATATAAGCCGAGGGAAAAAAACCTCCTAAAGAGGGAAAAAAGTGCCCCGGCGGTCATAGTGTGTTCACACACATCACTACCTAAATATATCAACAGAAACCACATATTAGGAAGGTTATATTGAGAAGCTCAACCCTAAATGGATACTTGAAAGGTTTAGGCATGTTCGATGCAACTTTGGAAACCACTTGAAAAAGCACATGGTAGTTCACACGACTTGCCAAGTGCTAACTTCGAGGGATTGAAAGGCCATTTTTTCTCTTTTTAAAACAAGAAGGATATGATTTGCAAACAAGAAAGGGGACTTACCAACCACAATCCCATGTCAAATCCACTCCCTATGAAGCCAAAATCTAACTGACTCTAGAGGAGATCATCGGCTAAAGAGCCAGTCAATTAGACATATCTTTTTAAACTCTTGTTGCTTCTTCATTACTTCACTATTGAGGAGGGTGACCACCGAACACTTACCACTAGTGTTGTACTTGGACACTTTAGTGTCCTAAAAAAGAGACATTATTCAAGGAACTTTTTAGATTATTAGAAGGAACCATTTATAAATGTAACTATGCAACATGTTAGCATAAGGGTTCAATATTTTTAGAAAAATATATTTTTAATTGAAGGATTAAAAAATTAATATGTATTCACTAATTTTATGATGCTAATTTCAGTATTCACATAGAAATTATAGTGATGTAAGTTAGTGGTTATTTTTTATTAAAATCATAATCTTGCAATTTTCATTGGCGTAAATGCAATAAAATCTCTTATTTTATATATGTCAGCATGTTTCTATCCATAATACTATGTTTATGGAATAAAACTAATCTCATATGTGATATGATTGTGTTATCATCGATCAATTATTTTGCGAAGTGATTGTATGAATATGCATCATTTTTTAGTATCAAAATACTATTTGATATAATTACAGCTATAAATATTTCTTTTGACAATCTTATGAGTCAAATTTCTATGTTATTTCTTTGAGTTCAACAATACCACTATTTTTCTACACTAAGAAAAGATCATTTTATGAGAAAAGATTTCATATGATACATGATTAAAGTTAATATGCTAGTTTTTTCTATGTAAAGTAGTTTATAATGTTTATAGAATTATTTTGATTGATAATATACCTTATATCATTGAGGAAACCTAATATTTTAGGATGAAATTTTACTCTGGATAGAGCGGAATATGGCTCTTCAATGAGGTATGTTGGAGAATTCCTCTCCTAATCGCAGCGGAATGTGTAGAAGACCTTCTCAGGATCAAGACTCTTGCCAATAGCTGAACCTTCAAATGAAAACTGATACCAACTGAAAAATTCAATGAACTTGAAACTTTGCTCACTCAAAATACACACCTATAGCTTTAAAATGAGCTATCAAACACTCAATTTCGAGTAGATTTGGGTTGGCAACTCGTTGATACAAAACAGGCTACCTATCCACTCAGTTAGGCTAAAAACTAGACTTCACTAAAAACTGAATAACTCAAAGAGCATGAAGAATTTCATAAAACTCTTTTAGATAGAGGAAGTACTCACGATAAGCTTTCCAACAAATGTTTAAACACTAAAATTGGATACATATATTGAGAGATATGACTCTCACAAGTAGACTACCCAAAAATGGGTGTGCGGCTGGACATACTCTATGAAAGTGAACTGAACGAAATGACTTAGAACAAATGAAGTAGCTACAAGGGGGCTTCCACGCCTTCTTCCACTATTCTTGAGTGTCCTCCCTTGCCTCTTTTATAGCCAAGTGACCAAAAACTCTCATGATGAGTTTGAGAGCTCTTCTCCATTATTTCTCCACTACTTTGGACAGCCACTCCTCTTACAGTTCAGTTTTTGGATTTGATTCTCTTTTGAATGATTCTCTTTTGGCCTTCACTACTTGCTGAAGTAAACCTCTATATTCAGCTTCTGTAGATGATAGTGCAACAGTAGGTTGCTTCTTTGAGCTCCATGTGATAGGTTTGCTACCTATCATAAACACATAACCTAAAGTGGATCTTCTATCTTCCTTCGAACCAGTCCAATCAGCATCACTATACCTGCAATTCTTCATCATATCTATAAAACAATGCATGATTGACAATGTGCTTCACATATCTTAGCACTCGTTTGGCTGAATTGAAATGTTCACTTGTAGGAGCTTGCATAAATTGAGAAAGAACTCCACCAATATAAGACAAATCTGGTCTTCTGATCATAGCATAGATCAAGGAACCTATATTACTCATGTATGTAGTTACGTCATGTAACTTCTCTCCATCATTTGAGCATAGCTTCACATTTGTGTCCATACGTTGAGTGAGTGGTTTGCATTCACTCATTCCAAATCTAAAAAGAACATCCAACAAGTACTTTCTTTGCATCAAGTAGATGCCATCTTTCCCATAGACTATCTCAATGCCTAAAAAGGATTTTAGCTCACCAAGATCTGAAATTTTAAACTCCTTACCGAGTTTCCTTTTTATCTCTTGTATTCCTGTAACATTACTTCCTGTTATGATGAGATCATCAATGTATATGCAAATAAATACTTGCTTGCCTTCTTCTTTCTTCATGTAGAGAGAGGGATCTGCATTACTTGGACTATACCCACACCTTGTGAGGTACTCGACCAATCTTTGATTCCAAGCACGTGGTGCTTGCTTCAGCCCATACAAAGCTTTCTTCAATCTACAAACAAAATCTGGATGCTTTCTATCTTCAAATCCAATCGGTTGACTCATGTATACCTCTTCTTGAAGTTCACCATTGAGAAAAGCATTTTTTATGTCAAGTTAGTACAATGGCCATCTCCTTGCTGCACTCACTCCAATCAAGGTTCTAATTGTTCTCATCTTTGCAACCGGGCTGAAAGTCTCTTCATAGTCGATGCCATGAGTTTGCTTGAATCCTTTTGCTACTAGTCTAGCTTTATGCCTAGCTAGAGAACCATCAGCATTTCTCTTTATTTTAAACACCCATTTATTTGGAACAATCTTCATACCTTCAGCCTTTGGAACTAGCTCCCATGTGTGATTATCCTTGAGAGCGTTTATCTCTTCTTGCATAGCTTTTTGCCATTCTTTTTGTGTACATGCTTCTTCATATGCATCCGGTTCTTTGTCTTTGACCACCTGTGTCATATATGCAAATTGCTTTGCAATAAAACTATTATATTGCTTCTTCAACCGGTTCAACTTTACCTTTGGTGTGATCACCTCTTCATACTCTTCTTCACTTGCATTTGAATCACTATTTTGGGAAGCACTTTCAGCTTTAAATCTTTCATAACATGATGTTGGTGATGAGGAATGACTCCTTAGTCTCCCTTTCCATGTTGAGCTTTCTCCAAGTGATGTAGAAGCTTCTGGACCTGACATTTGAGTGCTTGTTTGTTGAAATTCTTCTTGGACAGCACCTCCATCATCTTCACAATCTTCTTCAAGAATCTTCTCTTTCTCTTTGTCTCCAAACCATGGTCTTAGCTCATCAAGTACCACATCTCGTGAGACTCATAGCTCCTTTGTCACCAGATTGTAGCACCTATATCCCTTTTGCCCCGATGAATATCCAATAAAAATACATTTTTCGGACTTTGCCTCCATCTTTGTCCTTAGTTCTTGAGGGATGTGAACATAACACACACATCCAAAAACTTTGAGATGTGTAAGGTCAGGTTTCTTATCGGCATAAACCTCCTCGGGAGTTAGATTATGCACTCCAGCCATTTTGCACTTGTTCATCAAATAGACGGCCGTACTAGTTGCTTCAGCCCAATAGTTTAGTGGCATCTTCATCTCGTTGAGCATGCATCTTGCAACTTCTGTGATATGTCGATTTTTCCTTTCAGCTATTCCATTTTGTTGATGCTCTTACCTACATATAAATTGTCTCTTGATGCCATTTTCATAAAGAAAATCTGAAAATTCTTTGGAGAAATATTCTCCTCCTCCATCGGACCTCAAGGTCTTTATGTAGCATCCTGTTTCCTTTTCTACCTGTGCTTTAAATCTCTTGAACATGGAGAACACGTCTGATTTTTGTTTCATGCAAAACATCCATACTTTTCTTGAATGATCATCGATAAAAGTGAAAAAATATCTATTACGAGCCACTGATGGTTGTTGTGATGGTCCCCATACATCCGTGTGTATCAAGTCGAGGACATTCCTTGCCACATAGTTGCTCTTCTTGAATGGTTGTCGAGTTTGCTTTCCTAGTTGGCATGCTTCACAAAACTCATGTAGTCCAACATCATTGAATCTTGGAAGACCTCTTACCACTTCATGGTTGCTCATGTCCTTGAGCTTGGGAATGTTGATATGTCCAAACCTTTTGTGCCACAAATCGATTTCAACAATCCTCTTGTTTCCAAACTGAATATACATCACCTTTCCATGTGGTTGTTGAATGTCCAAGGTGAACATCCTACCTTCTTTCCTTCCTTGAGCAATGACCTTGAATCCTTCTTTTGGATTCTTTATAAAGCAGCCTTTTTCATTGAAGATAACATGATATCCTTTCTCTACCATTTGTCCTACTGAAATCAAATTCTTTGCAATAGTAGGAACATGAAGAACATCAGCCAATACCTTTCTATCTCCAAGCTTGATATCTCCAACATGCTCAATTGTGTATTGAGTTTCATCGCCGGTCTCCACACATCCTTTTCCACTTGGAGCTTGTAGCTTTGTGAATAAATCTCCTTGGCATGTCATATGGTTTCTGCAACCTGAATCTATGAACCATTTTTGGTCATCACTTCTCGAGTTGTTGTAGTCATGCTTCATGGCAAGCATGGTTTGCTTGTCTCCTTCACTTGATGTACTCGCATAGTTATTTTGGCTCCTTTGGTTGCCTCCATTCAGCCTTCCATTCTTTTGCCAACAATCATTTGCATAATTTCCTAGTTTACCACAATGATAACATGTTATATCTTTATGAGGATTGTATGAACCTCGACCTCTTCCTCTATTTCTTCATCGACCTCTTCCATGTGTGTTGTCATTTGAGTTGTCCTTGTTGTCCTCCGAGTTGTGTTGGCTGAAATTTTTGTTGTTGTAGCTTCTTCCTCTTCCTCTCGAGCCTCCTCTTGAGTTCGTTCCTCTACCTCTTCCTGCATATAACATTTGACTATGGTTGTCCTTACCTTTTTTGCCTTCTCCTTGTTGAGCTACCTCTTCAGCCACAAGATTTGGTATAATCTCGTCGAATGTTGGTAGAGGATCTCTATAAAGAATGTTTGTGATGAGGGGCTTCCACTTTTCTTCACTCCTCAAGCCATTGAGGGCTGTTCGGACGATGTCTTCCTCTTCTATCTTGCATCCAAATGATGCTAGCTGATCTCGAAGCTCCTTGATCCTCAATGTATACTCACTAATGCTTTGGTTTGAGCTTTTCTTCATGTTGTTGAGCTCGTTCTTGAGTTGCATCCTCCGAGATCTTGTTGAGGTAGCATACACCTTCTCCAATGCTTCCCAAAATTCCTTGGCTATTTCTAAGCTTTGCACATGACCAATCATAGTGTTAGAAATAACTTGTGAGATGAGGAACATCACCCTTCAATTCCTCTCTTCCCAATCAGCAAATTGTCTCCTTTGTGCCGGAGTAATGTTGGGATCTTCAAGGTCCATAGGTTGTGGATTGTCTCCACTAACTAGACTCCATAAACCTTTACCTTTAAGGTAATTTATCATTCTATACCTCCAAGACTGAAAATTATCTTTATCTAACTTCTCAACTTGTTGTCCTAAATCAGCCATTGAAAACTTCCAAGATTGAAGTTTACCTCAAGTATTGTGTGGCGCTCTTCCTTGACTTTACGAAGCTCCCCCTTGATTTGTAGCTTCTCCTTTGCTTCACTTCAGCTTCAATGCTTTGCCTCTTCAAAATCCAATGCTCTGATACCAATTGTTGGAGAATTCCTCTCCTAATCGCAACGGAATGTGTAGAAGACCTTCTGAGGATCAAGACTCTTGTCAACAACTGAACCTTCAAATGAAAACTGGTACCAACTGAAAAAGGCAATGAACTTGAAACTTTGGTCATTCAAACTAGACACCTATAGCTTTAAAATGAGCTATCAAACACTCAATTTGGAGTAGATTTGGGTAGGAAACTCGTTGATAAAAAACAGGCTACCTGTCCACTCAGTTACGCTGAAAACTGGACTTCACTAAAAACTGAATAACTCACAAAGAATAAAGAGTTTCATAAAACTCTTTTAGATAGAGGAAGTACTTGAGATAAGCTTTCCAAGGAATGTTAAAAACACTAAACTTGGATACATATATTGAGAGATATGACTCTCACAAGTAGACTACCCAGAAATGGGTGTGCGGCTGGACATACTCTATGAGAGTAAACTGAACGAAATGACTCAAAACAAATGAAGTAGCTACAAGGGGGCTTCCACGCCTTCTTCCACTATTCTTGAGTGTCCTCCCTTGCCTCTTTTATAGCTAAGTGACCAAAAACTCTCATGATGAGTTTGAGAGCTCTTCTCCATCATTTCTCCACTACTTTGGACAACCACTCCTCTTACAGTTCAGTTTTTGGATTTGATTCTCTTTTGAATGATTCTCTTTTGGACTCCACTACTTGCTGAAGTAAATGCTTCTATTTTTTATTTTTGTATTTTTCTTCTACTTGAAGAAAATCCTTTTTGCAAAAATATATACGAGCTTACTTCTTTATTTTTAACAAGGTATAGAGATTTTATTTGTATGTGAGATACATACAAAAATTAATGGTTCAAATACATGTAGCATATCTTTATGATAATATATGATGGTTTTTTAAATAAAACACCAACCATTTTAGTGTTCTTATGGATCAACATCATATAAAAGGCTCCTAAAGGGTATAACTATATAATGAGCACCCAATATTGTAGTAATTTTTTTATTATAATAATGCTTTTTCTAGTTCCCAGGACTTGTCTTAAATGATTATATGAAAATAAACTAACATTCGAAAAATGATTCCAATAGGAGGAAAATTCTTTTTATGGAGATACTTCTTTCTTCTCATATGTAAGTCTACAGAAAAATAGTTTTTGTTGAACCATATTCAATCATTTCTATATTTTGAGTTATCAAAAAAGGTTATTTTTTTTTAAATATATTTTATATAGAACATTTAGGTATAGGTCTTTATGGTGCTTTAAGGTTTTTCCAAAAATTTATTTGGTCAATATGTGTGATTTTTTTTATTTTGTAAAAAAAAGGGACACTATAGTGTTCTGTTTTGGTACATCACTAGTGTTAAGAAAAAAATGGAGTAGAGAATCATTTGTGCCCTTTGCTATTTTCTGAGCTACAAGGTTGCAAACAACTAGCAAAGGAGCTTCCATTGGGGAGAACGTTGAGAGAGGAAGAGAGAGAGGGAGAGAGAGAGAGAGAGAGGTAAAGAGAGAGAAAGAAAAAAGAGAGGGGAAGACAATAGAGAGAAGGATAAGGAGAGAAAGAGGGAAAAATTAAAGAGAAGGAAACGCCCACGTGAGGAAGAGAAGCAAAGGAAGTAAATTCAGCAAGCTCGCAAAGCGCACATGGGAGCTTCAAACACGAAGCATGACACAAAAAAGAAAACATTCAAGGAACCCTTTAACAAAAAATGCTAGAGGCAAATAGAAACTAAGGAGACTCAAACGAAGTGAAGGCTAAGAACGCAAAAAATTACAAAGAGAAGCTTACGTCTAAAACCTTAACAACCTTGAGGCCAAAGCCTTCCTACACATTGTTCATCCACCTTTTCCCCTCTTTTTTCTTAAATTTCTTTTTTTTCTCATTTTCTCTTCTTTGCTCTTTTTTCCCCTTTCTCCATACTTTTTCCTCTTTAGCTTACTTTGCTTTCATATCTTTATTCATTCTATTTTTTTATTGTTTTTAATGTATCTTTGCATTTCTTTTCTTTTTTAAGTATAATGAATTGAAAAGACACACACACACCCGATCTTGTAAGGTAGAGGCACCTATCTTGGGGAACTCATGGATATGTCCAACTAAGAATTGAACTCAAGATTTTCTCTCACAAATTCAAAGCATCAACCACGGTTACGCGAACTTGAATATCTTTGCACTTTTTCTTTACTCCACTTTTTATTTTTTCTTAAAAGATGAGGATGATTTTTGAGAGTCTTTATTTTGTATTCCTCTAAAGCTTGACATGTCATCTACTTGATATAAGGTTGGCTCCTCCAAGTAGGGGTCCGAGTATCACGAAAAGCCAAATCATTGATTCTCTAGTCACAGAATACGAGAACTCTGCATGCCATGAAATGTGCTACCAGTGTCACCAAGCCCAAACATCATGTGGCCTAGATTTATAGGTGATTGGGATGATCTTAAAAAAAGATTTGAGCATGAGACCTAATCTCCTCGAATTGGCTTGATATTAGTTGAAAGTATAATTGGAGGCAAATTCAATGTCCATGAGATTTCTCATATTCCACAACAGAGGGATTAAACCCTTGACATGGTTAAGATCATAGAGGTCAAAGCACCACTAGAGTTGAACTTGTGAAGGGATGACCCTAAAATCCAACACAGATCTTGGTTTAGACAAGCTTAAACGTTGGAGGTATAGTCCACTTGGTGCGAAGGTTGAAATGAATGGTGCTTGAAGGCTGAAATCCATAAGCCTTGAGGCCTTTGATTCAGCCTACCTATGAGGTAGAGAGGTATTATCCATAGCAGACAACTCACGTGGTTTGAACCCTTGACCCTTGCAAGAGAACTACAGATTATGACCATGAGATGCTAGAGAGATGACTCTCCTCCCAACCAAATGCCTCTATATATAGCTCTCTCCAGGGGACTACCTTCTTGGGTAGGTGAATACTAGCCAGCCATGTGTCGGCCATGTAACTGCATGTGCGTCAAGTGTCCCAGTCAGCTTGAGTTAACTCAAGTGGATGCTTCTAGAAGGCTCTAGATCTCTTTGGGCAAAATACTCTCCCCATATGCCCCATGGGAATTAAACCCAAGACCTCCTCCTTCACATCCTTGAGACTTAACCACTAAGCTAAGTGGATCACTTGTTCACAAGAGCACAAGACCTCCTAGTAAGTATAAACTTAAGATCTTTGATCATACACACTAGTGACCAAACGGTGTCCGATTTTAGATCCGTCTAAATTGGCCTGATCTTTGGATCATAGACTTACTTTATTACATTCTTTCCCCCTTGAAAAAATATTTTCATCCTCCAAAATAGAGCTATATATCTACCGTAGGTAACCCCCGAGCCTCATGTTCTTAAACTGGAAGAACATGATCATGTTCTAGAACTAGAAGAACATGTCTCATCTCTGTGGTGGCATCCCTATCCAAATGATTTAAAACACTATCTCACTTTGCACTTTGATGAACTGATCAAAGTACATACTAGTGAAAGAATAATAAGGATGGATCTAAAAACATCCCTGGTCAATTCATAGTTTTCAGATGTGTGATCTAGGTACAAACATGTGAAATAGGTGAATTTAAATTACTAGTCCATTTCTAGGCATAACTGGTGCATGGAATTAGTAATGAAGGTGGGATTCTTATCCCTTGTAAGACTTTGAGAACTCTTGATTCACTTGAATTTATTTTGGAGAACTTGAAGTTTGGTTGTCCCAAACATCTAACTTATATGTTTGTTCAATGGTTTACTTTGATCCACCAGTTACTTGATTTTTTCATCCGACTAGAGCACTACTTTGTCCTAATGAGTTTAAAAAATCATATGTAAACTGTAGGAGAAAGTTTACCATTTTTGAGTCAACAATACTATAACTTGAACAATTCAAATTCAAAATGAAGATTTTTCCAACTTAGGATACTTTTCTCAAAGACTTGAGCTAAAAGTTCTTGGGAATTATCAATCTTATGAGCAATTCCTAACTTCTCTATTCTAGAGTACACTAGACTCTAGGAAATCATTTATGCTATATCTTAAAGTAAACTTAAATGAATAAGTCAATCTTGGACTTATCATCTTTCAATGTTTTGAAAAGGTTCTTATACAGAACATCTATCTAGGATGTTTAATTTAGTTATCTTTTTAGGAAAATATCTTGATTCCTAAAGATTACTTGGGTTTCTTCTTTAAGCTTTAATTAGCTTAAACAAAAGCAAGCATACTTTTCTCATCCTTAGAAAAGTGCTTAATAAAGTTTCCATGCTTTTTGAAAGCTTTGCATCTTGACTAGAGATACAGTCATGGAACCTAGCATCCAAGTACTGAACACTAAAGTTCAAGTGATGCTAAAGTTTATTCATCTCTTTGAAGTTTATCACTCATCAGGATGAAAAAAAAAACTTCAATAGTTCCACTAAAGCTTATCCATATGATTTTCTAAATATCACCTATACTTAGAGTAATCATTATAAGTTTATCTTCATGACTCCCTAAGTACATCCAGGACTTAGAGTCATCATACATCATAAAAGCTTTGCAAACAATTAAGTTTTCTTGGTCATCAAGAAAATTTAATACTTAGCTTTCTCCTAATGCCTACTTATACCTAGTAAGACATCAAATATACTTAATTGTCATTAAGTATTTATTTTTGATAACGGAGTATCAACTTGGGAAGGAAGCGACTAATTACTTGAGCTACAAACTAGAAATAGTATGTGTTTGAAACTAACTAGTCCTCTATCTTCCCTAATGTCAAACCGTGAGCTTTATAAAGTAAGCTAAATACTAAGAGAGTACATTATCATGTCTACTTGCAAACAACATCCCGTTCTATCATGCAAATGCATGTGCCTACATGCAAATGCATATGCTCACATGTGTATGCATGCATGTTCTTTGCATGCCCAAAAAATAATGCAACAATTATGCATGAGCTTGATGCATGACTTTTCCTTGTACTAAGAATGTATATCATGTAATCTTGATGCATGTATATCATTTCCTTTGTCCTAAAGCACTATGATATAAAAACATATCCTTGTTGTGTAATAAAAAGCTTACTCAATGGAAAGGAAATTTGGAATTAAACTCAAAATACATTCTTTGATGCACAAGGATCTTTTTTTAAATCAAGTCTTTCCTTAATGCAAACTAATGCTTGGAATGAGAAGTAGATTGTTTCATTATCCTAATCTAAACTTAATCGATTGAAATCTTGGCTATTTCAATGTGCATCTAGGATTAAGTGTTGACTAATGAAAACAAGATAAATCAAGCATTAAGGCCAAGTAGAAACTGGAAAATACTTAGCTTTGATCATAGCTTCGTCCATCCTCTGATTCTCGAGAAGAACCATCTTCCATCCTTGAAGACCGTTGCTTCTTCTTGTCCTCTCCTTTGAAGAAATGAAGCCTTTGTATTAGCCCATCCTTTGCATTCAAATGATGTATGGATGATGCTTCAAGTGAACTTTTGGATGCTGCCTTGAAGAATAACATTAGGGGGGTGCATATGATCATCTATGCTGTCTCGGAAATCTTCTATGATATCCATATGATGACTGAAGAAAGAACAAATAGGTAATGAAAGTCCCTATGTTGTAGGCTTCGATCTCCTTGAAGGATCACGATATGCACTCCCTCAATGTTGAAGCCAGGTCACCAGTTCTGGAGGTAAGTATCTTTGTATATATGATGTCAATAACTGATGGAGAGTGTTAATCTCCAAAAGAACAACCTACTCTTGAATTTAGAACACCTCTATATCAAGAGTAAGTCAAAACCTTCACTAAATTGGAGGTCCAAACTCCAAATTATCAAATTTGAGAAAATCTGTGAAGAAGATGAAACACAGAAAAGTCTGCTGCAGAATTTCTTCACATTGACTTATCAAACGTGTAAAGTTTTTGATGAAACTTTATATGAATCATCTCCTAGAGATTGCGCATCACTTCCAAGTTGAATTACTTCAAAAGCTTTAGTATAACTTGAGAAATTGACTTCACAAGTTACCTATGTCTGAATCTGCACTTCTGAGAAGTCGATTTAGACACCCCTAACTTCTTAACTTTGGTTCTCACAATGTCGAACCCGTTTTACCAAATCCTTTTGACTGAAGATAGCTTATCTCTCAACTTAAATTTTGAGCTATCATATGTGTAAAACTTTACACTGTGCACTGAGCACTACTCATTTCTTTGGACTCGAAATGTGCGCCTGTTTCAGAGAGCTGTGAACACTCAACATATGTGAATGTTCCTATCAGCAATTCTCTTCACCTGTTTACAATTAGACTCTAAAATTCAAACCACAGACTCATTAACTAACAACTTAGATATCCTCAAAAGGATTTCACAAATGCTCTACCACAGACGGAGTAGACGCAGAAACATCGGGCGCAACATTTTCTTCATTTCACGAGAAGACTACAACTGAAAAATGAGAGAGACTTCAACTACTTTCTCATCAGTCTATTGACATTTACAATCACAAATTTCTCTATTCCTATGCTCATACATAGTCTCTCTTTGTCTTCTCTCTATATCCCGACATTTTCCAAAAGTATTTATAGACATCTATATACAAACTCTCATCAAAACATAAGTATATGTAACCTATGCCATAACTAATGTACATATGTGTACATGTCCTTCACTCTTGTGAATGTATCCATTTTCTTTACTCCAAATCTTCAATTGGTGATTGATCTGCACCAACAGCTCCCCCTCAATCATCAATTGAGGTTTTCTCCTTTCTTCTTTATACCTGCCATGTCTTTAAACTTCTGTAGCTTTGGTCCATCCAAGCTCTTTGTAAGCATATCAGCTATCTGATCTTTTGTTGAAGTATGTATGACTTCAATCTCCTTATCCATCACTTTCTCTCTTAGAAAGTGATACTGAATCTCAATGTGTTTGGTCCTGGCATGAAAAACAGGATTAGCAGCTAAATACAATGAACTCATGTTATCTCCATATATTATTGGTACCCCATGCATAATGTCAAGACTCTTCATCAATGTCTTGACCCAAATTACTTCCTTTGCAGCTTCAACCATGCCTTTATACTCTGCTTCTGTAGAAGATAAAGCAACTGTATGTTGCTTCTTGGAACACCATGAGATAAGTTTATCTCCCACATAACACATATATCCAAATGTAGACCTTCTATCATCTGGATTACCTGCCCAATCTGCATCACTATAAATTTTGATATTTGTATCTGAGGTAAACCCATAATACAAACCTTCATTGAGTGTACCCTTAATGTACCTCAACACCCTTTGTCCTGCAATCCAATGTTCTTTCCTTGGGCAATGCATAAATTGAGACAAAACCCCTACTGCATATGATAAATCAGGTCTAGTTAGAGTAGCATAGATAAGGCTACCAACCAAACTATGATATTGTCTCATATCCTTGAATTCTTCACCTCCATACTTACTCAATTTGTGATTCACCTCCATTGGTGTAGGTGCTACCCTGCAATCATCCATTTTAAACTTGATTAACAAGTTCTTCAAATACCTTTCTTGGGTCACAAATACTCCATGTTGAGTATATGTAATCTCCATGCCCAAGAAGTATGATAAGTCTCCCAAGTCACTTATCTTGAACTCCTTTTCCATTTGCCTCTTGAGCCTTTGTATTCCTTCTTCATCTGTACCTGTAAGAATTATATCATCAACATATATGCACATGTATATGAAACCATTTTCACTTGCTTTGACAAGCAAGCTACTATCTGCTTTAGACACCTGAAAACCAAGTTCTTTTAGAAACTTCACAAGTCTATAGTTCCATGCCCTTGGGGCCTGCTTCAAGCCATACAAAGCTCTCTTGAGCTTGCACACATGATCTGGATACCTTTTATCTCTGAACCCTTGAGGTTGCTCCATGAATACATCATCTGAAATGTAACCATTCAAAAAAGCATTCTTCACATCAAGTTGACATAGCTTCCAACCTTTACATGCAGCAATAGCAATAAGTGTCCTTATGGTTGTCATCTTTGCCACAGGACTATAGGTCTCATCATAATCAATACCATATGTCTGAGCAAAGCCTTTGACAACAAGTCTAGCTTTGTATCTAGACACACTTCCATCTGCAAACCTTTTTGTCTTGTAGACCCACTTGCATCCAATAATCTTCTGACTATTTGGTTTTGGAACCAAATCCCAAGTTTGATTCTCCAATAGTGCATCATATTCTTCCTGCATAGCACTCTCCCATTTTTCCTTACCTTTTGCCTCTTCATATGTAGAAGGGTCTTCATCTGTATTCACCATGTAAGCATAATCTTTTGTGGCTAGAAATGAAGTATCATAACTATACCTTGTAGGTTGCCACCTATTTCTTGTTGACCTTCTGAGTTCTCCACTCCTTGAGGTTTCTGGCTCTTCACATTCAGGATCAAATCTTGGTGTCTCTTCCACTTCAACCTGCACTTCATTATTCTCTTGCTCATCAAATATCTGAACTTTTGATTTACCTTTTCTTTGACTCACTTCTTCTTCATCACCTGTATTGATGTTGATTGTACCTGCATACCAAGTGTTTTGTTCATCAAATGTAATATCTTTAGAAACCATAAATTGTTTTGTTGATGGACTCCACAATCTATAGCCCATCTGCTTGTCATCATAGCCAATGAAAACATACTTTTCAGCTTTGGGTTCCAATTTGTGTCTTAATTGTGATGGCACATATGCATATGCCACACACCCAAATACTCTGCAATGATCCAAGGTAGGTCTTTTACCCCACCAAGCCTCATATGGTGTCGTACCCTGCAAGGCTTTACATGGTAGCCTATTGACCAAGTAAGTGGCTGTATTTACAGCCTCAGCCCACAAATAATTAGGGCAATTTTTCTCCTTCATCATGGATCTTGCAAATTCAACAATTGTTCTATTTCTCCTTTCTGCAACACCATTTTGTTGAGGAGAGTACCTGCAAGTAACTTCCCTTTTTATACCTGCATTCCATAAGTAATCACTGAACTCATTTGAAAAATACTCTCCCCCTCCATCTGACCTTAGTCTTTTCAACTTATGACCTGTAATTCTTTCTGCATATGCATGATAGTGTTTAAATGTATTAAACACTTCTGACTTATCTTTGATCACATAGATAGTGATCCACCTAGTAGCATCATCAACATAAATCACATAATACCTTGATCCATTTATACTGAAATCTTTTGATGGTCCCCACACATCTGTGTGTACCAACTCAAGCTTCTCTGAATACATAAAACCATGCTTGGAATAGGAATGTTTATGAGCCTTACCTAATTGACATGCCTCACATTTGTATGTCATATGTTGACCTGCAACATTAGGCAATCCAAGCACTGAACCATTGTTAACCATATCTTTAATACCTCTTTCATTGAAATGTCCAAGCCTCTTGTGCCAAAGATCTAACTCAGAGATCTTATGTCCTCCATATGTGAACATAGCATGACCAATATTGCCTTGAATCTTCAATGTAAACAATCTTCCTTCTTTTTTTCCTGAAACAATCTGTTTATACCCTTGGCTAGGGTCTTCCACATATACTCCATCATTAGTGAACCTTACTTCATATCCCTTTTCAACAATTTGTCCTACACTTATCAAATTCTTAGGAATTGTAGGAACATACAAAACCTTACTCAATAAGGTGCTTCCATCCTTGGCCTTCACTGATCCAATTGACTTCACATTGTGCTTTGTGTTGTCACCTGTTTGAACAACATGATTAAATACTTTACTTTCCAAATCGGTCATCAAAGATATGTTACCACTCAGGTGATTGCTACACCCTGAGTCAATGTAGAAGACTCTTTGATCTTCATTCTGCCTTTCACAAGTTGCATTCATTATCAATGTTGAATCTTCCTTTTGATCTGAAGCATAATTGTAGTAGGTGTTGTTGTATTGTTGACTTTGGAATCCTCTACCTGCATTTCTTCCAAAGTAATTCCTTCCACCTCTACCTCTGTAATTACCTCTTTGATTTCTGCCACCTCTTCCTCTTGAATTATAGTTCTGATTATATCCACCATTATTCTGATTATTATGCCAACAATCATTAGCTAGGTGATTTGTCTTACCACAAATCCAGCAAGCTTTGCCTCCATCTTTATTGTTCCTGCCTCTTCCTCTACCTTTGCCACCTCCTCTTCCTCTTAGGAAGTTGGCTTGAGTAGTTGTTCCTTCATCTTCACCTGCTTGTTGTTTTCCTTTGCTATTCTTCTTCTTGTCCTTTGAGTACATTGCATGACCTGTACTCTTGTCACCATCTCCTTTAACATCTTGTTCAAATGTTAGCATATGACCTAACAATTGATTTAAATCAGGAGTGAAATGATCAAGTGATAGTTCTGTAGACAAAATAAATGGCTTCCATTTGTCATCACCTCTCAACCCTGTAAGGATTTGCCTTACCAATTTATCTTCCTCAATGTCTTCATCAACAGCTCCTAAAGCATCTGCAATATCTTTCATCCTTGTTACATAGTCTGAAATAGATTGAGAGGCCTTCTTCTTGAAGGTAGTAAACTCTGCCCATAAGGATGCTTTCCTTGACTTTGTAGTGTTCTGGAAATGCTCCTCCAAAGCATTCCATATGTCAGTTGCACTTTCAAGACCTCTAATATGAGGTAACAAGTAATCATTGACTCCCATATAGATGATGTTCCTAGCTTGAGCATCTTTCTTCATCCAATTTTTCAGATCTGCTAACTCTTCCCTAGTTGGAACACTAGGATCTCTGAACTCTGGCTTCTCTTCTTCTCCTGTGATGTAACCAATTAAATCTTTGCTCATAAGATGAGCTTCCATCCTCATTGACCATGCAGGATAGTTTTCCCTATCCAATTTCTCTATCTGTAGAGCATCTCCCATCTTGTATCCACCTGTGTATTGAAAACTTCAAGCTTTTCAAGCAATGTATGTATCTTTACTTCGAGTTAGACTCCTTTTGCCTTTCTTGATGTCGAGTAGACTTCTCCTCAGGCTTTTGACTCCAAGCTTTCACTTCTTAGTTCTTCAAGTGTTGAATTTCTTGAATCTGCAGCAGTCGGGACCTTCTTTTCCTTGATTTGATGTCTCCTACTCTGATACCACTGATGGAGAGTGTTAATCTCCAAAAGAACAACCTACTCTTGAATTTAGAACACCTCTATATCAAGAGTAAGTCAAAACCTTCACTAAATTGGAGGTCCAAACTCCAAATTATCAAATTTGAGAAAATCTGTGAAGAAGATGAAACACAGAAAAGTCTGCTGCAGAATTTCTTCACATTGACTTATCAAACGTGTAAAGTTTTTGATGAAACTTTATATGAATCATCTCCTAGAGATTGCGCATCACTTCCAAGTTGAATTACTTCAAAAGCTTTAGTATAACTTGAGAAATTGACTTCACAAGTTACCTATGTCTGAATTTGCACTTCTGAGAAGTCGATTTAGACACCCCTAACTTCTTAACTTTGGTTCTCACAATGTCGAACCCGTTTTACCAAATCCTTTTGACTGAAGATAGCTTATCTCTCAACTTAAATTTTGAGCTATCATATGTGTGAAACTTTACACTGTGCACTGAGCACTACTCATTTCTTTGGACTCGAAATGTGCGCCTGTTTCAGAGAGCTGTGAACACTCAACATATGTGAATGTTCCTATCAGCAATTCTCTTCACCTGTTTACAATTAGACTCTAAAATTCAAACCACAGACTCATTAACTAACAACTTAGATATCCTCAAAAGGATTTCACAAATGATCTACCACAGACGGAGTAGACGCAGAAACATCGGGCGCAACATTTTCTTCATTTCACGAGAAGACTACAACTGAAAAATGAGAGAGACTTCAACTACTTTCTCATCAGTCTATTGACATTTACAATCACAAATTTCTCTATTCCTATGCTCATACATAGTCTCTCTTTGTCTTCTCTCTATATCCCGACATTTTCCAAAAGTATTTATAGACATCTATATACAAACTCTCATCAAAACATAAGTATATGTAACCTATGTCATAACTAATGTACATATGTGTACATGTCCTTCACTCTTGTGAATGTATCCATTTTCTTTACTCCAAATCTTCAATTGGTGATTGATCTGCACCAACAATAACCATCGTATATAACGTGGAACACTCCCCATAAGAGGTAGCAAGCTCGAATCTCGTGACATGTCGCGGATGGCCTGCAAAGGCTGCCTCTCCCACGGTATGTTAGGAAACCAACTGAGTAGTACCCTCAGCATCAGAACGCCGCTGTAAAGCTCCAGCCACTTGGCCATCCTGGAAGCTACCACGGTTAATGAAGTGTTCACGGAACCTGAGGATATGGCAGCAAAGCAACCTACCGTCCCTGCGATAGAGAGCCTGCTTCTCAGAACTGATATAAGAGCCTGTTCGTCAAGAGTAGGGGGTGCGGAAACTTGTTGAAAAGCAGCCACAATCTTCTGCGCCAGTTCCTGCGCTTTCTAGATATGACGCGCATAGTTTCACAGATGGGTACAGTCAGCATGCAGGCCGAGTTCGTTTGTGAAAACCTCGGAAATGAAGCGCGCGGTGACACGAGCAAGCGCGTTCTTGACGCTCTGTAAGGATGAAATGTAAGAGATGGCATAGCTCACAGCACGTTAGCCATCTCCACAATCCCGCTCTTCTCAGAGCAGCAAACCGAGAAATGGAGCAATGAGGATAAAAAAAATACATCTTCAGAAGCTTGACAAGACCAGTCGACGGATCTTCCAGCTGGTCTAGACCAGTCAACGGATCTTCCATTCCAGCCGCTATCCAGATATGATTGAAAGCATATCTGTTTGAAAATGTTCACATAGAGTTGTGCGCAAAACCTGTTGATATGCTTTCTATTATGTCTTGACATCGTGGACAACATGCCGTATTGCAAAATAATGGCATGAGATTGTTTTTCTGCGCTTTACAACCAGACACTCATAGGTTCAACCAGACACTCATAGGTTCAAAGACACTCCCATCCCCAACGTTGTTAATGCGTTGAGCTTTAATCTTTTTTTTATTGCTAATAAGGCTGTAAAAACATAGCTGTGAAAGCATGCGTTCTTGATGGACGCAAAAAATCGACTAGAAGAAGAATGAAATGTCCGCAAGAAATTCAAATAGAGAAAAAGGTGCTAATCGAGTTCTCCATGAGAGATGATCAAAGTGATGAAGATAAGCCTAGCAAGGTCACCATGAAAGCTTGCCTAGGGCTCTGATACCAATGCAAGAGAACTACGGATTACGACCACCACATGCTAGAGAGATGACTCTCCTCCCAACCAAATGCCTCTATATATAGCTCTCTCTAAGGGACTGCCTTCTTGGGCAAGTGGATACTAGCCAGCCATGTGTCGGCCATGTAACTGCATGTGCACCAAGTATCCGAGTCAACTCGAGTTAACTCAAGTGGATGCTTCTAGAAGGCTCTAGATCTCTTTGGGCAAAATACTCTCCCCATTTTCCCCATGGGAGTTGAACCGAAGACCTCCTCCTTCACATCCTTGAGACTTAACTACTAAGCTAAGTGGATCACTTGCTCACAAGAGCACAAGACCTCTTAGTAAGTCTAAAGTCGAGATCTTTGGTCATACACACTAGTGACCAAACGGTGTCCGATTTCAGACCCGTCTGAACCGGCCTGATCCTTGGATCATAGACTTACTTTATTATAACCCTGCCCCAAAAATCGTAGGCCAAAACATCCTCTCTAGCACGTTTGGATGTCTACTACTTTGAAGTCCATTAATGTTAATTGTCACAATTCTCTTAAGACTTTGTTTGTTGTGAGGTTGATTCTTGATTGCAAAATGTCAATATTCTCTCCATGTACAATTTTGTACAAGTTCTATAAATGTCAATATTTATAGACGTTGAACCCTTACCATGTATGCCTTGTGGTGCAATTTTTGTGAATCATGTGGTACACGCTTTGCTTTTTCTTTTTTGAGAACAACATTGATTGAAAACATGCTCACACACCAACGTATGGTAGAGAGCACTTAGAGATACACCCTTGGAGCTGAGGCATCCAACCTCGGGTGGAACTTGCCATGGCCATCTGCTTGAAAGAACAAGGCACGCCCGTTGCATCACAACTTCATGACCTCCGATTCTTTAATATTGTAATCTACATAAGTCGTCTTTCGGAAAGATTGTGCGTGCTCTTTTTTTTGGGTGGCTTCCTTGCATAGTAATAAACGATAGTAATAAACGAGAAGGACTTTTCAAAGATGGCGGCGATCACGTACGCTCATATCGACCTAAATCCTTTCCTAATGTTTGAGTGATTTTTTTAAAGAGACTTTTCAAAGATGGATGCGAGTAGCACGAGTAGGAGAAATGTCTTAGTTGAACCGACGGACAACCAAGTCCTACGAGGTAAGCATCGTCTTCTCTAACGGCTCTTTGATTTTGTAAAGGTGTTCTCTAACGGCTCTTTGATTTTGTGTGAGGTAAGAAGGTGGATAGAACAGTGAGGTTTTGTCTCTTAGTAGGGCCATTAGATTCATTAGGGAGCCTTCGCCATGGTTGTGGCATGCCCAATACCGTGGAGGTGCTAGGGGGTGCTTGCCTCCTCAATTGGGAGTTTTCACCATGGCAAGGGTTATAATTATTACAACAGTCCACTTTAGTTTAAACTAGTCTTCTTGTCTACTTTTAGGGTTGTCCCTTCATAGCTCCTACCCTTAACTCATCTTTGGGCTCTCTCATTCCTAGTAAATGCGAGGTGTTCAGCCCCTCCTTGTGTGGGATATAGGAGGTCCTATGGGTGCTTTGCCTATAGAAGCATCAAGTAGGCCAAATTTCACTATCAATGAAGAATGGGGTTTCCATGCTTCATTAAAAAACTAGACAAGTGGAGATGGAATCCAATCTCCCTTTGAATATCATAGGGGAAACCAAAAAATAGATAAAAGGAACTTGAGAAAAGAGGAGTTGAAGGGATCCAAATCAATGAAGAATAAATCTATCATAATCCACAAGGAAATCAATATGCTAGATTACCCAAGAGGTTCCAATTAAATGAAAAAACTTTTAAAAGTCACATGGAGTTAGTTCCCAAGATGACCAATCCACTAGAAAAAAGAAAATGCAAGGTCATTGGAGCTCCATAATTAGCTCAATGGTTCCAAACACCTAAAATAGAAAATTGGAAAGATAAATTCATTTGATGTGCTCCCTTTCCCTTTTGCACCTTCCCTCCCCCTTTCTCTTCCCCACTTTCCCGAACTTGGCAATAGTCACATTTGGGTAAATCAATCACAAACAAAGCTTAAGGTATGACATAAAAAGATAAAAAGGAAGAAAATAAAAAAAAAGTACACAAACCCAAAAATTAATCAAGAACATCTCTTTCAACGTTTGTGCTTTGAAGAAATTGAAGGGGGACCTTACTAATGAGCATTTAAAGAAAGATTTGAAAAGTTAAATAATATCAAATAGTGAAGATAGAAAAAGAGGTTTTGATGAATAGAATCAAGAAGATCTCTTTGAATCATAAGTGGTTCTCAAGGATCATCCAAGTTGCAATGGAGAGGTGATTGTCATTATTAGCTCAAAAGTGGGCATCCCACCTAAGAAACAAGAGCTCTCGTCATTGGAGATATCAAGCCACAACTTTGGTAGTGCCTTAATCGCTTTGGTGGTACACACATGTTCTAAGTGGGACTTTCTTAAGCTTCACCTTTATCTCATGAAACTAAAAGGATAACAATTTTACATGTATCTTAATCAATCTCAAGGGATTCATAGGTGGTCCTCGTCAGTAGCAATTGTGGATTGCTTTGATACCTCTAGGTCTCTTGGATTTATTCCCGTTACTGTTAGTGTCCATGTGAAAGGCCAAATGGCCAGTGGACACTTTTGTATATGTTCTTTAATAAAACATATAGTGGCTTGGTCAACCACATACTATAAGTTTGACCGCATTTGTAACATCTAAGAATTTTGTGTTCATGCTCCCTGAGTACTATGTTTTTTTGTGTATTTTGTAGCCTCTGTGTGGACTACCGTGTGTGGCACTTGAAGCTCGATTTTCTACTCCAAGGATATGGTCGTGGAGCTCTCGAGAAGGAGAGCACATTGTGGTGCATTGCCATCAAAATACTTCACTAGTATCAGAGCATTTTGACACAAAAGCTTTGTTCCTTTTGTGCAAGCTAAACGAGCACCCATCCACACACCCAAGGGTTATGACTAAGGTAGCGACCAAGGCATAGACCTTGGCATACCTTGTCTTTCGAGTCACTAAATTCACCATTGGTGCCATTGGCTACGTGCAAGGGAGGACCTCAATGATCAAGGAATATGGAGGTTCCTAGTACTTCCCAGGAGGTCACTCATCCTAGTACTATTCTCCCCGGAGCTCGCTTAGCCGCGGCAATCTCTTGCCACTAAGCTACACTCTTCTAGTGTCTGAAGAAGGGGAAATACTAAGGTTAACATTACCTTGAACATGTTTTGGTCCCTCAAAGCTTCAAAGCCTGTTTTTGAAGAAATTTTGGGATGATTTTTGGAGCCATTTTGGAGCACTGTCATGCATAGTTCTCTTTGGACAGGCCAAGAACATCAAGAAGAGTGTTTTTGTACTTCTCTGACAATAAATATTCACCTTTGGGGATGTGTTTTCAGCCACACTATAGGTTTCTCAGAAGGTTTTTAGTTGTGGTGGGAGCAGATGTTGCAAATTTATGCAGGTTATATAGCCTAAACAACAGAGTTGATAGACATTTTTTGAGCTATGCATTCAGCCTTTCAATGTCATTTTACTACATATATTGAGCACATACACACTATGTACGCTTCTGTGGATACCACTTATATATGTTGGGTGTGTAGAAGTGCGAGAGACACACGAGAAGCACACACAAAGAGCACAAACGCAGCAAGACACACGGAGAAGACGAGGGCTGGAATAGCTCTCTCTATTGATCGATGAACTGAACTGAAGTAAGAGCTGAATAATATCCCTAAGTACAAAGTACCACCACATATGAGAGTATCAAGTATGTGGTAACATGGGGAAAAAACCTCTAGCCAGCACTAGAGTAAAATGTGCCCATGTATAGGGAAAAGGTTCACATCAAAGCTACTCGAGGAACACATAAGTGTAACAAACCCCCCTGGAGCAAATGATGTGAACACATACAGGGAGTGACAGATCAGCCCCCACAAGGTAACAAGCCTAAAGCTTTGCGAAAAGCTTCAAACTTTTCCTGTGGAAGAGCTTTGGTGAATATGTCTGCCAAATTATCTTGTGTAGGCACATATACCAAATCAATATCTCCTGCATGAAGGCGCTCTCTCACATAGTGATAATGCACCTCAATATGTTTGGTCCGTGCATGAAACACTAGGTTTCGTGCAACAGCCAAATCACTCTGACTATCAGTGAGAATATGCGTAGCAGCATCAATCTCCATGCAAAGATCCATCAATAGGCGTCTCAGCCATATACACTCCACTGTAGCTGTGAAAACTGCCTTGTACTCAGCTTCACAACTCGATGTCGCCACTGTAGGTTGCTTCTTACTCAACCAAGATATGCATGAGTCTCCAAGGAAAAAGCAATTACCACTAGTGGACACGCGAGTATCATAACAACCATCCCAATCACTATCTGTAAAAGCATGCAAGCATGGCTGAACATCTCTGCCATAAAAGAGACCTAAGCTCAAAGTGCCTCGGAGATATCTAAACACACGTTTCACCGCTTGCCAATGCTTAGTGCCAAGGCTATGCATGAATCGACTCAACTAGGAAACTGCATACTGTATATCCGGCCTTGTGTTGCATGCATATATAAGACATCCCACAACTTGCTGATAAAGAGAAGTGTTAAATGCATCACTCGAATCCTCAACTGAGAACCTGAATCCTATCTCAACTGGTGTAGAAACTGGCTTACAATCCTCAAAGTCAAAACGCTGAAGTAGTTTTTCAACATACTTTGCTTGATGCATAAAAATTCCCCCCTCAACGGATACAAACTGGATGCCAAGATAGTAGCTCAAAAGACCAAGATAAGTGACATCAAAAGTATGTTGCAAATCAGCCATAAGAATGTCAAGTTTTGCATCACATGACCCAGTCAAGAGTATGTCATCGACATAAAGAACAAGCACTATAATATCAGCCCCATTTTTGCGTACATAGAGTGTGCTTTCAATGGGACTACATGTGAAGCCAAGAGCAATCAAGTGCTTATGTATTTTGTCATACCATGCACATGGAGCTTGCTTGAGACCATACAAGGCTTTATGCAAGCGACAAACCATATGCTCTTTCCCTTTCATAGCAAATCCAGGAGGTTGCTTCACATAGACCTCTTCTTGCAAATCTCCATTCAAGAAGGCTGTTTTTATGTCCAATTGATGCACTTTCCAACCTCGATGGGTAGCCAATGCAACCACGGTACGAATGGTAGTCATGCGTGAAGTAGGTGCAAAAGTTTCCTCATAGTGAATGCCATATTGTTGTGCATATCCTTTGGCAACCAATCTAGCTTTGTAGCGATCAATGCTACCATCAAATTTTCTCTTAATCTTGTAAACCCACTTTGTACCAATGGCATTCTTTTCTTTTGGCAATTCACATAACTCCCAAGTACCATTCCTATGTATGGAATCCATTTTTGATTGCATAGCACTCATCCATTGTGGATCATCACATGCATCTTCAAAAGAAAGTGGCTCTTCATTACATGTTGTACCAATAAGAGAATAATCCACAAAATTACTTGATGCATCGTGAGAGCTTGATCTTGTTCTACCAAGTAAAGGTGCACTCAATTTGCTGTCCTGCAAAGTTTGTTTCAGCCACTTTGGCATAGATTGTGCACTCTTGATAGACATGCGTTCATTATGTAAAACATCTTCAATATGTACATCATGTGTGGGCTGAATTTCATGCTCAGTTTCAGTCATATTTTGATGCAAATGTTTAGCCATATGTGGCTCAAAATTTCCAACAGTTTTGACAATTTTTGGTTGAATTTTTTCAACCATGTTTGGCTGGAAATTCTCTGCATTTTCAGCCCTATTTGGCTGGAATTTTTCAGCCCTTTGAACCTCAGTTGGCTGGTCTACATGGCCATAGTCAAGCGCACCATTTTGGAACAAAGGCATGAGTGTATCGAACACATCTTGTGAGCTAACTGTTGACAGTTTTTTGCATTCAAGTAGAGGGAAAACTGAATTTTCAGCAAATACCACATCTCGACTCACAATAATTGTGTTCGTCAATGGATGGTACAACCGATATCCCTTACTTTCAGCACTATAACCAACAAATATACATTTCTTTGCCTTGTCATCAAGTTTCTGACGTTGTTGTGATGGCACAAGAGCATATGCCAAACAACCAAACACACGCATATAACTAACCATAGGCTTATGACCATTCCAAGTCTCATAAGGAGTGATGACTCTCAATGCTTTTGTAGGGCAGCGATTCAACACATAGTTTGCACACATGACCGCTTCCATCCAAAACTTATGAGGAAGATGCTTTCCTTTAACCATACATCGTGCCATTTCAAGTAAAGTTCTATTTTTACGCTCGGCAACACCATTTTGTTGAGGTGTATATGGCACCGTACATTGGTGTGAAATACCTCTTTCATGAAGAAAAGCATTAAACTCATGTGATATGTACTCTCCACCACGATCCGTGCGTAGACTCAAAAGCTTTTGTGAAGAAAAATTTTCAGCCATAGCTAAAAATGCTTTGATGCAAGAAAATACCTCATTCTTTGCTTTCATAGGATACACCCATGTATGGCGAGTAGCATCATCAATGAAGGTAACAAAATATACATGCTTCCCAAAAGATGGAGTCTTGACGGGACCACATACATCACTATGAACAAGCTGTAATTTTCTTGTAGTGTGTGTATGACCATCTTTTGGAAAAGAAGCACGATGCATTTTTCCAAGAATGCAACCTTCACATGCATGCTTTTCAATGGACTCAAGTGTAGGCAAGCCAATAACCATGTCCTTCTTTTGCAAGTAGAGCAAACTATTGAAGTTCAAGTGACCAAAACGAGCATGCCAAAGCTCCATTTCAGCCATGGAAGAAGTATGAGCAACTAAGGCATTCGAGGCAGCCCTCTTGTATGTATCCATGCGATACAAACCATTACATAATGTATCGGACATCACGATAACATCGCCATTGCTGAAATCATGAACCATACACTTATCATCAACAAAATGTACATGAAGTCCAGTTTTGGCAATCAATGGAACTGAAATTAAGTTCTTCTTGATACCGGGCACATACAATGCATTTTTCAAGAGAATCACACCTCCATTTGCAGCCGTAAGGTCAATTTCTCCTACTCCAATGATAGGATAAGAGGCATTGTTTGCACACACCACATGTCCTCCTTTAGGTGCATCTTTCAAAGAGGCAAAAAATCTTTTGCATGATGTTATGTGCTTTGAAGCACCACTATCAAAGAACCAATCCGAATCAGCCTCACTCACAACCATACATTTACAATGTAAAGAAGCATCATAATGACATGTAACAACACATGCCCAAAAATCTTGAGCCATGTTAGCTTCATCATTCTTTGCATTTGCTGAATTTTCAGCAATAGACATGCCAGATTCCTTCTTCTTTTCATTGCATTTGGCAAGCTTTCTACACTCATCAATAGTATGAACAGCCTTCCGACAATATTTGCATCTCTTCTTCTTTTGCAAATCACCATCATTAGAGGAATGAGTGGAAGAGGAAGCTTGAGGCTTTGGGTTTGATGAACCAAAAGCTGAACCATACTTGCTTTTCCCCTTTTGTGAGATAGCAAGTGCTTGCGTTCCCTCAATCAAACCACTCCTATTCACTCTAGATTGCTCTTCTTGCAAAAGAAGAGACACAACCTCATCAAATGCATACATATTAGGATTTCCTTTTGCAACCAAACGGAGTGTAGTAGCAAAGCTTTGAAAAGATTCTGGTAATCCTTTCAACAATGTAGAAATGAGTGATGCATCCAGAATGATCTCATCTATGTTTGCCAATTGCTCTTTCAAGTCCTTGATGCATGTCACATACACATCCACTGACTCATTTGCCATACATACATCCTCAAGTTGCTTCCCCAAGTATGCAACATGTGCTTCATTACGCACGGCATACAAAGAAGCAAGAGTGTCCCATGCCTGTCGTGATGTAGAACATGACCGAATGTGTGGAACTATATGACGCTTCACTGAAAGCGCAATCAAAGCATGAGCTTGAGCATCTTTTCCCTCCCATCTAAGCTGCTCCTATGTAGGTGGAGAAGGAGAAACCACTATACTCGAAGAAGAAGCTCCATCTGTGACAGTAGACTATGAAGTAGAAGCACCTGCCGGTCTTCGATCTACATCTTCCACTATGTTCCAAAGTTGTTTCGCAACAAGAACATGCTTCATCATGTAAGACCACATCGGATAGTTGGTCCCATCAAGCTTATCTTCAGTTTGAAGCATGCCAAACAAGTCATTGCTGCCCGCCATTTCACTAAGGAACAAGAATGTGACAAAATCTTCACTTCGATGAAAGCTGAAATGAGTGCTGAAATTTCAGCTCACAAACCGTCACTCTGATGGCGATTCTGACTGCATGAATGGCTTCAAAATGGGGATAAAATCCCAGCGCACCTGGTGTAAATGTTTCCGGGCTGCTGAAATTCATAGTTCTATGCTCCGAAGTTGATTTGCACTGTAAAAGTGCGCACGCGCCGCGACGTGAAAAACCGAAACTTGAGAAGAAGCTGAACCTGCTCTGATACCACTGTTGGGTGTGTGTAGAAGTGCGAGAGACACACGAGAAGCACACACAAAGAGCACAAACGCAGCAAGACACACAGAGAAGACGATGGCTGGAATAGCTCTCTCTATTGATCGATGAACTGAACTGAAGTAAGAGCTGAATAATATCCCTAAGTACAAAATACCACCACATATGAGAGTATCAAGTATGTGGTAACATGGGGAAAAAACCTCTAGTCAGCACTAGAGTAAAAAGTGCCCATGTATAGGGAAAAGGTTCACATCAAAGCTACTCGAGGAACACATAAGTGTAACAATGTACATCCATGTGGTCATTGATATAGCGGTTACATTTTTTGCACAAATCCTTTTACATTTGATAAAGAGGGTTGTGGTGAGGTTTTCTTAGCTGGGAGATACCCAAATGTCGCGGTTTCTTTGATGATGCAAGTAGAGACTTACCAAGCCTCATCATAGGAGATATATAATAGCTATTTGTAGGTGCTCGATAAGCCTAGTTGGCTTCTTTTGGGTAATTGATTATATGCAATTGAGTCAATGATTCATTACGCAAATAAACATGCCAGTACTTGCAATTTTATGATATTTTGACACTGGTCATATGCTCATTTTAAAGAGGATACTCTGGCAATATTTTTCCAGATTTTTTGTTTTGTCAACTATATAGTGGTCGATTTACTCTTTGATACACTTATTGGTGTGAGCACATTTATTCTCACATATGCCTTTTGGTTGTTCATTATCGTTCATTAATTCAATTTTTTGGGAAGACTACAGAATTCTCTCCAAGAATATGACACTTAGTCATCCTTCTTTGAGCCTTAGTGGGGTTTGGAATCTTCTAGCTCCATTATCATTCTATTTAGTTCTCTATCATCATGGCGTCAAAAGTCTTAGGAACACCTGGTGGGTCAAGGTCTAGTGCTAGTTTTCTAAGGAGAAGCTATAACTTGAAGGGCAAAGATCATTTGGCGATCGAGAAATTTGATGGCACAAGCTTTGCTCTATGGAAGAATCAAATTAAAGATGTGTTGATTCATAGGAGGCAATATAAGCCAATAAATGGAATCTCAAAGAAGCTTGCTGACAGATGAAGATGATTGGGAGGAGTTAGATGAAATGGCTAGGTCTACCATTTGATTGCACTTGGCAGATAATGTTTACTTTACAGTATTAGATTTTGAAAGTGTAGAGGAGCTTTAGAAGAAGTTATGCAATATATATGTAAAAGAGACGGTATAATAAAGTAAGCCTGTGATCTAAGGGTCTGGCTAGTTCAAATGGATCTGAAATCGAATACCATTTGGTCATCCGTGTGTATGACCAAAGATCTCGAGTTTAGACTTACTACGAGGTCTTGTGGTCTTGTGAACAAGTGATCCACTTAGCTTAGTGGTTAAGTCTCATGGGTGTGAAGGAGGAGGTATTGGGTTCAATCCCCATGGGGTACATGGGGAGAGGATTTTTCCCAACGAGATCTAGAGCCTTCTAGAAGCATCCACTTGAGTTAACTCGAGTTAACTGGGACACTTGGTGCACATGTAGCTACATGGTTGACACATGGATGGTTAGTATCCACCTACCCTTCCCTGGAGAGAGCTATATATAGAGGCATTTGGTTGGGAGGAGAGTCATCTCTCTAGCACGTGGTGGTCCTAATCCTGCATTGGTATCAGAGCAAGCTTTCATGGTGACCTTGGTGGCTCATCATCTTTCTTAAAACTCTTATGGAATCCTTTTAGGATTCATCATCATCTTCCTCACAGGCTTGATCTTCTATGGAAAGTTTCATATTTCATCTTCTTTATGAGAGGATGTCTTGATTATCTATCTCCAATTTTGTGTGTGGGGTTTTTGGCTACGCGTTGCAAAAATCACGTAGGCTGAGGAGGCAAAAGTAATTGAATTATGATCTCTAAAAATTTGGAGATATTGATATTTCTGAAGTCCAAGAAGGAGTGAGCATCCAGTAAGACTTGAACTCACAACCTGTGCCCGAGAGCACTTCTTCTTATCCAATCGGTCTAGTATCTGACAGCGCTTGTTATTCATCTTAATATATCCAGTTCTTATGGGATTGAAAGGAGTCCTTGCTCTACAACATGAAGAACGGGGTATTGAACCCATGATCTGCCATGCGTAGAGCTATTCAACGGCTTGCCTCATCTATGATTGGAATCATCTAAGGAACTGAAGATCTCATGTCAATGATCTATAAGATGCCAGCTTATCCACGATGATAAGTCCAGACTTTGTACATCTATTTATTTTGTTCAAATGATCATTAAGTTTGCTGCACAGGAAACTAAAAATGAAGTCGTTCATTGGTGCCACCCAAGTTTCGAACATGATCTCCCTGGGGAGGCGCTTCTGTTCAACCATGAATCCACAGGGCCTCAGTTAATCTGGGATACCAAAATCTACAGAGGTTGCAAAAAAGGCAAAATGCTGTATGGATGACTCGCATGACAGGCTTGAACTCATGATCAAGACATCCATAGAGCATTATTTTATCCAATAGACCAAGTGTATAGAATTAGAGACATTATCTGATACAAAAGATTATAATCGACGACAATAGGCGATGGTTATGGATGTGAACCTGTGACGTTCAGAGGCAGATTTCTCCTCCATCCAAGAAGGAGATTCGATTGATCAGTGTTAGATTTTTAATATGAATATCAAAGTCTATTTATGTGATGTTGATAGCTTCAAGGAGAGGCAAAAAATAGCTTCAGAAGATCGTGAGCAGGGATTGATCTCATGACCATACTATTTGCAGCAGCTCGCCTTATCCAGCACATCAACATACATGCGTTATGAATTTCTTGTCCCTTTTATAATCTTATTGAGTATAAGCAAAATGAAAAACATTTCCTTCATATGGTACCGCGCCGGATTTGATCCCCCATCATCCAAAACCTACTGTTTAGCTCCATCCATTAGAGAAAATATGATTCTTTTCTGCACTCAATTTATAGTTACGATATTCTCTAGACACGGTGTGTCTAGAAGATGCAGCCGATGGTGGCAAAAAGGTGACGGGGGCTTGAAGTTTCAGCGTCAAATAGAGGACATGATTGTTCTATCCACAAGACCAAACAACACTGAAGGGTGAGTTAAAGCTATGCATGTGGAGGTCTCAAGGATAGTCTAAGACAAGCATTTTCCAAGGAAGGCTTCATTTTTTCAAAGATGAGTACAAGATGAAGCAACGGTCTTCAAGGAGGAGTATGTGATGCTTCCTCATGGACCAAAGAATGGAGAATAGCTCTTCCTGAAGATCAATGGAGGGACATAGCTCTAAATGGAGGTACATAGCTAATTGTGAGATAAGTATTTTCCAAAGTTAATGATTGGTTTCAATATTTGTTTTGCTCTATGCTTTCATATAGGATGCATGTTATTATAAGTGAAGTATAGAAGTAAACTTCATTCTTGATAATCTTGATGCAAATTATGGAAACCTACATGAAAGAGCATAAAGATATTGAAACACTCATTAAACACAAGCATAGGCATGCATCTAAGAAAGATTGTTGGTGCATCTCTCCTTTCAAAAGAATGTTTTCAGGCACCATACACATTTTCTTCTTGCTTGCAAAAGGAATAGGATGCAGTCAAGTATGTGCACACGTATATTTATAACCTTTTGTTAGGTAGAGGATAGATTGTTTGTGCATGGATGATTGGATCCACACATGTCAAGCTCAAGAATTTCTTGAATAAGGTTTGATGCATGAAAGGAGAATGCCAACTCATGCATGTACTCACATGCATTTGCATGCAAGATCAGATATTTTATATATATGATTCTTGTTTAAGTAGTTGAATATTTATATTAAGCACTTTTCTGAGGATGAGAAAAGTATGCTTGGTTTTGTTTAAGCTAATTAGAGCTTAAAGAAGAAACCCAAGTAATCTTTAGAAATCAAGATATCTTCCTAAAAGATACATCAAAGTAATCTTTAGGAATTAAGCTACTTCCTATAGTTAAGCCAACAAAGAAAATAGTCGGGTTAACTATTTTCTTGGATTAAAAGAAATATCTTTTGGACAAGCAATAAAGCCTTAAGTCTTGATCTTGTCCAAAAGTCAAGAGTTTCTTTTGAAGATCATTCCAGTTAAGAAAAAGATTCCAAGATGAATCATTGGAATGGAAAGCAAAAGATTCCAAGATGAATCATTGACTTAGTATTACTTGATTCCTTGGCAGGAATCTAAAGTTCTTGAAAGAAAAACTCTCCCTAGATGTGAGACTAGAATCTTTCAAGTTTAATAGTAGTTCCCAGTAATTCTCAAACCACTAGTCTTGGTATTTAAGTCCAAATAGTGATATAACCTAAAGGTATATCAAAGATTCTTAGCTTTGGAATCTGAGAAGCATCAGTGTATGCTTGGACTTAGTAGGGAAAGATCTCTAAAAGCCCATGGGTAAGCAAAAAAGATGCCTTTGTTAGTTTAAGAGGTCTTAATAATAAAGACTAAGTCTTTATTCTAGTCGCAAGGTCAACCAGACTTGTTGGGAATTATTCACTCAGGTTCCATTTATCCAATGGAAAATTGTGAAAAGAGTAAGCTGTTCCAAGTTTGAACAGAGTGAAGGAATTCCAAGAATGTAGTCTACAACCATGAAGATGGTACTTAAGTCTATGAAAGATAAAACATAAATGTTTACCTATTTTTAAGGGGATTTTTAGTAAAAATCCAGAGAGCATGAGCGAATGCTTAGACTTAAGTAGTAGAAAGATTCCTGTAAAAGTTTCGGCCGAGATAGATACCTAAAGCATAAGTAAAGAAAGGAATCTAAAGACAAGAAGTCAAAAGCTCTTGTCACTACAAATTCGTCAAGAATAAACCAATTGAACTTGAATCTGTGAAAATTCAAGTACTTGGAATTCTAATTGGTTTTCATTTAAAAACCCTAGCAAAGAGGAATATATATTCTATCAAGAGGTTTTCAAGTTTCTAAGGCAAAGCACGTGATTATGAAACAATCATGTGAAGGAATCAAAACCTAGAATATCTAGTTAGAGATAATGCCTAAAACTTCAAAGTTCTCGTAAAGAATGGAAGCAAGAAGGTACTCTATCAAGAGATGTTTTGACTTTAGGATAAGTATCACCCACACATTAATGTGAATATAACATAGGGTGGTATGGGACACCAGATTTTATACTCAGATTGATGTAGGAAAGATGGAATGGGACATTGGACCATGGGATGACAATTATCTTTTAGTCCTAGTTTGGATCTTGAAGTTAAGTTTGATCCTCAAGAGAATTAAGACTTCAAAGAAAGAGTTTAATTCAAGGAGGATAAAAGTAGTATCTCAAGATACTTCAAGATAACTTCAAGTTAACTTCAAGATAAAGAAAACAGAAGATATGAAGTAAGTAACTTCCAAGATCTTCTTGAAACACTTCAAGATAAAGTGTTGTTAACTCGGAAATATTTCATAAATTTCTGAAAAAGTTGGACTTTGATTTTGAATTGATATTTTCAACCAAGGATTTGATTGACTAAGTCAAGCATCAAGTTCCTAGTATAGCTTGGAAAATTCACTCTTTTGACTCAAATGCACAAGAATTGCATTCCAATAAGGAGTCAAAAAGATTGAATATGACCTGAACTTAGTCTCAAGTGAAGCATTAAGTGAAGCATTAAGTGAAGCAAAACTCATCAACAGAACTTCAGTGGGTCGACACACTGATGTTAGAGACCACACTTGTATCTTGTGATTGGATGATGTTTTAGTTTTTCTCTAAATCTTTTTGAGAATCCAGCTTATTTCTCTTAAAGATAGAAAAAATGCTTCAATACCCTGTTGAAACAGATCTTTGAGAAGTTAAAGTCCTAAGTCATCTAGACTTTGACTCATAGCAAGTCTACGTATCTTCGAAGTTTGAGTTGGTTGTACATATTTTTAGTTATTTCTTTCCGCTTTCCAAATCTTTTGGAATTGGCTCAGATATGGTATCTGATTCCTTTGTAAAAGACCAGGGTTAGCCGGTTAGAACTAGATAGATGTTTTGTAAAAGACCAGGGTTAGCCGGTTAGAACTAAATTGAACATCCTAGACAGATGTTTTCTACAAGAACCTTTTCAAATATTAAAAGATGATAAGTCCAAGATTGACTTATTCATTTGAGTTTGCTTCAAGTTATAGCATAAATGATTTCTAGAGTTCAGTACACTCTAGAACAATGAAGTTAGGCATTGCTCATCAGCTTGAAAATTCCCAAGAACTTTTAGCTCAAGTCTTTGAGAAAAGTGTCCTAAGTTGGACAATTTTCATTTTGAATTTGTATTGGTCAAGTTATAGTATGATTGACTCAAAGAAATTGGTAAACGTTCTCCTACAGTTTACATAGGATTTTTTAAACTCATTAGGACAAAGTAGTCCTCTAGTTGGGTGAAAAATCAAGTAACTGTTGGATAGGAGTAAACCATTGGACAAACATCCAAGTTAGATGTTTGGGACAACCAAACTTCAAGTTTTTCAAACCAAATTCAAGTGAATCAAGACTTCTCAAAGTCTTGTGAGGGATAAGAATCCTGCCTTCATTACTAAGTCTATGCACCAGTTATGCCCTAAAATAGACTAGTAATTTGAATCCACCTAGTCAACATGTTTGTGCCTAGATCGCACATCGAGAAACTATGAATTGGCCA
>CM035407.1:180844537-180847037 GCA_020310875.1 Ceratopteris richardii
GTGAAAGTGCATGTTTGAGTTTTTCAAAGAATTGTTGTTGGATAAGTCCCCATGCAAATTTTATTTTATTTTTCAATAACAAGGTAAGGGGAAATGCTAAACAAGAAAAATTTCGAACAAACTTCCTATAGAAACTAGGCAACCCAAGAAAAGAACGAACATCATTGACTGATTGTGGTGTAGGCCATTCTACTATAACTTCAATCTTTTTTGGATCCACATGCACACCTTCACTTGAAATAATATGTCCTAGATATTCTAGCTTACGTTGAAAGAAGTAAATCTTTTCAGGATTACCGTAAAGAGTATGTTCTTGTAGTAAATGAAAAACTGCTTTAAGATGCATCTCATGCTCACTATCATTCTTACTGTAAACAAGTATATCATAGAAAAATACAAGAACAAAAACTTGGTAATAAAAAAAAATGTTGTTCATCATTCGTGCAAATGTAGCAGGGGCATTAGTAAGTCCAAAGGGCATTACCATAAATTCATAATGACCTATTTGAGTTCTAAAGGCAGTCTTAAAAATATCACTTTGTCTCATACAAATCTGATGGTATCTTGATTTTAGATCAATTTTACTAAAGACACGAGCTCCTCATAATTTATCTAAAAGATCATCTATTTGAGGAATGGGGTATCTATTCTTTATTGTGATCTTGTTAAGGGCTCTATAATCAATGCGCATTCGATAAGTTTTATTCTTCTTCTCTACTAAGAGAACTGGTGCTCCAAATGGGGAAGAACTAGGCCTTACAAGTCCTTTCTGTAGTAAGTCTTTTACTTGGTTTTCTATTTACTTTTGGTGTAGTGGGCCATGTCTATAAGGTGCTTTATGAGTAGGAGAACTACCAAGGACTAAATGTATGCTATGGTCAAAGGATCCTCGCGAGGGTGGTAGTTCAGAGGGATACTCAGACTAATCAATGGAAATGGCTCAAAATCATGTCGTGCAAACACAGTAATGATTTGACCTTTAAATTCAAAGTTAAAAGTATGCGTATGGTAGTCAATCCGTGGGTTATAATGATGACGAAAAGGCATACCTAGTATAACATCATAAGATTGCAAAGGCACAACTAAAAATGTTCGTGAATCAATATATGGGCCTATGCTAATCATAACATCTTGCACTTCTCGTGTTACATTATAACGATTACCTTGAAATGCAGCTTTTACTTTATACAAAGAAGGAAATGTTTTCAATTTAAGTTCTTGTACTAATAAATGTGAAATGAAGTCATGTGAACTACCATCGTCATGTATAATTTTAATGCATTTGTTGTTTATAGTACCCTACATGCAAAGTAGAGAATGAAGAGAGATATCGTTACCCAAGGTACTTAAGTCCTTCTCCAATGATTCCTCTATCCAAAGAAGAGGAATTTCTTCATTGTGGGCCTCCATGTTATGTAATTGAGCTGCACTTGGTTTCATATTAGAGGTCGCAATCGGCACTTCGTTTTTGTATGTCTAGGTTTTCCACAATTCCAACAAGTGATTCATGGTCGCTTCTGGTGGGCATCCATCGCTGAAGTTTGTAGGGTAGGTGGTTTGGTAGGTTGGAGAGATGAAGCAACATGTGGAGTTGAGTAATTGGATTGCACTGGACGAGGAAAACTAGGGTAAGATGGGGCATTAAAAGTATGTTTCATGGGAAGATTTGGTTTAACAAAAAGTGGTCGTTGACGTGGTTGTTGTAGACGAAGTGACTTGGTTATGTACTGGTATTCTTTCTCTGCATCTTAGGCGAAAGATATAGCCTCGTTGAGGGTTGTAGGACATAGGGTGTGAAGCTTAGCTTGGATTCCCACCTCCAAACCATCTTCGTATTTCCACTGCAAGCTATTCTCTGGTACATCTTCAAGCATTTGAAACAATAGTAAATTTTGCTAGAACCACTCTGTGTAGGTAGTAACTGTATCTCCCTCCTTCCATGTAAGGGTCATCTATGCATGTCGAACATGTAAATGGTATTGAAGAGGAAGAAAAGAATCTTTTACTTTATCTTGAAAAGCCTTCCACGTTGTTGGATGCTCTGTACTGTGCCATAGGACATTCCACTAGAGTTGAGCTTTTGCTACTAAATAGTTAGTGGCAAATTTGACTTTTTCATTTTCAGCATATGTTTCATGAGTATAAAAATCATCAAACTGTGAAAGCCATGAAAGGATAAAAGGGCCATCCTTCCGGCCATCAAATTGTAAAAATTGGTAATTCTTAATGGCAATCTTGGAATGCGTGCCATCCGACTGGGCCGAGACAATAGCTTTGACCACCCTCGTAAGGTTTTCTTCATAAGTTTGCATCTTTTCAAGTATCTCGTTGCGCTGTCGGATCTTGTTTTGAGTCCCTCGTAATTCGTGCCACAGGAGCTCCAGTTGTTGCTCAAGGGTGACCTCGGGTAGAGGTGATTCACCGAAATCCTCCATGTTGTTCATAGGGTCTATGAGGATGTAGAGATAAAACCTTCTTACTAGATATGTAAAAACAATTT
>CM035407.1:180880390-180890390 GCA_020310875.1 Ceratopteris richardii
TGACTGAGAAAAACTGAGAGTAATGGCAGTGAGTAGTACACTTCACAAGAACATGGAAAGATGAACTCAAATAATCATGAAAATGAAAGTATATTGCTTGTACAATACAATGACTTACTGATACATATGTGTGCCTTGTAATCACACCTTGATATGGCATAAAGCTCAGCTCTTGGAGGTCTTCACATAGGTCTCTCTAACCACGACTAAAACTGCCATCTATTTATAGTTGAGTTTGGGAGGCTAACTTCCCTCAATCACTCTCCAATCAATCAATGATTGATTTGATTCTCTACCTACCACAAATCACAAATTTGTGGCTCCTCTTTCCATTCTTGATCAAGTGGACTCAACCACTTAAGATTCTCTTACTTTTACATTAAGTAAACTCTTCAAAAGTTACAAGAAGTAGTTCACAAGTGAACTTTACATAGTCTTCATTTTAAGGCTTTTTCTATGACTTTGTGGGACTCAAGCCAATACTTAGGCTTGTCATAGACTTGCTCCAACAGCTCCCCCTCAAGCCAAGTATGCTTGAGGTCTTCAATCTTCCAAGATTACCTGCAAACCTATCATAGCCTTGAATTTGCAAAGCTTTGTACCATCCAATGCTTTGGTTAGAATATTTGCACATTGTTGATGAGTGGACACATATGATATTTGAATCTCTTTGCTTAGAACCTTTTCTCGTACATAGTGATAATGAGCTTCAATATGTTTAGTCCTTGCATGAAAAATAGGATTAGCAGCCAAATGAATAGAACTCATATTGTCACCAAAAATAGTTGGAGTTCCAAACTCCAATCCAAGATCTTTGAATAATGTCTTCATCCACATAGCTTCTTGTGTAGCTATGGCAAGACCTCTATATTTAGCTTCAGTAGAAGAGATAGCAACTGTGGGTTGCTTCTTGGATGACCATGAAATAAGCTTTGAACCTGCAAAGGTAAGATAACCTGAACTGCTCCTTCTATCTTCCTTGGAGCCAGCCCAATCTACATCAGAAAATAGCTTCAAACCTAAATCAGATACATAAGGATAATAAAGTCCTTCATTTATGGTTCCTTTGAGATACTTGAGAATCCTTTTGGCAGCATCCATATGTGGTTTCCTTGGTGTGTGCATAAATTGACTTAGCACACTCACACTGTAACATATATCTACTCTTGTCAATGTGGCATAGTTGAGACTACCCACTAGACTTTGATATGATGTGATGTCCTCTATGAGTTCACCTTCATGTGAGCTCAATTTGTGATTGACCTCCATTGGAGTACCTGCAATCTTACAATCTTGCATCTTGAATTTTGCCAACATGTCCTTAATGTACTTTCTTTGAGTGAGAAACAAACCATGATCTTTGTAGACAACTTCCAAACCTAGGAAGTAGGTAAGTGAACCCAAATCACTTATCTTGAACTCTTCTCTCATCTTATCTTTGATCTTCTTCATACCATCTGCATCATTTCCTGTCAATATAATATCATCTACATATACACATAGGTAGATGACCTCGGAATTACTCTTTTTAATAAAGAGTGAAGGATCTGCCTTGCTTGGTTGAAAGCCTTTGTCCTGCAAGAATGAAACAAGCCTGAAATTCCAAGCTCTTGGAGCTTGCTTGAGACCATACAATGCTTTGTTAAGTTTACACACATAATCAAGATAAACTTGGTTCTCAAAACCAGGTGGTTGTGCCATATATACCTCTTCTGTTATCCAACCATTCAAGAATGCATTCTTTACATCTAGTTGAAGTATCTTCCAATTCTTGGAAGAGGCAATACTAAGCAAAACCCTAATAGTAGGCATCTTTTCCACAGGAGAGAAGGTCTCCTCATAATCAATTCCCTGAGTTTGTGCAAAGCCTTTTGCTACAAGCCTTGCCTTATACCTGTTAATGGAACCATCAGAATTCTTCTTGAGTTTATAGACCCATCTTGAGCCTATTACCTTCATGGATGAAGTCTTGGGCACCAAATCCCAAGTGTTGTTTTCCTCAAGTGCTTCAATCTCTTCCTTCATTGCATGCTTCCATTCTGATTTTGCTTTGGCCTCTTCAAATGATGATGGCTCCTCTTGGTTTATATCCTGTGCTATGTAGATAGAGTGTTTAGTTACTAATGAGGTGTCAAACCCATACCTTTCTGGTTTTTTCTTTTCCCTCATAGATCCTCTTAGGCCATGATGTGATGATTCTGCCTCATGTCCAAGTTCCTGCAATTTTGCTTTACCTTTAGACTTCCATGCTTTGATCTTTTCCATATGAGATTCTTCATCATCCTCTGAGGTGTATTGTTCTTCAATCTTCGGTTGTTCTCTACCAAGCTTTGGAAAATCATCTTCAAGATTATATGGTAAATATACCTTCCTGCATGAATCTTCATACCATGAATTGTTCTCATCAAAAACTACATCTCTGCTTACCAAGAATCCTTTGTTGGTAGGGTTGTATAACCTGTAGCCCTTTTGATTGTTGTCATATCTAATAAATACACACCTTTCTGCCTTTGGATCCATCTTGCCTCTAACCTGTGAAGGAACATGAGCAAAAGCAATACATCCAAAAATTTTACAATGATCTAAGCTTGGTCTTCTTCCATTCCAAGCCTCATATGGAGTCATCCCATCAAGGGATTTTGAAGGCAACCTGTTAATCAAGTAAGTGGCTGTAGATACAGCCTCAGCCCATAAGTAATTAGGTAAATGCTTTTCATTTAACATAGACCTTGCAGCTTCAACAATTGTCCTATTCCTCCTTTCTGCCACTCCATTTTGCTCAGGAGTGTACCTTGTAGTTACCTCTCTTTTGATTGCTCTTTCTTGAAGAAAAGAATCAAACTCATGGGAGAAGTATTCTCCCCCTCCATCTGACCTTAGCCTTTTTAGTGATTTACCTGTTTGATTCTCCACGAGAGCCAAATATCTTTTGAAACATGAAAAAACTTCATCTTTGTGCTTCATAAAGAATAGGATAGTCCATCTGCTGCAATCATCAATAAAGGAAACATAATACCTTGATCCAGATATTGAAGCTTCCTTGCTAGGTCCCCATACATCTGTATGAACCAACTCCAAGAGATCTCCATGCATATAACCTTTCTTCATGAATGGTAACCTGTGAGAATTTCCAAATTGACATGCACTACACTTATAAATCATATGTTGTTTTGACAAATTAGGAAGTCCAAGTACACTTTGGTCCCTGCAGATTTGCTTTAATGACCTTTCACCAATATGTGCTAACCTTTTGTGCCATACTTCCAATTCTGTAAGTGTCTGACTACCATAATTAAAGAGAGCAATGTTTCTAGTGTCCTGTAATTCAAATGTGAACAATCTACCTATCTTTTCACCTTTTGCAATTCTTCTGAATCATTGACTTGGATCTTCAACAAATGCTCCTTCTTTTGTGAACCTGACTTGCAACCCTTTCTCTACTATCTACCCAACACTTATCAAATTCTTTGTAATGGTAGGGACATAGAGTACCTTACTGAGTAGGTTGATGTTTCCATCAGGTGCTTTGACATTGCCTATTTTCTCCATAGGATGTTTTGTATCATCTCCTGTTTGTACCTCATGCTTATTCCTTGGATCTTCTAAATCTGATAGGAGTGCCACATTTCCTGCCACATGATTTGAACAACCTGAATCTTTGTAGAAAACATGCTCATCAGATTTACCTTGTGGCATAGCCATGTTCATGATCAATAATGAATCCTCTTTGTTTGAGTCTTCTGTGTAGTTATTGTAGTCTCTCCTTCCTTTGTAGCCTCCTTGATAGTTTGAATGATTGTAGTTGTTGTAGTTGCCATGGTAGTTGTTGAACCTTCCTCTTGAGTAGCCATAACTTCCTCTATTGTATCCTCTTCCTCTTTGATTCCTGGAATTCCTAAAGCAATTTTCAGTTGTATGATTAGTTAATCCACAAATAGAACATGAGTTGGAGTCTTGGGATCTCCCCCTGCCTTGTCTACCTCCTCTTCCTCTACCTCTGCCATGTCTTCCTCTACCTGCATAGTTAGCTTGATATGTACCTGCTTCATCATCCACTTTCTTTGCCTTTCCTTTGTTATCTTTGGACTTGCTTTTATCAGTGTATAAAGCTGAAGATTGATTACCTTTAGAGCTTTCTCCATTTTTTATAAGCTTTGCCTCTTGAGTAAGTAGTTGTCCAATGAGTGTATTGAAATCAGGTACATGCATGTCCATGTACAAATCCATAGCTGTGGTGAATGCTTCCCACTTGTCATCTGCCTTCAAGCCATTGATGACCTGCCTTACAATTTTCTCTTCATCTATTACCTCTCCAATGCTTCCCAACTGATCCGCTATGTCCTTGAGCTTTGTGACAAAATCAGTCACATTTTGTTTGGGAGCCTTCTTGAGAGTTGTGAAATCCAGCCATAATTGATGCTTCCTAGCTTTGGTACTTGAAGAAAAGAAAGCTTCAAGTGCATCCCACACTTCCTGAGATGTCTTACAACTCCTAATGTGAGGCAACAAAAAATCTGAGATAGAGTTGAGGAGATAAGACCTTGCAAGTGCATCCTTGGAGCACCATGTGCTCAATCTTTCTTGCTCTTCTTGTGTTGGTTGACTTTTGTTCCTGAAACTTGGCATAACTTCATCTCCAGCCACATAACCATATAAACTTCTACCTTGGAGATAAGCTTCCATTCTTAATGACCAAGCTGAGTAGTTACCTCTGTCCAATTTGTCAATTGATGAAGGAAATCCATCTGCCATGTTGTCCAACCTTGCTCTGATACCACTATGAAGAGATGGATAAGTATGTGTTTGAAGATGAAGAGGTGTTGCAAAATCCTTGATCTACACCAGCCAAATGAACTCCAGAAGTATATGGTGGGCCCTTTTAGCTTTCCAATGGATGTATTAGACACCCTATGTACCTTGGAGGATCACTCTCAAAAAGATAGATCAAAACAGATAAGTTGGAGTTAGCTCTGAGGTGAAAACTTGGTATTCTTGGTTCCTACACCTGTCTAGTGTTTTACATAATTCTCTGAGCACAGCAGCAATTAGCTTAATTCCTCTTGGGTAAGTCTAGGTAAATTAAAGATATAACTTTCAAGAGTAATCTCATCAAAAATAATAAACCACACACTGAGAATGAGTTTTAACAAGTGATGACATCATCCCGATTTTCACGGGCTGCTACAGTTTGAGACCAGTGAGCAAAAAAATCAACATAAATCAAAATTTAGGAATCCAATGATTATGAAAATTTGTATGGTTATACTAGACAGTAAGCTGAATCCAAAAAGTTTTAAATCACTGAATTTGGATAAGTAACCACTGAGAAACACCTCTGACAAGATGAGTGAAAAAATCGGGTACCTGACAGAGAAGTGAAGATGAACAGATCCTGTTGACTTCAAATGAACATAACTGAAGTTTGCAACATTCAAATGACATGAAAATTTGTGAGCATATAGTAGACTTATAGAGCTAAGGTTACCAAGTTAAACCACTGAAAATGATGCACCAAGCTCAGAGAAAACATCTCTGCAAGCTGACTGAGAAAAACTGAGAGTAATGGCAGTGAGTAGTACACTTCACAAGAACATGGAAAGATGAACTCAAATAATCATGAAAATGAAAGTATATTGCTTGTACAATACAATGACTTACTGATACATATGTGTGCCTTGTAATCACACCTTGATATGGCATAAAGCTCAGCTCTTGGAGGTCTTCACATAGGTCTCTCTAACCACGACTAAAACTGCCATCTATTTATAGTTGAGTTTGGGAGGCTAACTTCCCTCAATCACTCTCCAATCAATCAATGATTGATTTGATTCTCTACCTATCACAAATCACAAACTCGTGGCTCCTCTTTCCATTCTTGATCAAGTGGACTCAACCACTTAAGATTCTCTTACTTTTACATTAAGTAAACTCTTCAAAAGTTACAAGAGGTAGTTCACAAGTGAACTTTACATAGTCTTCATTTTAAGGCTTTTTCTATGACTTTGTGGAACTCAAGCCAATACTTAGGCTTGTCATAGACTTGCTCCAACAGTCATCAACATAAACACATAGGTATATTACCTCTGAGTTACTTCTTTTAATGAATAGAGAAGTGTTTGCCTTGCTCATGACAAAACCTTGGTCTTCAAGGTAAGTAGTCAACCTCTGATTCCATGCCCTAGTTCCTGCTTTAATCCATATAAAGCTTTATTCAATTTGCACACATATGTTACCTTGTTAGGATCCTCATAGCCAAGAGGTTGTGACATATACACCTCTTCTGAAATCCATCCATTCAAGAAAGCATTTTTGACTTCCAATTGATACATGTTCCAATTTTTTGATGCAGTTACACTCACCAACACTCTGATGGTTGGCATCTTGGCCACAGGAGAGAATGTCTCTTCATAGTTAATTCCTTGGGTTTGTGCAAAACCCTTGGCTACCAATCTGGCTTTATACCTGTTGATTGACCCATCAGAATTTCTTTTGAGTTTATAGATCCATCTGGATCCTATTACCTTCATGGAGTCCTTCTTTAGTACTAGTTCCCATGTGTCACTTTCCTTGAGTGCTTCAATCTCCTCATCCATAGCTTCTTTCCATTCTGTCTTGGTTACGGCTTCTTCATATGATCTTGGTTCTTCAATTGACAAATCTTTGCCAAGATAAACAGAGTGTTTAGTAACAAGAGATGTATCATACCCATATCTGATAGGTTTTTTGCTCTCTCTTTGTGATCTTCTGATTGACTGATTTGAAGATTCAAGTATATCTTCAAGCTTCTTCATTTTGACTTTGCCCTTGGACTTCCATGCCTTGAACTCTTCAAGGTTGATAACATCTTCATCATCTGAAGTTGAGTCTTCCTTCTGAGTAGGTTCCTCCTTAGCAAGACTTGGAAACTCCTCTTCCAAGTCATAGGGTAGTTTAAACTTCCTGCATTCATTCTCATATCAAGAATCATTTTCATCAAAGACAACATCTCTACTAACCATGAATCCCTTATTGGAAGGGTTGTAAAACCTGTACCCTTTTTTATTTAGATCATATCCAATAAAGATGCACTTCTCAACCTTAGGGTCTAGCTTACCTCTTATCAGAGAAGGAATGTGTACATATGCTACACATCCAAATATCCTGCAATGGTCAAGTGAAGGTCTCTTACCATGCCATGCTTCATAGGGTGTCATCCCATCAAGGGACTTAGAGGGTAACCTATTTATGAGATAAGTGGTAGTGGAAACACTCTCTGCCCATAGATAGTTAGGTAATCTTTTTTCATTCAACATAGACCTAGGTGTCTCAACAATCAACCTATTTCTTCTGTCAGCTACCCCATTCTATTCAGGAGTATACCTTGTGGTGGTTTCTCTTTTGATACCTCTCTCCTGCAATAAGTCTTCAAATTCATTGGAGTACCCACCTCCTCCATTTGACCTTAGTCTCTTCAAGTTCTCTCCTGTCTGATTTTCAACTAGCGTAAGATATTTTTTGAAGCAATTAAATACTTCATCCTTGTGCTTCATGAAGTACAATACATTCCATCTACTATAATCATCAATAAAAGATACATAGTACCTTGATCCTGAGATTGAGGGGTCTTTGCTTGGTCCCCATACATCTGTGTGTACAAGTTCTAGGTAGTCCTCATGCATGTAGCCTTTTCTTGAGAAGGATAACCTGTGAGACTTCCCAAATTGACAAGCACTACATTTATATATCATGTGTTGTTTGGAAACACTGGGTATTCCAATAACACATTGATCCCTGCATATTTGTTTCAAGGTTCTTTCTCCTACATGCCCTAATCTTTTGTGCCAAATCTCAAGATCTGAAAGTGTTTGATCTTTATAACTGTATAGTGCAATATTCTTTGTGTCTTCTAGCTCAAAAGTGAAAAGTCTACCTGATTTTTCTCCTTTAGCAATCCTCTTGAACCCCTGCTTAGGATCCTCCACAAATGCTCCAAATTGGTTGAATCTGACCTGCAAACCTTTCTCCACAATCTGTCCAACACTCATCAAATTTTTGGTAATGGTTGGTACATAGAGTATCCTACTCAACAAGTTCTGATTCCCATCACAAGTCTTAACATTTCCAACTTTAACTACTGAGTGCTTGGTGTCATCACCTGTTTGTACTTGGTGCTTACCTTTTGGTTCCTCAAGATCAGAGAGTAGTGCTACATTGCCAGCCACATGATTTGAGCATCTTGAGTCAATGTAGAATAGGTGGTCATAATTTGTACCTGGTTTTGAAGTCATGTTCATGATCAGAAGAGATTCATCTTGCTCTTCTGTATAGTTGTTGTAGTCCTTTCTGGATTTGAATCCTCCTTGGTAGTTGCCATTGTAGTTGTTGTTGTAATTGTTGTTGTAGTTGTTGTTGTAGCCTTGGTGATGGTTGAATCTACCTCTTGACTGTGAGTATCCACCTCTTTGGTATCCTCTTCCTCTCTGATTCTTGTAGTTCCTGAAACACTCATCTATAGTATGATTTGATAAACCACAAATGTTGCATGGTGAGGAGTTATAGGATCTCCCCCTACCTTGCTTACCTCCTCTGCCCCTTCCTCATGATGATCTACCTCTCCCTGCATAGTTAGCTTGGGAGGTAGAACCTTCATCTTCTCCTTTCTTGATCTTGCCTTTATCTTTAGACTTCTTATCAGTGTATAGAGCAGAGGAACTATTACCTTTGGATGTATCTCCATTCTTGTTGAGTTTGGCTTCATGAGTGAACAATTGTCCCATGAGAGTGGTAAGGTCTGGAATTTGCATATCCATGTAAAGGTCCATGGCAGTGGTGAAGCTTTCCCATTTGTCATCAGCTTTGATCCCATTGATCATTTGCCTTACAATCTGTTCTTCTTCAATCTCTTCTCCTATGCTTGCTAACTGATCTGCTACATCTTTAATCTTGGTCACAAATTCTGAAACAGCTCGCTTAGGTTGCTTCCTTAATGTGGTAAACTCAATCCACAACTGATTTTTTCTAGCTCTTGTGTTGGAGGAGAAATAAGATGACAAGGTTTCCCAAGTCTCTTCTGATGTGTTACAGTTCCTAATGTGTGGCAAAAGAAAATCAGAGATGGAGTTGAGTAAATAAGACCTTGCTAATGCATCCTTAGCACACCATGTGTTGAGCTTTTCATGTTCTTCCTTTGTTGGTAATCCTCTTGTTTTGAATGAGGGCAATTCCTCATCTCCCTATCTATCTACCTACCTACCTATCTATCTATCTATCTATCTATCTATCTATCTATCTATCTATCTATCTATCTATCTATCTATCTATCTATCTATCTATCTATGTACCTATCTACCTATCTATCTGTTGTTGGTGAAAACTTCGGTGTTAACGCCACTAGTGTGGAATTACTTTCGCCCTGAAGGTGGGTTTCGCGACAAAGCTTGAACTCTGTCAGGCCTGTGGAAATTGCCGCGCCACCGTAATAGGATGCTAAACTAGAGTGATTTAGAACACCTCTGTAATCAACAGTAGCTCAGCCTAATTAACGTCGCCTTAACTGTGTTATCCTGCGACACAAGTTCCATCGGAACTTCACCAGACTGTCACTGGACTGACACCGTAGTCGTACTGGAACTTCACCGAAATAAACTTAGTTCTCTTCGTAATTGCTTCAGATGAACTTATGTGACGTAAGGAAGTAGTGTGTGAGCTTCCTTCACCGAATGAACTTCCTTCTGGAAACTTCACAGTTCTAAAATGCTACTTTCCGGTTAACTTTTGTACTGTGTGTACATCTTCATTCCACCGGAAACTGTGATCAGCTTAAAGTAGAGATGTCTAGCTACAAGATGAGCTATCTCTCATACAAAGCTTCGAACTCTGCTACGAGTTATGCTTCGTTGTTCTACCGAAAAAACCTTATTTTCTGAGAAACTGTAACTGACCAGAAATTATTGAAACATGTTTACTGAGTAAACTGTTATTCACCGAAACATGCGTTTACAGAGAAGGTACTGAAGCACGT
>CM035407.1:180905390-180920390 GCA_020310875.1 Ceratopteris richardii
TTTTACAAGGGTGCGCTCTTCTGCAGTTACCTGTGCGTTCCCTGAAAGATTCTCTTTTTCATTTAAACTCCCTGTCCTCGTACTCTTGTCCTTGTTCGGCGGTCGTCCAGCACTTTTACATTTAAGGCACCTGTCCGGGTTCATCCGTCCTGATTCGGCGGCCCTCTAACACTGGCACGCACGGTGGATTCGAACCCGCAGGTGCATTAGTGTCTTCAACATCCTTTTGCACTGCCTGTCGGTCCATGCCAGGGTTTGACTCCCCAATCCTTTCTGACCGCACTTGTTCAAGTGGCGGAACAAGTATAGCCAGCCATCTCCTGCGAAAAAGTGTCCAGCTATTTTGAACACGACTATCCAATTGCTGTTTTAATAAGTCTATGTCCACATTTGTCATCAATGTGGCATTTAGTTCTACGCCCTCATCTTTTAATATCTGCTTTTCGAACTCCTGCAAAACTTGTATCCTTGACTGCAAAATTTCATTTTCGGCTTGCAGCTGAGCATTCAGGGTAGAAAAACTTGACATTTCAGCTTGAATTTGTGTTTGGATAGTTTGCTGCCACTGATTAAAGTCTTGAACACACTTTTTTGCGGTGATCAATTCTGCCATTAGATGCCGGTTGTTACTCTGTAACACCTGTATTAAAGCTTCTTTGCTTTCCAATTCTTTTTGCATCTGTGTCATTAATGAATTGGACTTAGTCATCGTGGCAAATAATAACTCGTTTTTGTGCTGAATCGCTTGTTCTTGTTGCCGCAAATATTGAGAAACCTCTTGTAGTTGGTTTTGCATCCTTATGACAAAATCGGGTTGGAGATCGTCCGGTGCTTGCTTTGGATTGGCAGTTGGCAAGTTGTCTGCCATTCGTCGTTTAATGGACAGCCGAAACGGCGTCCCTACGGTCTGGTTCTGTGCGCTGTTACCTGTGTGGAAGAAAGATGCAGACGAGGTGGAGGGTTGAGCTGCTTTCTCAGGCTCTATGTGGTGTTCTGTATCTATTCAATCATGTTCACTGGGATAAAAAGGGGGGGACCAGTGTAGCTGCTTAGCCTTTACTGATTGGACAAAATTAAATATAGCAGCTAGATAGGCTGCTAGTCTGCTGTTGGTGTGGGATCTTCTCTTATCCCCGACAATGATTTGTGCGTAGAGGTGGTTATACAGCCAATGTGTCCAGCTAACCGGACCTCCTTCTTCGGCATGTAATAGGGGGGAAAAAATTTCTTTCGACATTAAGTCGAATTTTACTAGTAAACAGAGCTTTTCTAAATACCATTTAAATTGTTCTCGTCGGTGATAGGTGGCATTTTTCAACATATAATACCGTTGGGGGCCTTCACAGTCGCCAAATTCCTTCCTCAGATCCTCATTTGAACATTTAAGATATCGGGCGCCATCATAGAGTGGTAGTTTAAATACGGCTGAGACGAGCTGGGGCGAAAATCGTACCTGATTGAGAATGAAGCCGCTGGTTTGTCGCATGCTATGTAATTGGTCCTCTGCATTGTCATTAGCAATCCACTGCTCCCATGGTAATTGGGCAAACTGGAGGAGCCCTATCTTTCGTAGCCAGTCTTCATTCTTTTTCGACTTCATGTCGAGCTCGATTTTAAATTCGGTGGAGAATTTATGCTGAGTTCTTAGGAATGCAGAAGTTACTGCGTCATCTGCATCGTCTTGGAGGGTAGTATCTGTTGTCGTTACCATGTGGGTTGGTGTATGGGCACGCTTTCTGAGTTGCCAGCGGAGAATGTCAGATTCCGACATGCTTGGTTAAGGGTTGCTGAGAAGAATATGTTGGAAGTTGCTAACTGGCGCTGAATCTCGAAGAATACTAATGAAGAAAGCTATTCTCTGTATACGCATTTTATAAACACCGGTGCTTGAACGGCCATTTGCTATACTGATTGTATGTCAGTAGGACATGACTCTTCCCTCCCTTGATAATATTTGTATCAGAGTAAAAATTATTATGCCGCGTGTTACACTGTAGATTGGTGCGAGACTGAACAAGACTTTTCATGTGCGAAAATGTCAAAAAACCAAAAGTTGATTATCATATTCATACATTATGAATTTGGATGGGCGAATATACTTATTCTTCGATGAGACCTTCGAGATACATACTCCTAGCCGATCTAAATGTGCGAGCTATCTTTTTCTTAAGGGTTTCTAGTAGTTGTTTTAGCGTGTCGAGCTCTAAAACTTGTGCATCCATTCTAACAAAGCTAAGTGCGATTGCTTCGGTGAGCACGTTCTCGGCCTGGGTCTACACAAAAGCTTCCTGTAGATAGAAATCGTTGGATAGTGCGGCGTCCCTGGAAGTCTTCATTTCGGTCAGTTTGGTCTTCAGCTCTGTAATATACTCCTTCTGGTTGCGCACTTGGTTGTCTTGGCGTTCAAACTGCTGGGTTTGGAAATCAAGAGTTTTCTTAAATGCATCTCGTTCTCTGCGCGTCTTGTCGATATCCTTGAGGTATTGTCCTTCCCGTATCAGCTGGCGTTTTAGGATACTGTTAACTTCATTTGCGCATTCTTCGGCTCGTCGTAACTGTTCTTGGACTTGTTCGGTTTCTTTCTGTTGGTCCTGATTCTTCTGGATGGACTCCTGCAATTGAGTCTTTGTCTCTACGATCAACTCTTCGAGAGAGGCGTTGATATCTTCATTTTCGTGGAGGGTGGCCTTCAGGGCTCGGATTTCTTCATGTGCGGCGTGTAGGAGTCGTTCTTTGGCTGCAAGTTGCTCGAGGGCTCCATCTCTTTGCTCTACTAGAGTCTGTTCTGCCGAGAATTTGGCTTGGAGCTCTACTAACTGCGTCTGTAGCTGATGGTTTTCAGTCTTTATGGCTTCGATTTCTTCCTGGAGGGGGGTGATGTCAGCTTCCAGGACGTCGACCTTGTATTGGTATTCGGCCTTCAGAATGTCCGTGGCTTCCTTAAACTGTATGGGCAGCTGGTGTGATAAGTGCATGAGGAACTGCCCCATGGAGGCTAGTTCCGAAAATACGGTGGGTGGTGGTGGTGGTTGACGAGGCTGAGAGGAGGTATCGGTGAGGAGATTCTGGGAGTTTGGCGGAGAGTAGTTAGGGGAGGAAGAGGAGGAGGGTGTAGGTTTAGAACCGGGTCGGCGGGATGGTTCCGGTGGGAGGTCGGGGTTGACAGGTGGGGTAGGCAGAACAGAGTCAGTAGTGGTTACCTTTGCAACGGTCTGTTGTTCGGCTTCTATATGATTGATGGCCGCGATAAGTTCATCTAGTGCTTTTGTGGCGGTTTCCGGTTCGTCCTGTTGATGCTCGGATTCCTTTTCGGTGGACACTATCTCTGTATCTGCTTGGTTTTGCTGGTCTTGTTGCTCTGTCGAAGTGTCGTTGTGTATTGAAGTGGCGGTGTCGTGGTAAGTTTCTTCTTGCTTATCTTCTTCGGCGTCGTGTTTCTTTCCGGCAGATCCTTGGACTTCACTTTCTAAAGAGCTGATCCGGATTCGCTTAGTGCGGAAGAGTTGATTGATCTCTTCGTCGTCTTCTTCAGTTTCCTCGAGTGGTTGTGCTGATTCTTTGTGCCTAAGTGCTGGGCCTGAGGGTGGGGGTTGTGCGGCGAGAATGGTTGGGAAGAGGAATGAAATGATGTGGGGAAGGCGAGAGCGCGGAGAGGTGCCCTTTTGGAGTTGCTTTACTATAGCTACGGATTCCTTATGAATTCTTTGGAAGAAGTAGGAGGCAAAGTTTACGGGTTCGCGGGCGGCTAACTCCAAGGCGGAATAGAAGGGGCGAGAGATGCCGTAGGTTCGTTTTTGCAGGTTGAGAATTGCGACGAGGAGCTGTAGGGCGGACCGTTCGGGTTCTGGGCGGCAGAGAATGGCATATTCGTTTGATGAGGAGCGGGGGAAGAGTTCGGTCATGCGAGCGATAGGGATGCTAGGGCCATTTTCGCGTCCTTGCGGGGTGAGGCGGTAGGCTGCAGAGAGGGCTTGGAAGGTGATGACGGTTCTATATGGGAGGGAAGGGAAGACCCACTGTCGTTCGGTGATGGGGAATTGGGCGATGGCGTGGATTTTCTGCACGGAGAAGGGATGGGCTTCCACTGAGTGCCAGGGCAACTCAGCGAAGTTAGCCAACCCTCTGCAGCGCAAGTATTCGCCGACGTCTGTCGGGATACCATCACGGAAAGCAGCGTAGTTGGCTAGCGCTTCCATAGTGTTCACGAGCACACTTACAGGCAACATAGAGGACAGGGATAATACGTATAATCTTGAGAACACAATAACGTTTATGGCGCAACCGAGGGGGTTAAATAAGGAGAACACGGTGGGGGTGGGAAGGGGGGGGGGTGGGTATCATTGTGCGGTGTTAGAATGATACTGTTTGCATGCTGGCGTGCGTGCTTGAGTGACCGGTAGGGAGGGGCGGCTGGTAACATAAAGATTCGTACAAAACACGACTAAAAAGGGAGAAAAAAGAAAACGCAAAAAAATTTATACAAAACGCGGTTCGCCGCTGAATAATTTAATGGGTACTAGTAGTGGGATAATACGGCCGCAGCTTCGACCCATTGATTACCATTGGAAGTGGATTTCCAGTCAACGTAGTCAACCGAAAAGTTGCCGGACCGATTTGTTCTGAGATCTTGAAAGGGCCGAACCATTGTAGTTTGAATTTTCCTGCTGCTCTATCCGATTTTGCGTTATAGAAGAGTACAAGCTGGCCTACCGAAAAGATTGGAGTCTTCAAATATCGATCGTGTGTCTTGGCTTGCCTTAGTTGTACTTCGCGCATAGTTAAAAAACTGAGCCATCGGTGCTCATCAAGTTCTCTGAGTGCGTCCATTCGTGCTGTCAGCGAAATTTCCGGTAGCATCTTCTGAGTGATTGCTACACGCAGACTTGGGATGACTATTTCCATGGGTGCTATTGCTTCTAAGCCATAAGCTAGTTTGAAAAGTGTCAAGCCTGTTGTTACCTTATATGTAGTCCGGTATGCCCATAATACTGCAGGTAGTAGTTGATCCCATCTTTCCGGTGCTTCCATGATCAATTTCCGGAGGATATTCAACAGTGATTTGTTTGTACTTTCGGCCAATCCATTGGCACGTGGAAAATAAGGAGAGCTAAATTTATGTGTGACCTGGAATGATTGTGTAAGGGTCTTCATTAGATTGTTTACAAAATGAGTGCCTTGATCTGAGACAATTTCTAGGGGTAAGCCAAATCGTGGGAAGACATCCGTGAGTAGGCATTTTGCTACCGTAACCGCTGTAGCAGATCGTAAAGTCCAGGCTTCTGCCCATCTTGTTGCATAGTCTGTACAGGTTAGTATGTATCTGTTGTTAGTGAAGACTGCTGGGGGTGTGATTGGACCGATAAAATCTAGTCCCCATTTCTGAAATGGTTCGAGTGGTAAGATGGGTTGCAGAGGAAAAAGATGCCTTTGCAAAGGCTGACCAGTTCTTTGACAAGTATCACATTGTTTAACAAACTGTGCGACGTCTCTGTACATCCTTGGCCACCAGAGACCTCCTTGCAGAATTTTCCGTTGAGTTAAGTCTACTGCAAAATGGCCACCAGAAGGAATTGAGTGCGCCAAAGTGATAACTGAATTAACCTCATGAGGTGGGATACAGCGAAGTAAGATTTCGGTATGATCTGCATAATATAGTTCTCCTGCTACTAGCCGGAATCGGCGGCTAAAGACTGCTAATTTCCTTCGAACTGCCTTGGTCGTCTCAGATGGGAAGCATCCTTCGGTGAGAAAAGTTAAAATTTGATCATAATATGTAGATGGTACTTGTAGGTTGGCCGTTTCATCGGATAGTGGTTCAGCATTATAAATCGCAGGAGTCGTGTCATCTATGCCTACCGGAGCTTCACCGGAATCCAGGCGAGATAAAAAATCTGCTAGGGCATGTGCATTTCCGGGTCGGTGAATGACTTCATAATCAAATTCCTGCAAGAGTAGCACCCATCGGGCTAATCGTCCGCCTAGATGTTGTTGTCTTACTAGATAAACAAGGGAAGCATGGTCCACATGAAAGGTAAACTTCCGGCCTAGTAGATAATGTCTGAACTTTTTGATTGAGTAAATCAATCCTAGACATTCTCTTTCAGTAGTGGAATAGTTCTTTTCTGCCGGTGCAAGCCTTCTACTGGCGTAATAAACAGGGCGAAACCACTTATCTGTTTGCTGCATCAGAATACTGCCAATTGCAATATCTGAAGCGTCGACAAAAACATGGAATGGATTGTCCCAGTCTGGTGGTTGTAAAATTGGGGCTTGTGTCAGGAGATACTTGAGCCGATCAAATGTAGTTTGGCATTCTTCAGCCCATTCAAACTGTCGGGGAGTTTTTGTGATTAGCCTGTTCAGTGGTACTGCAAGGTGAGCAAGCCACCGTAAGTATCTGCCATGCCACCGTATTTGACCCATAAAACGCATTACTTCTTTTGGAGTTGCGGGTACCGGGGCTTCTAAAATTGCCGAAGTCTTATCTGGGTCTACTCGGATACCTTGAGCAGATACAATATGCCCAAGTAGTTTGCCACATGAGACCGCAAACACGGATTTGTTTGGATTAAGGCAGAGTCTATATTCTCTACACTTCTGAAAACAACATCGTAAATGACTTAAATGTGCTATCATCTTCCCAAAGATTGAGAAGTCGTCAAGATATACTTGCATGAATGAAGTGAGATAAGGAGAAAATATCTCCTACATACATCGCTGAAATGTGCTTGGTGCATTTCTTAATCCGAACCACATTACGGTGCAGGCAAAGACACCCCAATTGGTAATGAAAGCAGTTTTTGGTATATCTTCTTCAGCCATTCTAACCTGATTGTAACCGCTGTATCCGTCTAAGAATGAATACATTTCGTGGCCTGCTACTCTATCAAGCATGGTATCCAAAAAGGGGATCGGGAAAGGATCTGGTACTGTTGCTGCGTTCAATTTCCGGTAGTCTACACAGATTCGTAGTTGCTTATTTTTCTTTGGCACAATCACAGTTGGTGAAATCCATTCAGCATGTTCTATTGGTACGATGAATCCTACTTTTAATAATCTGTCAAGTTCGGCTTTTACCTGAGATGCATAATTGGGATTCATCCGATAGCTGGACTGCCTATTCGGTTTAGCTTCAGGCTTCAGCATGACTCTGTGCTGATATATACGCGGATCTAATCCTTTCATATCTTTGTAATCCCATGCAAAGACGTCTGAGAATTCGCGAAGGAGCTGAATCAAATTAGTCTGAAAGATTTCCGGTAAGTTTTGCCTTATTTTTACAGGTCGAGGATGGTCCTTGTCTCCTAGATTGTACGTGATCAGCTGGTCTTCAGGGACATAAAATTGTTGTGGGATCTCTGTATCCTCTGTTGACTTGAATAGTGGTTGTAATTCAGTATCTGCTTGGTCAGACTTTTCGGTGATATCTACTACTGCACAAACTGAAGTGTTCCAGTTATTTATGACGGACTGTAAATCAACAGTTCCTAGAGACATTAAATCGGCGTTATTCTTCAGAAATTGATCTTCTTCATCATCTGATAGTCCATCTAACATATGAACTGGTTCAGCGAGATAAGGTCTGGCGTGAAGTTCGCAGGGTTGTATAGCATCTAGTTTTACCACATATTTACGATTGGCATCCTTGAATGTGAGCTCTTGCGCAGACCAGTCCTGTATTACCTTTGCATGCTTCAGCCAAGGTCGGCCAAAAAGGAGGTTGTAATCCAAGGTGGATTCGGGCAGATCTAGTATAACAAAAGTCATTTTGAAAGTCGTACCTTGTAGAGTAATGGGTACATTCCGTACAAGTCCTACGGGATGGACTCTAGATTGATCAGCCATTCTGACAAAGAATTGAACTGGTTCGATTTCGGTCCAGCCTAGCTTTTTACATAATGCTGCGATTGCAATGTTTACGCCGGAGCCTCCGTCAATTAATACCTGTGTGATCTTCTGATTCTTATACCATACTGTAATCAAGAGCACTGCATGATCAACCGTAGAATCAGATTCTGGTTGAACTACGGCGGTTGCCGGAATTCAAGAGGGTGCCGGGTTAAAATGTTGGTGAAACTGTTGCCGGATCCCAGGTACTAACGTCAAAAGTTGGCCAAGAGGTAAGGTGATAGATGCCTTGGATAAAATTTCCCAGGCCTGCTGAGATTGGTTATCCTGCTCCTTTGGACTTGAGGTCTCTGCTGTTGCCGATGTATCTGCTGTTATGTCTACCGCTGATGGTTGTTCTGCTGCTACTTTCTCTTGTTGCATTCCTTCCTTTGTTGACGAGGTCTGAGTCACCGGAATAGGTTCTGGGAACACTGGTGGTTCTGTGGCGGTCCAGTGACTAGCCTTGTTATACATCCTATGTTGTTCTTGTATCCCTAGTTCAAATACTTCTGCTGCTGGCTGCAGTTGTTTACCTGATCAGGTCTCGACTGTAGCAGTTTGTGTTTCCACCGGTGTAATTTGTACCATGTTGGCCATTGGGTTTTGTCGCTCATTCTTCCTTTGATCATACTCAGCTGCGTCTTTGCAATATCTTCTAATGTGTCCGAATTCACCACAAAAATGACAGCGTGGCGGTGGTAAATTGGGTTTTTCCGGTGGTGGTTCGTTCTGCCAGCGGTTTGCATTATAGTTATTGTTCCTCTGTCCTCGGTAGTTTCGATATCCTTGTGGTTGATTGTTTCTCAGTTGCGGAGGTACATAGTGATTCGCTGCCTGTCCATGTTCTTGTATAACAGCATTGACTGTTGCTGTTCCTTGTATTCTGGCATTGTAGAGACAATTTCCGGTGGAGTGTCCGGCAGTGTTGCAGATAGCGCAGAATGTCTGATTTAGTGCACAGTTAGCACTTGTATGGCCTGAATTTTTGCACGTGGTGCAGTATACTTGCCTGGTTATATCTTCAGTCATATTTTTGTTTGTCCTTAACCATTCCAAGTCTTCTGAAAATCTACCAACCTTGGATTCCAACTGTAGAGCCATTGCAATGACTGCATCCAGTGTCATTGCTCCAACACATCTGATGATCATAATCTGCTTCAATTGTGGGGTTAGTCCATTGATAAACCATTGAGAGATGACATCGTCAGGTAGATTAGCATGTGCCTGTGGTATCTGTCGTAAATGTGTTCTAAAGAGAGTAGCGTATTCCTGGATAGTCTGATTTGCCTTCTGCCGGTTGTTCTGTAGATACTCAAAGATTTCAGCAAGATTCTTCTTTAGTCTGAATCATTGTAGAAAGGCATCTCGTACTGCATCATAGGTACCGAAATGATTAATGTCGTATTCCATAAGCCATCTAGCCGCTTCATTGACCAAAGTAGATTGAAAAACAATGGCTTTGTATGCCTGATCTGGTGGATGGTTAAGAACTGCATAACTGATCTCGAAAGTGCGTACGTGAGCATCTGGGTCATCTCCTGGGAATCCACCGAATTTTGTGTAGGTTACTCCTGTTGGAGGCGGCCTTGGTTGACCTAACTGTTGTTGTTGTTGTTGTCCGTTCATCGTGGGTGTCTCTGGTCCTTCTTCTGTATCTTGAGGTTGATTAGTTGAACTATCAGAATCTGGATCGCCGGACGGCGTGCCTTCCGGTGTGCTGTTTTTGCGCAGGATACTTCGGACCTCAGCTTCGAATAGGTCTCCTTCTTTCTGGATGTCCAATATCTGAAATCTTTCTTCCAGACATGCGGGTCTGGCTGAGGATTCTGCAAAAAATGCTAATCCTTGACCGCCAGTTGGTGTTTCTATCACCGGAATATCACCGGAATGAGCTGACAGTCTACCAGACTGTAGCGTGTTTTCGCTTTTACTGATTTCTTTTCCTAGAGTTTGTCTAATCTCCAGCGGCGTCTTGATAGATTCTGGTATTACTGTACTTTGGTTAGGCTGGGTCGAGGTGACACCAGCATGTACCAAAGGCGCTGATCGTTCCACCGGAATATGACCGGAATTAATTCTAGCATCCTTAACTTGCTCGACCACTGAGTCAGGTCGCGTTATACCTTTTTCTCCTAGAGTTGTTTCTTGTACTTTTCTTGTTCCCGTCGTCTGGGTCCTAGGATACGTTTCGCCAAACCGAGTAACCGGCATGTATCATTGCCCAGTGATACTATCTGAGCAGTTTGCAACAATCTGAGTCTGTTGCTACTGTCAGTAAATCAAATGTTACTGGATGTTTGCTTCTTACAACCCGCTTAGCACTCTAATGCCACTTTGTCACAAGTAACTCGCAATCAAATGCTATTTTACCACAGAGACTGGTAAACAGTTGCCACTTTCCCACAGACGGCGCCAAATGTTAATGTTAGACTAAATGTTGGACTGCTACTCGTTTATGGGTTTAAGTGTTACTCTACTTCGATTCAGATACTTCACGTTTGATCGGTTCCAAATACTTCTAACCGCAATCCCTCTCTTAGCCACGTGGGTTCTTGGGAGTGGTAGGGGTCTGTTAGACAGAGGCCCTGTACTATTTTCCCAATTTAACACACAATCTTACGGTTGTTCCGTCCTTAGCTCAGTATCCGTCCCTGAACAATGGAAGTCTGTTCAGTGTATTGGAATTAGAACTACAGGACTGAGGTTAGCCGGCCGATTACGTACTCTACACGCAAAAGATACTTCAATAACAAAATTACCTACTGCGTACTTCTTCAAAGTAGGTAGGTATGCCAATTAGACCGTATGCCTTAAAGTCACGCGGATTCGAACAGTTAATCTCCTCAACAAACATACACCACCACTGTTCTACTCATACTCAGACCGTTACAGCTACTAATATTCCGAAGTTGAGGTAAACAACAAATATATGGTGTAGTAACAACTTCAATCGCTCACAAGGACGCTGTAAACAATTAATTCGTGATTTACTCTTCGCGCTACTTACTTCCCAGAAGAACTAACAAATAACATGTCACGCTTGTTCACACTCAGAATCATACTTAACCATCACCGAACAGCTTCGCCACACAATACAACTAATTCGTCATTCCGTATTATGGTGAGTGTAATCAACTAGTAGGACTACAGACGGAACAAATCAAGCAGAACTTATCCTTTCAACAACATATACACGCACACAAGACGTGATAGTAATCTCAGTGAGACTTAATCAGACAACACGCTACAATTCCCGCAAAACAGGGACTGCCTGCTCTTTCTTTTCATTGCCTTAAATAGGGGATTTTTTACAAGGGTGCGCTCTTCTGCAGTTACCTGCGCGTTCCCTGAAAGATTCTCTTTTTCATTTAAACTCCCTGTCCTCGTACTCTTGTCCTTGTTCGGCAGTCGTCCAGCACTTTTACATTTAAGGCACCTGTCCGGGTTCATCCGTCCTGATTCGGTGGCCCTCTAACAGTGGATATCATATCTCACTCATTTCTCCATCAATTTCAAAGATCTATAGCTTGTTGGAACCAAATCAAAGTCATCTACGTGCTACCAAAGTTTGAAGGATTTATATTCAGCCATTTCAGAGAAAAAGTCGTCGAAGTGATCACTGGTCGAAACCTGCAATAGTCCTAAAATATCGAGGGTAAAGGTTTACTTCCTAAATTGATTTCTCTGAGCATAGTTAATCTTTTTAAGTGATATCACTTGGACTAGTTAGTGTACTAAGCTAATTAGGTACCCCTAAAAGGAAGTTTTCCAATTCCTACTGTGCTGATCATACTGACTAAAAGATACAGCAGGTGTCTAGTAAAAAATAGAAGGTTTTCTTGAAGACTTGAAGTTCAAAGTTGTCTGTTTTGATTCAACTTTTTCATACATCATTTCCAAAATACATAGGAAATTTTATGGTCTTATTGGAAAGCCATAAGGTCTACTTATCAACTCTGAAGCATCAAAGGGCTGGTACTAAGCAAGATTTGGGAGTACCTACTCATCCTTCTAAAGTATTCATCCATCATTCCCAAGAGTGGTATCAAAGCAAGTTAAAACTTGGGAAACCCTGTCATCCTATTTTCCTTCCAACACAAGGGCCAAAAAAAACCAATTGTGGGTTGAATTCACCACAATAAGGAAGCAACCTAAGCAGGCTATTTCATAGTTTGTGACTAAGATTAAAGATGTAGCAGATCAGTTAGCAAGCATAGGAGAAGAGATTGAAGAAGAGCAGATAGTAAGGCAAGTGATCAATGGGATTAAAGCTGATGACAAATGGGAAAGCTTCACCACTACCATGGACCTATACATGGACATGCAAATTCCAGACCTTACAACTCTCATGGGGCAATTATTCACTCATGAAGCAAAGCTCAACAAGAATGGAGACTCATCCAAAGGTAATAGCTCTTCTTCCCTATACACTCATAAAAGTAAGTCTAAAGATAAAGGCAAGAACAAGAAGACAGAGGATGAAGGCACTACCTCCCAAGCCAACTATGCAGGGAGAGGTAGATTATCAAGAGGAAGGGGTAGAGGAGGTAAGAAAGGTAGGGGGAGATCCTACAACTCCTCACCATGCAACATTTGTGGTTTATCAAATCATACTACATATGAGTGTTTCAGGAACTACAAGAATTAGAGAGGAAGAGGATATCAAAGAGGTGGATACTCACAATCAAGAGGCAGATTCAACCATCATCAAGGGTACAACAACAACTACAACAATAACTACAACAACAACTACAATGCCAACTACCAAGGAGGATTCAAATCCAGAAAGGATTAAAACAATTATACAGAAGAGCAAGATGATTCTCTTCTGATTATGAACATGACTTCAAAACCAGGTACAAATGATGACCATCTTTTCTACATTGACTCAGGATGCTCAAATCATGTAGCTGGCAATGTAGCTCTACTCTCTGACCTTGAAGAACCGAGAGGTAAGCATCAAGAACAAACAGGTGATGACACCAAGCACTCAGTAGTTAAAGTGGGAAATGTTAAGACGTGATGGAAATCAAAACTTATTGCGTAGGGTACTATATGTACCAACCATTACAAAAAACTTGATGAGTGTTGGACAGATTGCGGAAAAAGGTTTGCAAGTCAGATTCAACCAATATGGAGCATTTGTGGAGGATCCCAAGCATGGGTTCAAGAGAATTGCTAAAGGAGAAAAGACAAGTAGACTTTTTACTTTTGAGCTAGAAGATACAAAGATACAAAGAATATTGCACTCTACAATTATAAAGATCAAGCACTTTCAAAACTTGAGATTTGGCATAAGAGATTAGGGCATGTAGGAGAAAGAACCTTGAAATAGATATGCAGGGATCAATGTGTAATTGGAATACCCAATGTTTCCAAACAACACATGATATATAAGTTTTGTGCTTGTCAGTTTGGGAAGTCTCACAGGTTACCCTTCTCAAGGAAAGGCTACATACATGAGGACTACCTAGAACTTGTCCATACTGATGTATGGGGACCAAGCAAAGACCCCTCAATCTTAGGATCAAGGTACTATGTATCTTTTATATATGATTATAGCAGGTGGATTGTATTGTACTTTATGAAGCACAAAGATGAAGTGTTCAACTGTTTTAAAAAGTATCTTGCACTTGTTGAGAACAAACAGGGAAGAATCTAAATAGGCTAAGGTCAGATGAAGGAGGTGAGTACTTCTCCAATGAGTTTGAAGCTTTCTTGCAGGATAGAGGAATCAAAAGAGAAATCACCACAAGGTATACTCCTGAACAGAATGGGGTAGCTGAGAGAAGAAATAGGTTGATTGTTGAAACAGCTAGGTCAATGTTAAATGAAACAAAATTGCCTAACTACCTATGGGCAAAGAGTGTTTCTACTGCCACTTACCTCATAAACAGGTTACCATCTAAGTCCCTTGATGGGATGGCTCCTTATGAAGCATAGCATGGGAAAAGACCCTCACTTGATCATTGCAGGATATTTGGATGTGTAGCATATGTACACATTCCTCCTTAGATAAGAGGTAAGCTAGACCCTAAGGCTGAGAAGTGCATCTTTATTGGATATGATCTGCATCAGAAAGGGTACAGGTTCTATAACCCTTCAAATAAGGGATTCATGGTTAGTAGAGATGTTGTCTTTGATGAAAATGATTCTTGGTATGAGAATGAATGCAGGAAGTTTAAACTACCCTATGACTTGGAGGAGGAGTTTCCAAGTCTTGCTACGGAGGAACCTACTCGGAATGAAGACACCACTTCAGATGATGAAGACATTATCAATCTTGAAGAATTCAAGGCATGGAAGTCCAAAGGCAAAGTCAAGATGAAGAGACTTGAAGACATACCTGAATCTTCAAATCAATCAATCAAAAGATCGCAAAGGGAGAGCAAAAAATCTATCAGATATGGGTATGATACCTCTCTTGTTACTAAACATTCTGTTTATCTAGCCAAAGACTTGTCAATTGAAGAACGAGGATCATATGAAGAAGCCATGACCAAGACAGAATGGAAGGAAGCTATGGATGAGCAGATTGAAGCACTCAAAGAAAGTGACACATGGGAACTAGTACCAAAGAAAGAGACTATGAAGGTAATTGGATCCAGATGGATCTATAAAATCAAAAGAAATTCTGATGGGTCAATAAGCAGGTACAAAGCCACATTGGTGGCCAAGGGTTTTGCTCAAACCCAAGGCATTGACTATGAAGAAACATTCTCACCTATGGCCAAGATGCCAACTATCAGGGTGTTGGTGAGTGTGGCTGCATCTAAAAATTGGAACATGTATCAATTGGATGTAAAAAATGCTTTTTTGAATGGATGGATTTCAGAGGAGGTATATATGTCACAACCTCTTGGCTATGAGGATCCAAACAAGGTAACATATGTGTGCAAGTTAAATAAAGCTCTTTATGGATTAAAGCAGGCACCTAGGGCATGGAATCACAGGTTGACCACATACCTTCAAGACCAAGGTTTTGTCATGAGCAAGGAAGACACTTCTCTATTCATCAAGAGAAGTAATTCAGAGGTAATATACCTATGTGTATATGTTGATTATATCATACTTACATGTAATGATGTCAATGGAATTAGACAAATCAAG
>CM035407.1:180925390-180930390 GCA_020310875.1 Ceratopteris richardii
TGTGCAACAAACAAGGGCATATAGTAAGTGAGTGTCCTCTGCTAAGTGTAACTTGTCAATTATGCAGGAAGGTTGGCCATGAGGCCCATGAATGCCAATCAAGGGGAATACCTGCAACGACATACTGGACACAAGGAGGACCCCCAACAACCACAAATGTGATGGCTGCTGCACAAAATCAAGGTAACAACTATAATCCTAGACAAAGGAATAATTTTGGAAATGGGCCTAGGAGGCCAATCATCTGATTTAGGTGTGGAGAATGCGGGCACTACCAAAGTAGGTGCACCCTACCAGAGAATGCACCTCCTTGCAGGAACTGCCCTGAGGCCAGAGACCATTATACATATGGTTGCCCCAAGACTCAAGCCTCTTCATCAGGGCCCCATATCCAAATGATTTCTGTGCACAAAGAAGAAGTGTGTGATCTAGGTAATGAGCCATCACCATCTACCAGGGTGGTGCAATTGGAAGAAATAGAATCTTTTACTGTGCAGACAAGAAGCAAGGGGAAGGCTCCAATGGACATGGGTCAAGAATCATTGATTAATGGATTAAACAGAGACAAAGGTGTGTCCGAAGACCTAGCCACCACAAGTGCAGACACAAGGCAAAAGAAAAATTGCACAGGTACCAGTGATGCCATTGGACATGCATTCAGCAGGGCTCATGAGGAGTTGGATAAGTCAAATGGAGCCCAAGCTCTTAAGGAATCAGAAGCCTCCAGACTGCTCAAGTCCATGAAAAAGGAGGTTAGTATTTTTGATTTAATAAAGATGGATGGGAAGTTCAGGTCAGAACTCTTGCAGATAATTGATGAAGCTTCCACTACAAGTTTGGTGGCAAAGACTGTTGTTGTACATGAAGGAAAAATTGTAAGGGAAGCACCCCTTACAGATTATAAAATTCCTCGGCTGACAGTATCTATCAAGGGTCATGAATTTAAAGGAGTTATTGTGGATGGTGGTTCTGGCATTAACTTCATGCCTGAACATACAATGAAAAAAATTGGACTCCACCCTTCAAGACCTGCAAATTTCACGGTTACTTTGGCAGATCAGAGCAAAGTAAGGCCCTTAGGGGTAATCCCAAAAGTTCCACTTGAAGTACAAGGTAATCTATTTATCCTGGATTTTGTGGTTTTAAGATTGCCCCAGGTTGAAGGAGGATTTCCTCTCTTAATTGGAAGACCTTGGCTGAGGCATGCCAGCGTCATTCATGATTGGGGTAAGGACACCATGTGGGTACAAAAGAAAGGGCAGGAGCTGACACAAATTCATTTAGAAGAAGGCCCAGACAATCAAGGAAACACTAGTATGATGCAAACAGTGAGCATTTGCATGGAAACAGAAGCGGAGGATCAACCCCAAATAGATTTTGAGGAAGAAGAGGATATTTTAAGTTGGCTCCAAGCAGGCGACTCTTCCTCTTGTTTTGGAGTTTTCATTAATAATTGTTGTACAATTGAAGGTTATGATGAAGATAAGGAAAAAGTCCAGGTTGATGGATTGGGAGAGCCCATTACAAACCACAGAAGGGGCAGGAAGACAACCCTCAAATGCATTTTTGAGGAGGATATGACTACTATAGAAAATGAAGTTAATAAAGCTAAAGGCAAGGTAAAAGATTCTAGTGAAGAGTGTTCTTTTCCAATTCAAGAAATACCTGCAGGATGGATGCAGGATAAGGAAGAACAGATTGAAATCCAAAACACCCCTGCTTATGAAGCAATGCAAGAAAAGCTAGAAGACAAAGACAAGGAAGGAGAGGAGAAGGAAGATACTCTGGTAGAGAGAAATCCTGTCCAAGAAATACAATTAGGCAATCAAGACAATGATCGGCCAGTTTTGGTGGCCACTTGGCTGTGGAGCCACCCAGGGCTCCTGGAAAAGGTAAAATCATTCTTGACCCAATATATAGATGTTTTTGCTTGGCATTATAAAGACTTAGAAGGAGTGCCTGCAACTTATGGAGAGCACAGAATCCCTCTGGTTGATGGAGCAAAACCTATAAGAGGGAAGAGTTATAGACTTAACCCAAAATATGCTGAAGCTGTCTATGTGGAAATCCAGAAGATGGAGGATGCAGGAATCATCATTCCTGTAGAACACTCAGAGTGGCTCTCCCCTATGGTTATAGTACCCAAGAAGAATACTAATAAAATCAGGATTTGTGTTGATTTTAGAGCACTCAATAAGGTGACCATTCCAGATGGTTTCCCAATGCCTTTTGCAGAACAGGTCATTGAAGAAGTAGCTGGGCATGCCTTATGTAGCTTTATGGATGGATTCAGTGGCTATAATCAAATATCAATACACCCAGAGGATCGAGAAAAGACTGCTTTTATCACACCTTGGGGAACATATGTGTATGTAAAAATGCCATTTGGGCTCAGAAATGCCCGAGCCACCTTTAACAGAACGGTCAATCTCATCTTTGGCCCCCTATTGCTGGAATCACTTAGAATCTTCATGGATGACTTCTCTTCGTTTTCAGGATCTCACAAAGAAACTCCTCTAGATTGTTTGGACCACCACTTGAGACAGCTGCAGAATGTTTTCAAAAGATGCAGGGAGACTAAGTTAAAGCTCAATCCAAACAAGTGTCATTTTCTTGTGACAGAAGGAACTCTCTTAGGACATGTGGTGTCAGCTAAAGGTATGGCCCCGGATCCTGACAAAATCATTTCTATCTTAAAGTTGCCTAAACCTAAATCCCCTAAAGAGATCCAGAGTTTTTTGGGGCATACTGGATACCATAGAAGGTTTATTAAAATGTATGCAGAGATAGCTAGACCTCTGGCTAGACTTACGGGTAAGGAAGTGCCTTTTAAATGGGAAGAAGAGGAGGAAAAAGCATATCAAGCATTGCGGTCAAGGTTAGTGTCTGCTCCCATCTTGATCACACCTGAGTGGTCAAAAATATTTCACATACATGTAGATGCCAGTGCCTATGCAGTGGGGGCCGTTTTGACACAACCTAGTGAAGAATTTAAGATGGATAGACCAATTCAGTATGCCAGTAGAATTTTGACTAAGGCTGAAAGGAATTACAGCACCACAGAAAGGGAAGCCTTGGCAATGGTTTTTGCTGTCCAAAAATTTCGTCATTACTTGTTGGGAGTAAAATTTGTTATTATAACAGATCACCAACCACTGAAATATTTGCTCAACAAACCACAAGCCACTGGTAGAATATGGAGGTGGTTATTGTTGTTCCAAGAATTTGATTTTTCTATGGTCCACAGACCAGGTAAAGAAAATGTTATGGCGGATCACCTTTCCAGAATCAATATGAGGGAGCAAGTTAGTGGAATCAATGATGATTTTCCAGATGCTCATCTGTTTGCTGTCCAGGCTCAAGGTTGGTATTATGATATCAAGAATTTCATTAAAACAGGGATGTATCCAGAAAAGGCTAGTGCTGTGCAAAGGAAGAGATTGCTACTCAAGAGCAGACCATATACCTTCCTTGAAGATAAACTCTACAGACAGGGCAAGGATGACAGGATGAGGAAATGCTTAGAGGAAGATGAAGTGAGGGAAATACTGCAATTTGCACATGAAGGAACAGGTGGTGGGCACCTTCCAGGGCATATCATGAGCCAGAGAATACTAGATGCTGGTCCATGGTGGCCTACACTCTTTAAGGATGCAGATGATTGGAGAAAAACATGTGATGTGTGTCAGAGGTGTGGACCTAAGCCAACAAAGCAGAGGCATAACCCCTTAGTTGTTTCCAATTCCTGGCAACCATTTGAGAAGTGGGGGCTGGATTTCGTAGGGCCCATCTACCCTCCGGCAATTCCAAAAAGAGAGAAATATCTCTTAATAGCTACAGATTATGCGACCAAATGGGCTGAAGCTATTGCTTCCCCCGACTGCACTGCTCAAACTGTTGCTGATTTTATCTACACTAGCATCATTTGCAGGTTTGGATGTCCACTTGAAATTGGTACAGATCAAGGTACACATTTTGTCAATAAGGTCCTGCAGGAAATTTTCACCAGGTATAAAATTCTACATAGGACCTCTTGTGCTTATTACCCAAGAGCCAATGGACAGGCTGAATCGACAAATAAGGTTTTAATCTCAATGTTAACAAAAGAGTGTCTGTTACAGCCCACTTCATGGGGCATTGCTTATCAAGGTACACTATGGGCATACAGGTTAGCATACAAAGAGGCCACCGGATATTCTCCTTTCCAACTGGTTTATGGCATATTGCCCATTGAGCCCTTTGAATTTTTACATGGCTCACCTAAGATAGCATTCATGCAGGGCAAAAAAGACTGTGATGTCTCTCAGAGAATAGGGGCACTACATAAAGTGGAGGAGATTCGTCTCCTAGCAACAAAACAATTGATCGAGACTCAGATGAAGAGGAAAGAGGCACATGATCGACACCTGTGGAACAACAACATTGAAGCAGGCATGTTGGTTCTTCTCCATAGACCTAACCTTCATACACAACTGAGAGGAAAATGGCTTCCAAATTGGGAAGGACCTTATAGAGTCAAAACAATGCTAAACTTGGGTGCTGTGGAGTTAGAGACGCTGAAAGGAGAGGCCTTGCCACTGGTCAACATTTCAAGGCTGAAGGCCTATCATCAACACACTTAATGATTTATGGATCACCTGAAACTGCCAAATATGTCCAGGTTGTACATAACTTTCTCATCATATTTTGCTCAGTTTTAGTAGTTTTCCTTATCAATTTCATCTTTGTTATTGGTGTTTTTAGAAAACCTAGAAGATATTTCAAAACCACGGCCAAGCAAGCTCTTTTTTGGAAATTTTCTAGCAATTTTAGCATTTTTCTAGCAATTTTTATCCCTTTCCGATGTCTTTTTATTGCCCAATTTGAGGAATAAATGGAGGGTCTCTGTGGTTTGATGAAGGATTTTAGGCTCAACATGTAGAAAATTTCATCAGAATTTTTTCAGAATTTTTTTAGAATTTTTTGGCCAATTTTTGGCATTTTTTTCAGATTTTTCCTTG
>CM035407.1:180942890-180947890 GCA_020310875.1 Ceratopteris richardii
TGATTAGATCAAAACAGATAAGTTTGTACTTCACTAGACATGAAAACTTTCTATTTTGATCTTGATACCTGCTTAGTCTTTCACTCAGTATGACCAGCACACTCACAATTGATCTAATTCCTTCTGGACATATTAAATTAGCTTAACAAGCTACCATTTGCAAGTAGAATGAGATAAAATAACAAACTATACTCTGAGAAATGTGTTTAGCAAAATTAGGGACACTCCCGACTTTTTAGGAACTCTGCAGAAAAATACTAGAGGTCACTTCGAGCAAGATTTCTCCGAGATGGCTGATCCTTTGACCTTGAGATTTTGTAGGCATGTAGTATGCTTAGACCTGATTCCAATGTGCTTTGAATGACTTGATTTGGTTGAGAAACCACGGAGATATGGCTTGTAGAAGTTGGCAGACTTGGAGTAGATGACTCAGACAAAATCAGAGATAATGAATGTAACTCTTTCTATTAATTCACATGAATGTACAATCTCATTGGCTTGATAGATGTAGCCTAATGAGTTTGAGATGTGTAGGCTATGGTGTAGCACTCACACACTCTATGATCACAGATGTAAGCCTCGGGAATGAAGAAGGATACCCGCGACTTTTCAAGTGCACCTTATATAAGAAAATGAGTGAGAATTTGAATTCAAATTTGAATTCTTGGCTCCCTTCAATCACTCCTCTAGAAGTAAGGAGATATGCTCTCCAATTACACCATCTAATTTTCCACGACTAATCAAGTAGGTGTGTGTTCAAATCACTAAGACTTTTACAATGGAAGTAAAAGTAATAAATCATAGGTATGGGTTCCTATGCCATTTCCTTCAAGTGAAGCCTTGATGAACTTTGTCCAAAAAAACTAATCATTCAAGATTCCAAGCCAAGTGTGAAGGCTTGAAATACACCAACAGCTCCCCCTCAAGCCAAACACTTTGGCTCAAGTCTTCATCTTTTAGTCTTCAATCACATCCTGTAATCCAATCATGGATTTGAATCTGCATAACTTGTTTCCATCCAATGCTTTAGTGAGTAAATCTGCACATTGCATATTAGTAGACACATATGTCAATTGAATCTCTTTGCTAAGCAACTTCTCTCTCACATAGTGGTAATGAACCTCTATGTGTTTGGTTCTAGCATGATATATTGGATTAGCTGCAAGGTGAAGAGAGCTAGTATTATCTCCAAAGATAATTGGAGGTCTAGTGTATAGAACTAACTCTGTATACAAGAGTTTCAACCAGATAGCTTCTTGAGTGGCATTGGCAAGCCCTCTATACTCTGCTTCAGTGGATGGCAATGCCACTGTAGGTTGTTTCTTGGCTGACCAAGAAATAGGTTTATCTCCTGCAAAACAAATGTAACCTGATGTGCTCCTTCTATCATCTTGCATCCTGCCCAATCTGCATCTGAATACACTTTAATATCAATGTCTGATGTATAAGGAAAGTACAAACCATGGCTTTGAGTTCCTTTGAGGTACTTCAAGATTTTCTTTGCTGCCTCTAGATGAGGTACCCTTGGTTTGTGCATGAATTGGCTTAGCACACTAACTCCATATGCTATGTCAATTCTTGTCAAGGTAGCATAATTCAAACTACCTACCATACTTTGATATCCTGTGATGTCTTGGACTTCTTCCCCTTCATGAGCACTTAGCCTTAGGTTGACCTCCATTGGAGCAATTGAGACTTTAGCATCCTGCAAGCCAAACTTCTTGACCATATCCTGTACATACTTCTTTTGAGTGATATATATACCTGAGTTGGTGTAGACTAACTCAAGACCTAAGAAGTACTTCAATAATCCAAGATCATTAATCTTGAATTCTTTCATCATCTGTCCTTTGATGTGTCTAATACCATTGACATCATTGCCTATAATGATGATGTCATCAACATAAACACACAAGTAGATTACCTCTTTATTACTCCTCTTTATGAATAGAGAAGTGTCTGCTTTACTCATCACAAATCCTTGGTCTTGGAGATAGGTTGTCAGCCTGAAATTCCATGCTCTAGGTGCCTGCTTTAAACCATATAGAGCCTTCTTCAATTTACAAACATAATTTACCTTCTTGGGATCTTCATAGCCAGGTGGTTGTGACATGTAGACTTCTTCAGATATCCATCCATTCAAGAAAGCATTCTTGACATCTAATTGGTACATGTTCCAATTCTTGGATGCAGCTACACTCACCAATATTCTGATAGTTGGCATCTTAGCCACAGGAGAAAATGTCTCCTCATAATCAATGCCTTGGGTTTGTGCAAAACCCTTGGCTACCAACCTAGCTTTGTACCTGTTGATTGTTCCATCTGAATTCCTCTTTAGCTTGTAGATCCATCTGGATCCTATCACCTTCATAGAGTCTTTCTTGGGTACCAAGTCCCAAGTATCACTCTCCTTGAGAGCTTCCATTTCTTCATCCATAGCTCCTTTCCATTCTGGTTTGGTGATTGCTTCTTCATAGGTACCTGGTTCTTCATTCAACAAATCCTTTGCAAGATATACAGAATGTTTAGTTACAAGTGATGTGTCATACCCAAATCTGATTGGTCTTTTGCTTTCTCTCTGAGATCTTCTAATTGCTTGAGTTGAGGATTCTGGTATATCCTCTAGCTTTTTTATCTTCATCTTTCCTTTGGACTTCCAAGCCTTGAATTCCTCAAGGTTAATTGTGTCATCATCATCTGAGCTTGATTCATCTTTCTGGATTGGTTCCTCCTTGGTGAGCTTTGGGAAATCCTCTTCCATATCATAGGGTAGACTAACCTTCCTGCATTCATTCTCATACCAAGAGTCATTCTCATCAAAGATGACATCTCTGCTTACCTTGAAGCCTTTGTTTGTTGGGTTGTAGAATCTGTATCCCTTTTGGTTCAAATCATAACCAATGAAGATACATTTTTCAGCTTTAGGGTCTAGCTTTCCCCTAACCTGTGAGGGAATATGCACAAATGCTACACAACCAAAGATTTTGCAATGATCCAGAGAAGGTCGCTTACCATGCCAAGCTTCATATGGTGTCATGCCATCAAGTGATTTGGATGGCAACCTGTTGATGAGATAGGTGGCAGTAGATACACTCTCTACCCAAAGATAATTTGGCAACTTTTTTTCATTAAGCATAGACCTAGCTGTTTCTACTATAAGTCTATTCCTTCTTTCAGCTACCCCATTTTGTTCAGGTGAGTACCTTGTAGTTATCTCCCTCTTGATGCCTCTTTCCTGCAAGAAATCTTCAAACTCATTGGAGAAGTACTCTCCTCCTCCATCTGACCTTAGCCTCTTCAAGCTTCTTCCTGTTTGGTTTTCAACAAGTGCAAGATACCTCTTGAAACAATTAAACACTTCATCTTTATGTTTCATAAAGTATAAGATGGTCCACCTGCTATAGTCATCAATGAAGGACACATAATACCTTGATCCTGAAATGGAAGGGTCCTTGCTAGGTCCCCAAACATCTGTGTGTACCAAGTCTAGATAGTCTTCATGCATGAAACCTTTCCTTGAATAGGGCAACCTGTGAGACTTACCAAACTGACATGCTCCACACTTATAAATCATGTGTTGCTTGGATACATTAGGTATCCCAAGCACACATTGATCCCTGCACATTTGCTTTAGGGTTCTTTCACCTATGTGACCTAACCTCTTGTGCCATATTTCTAACTCTGAAAGTGTTTGATCCTTGTAATTATACAAAGCAATGTTCTTAGTGTCTTCTAGCTCAAAAGTAAACAATCTACCTGATTTCTCTCCCTTGGCTATCCTTCTGAATCCATGTCTTGGGTCCTCCACATATGCTCCATGTTGTGTGAATCTGACCTGCAAACCTTTCTCCACAATCTGACCAACACTCATTAGATTCTTGGTGATGGTTGGTACATAGAGTACCCTGCTCAATAGATTCTGGTTACCATCACATGTCTTTACATTTCCAATTTTTACAACAGAGTGTTTGGTATCATCACCTGTTTGTACCTGATGTTTGCCTTTGGGTTCTTCCAAATCAGAAAGTAGTGCCACATTGCCAGCTACATGGTTAGAACATCCTGAGTCAATATAAAATAAATGATCATCATTTGTACCTGCCTTGGAGGTCATATTCATGATCAATAGGGAGTCATCTTGCTCCTCTGTGTAATTGTTGTAATCCCTTCTGTTTCTGAATCCACCTTGGTAGTTACCATTGTGGTTGTGGTTGTAATTGTTGTTGTATTGATTGTTGTATCCATTGTAGCCTTGATGTTGGTTGAACCTGCCTCTCCCTTGAGAGTATCCACCTCTTGAGTAGCCTCTTCCTCTCTGACTCTTGTAGTTCTTGTAGCATTCATCTGTGGTATGATTGGACAATCCACAAATGTTGCATGGTGATGAGTTGTAGGGTCTCCCCCTACCTGACTTACCTCCTCTGCCTCTTCCTCTTGAGGATCTACCTCTCCCTGCATAGTTTGCTTGGGAGGTAGAACCTTCTTCATCAACCTTCTTACTTTTACCTTTATCTTTAACTTTCTTATCAGTATATAGAGCAGAGGGGTTGTTACCTCTTGATTGATCTCCTGCCTTTGTAAACTTTGCTTCATGTGTAAATAGTTGGCCCATAAGTGTTGTGAGATCTGGGGTATGCATGTCCATATAGAGGTCCATTGCAGTGGTGAAACTTTCCCACTTATCATCTGCCTTGAGTCCATTTGTTACTTGCCTGACTATTTGCTCCTCTTCAATCTCCTCTCCAATACTTGCTAATTGGTCTACCACATCTTTAATCTTTGTCACATACTTTGAGACGGATTGCTTGGGCTGCTTCCTAAGGGTTGTGAATTCAATCCACAGTTGATTCTTCCTGGCCCTTGTGTTGGAAGAAAAATATGTTGACAAGGTTTCCCAACTCTCTTGGGAAGTCTTACAGTTCCTTACATGAGGTAAAAGGAAATCAGATATAGAGTTAAGAAGGTAAGACCTTGCCAAAGCATCCTTTGCACACCATTGG
>CM035407.1:180952890-181037890 GCA_020310875.1 Ceratopteris richardii
ATTTGTGAATGATGCAACATTTTTAGTTCAAGATTCTCATGCTATATCAGATGCAAAGCTTTGGCATGCACGCTTTGGTCATCTGAATTATGCTAGTTTGCTACACCTATAGGTATCTAAATGGTTTCCTCTTTGCCCAAACTTGAGGAACCTTGTAAACATGTTTGTGAAGGCTATATTTTCAGCAAAATACACCATTCCTCCTTCCTAAAAGATGGTTCAATGTGACCTACTCAAAAATTACAACTTGTTCATAGTGATGTCTATGGTCCTATGTAGACACCCTCTTTTGGGAACTACCTTTACATCAAGACTTTTATGGATGATTTTTTCATGCATGCATGGGTGTATCCACTAAAACAAAAGTCCAAATGTTTATGTGCTTCAAATGGTTTTTGATTCGTGGAAAAAATTAGATTTGATTGATGGAATATCGCCTAGCATTTAGGATCCTGATCATAGGGAACCAAAAGTTTGAATTTGAATTCAAATTTTTACTCAATCATTATAAAAGAGATCATCAAAAAGTCACGGCTAAGACCCATCGTCCCCGAGCTCATTACTGTCAATTCTGAGTGTGTGTGAGGCCTACACTCTAGCCCACACCTATCTACACCATTAGGCAATGATCTTCATGCCAATGGATTTGCATACAAGTGTTCATTAATACATATATCTTCATTGTTCATTTCTGAGTTCTCTGTCATATTACTTGAAAGTCTGTGAGCTTGTTGAGTGCATATCTCAGTCATTTCTTCAGCAAATTCAAAGATCTATAGCTTGTTGGAACTAACTCAAAGTTTTCTACATGCTATCAAAATTTGAAGAGATTTTATTCAGCCATTTCAGAGAAAAGCTTGTCGAGGTGATCATTGGTCATTGACTGCAACAGTTCCTAAAAAATCGCGGGTAAAGGTTTACTTGCTAAATTGATTTCTCTTAGCATAGTTTGTCTTTTTACATCATTCCACTTGGAATAGTTAGCTTGCTAAGCTAATTAAATAATCCTAAAAGGAACTTTTCCAATTTCTACTATGCTAGTCATACTGAGCAAAAGATCCAACAAGTGTCAAGACCAAAATAGAAGGTGAGATCCTATAACTCCTCACCATGCAACGTTTGTGGTTTATCAAATCATACTACATATGAGTGTTTCAGGAACTACAAGAATCAGAGAGGAAGAGGATACCAAAGAGGTGGATACTCACAGTCAAGAGGTAGATTCAACCATCACCAAGGCTACAACAACAACTACAACAACAATTACAACAACAACTACAATGGCAACTACCAAGGAGGATTCAAATCTAGAAAGGACTACAACAACTATACAGAAGAGCAAGATGACTCTCTTCTGATCATGAACATGACTTCAAAACCAGGTACAAATGATGACCACCTATTCTACATTGACTCAGGATGCTCAAATCATGTAGTTGGCAATGTAGCACTACTCTCTGATCTTGAGGAACCAAAAGGTAAGCACCAAGTACAAACAGGTGATGACACCATGCACTCAATAGTTAAAGTTGGAAATGTTAAGACTTGTGATGGAAATCAGACTTGTTGAGTAGGGTACTCTATGTACCAACCATTACCAAAAATCTGATGAGTGTTGGACAGATTGTGGAGAAAGGTTTGCAGGTTAGATTCAACAAATTCAGAGCATTTGTGGAGGATCCTAAGCAGGAGTTCAAGAGGATTGCTAAATGAGAAAAATTAGATAGACTTTTCACTTTTGAGCTAGAAGACACATAGATTATTGCACTATACAGTTATAAAGATCAAACGCTTTCAGAGCTTGAGATTTGGCACAAAAGATTAGGGCATGTAGGAGAAAGAACCTTGAAATAGATATGCAGGGATCAATGTGTTATTGGAATACCCAATGTTTCCAAACAACACATGATATATAAATGTAGTGTTTGTCAATTTGGGAAGTCTCACAGGTTACCCTTCTCAAGGAAAGGCTACATGCATGAGGACTACCTAGAACTTGTACACACAGATGTATGGGGACCAAGCCAAGACCCCTCAATCTCAGGATCAAGGTATTATGTATCTTTTATTGATGATTATAGCAGGTGGACTGTATTGTACTTCATGAAGCACAAGGATGAAGTATTTAATTGCTTTAAAAAATATCTTGCACTAGTTGAAAATCAGACAAGAAAGAACTTGAAGAGACTAAGGTCAGATGGAGGAGGTGAGTACTTCTCCAATGAATTTGAAGACTTCTTGCAGGACAGAGGTATCAAAAGAGAAACCCACACAAGGTATTCTCCTGAACAAAATGGGGTAGCTGAGAGAAGAAATAGGTTGATTGTTGAGATAGCTAGGTCTATGTTGAATGAAAAGTTACTTAACTATCTATGGGCAGAGAGTGTTTCCACTACTACTTATCTCATAAACAGGTTACCCTCTAAGTCCCTTGATGGGATGACACCCTATGAAGCATGGCATGGTAAGAGACCTTCACTTGACCATTGCAAGATAGTTGGATGTGTAGCATATGTACACATTCCTTCTCAGATAAGAGGTAAGCTAGACCCTAAGGCTGAGAAGTGCATCTTTATTGGATATGATCTAAATAAAAAAGGGTACATGTTTTACAACCCTTCCAATAAGGGATTCATGGTTAGAAGTGATGTTGTCTTTGATGAAAATTATTCTTGGTATGAGAATGAATGCAAGAAGTTTAAACTACCCTATGACTTGGAAGAGGAGTTTCCAAGTCTTGCTAAGGAGGAACCTACTCAGAATGAAGACTCAACTTCAGATGATGAAGATGTTATCAACCTTGAAGAGTTCAAGGCATGGAAGTCCAAGGGCAAAGTCAAAATGAAGAAGCTTGAAGATATACATGAATCTTCAAATCAGTCAATCAGAAGATCACAAAGAGAGAGCAAAAAACCTATCAGATATGGGTATGATACATCTCTTGTTACTAAACACTCTGTTTATCTTGCCAAAGATTTGTCAATTGAAGAACCAGGATCATATGAAGAAGCCATAACCAAGACAGAATGGAAAGAAGCTATGGATGAGGAGATTGAAGCCCTCAAGGAAAGTGACACATGGGAACTAGTACCAAAGAAGGACTCCATGAAGGTAATAGGATCCAGATGGATCTATAAACTGAAAAGAAATTCTGATGGGTCAATCAACAGGTATAAAGCCAGATTGGTAGCCATGGGTTTTGCACAAACCCAAGGCATTGACTATGAAGAGACATTCTCTCTTGTGGCCAAGATGCCAACCATCAGAGTGTTGGTGAGTGTAGCTGCATCAAAAAATTGGAACATGTATCAATTGGATGTCAAAAATGCTTTCTTGAATGGATGGATTTCAGAGGAGGTGTATATGTCACAACCTCCTGGCTATGAGGATCCTAATAAGGTAACATATGTCTGCAAATTGAATAAAGCTTTATATGGATTAAAGCAGGCACCTAGGGCATGGAATTACAGGTTGACCAGTTACCTTCAAGACCAAGGTTTTGTCATGAGCAAGGCATACACTTCTCTATTCATTAAGAGAAGTAATTCAGAGGTAATATACCTATGTGTTTATGTTGATGACATCATACTTATAGGTAATGATGTGAATGGAATCAGACAAATCAAGAGCCAGATGATGCAGGAGTTCAAGATCAATGATCTTGGTCTACTAAAGTATTTTCTTTGGCTTGAGTTAGTTTATACTAACTCTGGAATATACATTACTTAGAAAAAGTACATATAGGATATGTTGAAGAAGTTTCACTTGCAAGATGCCAAAGTGGAAAGTACTCCAATGGAGGTAAACCTAAAACTAAGTGCCCATGAAGGTGATGAAATAAATGACATTACAGGTTATCAAAGTATGGTGGGTAGCTTGAACTATGCTACCTTAACAAGGATAGACATTGCATATGGAGTTAGTGTGCTAAGTCAATTTATGCACAAGCCAAGGATACCTCACTTAGAAGCTGCTAAGAGAATATTAAAGTATCTGCTAAGAGAATATTAAAGTATCTCAAGGGTACATAAAATCATGGTTTGTATTTTCCTTACACTTTAGACATTGATATCAAGATCTATTCAGATGCAGATTGGGCAGGATGCAAGGATGATAGGAGGAGCACTTCAGGATATATTTCATTTGCAGGTGATAAGCCAATATCATGGACTTCAAAGAAGCAACCTACTGTTGCTTTTTCTTCTACAGAAGTAGAGTATAGAGGACTGGCTAATGCCACACAAGAAGCCATATGGATCAAGCTATTGTATACAGAATTGGATTTATATACTAGGTCACCAATAATCTTTGGAGACAATACAAGCTCACTTCACCTTGCAGCTAATCCTATCTATCATGCTAGGACCAAACATATAGAGGTCCATTACCATTGTGTGAGAGAGAAGTTATTAAACAAAGACATTCAACTAACCTATGTATCAACCAACATGCAATGTGCAGATTTGTTGACTAAAGCTTTGGATGGAACCAAACTTTGCAGGTTCAAAGCAATGATTGGATTGCAGGATATACATGAAGATTGAAGATGAAGACCAAGCCAAAATGTTTGGCTTGAGGGGGAGCTGTTGGTGTAATTCACAAGCCTACACATTTGGCTTGATGGATACATTAAAATCCATACACATATGGAGAAGCATAGGAACTATTCCTAGTTGTTAATTACCACTTTACTTCTTTGTAAAAGTCAGATTTGACTTGGAATCTTTGTAAACACCTACCAAAAGAGACTCATGGAAAAAATTAGATTTGATTGATGGAATATCTCCTAGTATTTAGGATCTTGATCATAGGGAGCCAAAAGTTTGACTTTGAATTCAAATTTTTACTCAATCATTATAAAAGAAATCATCAAAAAGTCGCGGCTAAGACTCATCATCCCCGAGCTCATTACTGTAAATTCTGAGTGTGTGTGAGGCGTACACTCTAGCCCACACCTATCTACACCATTAGGCAATGATCTTCATGCCAATGGATTTGTATACAAGTGTTCATTAATACATATATCTTCATTGTTCATTTCTGAGTTCTCTATCATATTACTTGAAAGTCTTTCAGTTTGTTGAGTGCATATCTCAGTCATTTCTTCACCAAATTCAAAGATCTATAGCTTGTTGGAACCAGCTGAAATTTTTCTACATGCTATCAAAATTTGAAGAGATTCTATTCAGCCATTTCAGAGAAAAGCTCGTCGAGGTGATCACTAGTCATTGACTGCAACAGTTCCTAAAAAATCGAGGATAAATATTTACTTGCTAAATTGATTTCTCTTAGCTCATTTTGTCTTTTTACATCATTCCACTTGGAATAGTTAGCTTGATAAGCTAACTAAATAATCCTAAAAGGAATTTTTCCAATTTCTATTGTGCTAGTCATACTCAGCAAAAGATCCAGCAAGTATCAAGACCAAAATAGAAGGTTTTCTTGAGATCTTAACCTCCAAAGTTATCTGTTTTGGTTCAATCTTTACACACATCATTTCCAAAGGACATAGAACATTTTATGGTTTCATTGGAAAGCTAAGGAGGTCCACTTATCAACTCTGAAGCATCAAAGGGCTGGTACAAATCAGGATTTGGTAGTACCTACTCAATCTCTTGGAGTGTCCATCCATCTTTCCCAACAAAATAGGCATCCTCCATTTTGATTGAGGGGGAAATGTTGGGAAAGATGGATGGATGCTCCAAGAGACTGAGTAGGTACTGCTAAGCCTGCTTTGTACCAGCCCTCTTTTGCTTCAGAGTTGATAACTAGACCTCCTTAGCTTTCCAATGACACCATAAACTGTCCTATGTACTTTGGAAATGATGTGTGTAATGATTGAATCAAAACAGATAACTTTGGAAGTCACAAACTCAAGAAAACTTTCTATTTATGTCTTGACACCTGCTGGGTATTTTACTCAGTATGACCAACACAGTAGGAATTGAAAAAATTGCTTTTAGGGGTATCTAATTAGCTTAGTAATCTACCTATTCCAAGTGGAATGATGTAAAATAATAAACTATGCTAAGAGAAATCAATTTAGCAAGTTAAGCTATACCCCCGACTTTTTAGGACTGTAGCAGAAAATGACCAAAGATCACCTCGACGCAGATTTCTCTACAATGGCTGAATAGGATGTCTTCAAACTTTGACAGTACGTAGATTACTTAAAGCTGAATCCAACAAGCTTTGAATCACTGAATTTGGTGAAGAATGGACCGAGATATGCCCTTGACAGGTTGGCAGACTTTTGAGTAGACTAACAGAGAACTCAGAGATGGACAATGTGAATGTATGTATTAATGAACATTTGTATACAACTCCATTGGCATGAATATCATTGCCAAATGGTGTAGAGAGGTGTGGGCTAGAGTTTTAGACCTCACACACACTCAAAAATCAGTAATGCAAGGCTTGGGAGTGCTCACTCTTACCCGCGACTTTTCATGTCCATTTTTATAAGAGATGGGTAAAAATTTGAATTCAAATTCGAACTTTTGGCTCCCTATGATCAAGCTCCTAAATGCTTGGAGATATTCTTTCAATCAAACAACTAATTTTCCATGAATCCTTTTGGTAGGTGATTACAAGAGATTCCAAGTCAATTTGACTTTTACAATGAGGTAAAGTGATAATTAACCACTAGCATATGTTCCTATGCTTCTTCATGTATGTATAAACTTCAATGTATCCTTTGAGCCAAATGTGTAGGCTTGTAATTTACACCAACAGCTCCCCCTCAAGCCAAACATTTTGGCTTAAGTCTTCATCTTCAATCTTCAAGTATATCCTACAATCCAATCATGGATTTGAACCTGCAAAGTTTGGTTCCATCCAAAGCTTTAGTCAACAAATCTGCACATTGCATGTTGGTTGAAACATAGGTTAGTTGAATGTCTGTTAAATAGGATTAGCTGCAAGGTGAAGAGAACGTGTATTATCTCCAAAGATAATTGGTGACCTAGTGTATAATCCCAATTCTGTATACAAAAGCTTAATCCATATTGCTTCTTGTGTGGCATTAGCCAGCCCTCTATACTCTGCCTCTGTAGAAGACAAAGCAACAGTAGGTTGCTTCTTTGAAGACCATGAAATTGGTTTGTCACCTGCAAAAGAAATATATCCATAAGTGCTCCTCCTATCATCCTTGCATCCTGCCCAATCTGCATCTGAATAAATTTTGATATCAATATCTGAAGTGTAAGGGAAATACAAACCATGGTTCTATGTACCCTTGAGATACTTCAAGATTCTCTTGGCAGCCTCTGAGTGAGGTATCCTTGGCTTGTGCATAAATTGACTTAGCACACTAACTCCATATGCAATATCTATCCTTGTTAAGGTAGCATAGTTCAAACTATATATTTTTTCTGAGTAATATATATCCCTGAATTAGTGTAGACTAATTCAAGTCCCAAAAAATACTTCAATAGAACAAGATCATTGATCTTGAACTCCTTCATCATTTGACTTTTGATATATCTGATTCCATTGACATCATTACCTATAATGATGATGTCATCAACATAAACACAAAGGTATACTACCTCTGAATTACTTCTCTTGATGAACAGAGAAGTATCTGCCTTGCTCATGACAAATCCTTGGTCTTGGAGGTATGTACTTAACCTGTAATTCCATGCCCTAGGTGCCTGCTTCAATCCATATAAAGCCTTTTTTAATTTGCAAACATATGTTACCTTCTTAGGGTCCTCATAGCCAGGAGGTTGTGACATATATACCTCCTCTGAAATCCATCCATTCAAGAAAGCATTCTTGACATCCAATTGGTATATATTCCAATTCTTTGATGTAGCCACACTTACCAACACTCTGATTGTTGGCATCTTGGCCACAGGTGGGAATGTCGGAAAGCCACAGGTGGGAATGTCTCCTCATAGTCAATGCCTTGGGTTTGTGCAAAACCCTTGGCTACCAATCTGGCTTTGTACCTATTAATTGTGCCATCAGAATTCCTTTTAAGCTTATAGATCCATCTGGATCCTATTACCTTCATTGAGTCCTTCTTAGGTACTAACTCCCATGTGTCACTCTCCTTGAGTGCTTCAATCTCCTCATCCATAGCTTCTTTCCATTCTGATTTGGTTATTGCTTCTTCATATGACCCTGGTTCTTCATTTGACAAATCTTTGGCAAGATAAACAGAATGTTTAGTAACAAGAGATGTATCATACCCATATCTGATAGGTTTCTTGCTTTCTCTTTGTGATCTTCTAAATGGTTGAGTTGAAGATTCAGGTATGTCTTCAAGCTTCTTCATCTTCATTTTGCCTTTGGACTTCCATGCTTTGAATTCTTCAAGGTTGATAGTGTCTTCATCATCTGAACTTGAGGCTTCATTCTGAGGAGGTTCCTCCTTTGTAAGACTTGGAAATTCCTCTTCCAAATCATAGGGTAATTTGACCTTCCTGCATTCATTCTCATACGAAGAATCATTTTCATCAAAGACAACATCTCTGCTTACCATGAATCCCTTATTGATGGGATTATAAAGCCTTTAACCTTTTGTATTTAAATCATACCCAATAAAGATGCATTTTTCAGCCTTTGGGTCTAGCTTACCTCTTATCTGAGAAGGAATGTGTACATATGCTACACATCCAAATATTTTGCAATTGTCAAGTGAGGGTCTCTTACCATGCCATGCTTCATAGGGTATCATACCATCAAGAGACTTAGATGGTAACCTGTTTATGAGGTAAGTGGCAGTGGAAACACTCTCTGCCCATAGATAGTTAGGTAACCTTTTCTCATTAAGCATAGATCTAGCTATCTCAACAATTAATCTATTTCTTCTCTCAGCTACCCCATTCTGTTCAGGAGAATACCTTGTGGTTATCTCTCTTTTGATGCCTCTGTCCTGCAAGAAGTTTTCAAATTCATTGGAGAAGTACTCACCTCCTCCATCTGACCTTAGCCTCTTCAAATTCCTTCCTGTCTGGTTTTCAACTAATGAAAGATATTTTTTAAAGCAATTAAATACCTCATCCTTGTGCTTCATGAAGTACAATACAGTCCATCTGCTATAATCATCAATGAAAGATACATAGTACCTTGAACCAGAGACTGAGGGATCTTTGCTTGGTCCCCATACATCTGTGTGGACAAGCTCTAGGTAGTCTTCATGCATGTATCCTTTCCTTGGGAAGGGTAACCTGTGAGACTTCCCAAATTGACAAGCACCACACTTATAAATCATATGTTGCTTGGATACATTAGGTATCCCAAGCACACATTGGTCCCTGCACATTTGTTTCAAGGTTCTTTCTCCTATGTGCCCTAACCTTTTGTGCCAAATCTCGAGCTCTGAAAGTGTCTGATCTTTATAACTATATAGTGCAATGTTCTTTGTATCTTCTAACTCAAAAGTGATAAGTCTACCTGATTTTTCTCCTTTAGCAATCCTCTTGAACCCATGTCTTGGATCCTCCACATATGCTCCATATTGGTTGAATCTGACCTGCAAACCTTTCTCCACAATCTGACCAACACTCATCAAATTTTTGGTAATGGTTGGTACATAGAGTACCCTGCTCAACAAATTCTGATTTCCATCACAAGTCTTAACATTTCCAACTTTAACTACAGAATGCTTTGTGTCATCACCTGTTTGGACTTGATGCTTACCTTTTGGTTCCTCAAGATCAGAGAGTAATGATACATTGCCAGCCACATGATTTGAACATCCTGAGTCAATGTAGAATAGGTGGTCATCATTTGTACCTGATTTAGAAGTCATGTTCATGATTAGAAGAGAGTCATCCTGCTCCTCTGTGTAGTTGTTGTAATCCTTCCTGGATTTAAATCCTCCTTGGTAGTTGCCATTGTAATTATTGTTGTAGTTGTTGTTGTAGTTATTGGTGTAGCCTTGGTGATGGTTGAATCTACCTCTTGACTGTGAGTAGCCACCTCTTTGATATCCTCTTCCTCTCTGATTCTTGTAATTCCTGAAACACTCATCTGTAGTATGATTGGTAGGACCACAAATGTTGCATGGTGAGGAGTTATAAGATCTCCCCCTACCTTGCTTACCTCCTCTGCCCCTTCCTCTTGATGATCTACCTCTCCCTGCATAGTTGGCTTGGGAGGTTGAACCTTCATGTTCCACTTTCTTGCTTTTGCCTTTATCTTTAGACTTCTTATCAGTGTATAGGGCAGAAGAGTTATTACCTTTGGATGTATCTCCATTTTTGTTGAGCTTTGCTTCATGAGTAAACAATTGTCCCATGAGAGTTGTAAGATCTGGGGTGTGCATGTCCATGTAAAGATCCATAGCTGTGGTGAAGCTTTCCCATTTGTCATCAGCCTTGATCCCATTGATCACTTGCCTTACAATCTGTTCTTCTTCAATCTCTTCTCCTATGCTTGCTAACTAATCTGCTACATCTTTAATCTTGGTCACAAATTTTGAAACAGCTTGCTTAGGTTGCTTCCTTAATGTTGTGAATTCAATCCACAACTGATTTTTCCTAGCCCTTGTGTTGGAGGAAAAATATGATGACAAGGTTTCCCAAGTCTCTTGGGATGTCTTACAATTTCTAATATGTGGCAAAAGAAAATCAGATATAGAGTTGAGTAAATAAGACCTTTTCAATGCATCCTTAGCACACCATGTGTTGAGCCTTTCATGTTCTTCCTTGATTGGTAATCCTCTTGTTTTGAATGAGGGCAATTCCTCATCTCCTGAGATGTATCCATAGAGACTCCTTCCTTGTAGGTAGGTCTTCATCCTTAGAGATCATGCTTGATAGTTATTCCTGTCCAATTTATCAATGAATGAAGGAAAACCATCTCCCATTTTACCTTAGTTTGCTCTGATACCACTGTTGGGAAAGATGGATGGATGCTCCAAGAGACTGAGTAGGTACTGCTAAGCCTGCTTTGTACCAGCCCTCTTTTGCTTCAGATTTGATAACTAGACCTCCTTAGCTTTTCAATGACACCATAAAATGTCCTATGTACTTTGTAAATGATGTGTGTAATGATTGAATCAAAACAGATAACTTTGGAAGTCACAAACTCAAGAAAACTTTCTATTGGGTATCTAATTAGCTTAGTAAGCTACCTATTCCAAGTGGAATTATGTAAAATAATAAACTGTGCTAAGAGAAATCAATTTAGCAAGTTAAGCTATACCCCCAACTTTTTAGGACTGTAGCAAAAAATGACCAGAGATCACCTCGACGCAGATTTCTCCAAAATGGCTGGATATAATGTCTTCAAACTTTGATATTATGTAGATTACTTCAAGCTGAATCCAACAAGCTTTGAATCACTGAACTTGGTGAAGAATGGACCGAGATATGCCCTTGACAAGTTGACAGACTTTTGAGTAGACTAACAGAGAACTCAGAGATGGACAATGTGAATGTATGTATTAATGAACATTTGTATACAACTCCATTGGCATGAATATCATTGCCAAATGGTGTAGAGAGGCGTGGGCTAGAGTGTAGACCTCACACACACTCAAAAATCAGTAATGCAAGGTTCAGGAGTGCTCACTCTTACCCGCGACTTTTTATGTCCATTTTTATAAGAAATGGGTAAAAATTTGAATTCAAATTCAAACTTTTGGCTCCCTATGATCAAGCTCCTAAATGCTTGGAGATATTCTTTCAATCAAACAACTAAGTTTCCATGAATCCTTTTGGTAGGTGATTACAAGAGATTCCAAGTCAATTTGACTTTTACAATGAGGTAAAGTGATAATTAACCACTAGCATATGTTCCTATGCTTCTTCATGTATGTATAAACTTCAATGTATCCTTTGAGACAAATGTGTAGGCTTGTAATTTACACCAACAGGGAATACATGTCTTCTAATTTCAATGCATTATTGGTTGAACATGGGATAAAACATCACTGTACAGTGTAGAATGGAGTTGTTGAAAGGAAGAACATGTCACTCATGGAGATGGCAAGGTGTATGGTCAAAAGTTAGGCTTTACCACATAGCTTCTTGCTTGAGGTTGTTATGTGTGCAACAAATGTATTTAACAGGTGTCCCACCAAAGCATTTTAGTCTATCACTCCATATGAGGCTTGGCATGGTTGCAAACCATCTGTTGCTCATTTGTGTGTCTTTGGTTCTCTAGCATATGCATTAGTGCCTGAACAACAATGTAGAAAATTGGATGATAAAGCAGTAAAATGTACTTTTGTTGGGTACAGTTTTGAAAGTGAAGGCTATTATCTGTATCATCCATAGACTAAATGCATTTTCATTAGCCATGATGTTATTTTTGTGGAAGATGTAACTGATCCATTACTTTCATGTAATAAGGAGACATGAATTAGCTCCAAAGATATCTGTTACATTTTGCTTCCTCTTTTTACATGTGGACAGTCAAGTGCTGGTCCAAATGAGGCAATTTCTCAGCCTTTATAGGTTTCACATGATGATGCATATCATTCCATTTTTTATGCAAATTTACATGATGCACTTGTTGATGAGAGGGCTGATATAGAGGAGGCAAAAACTATGCCTAAATGGCTGGTGTAGACTTTATGAGATAGAAAATTAGATGCACCTATATCATAGCATACTCTAGGCTCTCATAGTGCTTCTTTTGCATCAAATTTCTATGCTATGGATGCATCTAGTCTTTATTATGAGAATGAGCTTGTTTCTTTTGATGAAGCACAAAATTTAGAAAAATTGATGGCTTCCATGCAATAAAAATATGATGCTATTATGAAGAATGGTACTTGTCTTTATGTGATTTGCCTCCATGCAAAAAGGCTATTGGCACTAAATGGGTATAAAAGCTAAAACACAAGCCGGATGGAACAACTGACATGATAAGGCTAGGCTTTTTGCAAAAGGTTATGCTCATGAAAGAGGCATTGATTTTTATGAGAGTGCACCCACATGCTAAATGAATATTGTTCATAGCATTTTTGCACTTGCAGTTCATCTGGCTTGGAATGTACATAAGTTGGACATTAAAACTACATTTTTGAATGGTGATCTACATGAAGAAGCGTATCTATTTTAGCCCCGTGATTTTGTGTAAAAAGGGCATGGAAACAAAGTTTGTAGGTTGAAAAAGGCATTATATGGTTTGATACAAGCACCATGTGCTTGGTATCAAGAGATACATGCCTACTTGATTGCACATGGATTTGAGAATAGTTCAACTAAGAGCACCTTATATGTTAAGCGTGCAAATGATGTGCTTTTGATCATTGTTGTCTATGTTGATGACATGTTGCTCTTTGGTCCTAATGAGAACCATATGCTGATTTTAAGGTTTATTTGCATGCCTCATTTGAGATGTCAGATTTGGCACATTTGCAACATTATTTGGGCATTCAATATATGCAAGTTGATGGTGGAATAGCTCTATGTCAAACAAAATATATTGACACATTATTGTAGTGTTTTGGTCTTGAAGATTGTAAACATGTTGCCATTCCTATGGAAATAGGTTTATGGTTGAGCCTTCATGATGTTAGAGATGCATTTGATGTTCTTCTCTATCAGCAGGCTGTTGGATGCTTGATTTACTTATGCATTACCTAGCGTAATATTCAGTTTGCTACTTCTCATATGAGAAATTTCCCTCATGATTCCATATACTAATGCACATTTTATAAGGCACCCATTATGAGAAAAATCCAAGCGTGCATTACTCAATTGATGGGAGTCCCAACTTGCATGTTTGATAAAGGTCACATTGGACCAGCTAAGGTATTTTAAGGAAAGGGAGTTACTAGGGTCCCCAATTTTAGGGTAGAGGGCAGCAACGAGTAGTCTCAGCAAGGATTCCAAGGGGGCAAGGGGTCCCCTGGCTAGAGGTTCAGATCCGTCCCCTTGATGGGGGTCTCAGGGCAAGGCCCCTCGTGCAATAGTAAATGGAATATTCCATGGAATATTCAATGTCAAATTTAGAAACCATTCATACTTGGTAGGTGGGTTGACCTGACCTAAGTGGCCCTAGACATCGAATTGGGCCAGCATAAATCTACCTTGTAACTCTTTATCTAGAGTTTTCTAGATCACCATTCAAGCTCTATCTTGAGAGTGCATGGGTCAAAAATTTCATCATCTTTGTACTTGTTATTAGTAGCAACCTTTTTGAACTTTTTCGATATCTATTATCTTCTCTTCCATTGCTCATGTGTTCTCTTGTGTAACTACTTTCTTACATGGTATTTGAGTTGTTGGTTATCTATTATTTGAGAGGAGTACATTCTAAACTTGCAAGTATATTTCTATTTTCACCATGAGTGATGGCTTCATCTTTTGGGGTTGGTGCATCTGTTAATGTTATTGCTTCACTAATTTGCATTTGTCCATATCCATTCACAAACGGGAAGCTTGATAGAAAAAATTACATACTCTTGAAGTTCAATTTTTTTGCAATTTCGGACTCTTATGAGTTTTTGGATAATGTCACGGGGCCAATCAGTCTTGATCTAGAGCCAATTCTGATGGATGATCCATCAAATCCTTAAGTGACAATCTTGTTGAAAATCAAGTCTCAATGATGCAAAAGCGCTCAACCATGAGTTTTGAAAGTGGACCAATAAAAATGGAGGACCCAAATTCATGGAACCAAGTTAGAAGTGCCATCAAACTCAATCAAATTCAAATCTCATCAATCAACCATCAAAAAGTGCACCTACATTGATTGGTGGGTGGTTAGCTACATTGTAGGAAAAATAAAACTCTATATAAGCACCATCCCGCCTTTTTTCTTGAGTTGTATGCATTCCATGAGTTTCCCACTTATTTTAGTAAACTCATAAACTCCAACAAGCAACCCTCTTGCTTGCTTATCTCATTCTCTCATGATTTTGATCCTTTCTATCTAGAGATGTAGTTAGGGTTTTCCAAATCTGATTGTACAAGGTGCATAGCATTTTTTGCTCTCTTGTTGTACTCATTTTTCATTGCTTTCAAGCTTCGTTTGATCTCTCATATAGTTCCCTAAACTTTTCCAAAGTTTTAAGTTCTCTGAGTGAGTTGTGATAAATTGCCAACTTTGTGAAGGTATATCTCTACACATAGGCAAAGAGTTTTGCAAACAGGTAGCCTCTTGCAAAGGGTGGTTCTCCCAGCTCAAATATTTATTTGGGATGATTTAAAGCTTATTGGGTAGCTCTTAGAGTATACTATAAGTCTTTAAAATTTTATTTTAAGTCTCTAGGTGCATAAAAAAGTCTAGAATAGTGAGCATATATCACTGCCTAGTGGAGGGCAGCCATCTTCCATTCTTGCACTAGGGTGTTAGAGTCATCCCCCATCAGTGGTATCAAAGCCATTTTGGAGGCTTCAAGACATCATTGGGCATCATATTGAATACTTGAAGGAACCAAGACAACTTCACTCCAAGAAATAGGGGGGCATAGCGACGCCCCCGAATTGAAAAAAAAAACGGGTACCGTCGCTTATGCGACGCTGGGGTCGCATAAGCGATGGTCAATTTTTTTATTTTCTTTTTAAGCGACAGCCGTCACATAAGTGATGCTAGCGTCGCTTATGCGATGCTAAATTAATAGCGTCGCAAATACCATCACTAATGAGCGATCGTATTTGCGACGTTGGCAAACTGAAGAGCGTCACATATGTGACGCTCTGGAATGAAAAAAAAAATCGACTTCTCCCGGCATATTTGTGCTGGGATTTGGACGCGAGAGACCAAGAAGAGACCGAGAGAGAGAGAGAGAGATAGAGAGAGAGAGAGAGAGCACGCATGAGAGAGAGAGAGAGAGAGACCTCCTTGCAAGGTATGCGCACACACACACACACTTACACACACATACATATGCATACACACACACATATACACACATAGACACACATACACATAGACACACACACATACACACAAATACACACACATATACACACATACACAAATAATGTTGCATACAGACATGCACACATAATGCATACACATGCACACACATATACACATACATATACAAACACATACACACACACATACACACACATACACACACATACACACACACACATACACACACATATATGCATACACACACACATAGAGAGACATGCACACACATACACATACATGCATACATAATGCATATGCATATGCGTACATCCATACATACTTACATGCATACACACGCATATGCATACATAATGCATATGCATATGAGTACATACATACATACTTACATGCATACACACACATATGCACACATAGACACATACACACACACCCACACACATATGCATACATACATGCATACACATACACACACATATGCATACACATACACACACATAGACACATACACATACACACACATACACACACATACACACACATATGCATACATAATGCATACACACACATATGCATACATACATGCATACACATACACATATAGACACATACACACACATAGACACATACACACATACACACACATACACACACATATGCATACACATACACACACATAGACACATACACATACATAAACACATACACACACATACACACACATATGCATACATAATGCATACACACACATACACACACATATGCATACATACATGCATACACATGCACACACATAGACACATACACACACATAAACACATACACACTCATAGACACACACACATACACATAGACGCGCACACACATACACACACATATACACACACATACACACATAGACACATACACACATTATGATGCATTCACACACATACACATGCATACACACATAGACACACATATACACACACACATACACACATACACACACATATATGCATACACACACACATACAGAGACATACACACACATACACATACATGCATACATATGCATACATAATGCATATGCATATGCATACATACATACTTACATGCATACATACACATACATAATGCATACACACACATATGCATACATAATGCATACACACACATACACACACACATACACATGCATACACACATACAGACACATATACACACACATACACACATACACACACATATATGCATACACACACTTAGAGAGACATACACACATATACACATACATGCATACATAATGCATATGCATATGCATACAATGTACATACATACTTACATGCATACATAATGCACATGCATGGATACATACACACACATAGACACATACACACACATAAACACATACGTACTCATAGATACACACATATACACATAGACACACACACACATACACACACATATACACACACATACACACATAATGATGCATACTACACATGCATACACACATACAGACACATATACACACACATACACACACATAGAGACATACACACACATACACATATATGCATACATATGCATACATAATGCATATGCATATGCATACATAATGCACATGCTTACATACACATACATAATGCATACACACACATATGCATACATAATGTATACACACACATACACGCATATGCATAGATAATGCACATGCATAGATACATACACACACACATAGACACATACACACATTGACACATAGACACATACACACACATAAATACATACATACTCATAGATACACACATATACACATAGACACACACACACATACACACACATATACACACACATACACACATAATGATGCATAATACACATGCATACACACATACATACACATATACACACACATACACACACATATATGCATACACACACATAGAGAGACATACACACACATACACATACATGCATACATAATGCATATGCATATGCATACATACATACTTACATGCATACATAATGCACATGCTTACATACACATACATAATGCATACACACACATATGCATACATAATGCATACACACACATACACACATATGCATACATAATGCATATGCATATGCATACATACTTACTTACATGCATACATAATGCACATGCTTACATACACATACATAATGCATACACACACATATGCATACATAATGCATACACATATATGCAGACATACATGCATACACATACACACATAGACACATACACACACATAGACATACACACACATAAACACATACACACTCATAGACGCATAGCGACACATACACATAGACACATACACATACATACACACATTTACACACACAAACATACACACATAGACACATACACACATAATGATGCATACACACACATACATATGCATACACACACATATGCATACATACATGCATACACATAGACACATACACACACATAGATACATACATACACATAAACACATACACACTCATAGACACACACACAGACACATGGATGCGCACACACATACACACACATATACACACACACATAGACACATACACACATAATGATGCATACACACACATACACATGCATACACACACATATGCATACATACATGCATACACATACACATATAGACACATACACACACATAGATACATACATACACATAAACACATACACACTCATAGACACACATACATACACATAGACACACACACACATATACACACACACAAACACACATAGACACATACACACATAATGATGCATACACACACATACACATGCATACACACATACAAACACATGTACACACACATACACACATACACACATATATGCGTACACACACACACATATATGCATACACACACATAGAGAGACATACTCACACATACACATACATGCATATATATACATACATAATGCATATGCATATGCATACATACATACATACATACATACATACATACATACATACATGCATACATACACATACATAATGCATACACACACATATGCATACATAATGTATACACACACATACACACATATGCATACATACATGCATACACATAGACACATACACACACATAGACACATACACACACATAAACACATACACACTCATAGATGCACACACATACACATAGACACACACACATACACACACATATACACACACACATACACACATAGACACATACACACATAATGATGCATACACACATATACATATGTATACACACATACACACACATACACGCACATACATACACACACACATGCATACATACACATACTTAATGCATACACACATACATATGTACACGTATATATATATATTGATTTCTAACCATTTTGTTTTATATGTTAGGTATTATGGATCCCAGTAGAGAGAGAAAGGTGAAACTCACTCTCATAAAAAGTCTTATGAGAGCAAGAGTTCCGTCTGATACTCTAGGGGCCATAATGCGTGATTACTCAGAGATGTCTGATGAGGAGCTAGACTATACGATCCAGATGCTTACCCAGCGATCAGACGAGGGCTCTTCTGCGGCTCCACATGCAGGAAGAGAGCTATCTGCTCATAGGTATGTTTTTTTTTCATAAAATTTTTTAATAATATTATAACACATATTTTTATTTATTTTTATCTATCTATTTTCAGGACACATATACCACCTCCAGCACGTGATAGCAGAGCAGAGTTGCCTATGAGGACATGCATAGGCACCTTAGGACTAGAGTGTGATATAGAGCCAGAGGGGAACATTGTGTACATAGGGAATGGATTGGAGTTCAAGAGAAGGATGCGGGCACTATGCGACTCTTACCTGCGCTTTGTCCACTTACTGTGGAAGTAAGTAAAAATTTTACATATAAATTGAAATAATTATCTTATGTTTTATTTACATTATGTTTTTCCTTTTTAGTGAGCATGATGAGAGGGATAAAAAATACGTACTTAGTTCACTTGAGAAAGAGTTTGGGAGAGGATGGTCGCTTAAGTGGTGTCTAAAAGAGATGCGGATACTTATGGCTCATCGTCGAGATAATGCATGGTATGCACTACTTTTATGTATATGTATATATATATATATATATATATATATATATATATATATATATATATATATATATATATATATATATATATATATATATATATGTGTGTGTGTGTGTGTGTGTGTGTGTGTGTGTGTGTGTGTGTGTGTGTGTGGATATGAGTATGTGTGTTTATGCATGTATGTATGTATATGAGAGAGAGAGAGAGAAATAAAAGAGTGAGACTAGAGGTATAAATACACGCATACACACACATATACATCATACATGCACATTTACACACATATACATATACATGCACATTTATACATAAACACACATACAAGCACATTTTTACACACACATATACATGCATGCAGTTACACACATATAATGAATACACATAGACACATACACATACTCACATACACGTACACATACTCACATACACATACACATGCATAATCATATGTACACACACATAGACTCATATAATCATATTTACATGCATGTATACATATACACATGCATATACACACACACAACACATGCATATGCACATATAGATACACGTACATACACAACACATGCATACGCATAAATAAATAAATAAATAAATAAATCCTATTTCAAAAATCCTAAATTGAAAACACTAATTTTGATATTAGGGTTTTAAAACCCCTAATTTAAAAACTCTAATTCAACCTTTTAGCCATATGTTTGAAGTATATGTACACATTGCATCTATTCCTCCAACATCCTACTAGAGAGATGTCTCTCCTCCCAACCTTATGCCTCTATATATAGCTACTCGAATCAACGAGGATCATAATATATATAAAGATACATACACATCATGTAGATATGATAAATAAATATAAAATGGAGTAGATATATTATGCATCACACATACATGCCTAAATGCACACATAAATATATATATACGTACTAACATATTTACATGTACACATTTACACATAGACATATATACATATATACATGTACACATCACATATACATGCCTACATGCACACATAAACATATATATACATGCATACATATTTACATGTACATATTTACACATAGACACATATACATATATACATGTACACAACTATAAACAATTGCATATATTACATGAATATATACACATATGCATATTTAACACATGTATACATATATCACACACATGCAAACACATACATATACATGAAATACATATATATGCATACTAACATATGTATACATATAATACACATGAATACACACACATATGCATACATACATGATAAATTTGCTCCTCGAAGATAAAGCTATATATAAAATAATTAGGCATACTCCCGAGCTTCATGTTCTAACTTAGAAGAACATGATTTCATCTCTCTAGTAGGATTCATCATTATTCAAGTTAATAAAAAAATCTATTATCTGATATCCATTCAGAAGCTTCAAGTTATTGATCGATAACTAGAGTAGAATTTACTATCTAATCTTCTCATATGTTTTCATTATTGCCATCATTTTGGTAAGACATCAATATAGTCTCATCTTCATTATCCTTATTGATTTCATTTATTTCTTCTATTGTTAAATCTATGTTCTCAGGAATCACATCATCTATTGATGGATTAATATCTATTTCTGGTAATTCCTCTTCCTCATCAGTAGAATCAGCATGTAGAGAATTATCCTCTTCATCAAAAAGATTAGTATCATTATCACGTATAATGATTCTAATTTCTATTTCAGATGTTGATGTATCTGTATCGAATGCTGAATCATCAAGAGGACTTTCTTCGATCTCTCTAACAATAAACTGTTCAAACAATGACCTACCTCTAGGTTGCACATGAATGACTTGCCACCAAGGATGAGCATCTGGGTTTTTATAAAAAAATGCTTGTTCAATATGCCTAGGAAGAATATATGGTTCTTTAGTAGATCGCATTACCTTGGAAGAATCAATTGCCCAAAACCCAGATAATTCCTTTCTTAATGTGGAATTACTACCTTTATACTCCGCTTGAAACCAGTCAACCTTCAATATGACCTATCAAAATATATAACAACAAAAACCCATTATTACGTGCTTAAAAAAATAACTAACTCTATAAAAAAATATAAACTTTTTTCTACCTGTTTGAATGTACGAAATGAAATTTTGTAGATACCAACAATAGTTCCTACGTAACCAAGTTCGCTATCTATAAGGTTCGTGTCTTTTGAGCTAGCACGTGATAGTTGCTTGAAAGAAGCAACAATACTAGAATCCTTTGTTTTACGTAAAGAATCAATGGCTTTGATTCTAATATGCTGTCCAAAAGCCCACATATTAGTGAACATTCGAGCGTGCAAAATAATTCAATTAGTAAATAGAGACTAACATACATATATGAAAAAAATAAAATATTATTTTAATAAAATTACCTTTCGTTCACAACTTATCATTAACTCTCTTTGCTTATCTGAAATTTCTTCATTATTTGTGTTGGCGTGTTGCAAATGGCTATATAACCAATCCGTGAAAGAAGATATATATGTAATCTCATTATTATCGAGATTACGTCTAAATCTTTTGTTTTTTCGCATTTTACTTCGGAGGTTTTGAAGTTCCTTGTACTCACTAAGGAATGCTTGCATGCATTCTCTATTATATGCTACAAAAGGAGAAACATCATTTTTTTCTTGAAATGTAAATAAGAATGGAACCCCCTTACCTAATAATACCTCATCTGCTATTTTTGAAGAAGACTCGTTGGTCCATGCACGTGACTTTGCCATGGATCCTTCTGGTTTCGCTCTTTGTCGCACATAACCTTTTAATATTCCCATAAATCGCTCGACCCAAAACATCCATTGAGTGTTGACAACATCTGCAATCTCTATTTCATCTACGAGATGAACTAATAAATGAACCTGAATATCAAAAAATGAAGTAGGAAGTTCTTTCTCCATCAAACATAGTAGCTCTTTGCATTCACGTTTTTTTTGTGGGATTGAGTTTTTGTCAATCTCTTTGGATGTAATCCACCTATACATATCATAAAAACAATTATAAAGAAGTATTCATACATATTAAATATAAAAGTATCATAATTACCTTATAAGTGATCCAAGAAGATAGATCACATCTCGTACTCCTTTCGTTGTACATCCATCGATAACCAAAGGTAAAATATGTTTCAAAAAGTTATGCCAGTCATGGGTCTTTAACCCAGATAAGCTCTTATCATCCATAGTAAACATGTTTTGAAAAGATGCTCCATATCTTGTAGGAGTCTTAATCAATTGAATTCTATTGTTGATAGTCTGTATCTCTTTTGTTGTAAGTACCCAAGGAGCAGGTGCATAAGTCGTTTCTTGTCGATGTCTATCAAAAACTGGCCACAACTTTGGTTTAGATTTTTTATCTTTCAAATCATTCCTTGATGCTGCGGTATCTTTTAGTCCAAGAAGATGCTGCCATAGTGAATAACCAATATTTTTTAATATATGCATAGGATCAAGAAGATGACATAATTTTAACTCTTTCTAATACTCCAAAGAATACCATATTGATATGTTCTCTGCGAGTGCCAATTTTCCTTTACCTCTGTTCACATACTCATTATCTGAATCATCACTGAAGATTTCTGCTTTTGGATCTATCAGAGGTCCATCTGTCCATTTTTTATACCAATCCATAGGCATCATAGGTTTTGGACACTGACCTGTTTCAAGCTTTCCATTAAAATGTATCGCTTCTCTTTTAGATCTTAATGGATGATCATCAGGCAAGAATCGCCGATGTCCAAGATAAATATTTTTGTTGAGATTCTTACTATAGATTGATCTCAACCAATCACCACAATATGGACAAGCTTTATAACCCTTAGTAGATATTCCTGCATCATGGAAAATGATAAAAATATAATTAGATTAAATCATATTTATTTACATGCATATTGAATAAAAAAATTACATCAATACCTGAACAAACACCATATCCTAGAAAATCGTGAATAGTCCAAGCCACAATACCACAAACCGTAATATGTCTTTCATTGATGCTTTTCAATACATCAATGACATTAATACCTCTCCATAACTCTTGAAGATCGTCAATGAGAGGAGCAAGATATATATTCATATCTTTAACTTGTCTTTTGCCTGGGATTAAAAGTGAAAGCATTAAATGTTCCTTTTTAATGCTAAGATATGGCAGAAGAAGTTTATGACTACCACTGGCCATGTTGACCATTTACTGGATTTCATAGAGAATGGATTAACCCCATCTAATGCAACTCCTAACTTTAGATTCTGTGGATTTTGTGCAAATTCAGGCCATGTAGAATCAATATGATGAAAAGCAACACTATCATGAGGAATTCTGATTATTCCATCAGTACTTTTGTGATCATATCCCCAAGACAAAAGCTTTGATAATTCGGGGCTTTGAAACATATGTCTAATCCGTGGAGCCAATGGAAAATGTCTCAATACCTTTTTTGGGATTTTACCTTCTTTGCCCTTATATCGAGGAGATTGACATTTGGGACATGTCAAAGATTCTGCATATTCACCTCTATATAAAATACAATCGTTAGGACATGCATGTATACATTGATAATCTATACCAAGATTGTTGATTATCTTCTTCATTTCATCATGTGAGGTAGGAAGAATATTTTGACTTGGTAAAAACTTTTCAGATAATAACCTGTAAGTTTATCAAAAAAAGATATATTGAAAAAAGTAAATAAATAAATATACCTATATATATGCATATAATTTTATATATGTGTATGCTTATGTGCATCTCTCAAAATATTCGCGCAAAATTTGATTGTTTTGGATGGCAGGATACCATTGTTTGTTTTGGAGGATATGAAGTATGTACTTTCATTGAATGATTTGTCGATTCTATCATATGTTCAGTTTGAAAGTGTGAGAAGTGGGTTTATAATTGCTATTCAAAGAATTTGACACTGTTTATAGGCCATACAATGGTGACCTGGATGAATCGCATGCACAGAGGTTACTCAAGATAGAGCAACTCGATTATAAGGGACTAGTACCAGCAGGATTCCTAGGGTATGCAGTAAACCTCTTGCATGTCAATGATGAGCATCTGAACTTTAGGATACAAAGTGAAAATCATGGTGGCTTGAGAGGATCACTTTTATACAACTTGTTCAAAGAACTTCAGGTTTATGACACTGAAGTTTTTTGAACAAGCTATATAAAAGTGATCCTCTCAAACCACCATGATTTCCACTTTTTATCTTAAAGTTCATATGCTCATCATTGGCATGCAAGAGGTTTATTGCATACCCTAGGAACCCTGCTGGCACTAGTCCATTATAAACAGATTGCTCTGTCTTGAGTAACCTTTGTGCATGCAATTCATCCAGGTCATGTACCATTGTATCTCCTATAAATAGTGCCAAAATCTTTGAATAGCAATTATAAATCCGTTTCTCACACTTTCAAACTAAACATATGATAGAATCGACAAATCATTCAATGAAGGTACATACTTCATATCCTCCAAAACAAACAATCGTATCCTGCCATCCAAACAATCAAATTTTACGCGAATATTTTGAAAGATGCATTAATAGTTTTAAAAGATGCGCGGACAAAAAGTGTCCATTGAATTTAAGTTCTTGTTCTTACCTTATCTAAAGTAAGAATAAAAACCTGCATATATATATATATATATATATATATATATATATATATATATATATATATATATATATATATATATATATATATATATATATATATATATATATATATATATATATATATATATATATATATATATATATATATATACACACATAGAAAATTGAAAATTATACCTTAATAGTGTCGAAACAGATACATTACTCCATCCAAAACGATTTTGAAGGTTGAGAATAAGTAAGCTCGCACTTAAGTCATGTCAAACGACTTCCTTCATATACATGCTTTAGACATTCCTCTCGAAGATATTTCTCATTTTTAGAAATATCAATGCTCTCATTGTCATTTTGATACCAATCCTCAATAAAATCTGTCATGCCATCATCTTCATCATTGTCACACAAATCTTGTACTTTATCGTCTTTTGAATATAGATCTTTCAACTTTGCATATTGCACATGATTATTTTTGCGTAGCCTCCTCATGGAAGCTTCTGATAAATGAGGTCTTACTGGTAATTGTGAATGCTGTGGAGGAATATCATCAACATCATACGTTGGAATCTACACATATAAATAAAATTCATTAGTATTCCAGAAATGAATAAAAAGTAAACTTTAAATAAAAAATTAAGTATAACTTAATAAATATGGACATAAAATTTTTATTCTCTCTAGCTAAAAGGTGCTCTTGGAGGTCTACGCCATCCATAATTCACTAATAGTTCATCACCAGCATGTAATGTAGTAATAGCATTGACAACTATGTATCTTGATACATCTCTACTCATGTATAGTGATTCATGACTATTTTCACGCTCCTCAAATGTGCAATTAGTCCTTGAACTATTATGTAACCCTCGACTACTATTTATTAAACCTGCTATATATCCATGTGTGTAAGGTCTTCCATCAATATATAATCTTTCATTTTTTGCATGTAAAATCCTTCTACTAGTAAGGGATGCTGCATTCAAGCATATTCCATAAGTACTCATGCTTTGAACATAACGTGAAAGTCGATGCCAATCTCCCCATCCATATATAGGACCACAAAATGACATAAGAGTGACTTCAGAGTTCGGAGGCACATACAAATCCTCTACAATAAAGAGACCATGACCAGCATTAGTAATAGTGGATGGAGCAATCATATAGCGATTACCCCAAAAGTTGAAAATCTCTCCATCTAAACGAAGTGGTCCTCATATCTTCTTCTATCATATGTTTGTACTAAAGAACGATCACGAGCTGGCAATGGATAATCTCCAGCCGTTTCATTCTCTAAACCAGGAGGTAGAGGATTTCTAGAAACCTCTCCTTGTAATTGATGAACAACAACTCCATGACGTGTACGAGGTATTTTAACATTATGAGAAAAATTATCATCATCATCATCATCATCATCGATAAAGTATTCCTATATATCAACAATAATTTGATTTTATATATGGTTTTTAAATAAAATAATGACATTAATATATATAAAAAATACATACCCAAGCATTATCACGTTGACTAGGTGATGGTGCACGCTCAAAAGTACCATACTCTGCCTCATGTTCAATACATTCCAATCGTGGTCTTCAATACGTGCCATAACAAGAGTTACACCAACATATAATATGCTCTTCATAGTAAAATTCATCATAATTCCTATTGGAGGACACATGTGAAGTCGTTGCATGGGTAGGAGGTGGTGGAGTACCCTCTGATTGATCAGAATCTGCACATAATAAGAAACAAAAAAATATATAAGTTATGTATCCATCAAATATATTTAAAAGTAAATGTTTGATATACTTCAGTATAAAGTCATTGCACGATGAGGAGATGGTGGTGGAGTTCCATCTAATTGATGAGAATCTACAAATAATGGTATTTGATATTAATAATCTGATTATCTACATACACAAAAAATTCACATATATATATTTACACATACACACATATTCACATATACACATTTACACATACACATATATTCACATATACACTACACATTATTGTGGGATAAATGCATGTATTTTGTATGAATGAGTGTATATGCATGCATGTGTGGGTACGTATATATGTGGATATCTATATGTGTGTTTATGTTATATGTATGTATATGTGTATATGTATACATATATATATGTGTATATGTTTGAATGTATATGTGTATGTGGATATGTGTATGTGGATATGTGTATGTGTATGTGTATGTGTGTGTATATATGTGTATGTATTCTGATTTTTTTTTTCTGTTTGAGATTAAATTAACAGGAGATATTATATGGTCGAAAAAAATAAGAGGCGAGCTTACATACCACTTGAGTCGTGGCAGTTTTTTTGTAGACAGCTATGTCTTCAGGAGTCATTTCCTCAGCAAAAGGTACACAAATTAATAGTTTATATTTATAATTTTTATATATTTTATTAATTTTTTACATTTAATTTATGCATTTTTTGTCTTGAATAAACAGGATGCTGCAAAGAAGAGAGTGGAGTCGGGCCACACATCGCACCTAGGCCAAATGGGCCATAATGGTTTTGTAGCTACATTTGTAAGTATATGTGTTATTGTGAGTATATTTTTTATTTTAGTTAAAATGCAAGTAACTAATGTTTTTTATTTGTTTCATTGCAATAGAAGGATTATGGCCGATATCCTACGAAATATGAGATCGAGTATGCTACACATTTTGGATATCGGCATTTGAGCGAGTATATGCAAGATCATTCTGATGCCTTTGTGAGTATTTTTAAATTTTATATAATTATTTTATTTTTATGAATGGTTTAATTGTTTTATTTATTTATGTTCGTTATATGTAATACATGAGTATTATGGAGAGACAAATATGGATGAGGTGGAGAGACAAACACAGGAGGGAGGATCTCGATCGTCACAGGGTGATCATGATGATGAGGATGAGGAAGATCAGGATGATCATGATATTGCTGATGATGATGATGATGATTAGGATTTTAGTTGATTATGACATTGGATTATATGTATTTACATTGATACACACACACACACACACACACACACATATATATATATATATATATATATATATATATATATATATATATATATATATATATATATATATATATATATATATATATATTATCTATATATTTTTCATTTCAGTTATGTTTTGAATTATGTGTATGGTATTAAGTAATGAAGAGTTTTGTTCTATTGATTGTTATTGTTGTTTATATTAAGCATGTGTTTTAATACTTTAATTATATAATTCATTCATATGTGTGTACCTAAGTGTATATGTATGTAGTGTATATGTATGCATGTGCATGTGTATGTGTGTGTATATGTATGTATGTGCATGTGCATGTGTAAGTGTATATGTGTGTATGAGTATGTGCATGTGCATGTGTATGTGTGTCTATATGTATGTGCATGTATATGTGTGTATGAGTATGTGCATGTGCATGTGTATGTGTGTCTATATGTATGTGCATGTATATGTGTAACTCTATGTGTATATGTGTGTATGTGCATGTATATGTGTATATGTAGGTATGTGCATGTGTGTGTGCATGTGTATATGTGTTTTAATACTTTTATTATATAATTCATTCATATGTGTGTACCTAAGTGTATATGTATGTGTGTGTATATGTATGTATGTGCATGTGTATGTGTGTGTATATGTATGTATGGGCTTGTGCATGTATAAGTGTATATGTGTGTATGAGTATGTGCATGTGCATGTGCATGTGTATGTGTGTGTATATGTATATGCATGTATATGTATAACTCTATGTGTATATGTGTGTATGTGCATGTATATGTGTATATGTAGGTATGTGCATGTGTGTGTGCATGTGTATATGTGTTTTAATACTTTAATTATATAATTCATTCATATGTGTGTACCTAAGTGTATATGTATGTCTGTGTATATGTATGTATATGTGCATGTCTATATGTGTGAAAGTGCATCTTCATCATGTATAAGTGTATAAGTGCATATCAATAAGTGTGAGTATGCTATCTAATGAAAATAACACAATTCAAATGATATACAAAGAATAGAAATTGTACTTACAATAGTTAGCCATACTTTTTGCTTGGTTAGCTTCTTGAATAACCTGCAATAAAGAGAGAGAGAGAGAGAGAGATAATTCAAAGAGAAAAAGATGTAGAAAGAGAGAAACAGAGACAGAGGGAGACAATAAGAGAGAGCTTAGGCAAAACAACAATTCTGCGTATACTTGCTTCAGCTCGTAAGCGCAGTGCAATTGCGAACGTTCGAGAGCTCTTCGATCGGATGCGTGAAAATGCCGACCGAAGAGCCTCCAACGTTTTAGGCAAAATCGTCGCTTATGTGACGTAAAAGAGCGTCGCTTATGTGATGCTTTTAAATGCATCATGTTCGCGACGCTGTATGGGAGCGTCGCGCCACAAGTCGTAAAAAACGTCGTTCACGTCATCGTTTAATCGACGGTCCACGCGTGACGCTAATTACGACGCATGTTGCAATTTTATAGTGATGAAATTTTGTCACCTTAATCGTCGCTATACGCCTGTATTCCTTGTAGTGCTTGTGGAAGCAAAAGGAGGACTTAGCGAAGCAATAAGACATCAAAAGGGGACTATGTCAATCGAGATTTCAATTAGTCAAAGGTTAGCAAGGGAGAAGCTATCAAAAGGTAATATCCACACGTCCTAAGGCATACAAACACTTCAAGAGAATCTAGAGAAGCATCTTAGAGCTCAATATGGCTAAGTACAATGCACAAATAGAGAAGTTACAGAAAGGCAATTATCAACCATGGAAATTTAGAGTTAGCAACTACCTTATGGGCAAAGGATTGTGGGGATTGGTGAGCAGAACGGAGCCAATGTCTCATGTACATGATCCACCACCTCAAGACAAGGTCAAGGCACTTAATGAATGGATAGAAATGGATAGGGGAGTCATATTCATTCTATCCCAAAATATAAGAAATAGCATGATAGGGCATATACAAGACTTGGACACATCCAAGAAGGTTTGGGAGACCTTGGAGAGATTGTACTCTTCATCAACCAAGGCAAGGAAGATTCAGCTCAAGAATGAGCTAAATAATCTTAGAAAAGCACCAAATACTAACATAAATGAGTACATTTTGAAGGTTAAGGAGCTTGTAGATGCCCTAGGCTCAATTGGGAGCCCAATCAAATATGATGATCTTGTCGCACACACTCTCAATTGCTTGAGAGAGGATGAAAGGTGGAAACCATTCACCACATTAGTTTATGTGAGGGATTCCCTACCAGAATTTGATCAATTAGTCACATTGATGGTGACTGAGGAGATGAACCAAGGAGGTTCACAATCAAAGGGTAGGCAAGCCCAAGGTTTCTATGCAGGTAGAGGCAAATGCAAAAGAGGTGGACAAAACTCCCAAGGCATAGGGATAGGAAGATCAAACTCAAGATCAGGCAACCAAGAAGGCTCCAACCAAGAAGACTCCAACCAAAGCTATGCATCAAGAGGAAGAGGAAGGAGTAGAGGAAGAGGAGGAAGATCACATAGATGATAAGCATCCAATGGACAATGCTACAATTGTGGAAAATGGGGCCATTATGCAAGAGATTGTTGGTCCAAAGGAGGAGGCAATCAAGCTTACAAAAGGAACAAGGTAATTATGATAGTACTTCAACAAATTTAGAAAATGAAAACTTCCTTATGATGTATGGGTCAAGTGAAAGAGTCAATTGAGATTTTACATGGTACATTGACAGTGGTTGTAGCAACTAATTGAGTTGCAATAAAACTGTTTTCTTTAATTTACACTCACCCATCACTCAAGGACATGTAGAGACAAGAGATGACACTAAACATAAGATTACACATGTGGGAGATGTTGCATTGAATGGATCTCAAAGCTTGAAGGTGTTGAAGGATGTGTTGCATGTGCCAACCATCACAAAGAACTTGGTTTCAAAAGCTCAAATGGTTGAAAGAGGTTATGAGGTGAGGTTCAATGATCAAGGATGTTTTGTTGAAGACCCCATGTAGGATGACAAACTCATTGCGAAAGGAAAGAAGAAAGGAAGACTATTCACTATGGAGGTAAAGCCATCAACCCCTCACACTATCTACTTGTCAATTGGAAATAAACAGATTGCAAAAATGGACTTATGGCATAAAAGAATTGGACACATAAACTTGCAAAAGATGAAGGACATGCAAAGGAAAGGCTTGGTGAGTGGTCTACCTGATCTTACATCTCAGAATATGGAACAGTTGTGCCATGCTTGTCAATTAGGGAAACAAAGCAGATTGCCATCTCATACACACCAATGTATTGGGATCTACAAGGGAGCCGTCCATTGGCGGTAATAGATATTTTATCACATTTATAGATGATCATTCAAGGTTTTCATAGATGTATTGCATGAATTCAAAGTCAGGGGTGTTTTCCCACTTCAAGAGGTTCAAAAACCTAGGGGAGAAGGAAACAAGTAAGTACATAAAGACTCTTAGATCAAATGGAGGGGGAGAGTATTTTTCAAGTGAATTTTCATATTTTTTACATGACCATGTCATGAAAAGGCAATTCACTTGCAGATATACACCTCAACAAAATGGGGTGGCAGAAAGGAAGAATAGATACATAGTAGAAATGGCTAGAGCTTTGTTAAATGAAATGAATGTTCCTAACTCTTATTGGGATGATGCAATCCATATACATTATGAATAGGTGTCCAACCTTAGGAGTACATGGAGTTACACTTTTTGAAGCTTGGCGTGGTAAGAAACCCAACCTTTCACATCTCAAAGTATCTGGTTGTGTGTTTTATGTTCACATACCTCGTTAGACCCAAAGGTAGATAGGTGTATATTTCTTGGATATTCTTCAGAGAAAAAGGGTTTCGTATGCTATAACCCTTGCACCAAAGAGCGTAAGGTATCTAGGAATGTAATATTTATGAGTTGCTACCTTGGTATGGTAGCAAATATGTATTATAGGTTGATGATGTTTATGAAGCTAAGAAGAAGTTCAACGAGCAGCATCAAAGCATGGAGATAAGTGGTTCAACCACTTAAAGTACACCATCACAAGAGAATACTACATCAAGGTGGCATGGAAGGACGAGGAATGAAGCTCATTCAAGTGAAGGAAGTAGCAAAGGAAAGGAAAAGGCAAATGACAAAGACCATCAATGGGTAGACATGGAATCTACATGTGAGAAAGATATGGAAAAATTAGAAACTCCATAGTCCAAAGCATCTAAACCAAGAACAAGGAGTTTCCTAAGACCCAATGGTGAGGTAAGGTCATCCCCTAGTCTTGAATACTATGTTCAAAGGTTAACTTATGATTCATTCATTGCAAGACACGATGCCTACGTGAGTCAAGTTATAGCTTGTGAGGACCCTAGCTTTTTTTCGGAAGCAAATAAGCAAATGGATTTGAATGAATCCATGGAGGAAGAATTCAAGGCACTTGAAGAAAATGATACTTGGTCATTGGTGTGAAGAACAAAGGACAAAAAACTCATCCGCAACAAATGGGTGTACAAGGTAAAGAGGCATACAGATGGGAGCATCTCTAGGTTTAAGGAAAGGTTGGTTGTCAAAGCTTTTGTTCAAACCTGTGGCATAGAATATGAAAAAAAATTCATTCTAGTAGCTAAGATGTCCACCATCAGAAGTTTGATAGCAATTTCAGCCTCAAAAGGTTGGAAGATGTACCAGTTGGATGTGAATAATGCTTTCCTAAATGGAGATCTGGAAGAGATAAGTCTTCATGGAGCAGCCCCAAGGCTTTGAAGATGAGGGGTTTCCACATATGTATGTAGGCTTAAGAAGGTTGTTTATGTAATCAACCAAGCCCCAAGGGCTTCGAACCAAAAACTTGTGGAATACTTGGTAAAATGTGGATACAATAAGAGTCATGCAAACCCATCATTCTTTGTGAAGAAGGAAGGTAGCAAATGTTTTTTCATATGTATATATGTTGATGATTTGATCATTATAGGGGATGATGAAGCCAACATCAAGGAAATAAAGAGGAAGCTTTTATGTGAGTTTAAAATCTCTGATTTAGGGATTTAAAGGTACTTCCTTGGGATTTAAGTACTATATAAAGAGGAATGTATATGCTTGATGCAAAGGAAATACATTCTAGATCTTTTGAAGAAGTTGGGCTTGTGTGATTGCATGCCCATTTCAAATCCATTAGAAGTAAATGTTAAACTAAGTGCTCATGAAGGTGAAAAAGTGAAGGATGCCACCATATATAGGTCAATAATTGGCTCTCTCTTGTATGCTCCTATGATAAGACCCGATATTGCACATGTAGTTGGAGTGTTATCTTAATTTTTGCAAGCACCAAGAGTATCTCATATTGTTGTAGCCAAAAGGGTACTAAGGTACCTCAAAGGATCAGTGAATCAAGGTGTATAGTATCCATTTGATGATTGATTAAATGTACAAGCTTATTGTGATGTTGATTGGGCAAGTTCCAAAGATGAAAGAAGGAGCACTAGTGGATATGTTATCATGCTAGGGAAGAAGACCATCGCATACATGTCAAAGAAATAACCAACAAAGACTCTCTCATCGATCAAGGCTGAGCATAGAGGCTTAGCATAAGTCTCATGTGAGCTTATGTGGCTCAAGAAGTTGTTTGTTGATCTTGATTTTTAGTTTAAGCAAGTACCTATCTTTTGTGACAAGATAAGTAGCATATGCTTGGCTCAAAATCCGATGTTCCATACAAGGTCGAAGCATATAGAACTGCATTACCACTTTATTAATGAGAAGATCATTTCAAAGGATGTCAAGGTAGAACATGTCAATAAAAAGGACCAATATGCATAGATGTTTACCAAAGCTTTAGATGGAGTAAAGCTACAACACTTCAAGGCATGCATTGGAATGAGGGACCTAGGCATTGAGACTTGGGGGGAGTGTTGAAAGTCAAGTCTCAGTGATGCAAAAGGGATTAACCATGAGTTTTTCAAGTGAACCAATAAAAAAGGAGGACCCAAACTCATGGAACCAAGTTACAAGCTCCACCAAACTCAATCAAATTCAAATCTCATCAATCAGCCACCAAAAAGTGCACCTACATTGATTGTTGGGTGGTTAGCTAAATTCTATGAAAAGTAAAACTCTATATAAGCATCATCCCACCTTTGTTTCTTGTTTCTTATGCATTCCATTAGTTTCCCACTTAGTTTAGTGAAGCCATAAACTCTAGAAAAGCAACCCCCTTGCTTTCTTACCTCATTTTCACATGATTTTGCTCCTCTCTATCTAGAGGTGTAGTTTGGCTTTTCCAAATCTGATTGCATCAAATTGCAGAGCAAGTTTTGCTCTCTCGTTGTAATCGTTTTCATTGATTTCAATCATCATTTGATCTCTCATACTTTTCCCTAAATTTTGCAAAAGTTTCAAGTTCTGTTAGTGAGTGAGTTGTGAGAAATTTCCAACTTTGTGAAGGTATATCTCTGCACATAGGAAGAGAGTGTTGCAAACAGGTAGCCTATTTTTGCAGAGGATGTTTCTCCAAGTTCCAATATCCATTTTGGATGATTTTAAGCGTTTTGGGTAGCTCTTAGAATCTATTGTAAGTCTCCAAAATTTTATTTTGATTCTATGTAAAAGTACAGAGAAAAGTTCAAAACAATCAGCATATATCATTGCTTGTGGACCTAGTGGGGCAGGGAGACATCAGTGGCATCATATGAAGACCTGAAGGAATCAAGACAACTCATGCAAGTAGGAGGACTTATCAAAGTAAGAAGACATTAAAACGGGGCTATGTCGATCGAGATTTCAACTAGTCGAAGGTTAGCAAGGGAGAAACTATTAAATGGTAATATCCACACCTTTTAAAGAATACAAACACTTGAGGAGGAGCTAGAGAAGCATCTTAGAGCTTAGTATGGCTGAGTATAATGAAAAAATAGAGAAGCTAGAGAAAAGCAATTATCAACCATAAAAATTTAGAATTAGCAACTACCTTATGGGCAAAGGATTATGGGGATTAGTGAACAACATGGAGCCAATGCCTCATGTGCATGATCCACCACCTCAAGGGCATGTCAAGACACTTAATGAATGGATAGAAAGGTATAGGAGAGTCATATTCATTCTATCCCAACATATAACCAATAGCATGATAGGGCATATATAAGACTTGGACACATCCAAGAAGGTTTGGGAGACCTTGGAGAGATTTTACTCTTCATCAACCAAGGAAAGGAAGATTTAGCTCAAGAATGAGCTAAAAATCTTAGGAAAGCACCAAATACTAACATAAATGAGTACATTTTGAAGGTTAAGGAGCTTGGAGATGCCCTGGGCTCAATTGGGAGCCCAATCAAAGATGATGATCTTGTTGCGCACACTCTCAATGGCTTGAGAGAGGATGAAAGCTGGAAAGCAATCACCACATCAGTTTATGTGAGGGATTCCCTATCAGAATTTGATCAATTATTCACATTGATGGTGACCGAGGAGATGAACCAAGGAGGTTCACAATCAAAGGGCAGCGAAGCCCAAGTTTTATATGCAGATAGAGGCAAAGGCAAAAGAGGTGGACAAAAATCCCAAGGTAGAGGGAGAGGAAGGTCAAACTCAAGCTCAAGCAACCAAGATGGCTCCAACCAAAGCTATGGATCAAGAGGAAGAGGAAGGAGTAGAGGAAGAGGATGAAGATCACATGTAAGAGAAGCGTCCAATGGACAATGCTACAATTGTGGAAAACGAGGCCATTATGCAAGAGATTGTTGGTCCAAAGGAGGAGGCAATCAAGGTTACAAAAGGAACCAAGGTAAATATGCTAGTACTTCAACAAATTCACAAAATGCCAACTTGATTATGATGTATGGGTGAAGCGAAAGAGTCAATTCAGATTTTACATGGTACATTGATAGTGGTTGTAGCAACCATATGAATTGCAATAAAGATGTTATTTTAATTTACACTCACCCATCACTCATGGATATCTAGAGAAAGGGGATGACATTGAACATACGATTACACATGTGTGAGATGTTGCATTGAATGGATCTCAAAGCTCGAAGGTGTTGAAGGATGTGTTGCATGTTCCAACCATCACAAAGAACTTGGTTTCCATAGGCCAAATGGTTGAAAGAGTTTATGGGGTGAGTTTCAATGATCAAGGATGTTTTTTTGAAGAACCCATGCAGAACTACAAACTCATAGCAAAAGGAAAAAAATCAAGGAAGACTATTCAGCATGGAGGTAAAGCCATCAACCCCTCATACCATCTACTTGTCAAGGGGCAACAACAAAGCATGAAGATAACTAGTCCAACCACTTCAAGCACACCATCAAAGGAGACTACTACATCAGCTTGACATGGAAGGACAAGGAATGAAGCTCATTCAATTGAAGGAAGTAGCAAAGGAAAGGAAAAGGCAAATGACGAAGACCATTGATGGGTAGACATGGAATCTACAAGTGATGAAGATATGGAAAAATTAGAAACACTAGGATTAAAAGCATGTAAACCAAGGAGGAGGAGATTCCCACCACCTAATGGTGAGGTAAGGTCATCCAATAGGGTTAAATACCGTGTTCAAAGGTTAACTTATGGTTCATTCATTGCAAGACACTATGCCTACATAAGTCAAGTTATAGCTTATGAAGAACCTAACTTTTGTGAAGAAACAAATAAGCATAGGGAATGGAATGAAGCCATGCAAGAGGAAGTCAAGGCACTTGAAGAAAATGATACTTGGTCATTTGTTTCAAAGAGAAAATGACATGAAAGTCATCGGAAACAAATGGGTGTACAAGGTAAAGAGGCATGTAGATAGGAGCATCTCTATGTTTAAAGCAAGGCTGGTTGCCGGAGGTTTTGCTCAAAACTATGGAATAGACTTTGAGGAAACATTTATTCCAATATTTAAGATGTCCACCATAAGAAGTTTGATTGCAATTTCAGCCTCGACAGGTTGGAAGATGTACCAGTTGGATATGAAGAATGCTTTCCTAAATGGAGAGCTTGAAGAGATAGTCTTTATGGAGGAGCCTCAATGCTTTGAAGATGAGAGCTTTCCACATCATTTATGTAGGCTTAAGAAGGCCCTTTATGGACTCAAGCAAGCCCCAAGGGCTTGGAACCAAAGACGTGTGGACTACTTGGTAAAATGTGGATACAATCAGATTCATGTAGACCCATCACTCTTTGTGAAGAAGGAAGGTAGCAAAATTAATCTCATATGAATAGATGTTGATGATTTGATCATTATAGGGGATGATGAAGCCAACATCAAGGACATAAAGAGGAAGCTCTGATATGAGTTTAAAACCTCTGATGTTAAGGTACTTCCTTGGGATTGAAGTACTATATAAAGAGGAAGGTATATACTTTATGCAAAGGAAATACATTCTAGATCTTTTGAAGAAGCTTGGCTTGTGTGATTGCAAGCCCATTTAAAATCCATTAGAATTAAATGTTAAACTAAGTGTTCATGAAGGTGAAGATGTGAGGATGTCATCATGTATAGGTCAATAATTAGCTCTCTCTTGTATGCTACTATGAGAAGACCAGATATTACACATGTAGTTGGAGTGTTATCTCAATTTTTGCACGCAGCAAGAGTACCTCATCTTGTTGCAACCAAATTGATGTTATTATATTATCAATGTCTTCCCCTCATGATTGTATGCACATTTTGTAAGGCACCCATTATGAGGAGAATCCAAGCGTGGATTACCCAATTGATGGGAATCCCAACTTGCATGTTGGATGAAGGTCATATTGGACCATGTAAGGTATTGTAAGGAAAGGGAGTTATGAGGCTCTGCAATTGTTAGAAGTCATTTATATTTGTTAGGTCGGTTTAACCGACTTAAGCCCTATATGGAAACTATGCAGGCGGTGCCCGCCCACGCTCTACCACCCATGTATAGCTGTCTATAGAAGGCTGCCCATTATCCTATATACACATTACTTCTGGACTACCTGAGACATTGAATCGAGCCAGCATACCTCTACCTTGTATCTCCCTATCTAGAGTTGTCTAGATCACCATTTAAGCTCTACCTTGAGGGTGCATGAGTGGACAAGGCCATCATCTTTGTACTTGCTATTAGTAGAAAATTGTTGAGATTCTCCTGTATCTGTTATCTTCTATATTATGTAACTATTGTCTTACAAAGGATAATTAGGTACCTTAAAGGATTAGTGAATGAAGGTCTATATTATCCATTTGATGATGGATTAAGTGTACAAACTTATTGTGATGCTGATTGGGCAGGTTCCAGAGATGACATATGTTATCATGCTAGGGAAGAAGACCATCTCATGGATGTCAAAGAAAAAACCAATAGGGGCTCTCGCATCGATGGAAGCTAAGTATAGAGGCTTAGCACAAGTCACATGTGAGCTTATGTGGCTCAAGAAGTTGTTTGTTGATCTTAGTTTGCAGGTTAAGCAAGTACCTATCTTTTGTGACAACATAGGTAGCATATGCTTGGCTCAAAACCTGGTGTTCCATGCAAGGCCGAAGCATATAGAAGTGCATTACCACTTTATTAGAGAGAAGATAATCTCAAGGATTTCAAGGTGGAGCATGTCAATACAAAGGACCAATATGGAGAGATTTTTACCAAAGCTTTAGATGGAGTAATGCTACAACACTTCAAGGCATGCATTAGAATGAGGGAGCTAAGCATTGAGCCTAAGGGGGGAGTGTTGAAAATCAATTCTCAATGATGCAAAAGAGCTCAACCACAACTTTTGCAAGTGGAAAATAAAAAAGGAGGACCCAAAGTCATGGAACCAAGTTACAGGCTCCACCAAACTCAATCAAATTCAAATCTTATCAATCAGTCAGCAAAAAGTGCATCTACACTCATTGGTGGGTGGTTAGCTAGATTGTAGGAAAAGTAAAACTATATATAAGCAACACCCCCACTTTTTTTCTTGTGTTCTATGCATTCCACAAGTTTTCCACTTATTTAAGTGAATTCATAAACTCCAGCAAGTAGCCCCCTTGCTTGCTTACCTCATTTTCTCATGACTTTGCTCCTCTCTATCTAAATATGTAGTTAGACTTTTTCAAATTTGATTGTTGCAAATTCCAAAGCATTGTTTGTCCACTTATTGTACTCATTTTCATTGATTTCAAGCTTCATTTTATCTCTCATATAGTGCCCTAAACTTTTCAAAAGTTTCGATTTCTTTGACTAAGTGAGTTGTGAGAAATTGTCGACTTTGACTAAGTGAGTTGGGAGAAATTGGAAGAGAGTGTTGCAAACAGGTAACCTGTTTTGCAGAGGGTTTTCTCCAAGACAGAACATCCATTGGGGATGATTTGAAGCTTCTTGGGTAGCTCTTAGAGTCTAGTGTAAGTCTACAAAACCTAATTTTAATTCTTTGTTCAGGTAGAGAGAAAAGATTAGAACAATGAGCATATATCACTCCTTATGGACCTAGTGGAGGGCATCCATCTTCCACTGTTGCATTAGAGTGTTAGAATCATCCCCCATCAGTGGTATCAGGGCCATTTTGGAGGCTTGGAGACATCATTGGGAATCATATTGAAGAATTGAAGGAATCAAGACAACTCGTTGAAGCAGAAGGATGACTTATCAAAGCAAGAAGACATCAAAAAGGGGCTATGTTGATCAAGATTTCAACTAGTTGAAGGTTAGAAAGGGAGAAGCTATCAAAAGGTAATATCCAAACCTTTTAAATCATACAAACACTTGAAGAGAATCTAAAGAATCATCTCCGATCTTTGTATAGCTGAGTATAATGCACAAATAGAGAAGTTAGAGAAATGCAATTATCCACCATGGAAATTTAGTGTTAGCAACTACCTTATGGGCAAAGGATTGTAAGGATTAGTGAGCAGCAAAGAGCCAATGCCTCATGTACATGATCCACCACTTCAAGGGAAGGTAAAGGCACTTAATGAATGGATAGAAAGGGATAGGAGAGTCATATTCATTCTATCCGAGCATATAAGCAATAGCATGATAGGGCATATACAAGACTTTGACACATCCAACAAGGTTTGTGAGACCTTGGAGAGATTGTACTCTTAATCAACCAAGGCAAGGAAGATTCAGCTCAAGAATGAGCTAAATCATCTTAGGAAAGCACCAAGTACTAACATAAATGAGTACATTTTGAAGGTTAAGGAGCTTGCAAATGCCCTAGGCTCAATTAGGAGCCCAATCAAAGATGAAAATCTTGTCGCGCATACTCTCAATGGCTTGAGAGAGGATGAAAGGCAGAAAGCATTCACCACATTTATTTATGTGAGGGATTCCCTACTAGAATTTGATCAATTGTTCACATTGATGGTGGTCAAGGAGATGAACCAAGGAGGTTCACAATCAAAACGCAGCCAAGCCCAAGTTTTCTATGCAGGTAGAGGCAAAGGCAAAAGAAGTGGACAAAACTCCCAAGGAAGAGGGAGAGGAAGTTCAAACTCAAGCTCAAGAAACCAAGAAGGCTCCAACCAAATCTATGGATCAAGAGGAAGAAGAAGTAGTAGAGGAAGAGGAGGAAGATCACATGGACGAGAAGCATCTAATGGAGAATGCTACAATTGTGGAAAACGGGGCCATTAGGCAAGAGATTGTTGGTCCAAAGGAGGAGGAAATCAAGGTTATAGAAGGAATAAAGGTTATGCTAGTACTTCAAAAAATTCAAAAAATGAGAAATTTCTTATGACGTAGGGATCAAGTGAAAGAGTCAATTCATATTTTACATGGTACATTGCAATGGTTGTAGCAACCATATGAGTTGCAATAAAGATGTTTTCTTTAATTTACACTCACCCATCACTCAAGGACATGTAGAGATAGGGGATGCCATTGAACACAAGATTACACGTGGGAGATGTTGCATTGAATGGATCTCAAAGCTTGAATGTGTTGAATGTGTTGCATGTGCCAACCATCACAAAGAACTTGGTTTTTGTAGGACAAATGGTTGAAAGAGGTTATGAGGTGAGGTTCAATGATCATGGATGTTTTGTTGAAGAGCTCATGTAGGACTTAAAACTCATAGCAAAAGGAAAGAAGCAAGGAAGACTATTCACCGTGGAGGTAAAGCCATCAACTCCTCACACTATCTACTTGTCAATGGAAATAAACAGATTGCAGAAAATCGACTTATGGCATAAAAGAATTGGACACATAAACTTACAAAGGATGAAGGACATGCAAAGGAAGGGCTTGGTGAGTGGTCTACTTGATCTTACATCTCAGAATATGCAACATTTGTGCCATGCTTGTTAATTAGGGAAAGAAAGTAGATTGCCATTCAAGAAGGCAGCACATGTGAGCAATGAAGTGTTGAATCTCATACACACATATGTATGGGGATCTACAAGGGAACCATCCATTGGAGGTAATAGATATTTTGTCACATTTATAGATGATCATTCAAGGTTTTTTTGGATGTATTGCATGAAGTCAAAGTTAGAGGTGTTTTACCACTTCAAGAGGTTCAAAAACCTAGTGGAGAAGGAAACAGGGAAATATATAGAGACTCTCAGATCAGATGGAGGGGGAGAGTACTTTTCAAATGAATTTTCAGTTTTTTTACATGACCATGGCATCAAAAGGCAATTCACTGGCAGGTATACACTGCAACAAAATGGGATTGCAAAGAGGAAGAATAGATACATAGTAGAAGTCACTAGAGATTTGTTAAATGAAATGAATGTTCCTAACTCTTATTGGGATGATGCAACAAATACAACCGTATACATCATGAATAGGTGTCCAACCTCAAGAGTACATGGAGTTACACCTTATGAAGCTTTGTGTGGTAAGAAACCCAACCTTTCACATCTCAAAGTGTTTGGTTGTGTGTGTTATGTTCACATAGGGCAATTGAGACACAAGTTAGACTCAAAGGAAGATAGGTGTATATTTCTTGGATATTCTATAGAGCAAAATGGTTTTGGATGCTATAACCCTTGCATCAAAGAGCTTAAGGTATCTAGGGATGTAATATTTGATGAGTTGCTAAAGTATTTCGATGGCAATGTAGCACGGTGTGCTCTCCTTCTTGAGAGCTCCACGACAATATCATCAGAGTAGAAAACGGAGCTTCTAGGGCTGCACACGATACTCCCCACATACGCTTCAATATACACAAAAAAACACAGTACATAGGGAGCACAAACACAAACTTCTTAGGTGTTACAAGTGCGATCAAACTTACATTTTGTGATTGACCAAGCCACTATATGTTTTATTAAAGAACTGGACATTTTGCCTTTCACATGGATACTAACGGTAACAATCTCCCACTAAAGGTTAATATGGCCAAAGTAACTATGGGAGAAAAATAAAGAATACCTGAGTGTAAGTATACAAACTATCCTCCCACCTGATGGGCATGTTACAAAGTATACAAGTGACTATGTAAGATCATAAATCAAGTAACCCCCATCAAAGTGACAACAGTGTTGAAAGCTATCCTGTGGTAGAGCTTTAGTCAAAGCATCTGCAACATTATCTCGAGTGTGAACCTCCTCAAGAATAATGCACTCAGTGGCTAAGCAATCTCTAATGAAGTGATACCTCACCTCAATGTGCTTAGTCTTTGCATGATAGGCTGGATTCTTAGCCAAAGCAATGGGCTTGGCACTCTGACTATCATTGAGAAAACGAGGTACATGTTGAGGTAAACCCATATCACAAGCAAGATAAGAAAGCCACAATGCTTCCTTACATGCCTCACTTGCTGCAACATACTCTGCTTTTGTGGTGGAAATAGTTATACATTCTTGAAGATGAGATCTCCAAGAGATAGCACCTCTAGCAAAATGAAAAATGTACCCTAATGTAGATTTACGATTGTCTACACATCTAGCATAGTCAGAATCTGTGTAACCAGTAATGGATGCTTTCCCTCTACCTAAGCATAGACACTTGTCATTAGTGCCACTCAGATATCTCAAAATCATCTTGCCTGCTTCCTAATGTTTCTTGCCAGGATTAGACATATATCTGTTCACAACTCCCACTGCAAATACAATGTTTGGTCTCGTAGCTACCATAGCATACATGACACTACCAATAAAAGACTGATATGGAATTTTGGTCATGAATTCTTTTTCCTCATTTGATTTGGGGTAATCCTCCTTGCTCAATTTCACATATGTGCATAACGGTGTACTCAATGCCTTTCCACCTTGCATATTGAATCTATGAAGTACTTTGGATATGTACTTACTTTGAGACAAGTATATACATCTTTTACTCCTATCACGAGTGATGCACATGCCAAGAATATGTTTGGCATTCCCCGATTCCTTGATATCAACTGTCTGACTCAACTTCTTTTTTATAATTGACAAGTCATAAGAGGACTTCCCAACAATCAACATATCATCGGCATAAAGTATCAAGCATATCAAGCTACCATCTAAGAATCTCTTTGTGTAGAGACAATGATCCTCATTGCTTCTATAATAGCCTTGAGACTTCATAAAAGCATCAAACTTTTGGTATCATTGTCTAGGGGACTATTTAAGTCCATACAAGCTCTTCTTGAGCTTACAAACTAGACTTTTCTTACTAGGAACTACATAACCCCCTCGTTGTTCCATATAGATCTCATCTATAAGATCTCCATGCAAGAAATCAGTTTTCACATCCATTTGGACTAGCTCTAAGTCCTCCATTGCAACAAATCCAAGCAACATACGCAGGGTAGTCATCTTGACCACTGGAGAGAAGATTTCCTCAAAATCAACACCATGTTGTTGCTTAAAATGGTAAAGATTCCTTGCCCTTTGGCAAAGGTACTAAATCCCAAGTACCATTCTTGTGAATAGAATCCAACTCACTCTTCATGGCACGCTCCCACTTGAAATGATCCTCTGTCTACATAGCCTCTTTGGAGCAAGAAGGCTCATCGACATCTATTGGCATAACAAAATCTAAACTTGGAACATATCTATCAGGTGGAGGTGAGACACGTGTAGAACGTCTCAATGGTTGCTGAACAAGAATATGTGTAGACTGATCGGATCGGACATTCTCTTAAATGTCCCTATGTGCAGCATTTTTATGCATGCTAATTGGAGGACTAGTATCCTCAAACACCACTCTTCTCACTTCAACCTCCTTAATGGGATGTTTATGCATCTTATACTCATTGAAAATGACATCACTACTTCTGATCACTGACCGTGTTTTAGGATCCCATAAGCAATATCCAAATTGTCCTTCTCGATCATATCAAAGAAAAATGCATTTCTTTGAGTTATGGTCCAACTTTTGTCTAAGATTCTTGGGTAGATGAACATATGCTTCACACCCAAAAAGTCAAAGATGATCGTAATATGATGGCTTCCCTGTCCATAACTCTTGTGCCACTTTCAAACCTTTGGCAATACTAGGTGAAAGGTTAATCACATGAACTATTGTTAATATTGCTGCTGCCCAAAAGCCTTGTGATAGGTTTGCATGATGCAACATAGAAACTACTCTATCTTGAATAGTTATATTCATCCTTTCAGCTACACCATTCTGCATTGGGGTATAAGGAGCTATAAACTCTCTGAGAATCCCTCTAGACTGACAGAAAAGGTTGAATTCATGTGAGGTATACTCACTCCCATTATCTAAACATAAAGCCTTAGCTTAGTTCCTTTTTCAATCTCAACTGAAGCAAGCCATTTTTTGAAAGTAGGGAATACCTCATCCTTCGATTTGATAGGATATACCCAAACATTTCTAGTAGCTTCATCTATGAAAGTGACAAAGTAAAGAGAACCACCTAAGGACCTAGTGGGCATAGGACCACACACATATGTATGAACGAGATCTAAAGGCTGAATTGAAGAGTCAATGTGCATTCTATGCACATTTCAGGTTTGCTTTCCATATTGACAATGCTCACAAAATGAAAAATTAGATAAAGATAACACAGGTAAGTAGTCAGAACGAGAAAGATTTTCCATTCCACTACGAGATATATGGTCCAAACAACCATGCCAAATACAAGCCATACGTTTTTCAGTAACAGCTAACAAGTGTTCTTTCTTGTGATACAAATAAAGGATAAAGTGAGCCAACTTTGCTTCCTTTTGCAATAACCATATTGCCCTTTGATATACAAAAGGACTACGCATAGAAAACCACCTTGTAACCAAGGTCATCAAGTTCACCAACTGACATCAAACTATGTGATAACTGAGGTACATGGCGTACATTATGCATAGTAAATTTTGAACCATGAATGAATTGCACAACCACATCTCCAATCCCCACAACTTCACACTCATAAGAGTCACCAACTCTCATGGTACCAAGAGACTTTACTACATAATTAGAGAACCATTCTCTATGTGGTGTCACATGGAAAGAAGCACCAAAATCTAGCAGCCACGCGTGGGGAAGAGAATTAGCCATAACAGCCTCAGTTGGGATAGTACTATCAAGTGTCAACACATCAGCATCATCAAACATAGCATTGATTTCTTCAATATTCATAGTAGAAGTAGATGCTACAGGTAAATGTTTAACATGCCCATCAACATTCTGTCCTTTACCTTTAGCATTATTTAGTGCATAACATTCTTTCTTCATGTGTCCTTTCTTATGACAATAATGGCATTTGATATCCCTCTTCCTTGATTTACTTCTACTCTTATTCTGTTGACCATTCTTTTCCTTGTTCTTGCTCCTGCCATGTTGTTGATTCTTTCCTTGGTAAGAATCTCAAACATTATATGTATCTCCACTCTGAGTGCCAACCATAGATTTTCTACAAAACTCCTCAGTGAAGAGTGCTCCATATATGTCATCATAGATGAGTTTACCACCAACTGCATTATTGTTAATAGTTGTGCAAAACGTATCCCGTGATGATGGCATGGTGCATAACAATAATATTGCTTTCATTTCATAATCCATATCCATTTTTTGAGTCTGTAACTCGGAGAATATAGCATCAAACTCATTTAGATGAGCAGCAACACTATCTGTGTCCTTCATGCAAAGATCATATGATTTTCTCATCAGATACACTTTATTTGATGCCATCTCTTTTTCAAATGTATTGCATAACTTCTTCCAAAGCTCCTCTGCACTTTCACAGTCTAATATTGTAAAGTAAACGTTATCTACCAGTTGCAAGCGAATGGTAGACATGTCCATTTCATCTAACTCATCTCAATCATCTTCATCCTTGTCAGCAGGCTTCATTGAAATCCCATTTACTAGCTTCCATTACCTTGTTTGAATCAGCACATCTTTAATCTGATTCTTCCATAGAGCAAAGTTTATGCCATCAAATTTTTGGATCTCAAAATGGTCTTTGCCCTGCAAGTTATAGCTCCTCCTTAGAACACTAGCACTAGACCTTGATCCACCAAATATGCATGAGACCTCTGATGCAATGATGGTAGAGAACTGAATAGAAGGATAATGGAGCTAGAAGGCTCCAAACGCCAATAAAGAAGGGTATCAATGAGTAAATCGACCACTCTATAGTTGACAAAACCAAAAATTTGGAAAAATTTTGCTAAAGTATCCTTTGCAAAATGAGCATATGATCGGTGTCAAATATCATAAAACTCCAAGTACTAACATGTTTACCTGCATAGTGAATCACTGACTCCACTACATATAATTAGTTACCCAATAGAAGTCAACTAGGCTTATCAAGCACCTATAAACAACTATCATACATCTCCTATGGTGAGACTGGGTAAGTCTTCCACCTACATCACCAAAGAGACCCCCACATTAGGGTGTCTCTCAGTTAAGAAAACCCCACCACGACCCTTTTTATCAAATGTAAAAAGCTTTATGCAAAAGACGTAACCGCTATATCAATGACCACATGGACGTACATAAGCGGTATCCATAGAAGCGTACATGGTGTGTATGTGCTCAATATATGCAGTAAAATGACATTAAAAGACTAAATGCACATCCCAAAAACTAGCCAACAACACTTGCAAGTGTCTGTCAACTCTAATGTTTTAGGCTCAAAAACCTGCATAAACTTGCAGCAGTTGCTCCCAGCAAAACTAAAAACCTTTCGAGAAACCTATAGTTTTACGAGTGTGGCTGAAAACACAGCCCCAAAGCTTGATATTTATTGTCAGAGAAGTGCAAAGAACACTCTTCTTGATGTTCTTGGACCTGTCTGCAGAGAATTATGTGCAAAAGTACTCCAAAAGTACTCTGAAAGCAAAGAATGAAGCTTTGAGGACCAAAAAATGTTCAAGGTAATGTTAACCTTAGTCTTTCCCCTTCTTTAGACACCATAGGAGTGTAGCTTAGTGGCAAGATATTGCCATGATTAAGTGAGCTCTAGGGGAAAGGTACTCAGATGGGTGACCTCACGGGAAGTATTGGGAACCTCTATCTTCCTTGACCGTTGAGGTCCTCCCTCATGTGCATCCAACGGTGCCAACAGTGACTTCAGTGACTCGGATAACAAGGTATGACAAGGTCTATGCCTTGTTCAATGCCTTAGTCAAAAGCTTTGGGTGGGTGGTGAAAGAACTTGGAGAAGCTTGTAGGAGGTAGAAAAGTGTGTTTCGAAACGATGAAGTTTGGTCTAGCCAACCGGCACAAGACCAGGCCTTGAGCTTATGGAGACTCAAATAGACCTTATAGGCATGTGATATGCACAAAGAAATGCACTATGTACTTTGGAGCATCAAGGAGAAAGAGTTGATACAAAATAGATAGGTTTGCACGTCGATTAGCTCAAAAAATTTACTACCTATGGAAGAGACAATGAACTTCAAATGCCCATACCGACCAGCGTGATTAAAATTAGACAAAATCCTTTTACGAGAGTGATACACATAGCGTTTAGTGTATAGAATGCACAAAAGTATAAGGAATAAGAAAAATATGCTATAGGAATGAATCAAACACTCAACGGTGGTACTTCCTATTTTTCAGGAATACGTAGAGATTGACCTTGAGACAGAAAAACTAAGATTTATCGCAATCTACTGAACCACATTCTATAAAAATTGATAGGCATAAACTAGACATCAATAGCTTTCCAATGAGCCATATTGCACTCAATTTGAAGCTCTACAGAGAGAGCAGCAACCTCTGCAAGATTACTATTGGCGAAGAAGATGATGCAGAAAATTGAAGGAGCAAGACAATGATGGTCACAAGTGTATGTATATTGCTTGCATGTATTGTACAAGTGATTTCAAGTCTTTATATAGACTCTAGGAGTGTCCCATTACTTCTACAAGTGGATTTTGAATTCAAATGAAGGTGGGAATGTTTGTTGGAGGGAATTAATTCACTTTCCTAGAATCTAGGAAAAGTGAAGATCTAGTTTGATCTACTTTTAGGTGATTGATTGCTTGATTGAATGCAACTCAACCACCACAATTTTGTGGGATTTAGGGTCTATCTTTCTATTTTTATATGTGTAAATCTCAAGGCTTTTACAATGGTAAAAGATCCATGAAAAATCTTTTTAAAAAATACAGTAAGTGAGCATAAGAAAAAGAACTCTCCGACGGATATTCTTTCAACGTGATAGCCTTTGATGTAGATCAAATCCACCTCTATCATAGTTTAAGCTTGATGTTCCAATAGTTGGGCAGGTGTTCACTTCGCTTGCACAAAAGGAAAAAAATATTTTGTGTCAAAATGCTCTGATATCAATGAAGTATTTTGATGGCCATGCACCACAGTGTGCTCTCCTTCTCAAGAGCTCCACGACGATATCCTCAGAGTAGAAACTGAGCTCCTAGGGCCGCACATGCTACTCTGCACAGAGGTTGTAGAATACACAGAAAAACACAGTACACAAGGAGCACGAACACAGACTTCTTAGATGTTACAAATGCGATCAAACTTACAGTCTATGACTGGCCAGACCACTATATGTTTTATTAAAGAACATATACAAAGAAGTGTTCGGTGGCCATTTCGCCTTTCACATGGACGTTAACGGTAACAGTCACTGCCTTGGTATGGTAGCAAAGATGTGTTACAAGTTGACAATGCATATGAAGATAAGAAGAAGTTCAAAGAGCAACAACAAAGCATGTACTATGTACACCATCAAAGGAGATTACTACATCAGCTTGGCATGGAAGGACAAGGAATGAATCTCATTCAATTGGAGGAAGTAGCAAAGGAAAGGAAAAGGCAAATGATGAAGACCATCGATGGGTAGACATGGAATCTACAAGTGATGAAGATATGCACAAATTAGAAACTCCAGGATTTAAAGCATCTAAACCAAGGAAGAGGATATTAGTACCACCTAATGGTGAGGTACGGTCATCCAATAGGGTTAAATACCCTTCTCAAAGGTTAACTTATGATTCATTCATTGCAAGACAATATGCCTACATGAGTCAAGTTATAGCTTGTGAAGAGCCTAACTTTTTTGACGAAGCAAATAAGCATAGGGAATGGAATGAAACCATGAAGGAGAAAGTCAAGGCACTTTAAGAAAATGATACTTGGTCATTGGTGCCAAGAACAAAGGACATGAAAGTCATCGGCAACAAATGGGTGTACAAGGTAAAGAGGCATGCAGATGAGAGCATCTCTAGGTTTAAAGCAAGGCTGGTTTCCAAAGGTTTTGCTCAAACCTATGGCATAGACTTTGAGGAAACATTTAATCTAGTAGCTAAGATGTCCACCAAAAGAAGTTTGATTGAAACTTCAGCCTCAAAAGGTTGGAAGATGTACTAGATGGATGTGAAGAATGTTTTCCTAAATGGAGAGCTTGAAGAGATAGTCTTCATGGAGCAGCCCCAAGGTTTTGAAGATGATAGGTTTCCACATCATGTATATAGGCTTAAGAATGCTCTTTATGGACTCAAGCAAGCCCCAAGGGCTTGGAACCAAAGACTTGTGGAATACTTGGTAAAATGTGGATACAATCAGAGTCATGTAGACCCATCATTCTTTGTGAAGAAGGAAGATAAAGAAATTATTTTCATATGTATATATATTGATGATTTGATCATTACAAGGGATGATAAATCCAACACCAAGGACATAAAGAGAAAGCTTTGATGTGATTTTAGAATATCTCATTTAGGGATTTTAAGGTACTTCCTTGGGATTGAAGTACTATCAACATAAGTAGCATATGATTGGCTCAAAATCCGGTGTTACATGCAAGGTCGAGGCATATAGAAATGCATTACCACTCTATTAGAGAGAAGATCATCTCATAGGATGTCAAGGTGGAGCATGTCAATACAAAGGACGAATGTGCATATATGTTTACCAAAGCTTTAGATGGAGTAAAGATACAACACTTCAAGGCATGCATTGGAATGAAGGATTTAGGCATTGAGACTTGAGGGGGAGTGTTGAAAATCAAGTCTCAATGATGGAAAAGGTCTCAACCACGAGTTTTGTAAGTGGAACAATAAAAAAGGAGGTCCTAAAGTCGTGGAACCAAGTTAGAAGCTCCACCAAACTCAATGAAATTCAAATCTTATGAATCAGCCACCAAAAAGTGTAGCTACACTCATTGGTGGGTGGTTAGCTAGATTGTAAGAAAAGTAAAACTCTATATAAGCAACATCCCACCTTTTTTTCTTGATTTTTATGCATTTGAAAAGTTTCCCACTTATTTTAGTCAAGTCATAAACTCGAGCAAGAAGCCCCCTTGCTTTCTTATCTCATTTTCTCATGATTTTGCTCCTCTCTATCTAGAGCTCTAGTTAGGCTTTTCCAAATCTGATTGTATTAGATTGCATAGCATTTTTTGCTCGCTTATTGTACCCATTTTCATTGATTTCAAGCTTCATTTGATCTCTCATGTAGTGCCCTAAACTTTATCAAATTTTCAAGTTCTTTGATTGAGTGAGTTGTGAGAAATTGCCAACTTTGTGAAGGTATATCTATGCACATAGGCAGAAAGTGTTGCAAATAGGTAGCCTTCTTTGTAGAGGGTGATTCTCCCAGTTGGAATATCCATTTGGGATGATTTAAAGCTTGTTGGGTAGCTCTTCTAGTCTACTATAATTTTGCAATATTTCATTTTAATTCTCTATAGAGCTGTAGAGAAAAGTTTAGAAAAATGAGCATATATCACTGCTTGTGGACCTAGTGGAGGGTAGCCATCTGTTATTATTGCATTGGGGTTTTAGAATCATCCCCCATCAAATCCAACCAGATCTAGATGTTCTTTGAGCCTTGAAGATGTGGAAGGTAGATGTGTTATGGGCCCTTGTTACAAGTGTAAGTGATTCTATGCTTATTCTAGTCCTATAAACCACTAAAGCACATGATGTTTGGGGCATATTGGCTCCCCAATATGAGACCAAGAATAACACTCTAGATTCAAAATCTTGAGAAACAATTAGTAAATGAGAAGCATTGTGATTTGGAGAAGTTTTAATAATTCCTCAAGCAAATCAAACATTTACAAGATCAACTAGCTACAATTGGTGTTCTGGGAAGAGGTGGCTCGTAGGTGTGTTCAAATTCTACCTTCAAAATATGATGGGTTCATAACCACCCTTAACACTTAGGTTAGACCCTCTCCTCTTATCTTTGAAGAATTTTCTACAACGCATATGGAAGAAGAAATGCATTTGAAGAATAGGCAAGGTTCAAACGACGCATCATTTTCAACATATGCAAAGGGTAGAGGCTCTTCTAAATGTAGCTCAAAGAAGAACTGAAAGAAGAAGAAAAAGAAGTCCACCAAAAGCTATTTCTATTGTGAAAAGAAAGGTCATTCCATTAAGGATTCAAGGAAGAAGCAAGTTGAAAAGAGAAACAATAATCTCAAATCCACATGGAAGAATAGGGAATTGGTGAATAACACAAAACTTGAGCTATGGGTTGCCATAGAGGAGGTATGTAAATCCCAAACAGGTGTGGATGAACCTTAGATATTAGATAGTGGATCATCTTGCCACATGACCAGAAAGAAGGATTAGTATAGCTCGTTAATGCCTCTATAGGAACCCATCAATGTCATGATTGGAAATGACTCCAAATGTCCAAATGAAGGAACTAGAACCATCTCTTTTGTTTTTTCCACTAGTATTGAATCTCTCATGTTTTATATGTTCCTGTACTAAAAAAAAGTTTATTATCTATTTCTGCCATAACAATATGTGGCCTTAAAGTACACCTCAAAAAGGATGGTGTAGAAATTTTGGATGGAACATTTACTATTGTAGGAAAAGGAGTGTGAAAAGATAACATGTATGACTTAAGTGCCCTCACTGTTACAAAAGACAAAGACACGAGTATACTATGGCATCAATGTTTTGGCCATCTTGGATTTGCCTTTCTCAAAGAGATGCAAAGAAAAGGGATGGTAGCACATTTACTTGCATTTTTCACATTCATAGGAACCATGTGAAGCTTGCATGATGGGTAAACAACAAAAGAGAGTACCAATTGAGCTCAAGCTCCTCTATATGTTGATCTCTATGGTAAAATATCTACTCCTACTTTGGAAGGATCTCTCTACTTTTTGTTGTTATTGAGGATTATAATAGAAAATCTATGCGTTTTATTCGAGAGAAGGCTAATCCATTTGAAAAATTTAAAACATGGCATAAGATTGTTGAAAATGAAGTAGGTAGGAAATTGAATAAGTTTGGTACTGATTTAGGAGGAGAATTTTTATCACCAGAATTCAACAACTACTGCAATGCTCATGGCATCAAGAGATAACTTACCACAAACCATACACCTCAAAAAAATGGTCTTGTTGAGAGAAAAAATAGGATAGTAGTTGAAATAGCCCACAACATGATGAAAGCTCAAGATATGCTTGATTCATTTTGGGTAGAAGTAGTTAATACAACTATGTATATTCTAAATAAATGCATCAACAAGAACTAAGTTAGGATAAAAAATTAGAAAATGTGTCTTCTTAGGATATAGCGAAGAGTCTAAAGCATATAGACTTTGGGATCCAAAGGCAAAGAACATCATTGTCATCTGTGATGTGGTACTTCATGAACGACCACACCTTTTGGATAACAAAGGTAATTCCACTGTCTCATCAATTGAAGCGATAACTCACCCTATGCCTTCCCATAGACATGTTAAGATCAATGAGGAGAAGACATCAGATAATGACATTCCTCCAAGCAATTTGTACTACATATTTTTTAAAAAATGCATCATTCTTATTGTCAATTAGTGTAGAGGATGTAACATGTATAGAGCCATGCGATCTTCAGATGGGTTTTGTGGATCAAAGAGGACTGAGGAGCAACAAGGAGCCTCACTTTATATTATCATGACCTTCTTCTGTTTGGTTCATCATTAATCACTATTTAATCTAAAAGACTCATGCATGCTTTATGCTTTTTCCTGATTTCAAGTCTTATTCTATTGGTCCAAGTGTTCACTTTAATGTTTGGTCCAAGTCCTAAGGTTGGCTGTTGATTTCCAAGATTGATAATTTGGTCTTGTTGAGGTCTCAATACCCATTCGATGCTAACTAGAGCTTTTCCACCTATGTGTGGTGTTGATGTTCTTCTATGGAATGTAACTACTATTTAGCTTCAAGTTTAAGCAATATTATACACAAACGTTTGAAGTAGACAAACAAAAGAAGTTATATGAAAAGGTAATACTTCTCACAAAATTAAGAAGGTGATCTTAAATAATTTGACCCGTGAATGAAGTTGATCATGAAATGATTTATGTACAAGAGTAACAAAAGAAGCTAAGAACTTGGTGGGGGCCATCCTTATTTCCGAGAGGGGATCCATTTCCAAAGCAATTCAGAGTCTTGCAAGAAAAATTTGGGAATGTCTAAACAAAAGTTTAACTTTTACTACTTTTTATCATTTATGTAGAGACATCATTATACGCATTAAGGACTAAAATATTAGGCTTTCACCAATGTTAGTTGTTTTTCTTTTATATTAGTAACTTCCGTAATAGTTCTCCTGCTATGTAATCTGAAGTAATGCTAAACATCCAATGTCCCTCCCTAGAAGGGCCCCTTGTGCATCTTTTGGACCATGGAAAGCTAAATTCCGAACTCATTTGGTGAGATTTCAAGGGAAAAAAAAATTCCATTAACATTGATACCTTGTTCATTTTCATGGGATAATTTAGTGTAAAAAAATCCTTCTTCTGGGATCCTAGACGACCAAGGTTCTAAGTTGATGGTTGAGAGACAAAAGGACACTCTTTGCCTTACTCAAATTAACATCTTGAGGTATATTGAATGAATTGTGCATCCTATCTTGGTCCTCTGCAACTTTCCTTTTTGCAAACTAGGAAGAATGCCAAAGTTGACATTCGACTATCATCATAGACATTGTATATGTAGCAACTTGGTTGTCAACTATGCATAAAAGAGGTTGAGCTTTTTAGGAAAGGAAAGCTTTTTTGCTTGTTTGACAACTTTCCTTTTTGCAAACTAGGAAGAATGCCAAAGTTGGCATTCGACTATCATCATAGACATTGTATATGTAGCAACTTGGTTGTCAACTATGCATAGAAGAGGTTGAGCTTTTAAGGGAAAAAAAGCTTTCCAAATAGCATTTGCAAATGGTAACATAGGGAATATTGAATTTAGCGTAGAATCGGAAGGGACTTTGAGAGTGCAAACCCATCCGCCACTTGGATTTCATCAATGCTAGATTGACAATGTGCTCTCGAGCTTATATATTTTTAAATAGATTTTAAAAAATCGGATAAATAATAATGCTAGATTTTTAAAAGTGGGAGCAGCTTTGTCCCATAAATTTATATTAGATGGATTTGGCGAGGAAAGGTAGCCCGAAAATTAAATTGAAAAGGAATTCAATCAAGAACTCGTTCGTCAGCTCCTCTACGTACGCTGCTGTCGTTACCAAACACGATACACTCCTATGCACGCAAGCGACCAACGGGGTACGGCGAGCTTCTGAAGATCAAGTCTATCAAGGAATCTTAGTAATGAAGGCTGTGCTCGCCTGGCGTGATCGTGGGGTAATCCTTTGATCGCTTATGCATTGCCACTTGTCATGCAGGCGTAAAACGTGTGCATACCTGGTTGTGTGTGTGTGTGTGTGTGTGTGTGTGTGTGTGTGTGTGTGAGAGAGAGAGAGAGAGAGAGAGAGAGAGAGAGAGAGAGAGAGAGAGAGAGAGAGAGAGAGAGAGAGAGAGAGAGAGAGAGAGAGAGAGAGAGAGAGAGAGAGAGAGAGGTCTTCCTCATGCAATGGTTGTTTAGAATCTTGAAGGAGCTTTATAGGCATGACTTTTTTCTCTTCTTGAAACCTTGTTCAAGGGCTACTCCAATCCAAATATATAGTTTCCCCTGAAGTACCGTTGAATGACCATATATTAGTCTTGTGGCAATTATCTAGCTCCTTATGTTAGCATCTCCGTTTCTTCTTCCCATGTCTTGCAGTAAGCTTTCGTCGCATTTATGTTAATGACTGATGATTTTCGTATATCTTTCGTCGCATTTATGTCAATGACTGATGATATTTTTATATCTGAATGTACCCTGGAACCGTTGTCTTGCTTGTCAAATGATTTTTTGGAAGCTCTGATCATGCACCGTTGCTTCTCATCAGGGCATACAACTAGGGTGTGGGTATATCCTCATGCTTCTTCGTCATTTGCAAAGGAAAATCACTATCAATTGCAGGGTGCCTTCACATACAGATAGGGTATCGACTTCTCTTTTGTACATAAATAGACTTTGGAACACTCACATCTACAAGTATCAGTTCTGTATAAAGTCAGGGTTTTGACGAAGGTGGGTTCAGTTTAGTAGAAGTAAGTATGCGTGGTTTAAAAAATTATAGATGCATACGAGATCTCTATAGATATGTCTCAAGCCACAATACAAATGATTGCACCTTCCGACAATGATAGTAATTCTACAGCTCAGTCATACACAATTGAACACAAGGATTTGAACTTGCAACAATTCAAAAACCTGATTGATGAATTTCTTACTAAGGATGAATCAATGAAGGGAGAAGAAGTTGACCCTTTTATGTTATGGGACTTCACTCTTATGCTGCATCAAGGGGGATCCTTCTATTTCTCACAGCCCAAATTTCTTTAGTTATGGTTGTCGCTCAGGTAGGCCATTAATGATGGATATGGTTATGCTTCCGTCGATATAATTTTCTATTCTGGGCATGGCCTGTTTGAAGTTGTATTTAAAGATGCTCATGATAAAATGCATTTCTTGGAGCAATAGGTAGTTATACTTTAAGGTAATGTTACCCATGTATATGAGTGGAAACCTGTTAAGGCTATGAAGGAAGTATATAGATTAAGGCTATGAAGGAAGAATTTCTATATACATGTCCACTACGGGTTGAGATAGTGGACTTTCTTTCTTTTCTTTGACCGGCCATTGGTCATGTTGCAAGAGTTTGGGTAAAGTTTTGTATACACTATTTATTTCTACTCCCAATAAAAATAGGGTATGTATCATGTGGAATACCTCTAAGCCCTTCCCCAAACATTGGGCATTATTGTCAACACTGTGGGGAGAATAGTTGTATACCCAAAATGGGTAACTTTGCTGGAGTTCATTTTCATTGTGGCAACCTTGGACAGTACTCCAAGAATTGCCCCACATTGAAGGAGAGGGGAGTGAATTTGATTCTTTCATGCCGAGGTGGAAAGATGCTGGTACTTGAAGAGCAGGTTCTAGATAAACAGAGAAACAAGACAATTAACACTGTTTGAAACAATGTCAAAATAGCACAAAAACCCTAATTTTTGGTGCTTAGCCAAATTTTGGTCACAGAAGGTAAAAAATTATTATTAGCTCATTACATTGTAGTTGAGGAGAGCTTTCATTTAGAATATAACATTATGTCATCAGAGGTCTAGAAATGCAAGAAAATCCTAACCCTAATTTCTGTAAAAAATGTTTTTTTGCATATACCTCATCCTCAAGTCATGAGCATTAAGAAAAGCTACTTTTTATAATTTCTCCACTTCTAAATTATGAGGTCGTAGCCATTTTAGCCTTGAAAAGCTGATCGCTTTTTAAATTAATGAAATTGATTTTTGGAGCGTTTCATCAGATTTTTCGCTACAGCAGCGACAAACCTATATAAGGAGGTGTTAGGGTCACTCTTGGTATCTTCCAAGATCAGCTTCTAGCATACTCAAGAAGTGTTGAGTGCTCTACCATTTTGAGGAGGTGTTCCCAACTTTTGTTGCATATTTGGAGGAGATTTTGGCAACCAACCATCAACTTTTGATGAGTTTTGTAAGTAGCAAGTTCCAATTTCAGTTGGGCTTTTGCCTTCTACTTCAACACAAGGAGGAGATTATCTTGCTATTTAGGTCAATTTCTGATTTAGGGTTTTGAAACCCTAATCTCAGAATTAGGGTTTGCTGGACGAACAGTTCTAAACTATTTCTATTCACTTCAATTGCACATACACACACTCTTCATACCTCTTAGACACTTTATGCACAATTTCTTGTATCTAGAGCCCTAAATTAAGCCTAGATTCAGTTTTGTATTAGCATATATTCGGTTTTGTATCATTACACACATTGTAATTTGACATTCATATCAGATAGTGTAAGTGAGCATTCAACTTACTTTGACACTTTGAAAAATTGTGTATTCTCTCTTTATTTCTCATTCATCTAATTTTGAGTCTTAAGGTGTGTATGTCAAGGTTAAAGTTTGGGAAGATTTTGTAAATGTGTAAATATTATTATTAGGGCCAACCCCACTTCCAACAAATGCAACAAAAGGAAACAAGATTCATGTGAGAGACAATAATCAGTCACCTCAACCTATCATAGCTTTCAGACCATTATACCCGTGCGTTGTGGGATACAGGAGATCCCAAGGGCACTAAACCCATTCATTGTATAATTGTTTCTTTTATTAATTCAAGCATGGGAGAGTAGGCTACGACTGGACTTCCTTTTAGAGAAAAAAAGAGTGAAGGCACCCCACAAGGATTATTGCTCAAGAGGAGCAAACCCATATTATTGAACAATCTAAGGAAGCCAGATCATCTAATGCAGCAGAATCTTCTAGGGCTGTAGACAAAGAGAGCTGAGGATAATGATGGTTTTACTATGGTTACATATAAAAAATTTTTGATGAGAAGGAAAAGAAGTTTGTTCTTATCCGGCCACTCTTCTTCCTCTACAGATGATGCTAATTATGCATCAACACTACAATCACAGTAAAGTGTTGTACAATTGACTCATAATTCAGATAACATGGATGTTGTTTTACAAGACATTGTGCTTGCATTGGCAAATTTTTAAGTAGAGGATCCTCTAAATGAAACCACATGAAGATTGCTACATGGAGTAAACACGTTTAGAAAGATCCTCTTCTTCAAAGCATGGAGTAACGAGAGTTTCCCCATTCTCTCACCAAGTTCATTTGTGTTGTCACTCACATGGGAATTAGTTCTCCTGGCCACATGGAGTTAAGTTCTTTGAGAATTACCCCCTTTCTTTCTCTTATGCTCTCACACACTCCCTCTCTCCTTCCCTTGCGGTCTTCATATTTACCTTTGGAAAACCCTCTCCCCTTTTCTCATGCACACCTTTGCTCCTCTCTTGTCTCCTTTGCCCTCTATCTTACTCATGTAAGCTCCTTTGGTATATTCCTCTCTTCCCACCTTCCTATGCATGGTGTTTCTCTCTCGTGCACAGTTTCCCATAGGCTTTTCCCATCACTTTGTCTCTCTCCTCCCTTGATCCACACAATTGAGAATTCTATGGGATGGTGAGCAATCATAGAAGGAGGGCAAGTTGTAAACATGCATCCGCAAACAGAACACACATGCACACACAAAGAAAATGAGATTGCACGCATTCCAAGGACTCTTATGCATGCTTCTTTTTATTCCAAGAGCTGAGAAGAGGAATGACCCCCCCCCCCCCCCCCCTCCCCCCCCAAAAAAAAAGAAAAAGGGGGACTTGCCACGGACTCCAAGATTTCAAGGCTTCAAGACTCCTCCAACATGGTGGCATGGCCTGATGGGACCTAATAAAGATTTAGGCGCCCATGATGGAAGAGAATGCATCTCAAAGACACATAGTTGGAGGACATTTGAAGAAATGAACCATCACGAAGAAAGTGGTGACACAGGTGTGTGTGCAGGAAGGACACTTGGAAGCAAGGCTACTCAAAGGATTGGAGTCAGAGAAAACAGCATCACCATCACCATCATCATCACCTTAGGACCTTGGATCATCTTTGTAGCTGTGTCATTACTATCATCAAATAGCATCAAGCACATGGAGCACATTCTATAAGCACTGGTTCCGCATGAGCTTCGTACATCCGGGTTCTTACTCTTTGGAGAAGCATACTTGGGATTTGGTGCTCCATGCAGGTTGGTGCTCGTATCCCGTTCTTGAGAAGGATCTTGTTGCATCTATAGACAAGTGCATAATTCCATGTTGTGATCCTGTACCACATTAAATATCAAGCTTGTTCTTGGTGCAAGTGTAATCCTATGGAAAATTGTCTCTCTCGTTTCTTAGTGCTATTGTCTGTTTACCTATTTGATTTGAGCATTCTATGAGTGTCGTTGTTTGTGCTTGCTGATTGACATGAGCATTCTATGTGACAAACCCTTCCCTTCCCCCTCACTATCTTGAGCATAATCCCCTCACTTTGTGAAGAGAACCTCACTGTCCTTTAGGGCTACCCCATGATATCCATCAAAAGGAAGTACCTCACTGTCCTTTAGGTCTAGTCCCTGATATCCATCAAAATGAAGTAAGAAGTAGAGCACATATGAGATGCTTTATTATGAACTTTGGATTGGATGAAATTTAATATCCAAACAGTCATTAGTTCTCTTAAAAATTTATATGGAATGAAAAGAGTGCTATGTCATAGATTTCCTCCCATGCATGGGATTTGCATCCTATAACCTAGAGAACCTAGAGGCTCAGAGATTCTTAATATCTTGGTACATACCCAATTTACAAGATATATATTCCTGAGCAAGTTTTTTGAGGATAAATAAATGCGGTACAAGGCTGGATTAGACTTCTTTATTATGGTCCATTGATTATCCATCGCCACCCCTATCAAACCCACTGCTTGATTCAGGTGCAAGGTATTCCTATTATAAAGGGATTAATAACTTTGGCATTCTTGAATGCACAAAGATTTTGGAAGTCATTTGATCAAGGCAAAGGTACTAATGGATTGTATTATGTGTAGATGACATTGATAGCATTCAAAAGAGTCATTTCAGAGATCTTATTCTTTATTAAGCCTTTCTGCTTCTCAAAATTTCAAGGACTTGTCTCTAGGTAGATGCAATGACTGGAAATGCCGCAAGAAATATGTACGAAATGGACATTTCTTGGATGTACAAAGAGTTTGGATTTCATTTGCTCAAGGCAAAGATACTAATGAACTGTGTGCTGTATATATGTAATTGATTGTATTTGAAAAAGTTATTTTAGGAATTTGATTTTTTATTAAGCTATTGTGCTCCTTAAAAGTTCAAAGATTTGTCTCTAGGTACTTTGTGTTTTGATTTGTGATATCAGAAGGGTTTTTTGGTAGCACAATTGTCGGTAGCTCGCCACATGCAAAGTTATTTAGAACAAATTCACCACTCTTAGGGATGGAGTATTTATTTGGCAAGCCAAAGCCAAAACTGATTGTGTGTGCCCTAGACATGAATGCCATAATGAATAAATCCAGAAATCCGTCTGATATCAATATGTTCAAAGTAACATCGAGGCATCACAAATGGTATCTGGATATGAACCAAATCAAGGTGTTTATATGATGATTCATCTGGGGGTCCAGAAATATTGATTTGTTTCATAGGAGGCACATGCTTTCTCTCAAAGAACTCCTTAGAACCTGTTTCTTTGATTTCTTGATCCCTAAACAATGAGATAATAACCATTGTATGCTATCTACCAGACATTTTTCTTTAGGTTGATATCAGAAGGAAAGCCTATAAGCTGCCTTGGGGGATCTCATTTTTGTATATACAGCTCAAAGGCAGAAAAAAACCCGTTTCCCCTTGGAAATATATGTGTGTATCTATGAGTGTTTTTTGTATATTTGTGTTTAGTAAAGGCGACATATCCTCAGAAAATATGTATGTATGTATCATAGACTTCACTCATCATTTCTGTAATGACTTTAGAACTCATGTACTTCAGCTCACTGACATGATTCTGCAGGATTAGTTTTTAGAAGCCTTCTTGATCTCCCTAGAGCTATGGTTTCTTACATAATAGAAATAAAGTAGAAAAAAATCCAAGAGAAAAGGTATGTACGTGTGTACATATTTATGGATGCATATGCTGATTAATGTACTACTATGCTCATTCATCCCAGAGGCCTGTTATTTATTTTTCTTAGTGGAAATGAATACGTAACTAGGTTTCCCTGACATTTAAAATGTTGGATCTCCATGCAGCCTGATAATGGCGGTGCTCGAGGACCCTGCTCTGATTTAGCATTTCGATCAGGTGTGGTCTTTTATATGTTGACAAGCAGGAAAAGTGATTACTTATTCTCAATCATGAGATTACTTCTTTGATTTCCTATCCTGTGCTTTTCTTTTTGGGAGTAGATGGAAGCCAGCTCATTGCTGCTGTAGGAACTCGTGTGCTGGTCTATGATGCAGCAGAAGGGGACCTTCTTCACTCATTGAAAGGTGATTCATGCCATTGTATCAATTATTGTTTTCATTTCCAAAATGAGTCTCAAATTTAAGGAGTAATTTCTTGGCATTTTGATTCCTTTAGTGTTTTTTCCAGAATGGCTGATTTTTGAAAACATCAAAATGTATCCTGTGAATGATGAGAGAGACCACAAATTTTTCTGAGCACTTTGTAGAAATTTTCTCGATGTTGAGTATTCTGAAGATGAAATATTTGTTGAAGCATCACAATGACTTGATAATTTGATTTATTATGATAAAAGGTCACAAGGACATGGTATACTGTGTGGCCTATTCACGAGATGGAAAAAGATTTGCTTCAGGAGGAGCAGACAAGACTGTCATTATTTGGACATCTAAGGTTGGTTTGTTATGAATTCACAAAGCATAAACAAGAAGCCGGGAGGAACGGTTGTTAAATGACATGTCGAATCCCTTATGAACTGTAAAGCTTACAAATCTGGTGTCTCTCAAAAAACTGCTTCCTGCAGTCCTGATTTAGTTGTCTGTGCTATTATTTCATGAGCCATTATTCATTGGGGGATTTTCGTCAAGAACTCTGAATCAAGAAAGCCCAACTGGACTGGTTGAAATGTGATTAATAAAGCTGCAGATATGCTTTCTAAAACATTATGTAACGTCAAATATCAGGTCTTAGACACTACTTTCCACTCAATATAGAATTCTGCCATGAATGGTCCAACTAGCATGATACACTTCTTGTCACTTAATTATCCACATGACAATAGTATGTACTCTGTACTAGTTATTTTGTGAACTGGATAATTAGGCTGTTATCTCCATAATTCTCTATGGCCAATATGATAGTGAAATCTAAATATGCTGCCCTTGCTTTCAGCTCATAACATGATACTCTTTTTACTGCGTACAGGCAGAAGGAATTCTGAAGTACAACCATAATGATCCCGTACAATGCCTTGCTTACAATCCTGTCACCCAACAGGTTCTTTTGATTTCCCCGTAGTGTAAAGTTCATGTAATTTAATCACCATCAAGGATTTTGATGTCTCTATATACCCACAAGTTTAGCTGGCAAGTGGAACTGCAAATGATTTCGGAATATGGTCTCCCGAGCAAAAGTCTGTTTCCAAAAGAAAGGCTTCAAAGGTTAGCAACATTTCAAAACCCTGTCTTGATTCTTCCTTGTTACAAGTTGTCTAGATAACATTAGCTTTATACAGGTATTGTCGATTTCTTGGAGTGCTGATGGACAATTTCTAGCTTTGGGCACGTATTCTGGAAGAGTTTCTTTATGTGACAAAAGTGGTACTGAGAAGGTGAGTCTGTGTCGTATAAAAATTAGAATTCTCTTATTTTTTAGAGTATTTGTAGATCGTTGGGTTTTTTAGACAGTAAGGAATCTTGGAAACATGAATGTTTGGGGACTGCTTATATTTGTGGCTAACTATCTTTTAGCCAAAGTCAATTTTAGTTTAGCTTTCAATGCTCTTTTGGGATACAGTACACGTTCTTTATTCTTGGTTGACATTGAATCTGTTTCTGCAATGCTAATTATGACCTTGTTTGTGCTTGGAACCTGGAATATTAGTCAACAGTTCTGATTTTAACTAAAAATAAGTCGCGTTAAAGCAAGGAGACCACTTCCTAATGGTTTCTGATGTATGAGTTTTTTATGTTGATGTGCTTATATATAGCGTCTGTTAGATTTCACTCTTCTTAGGCTGAAATGTAACGCCTAGATGACAACTCAGGGGGCATTGATTTCTGTAATCCATGAAGAAATAAGGCACTTTTTCTCCAGATTTTTTATGTTTCTAGACAACTGATATCCTGCAGAACATTGATCAGGAAGGCTGATAGATTAGTTACTTCTGGAACTAACCGAAGTGACAAGCTACAGTAGAAACAACGAACTAGAGCATGGCATCTCATGCATGATTTGGGTGATTTGTTAATTTTAAACTTTTGTCTGTTCTCTTGATATCTCACATTATCTTGCAGATGAGGATTGAACGAACTGCGCCGGTCTGGACGTTGCAGTGGAACAGCACTGTTAATAACACATCTGATTCATTGGTGGTTGGTTGTTGGGATGGCACCATTTCCTTCTACAACTTATCAGGCAAGCAGGTTTGAGGCCTTGCTTTAGTAAATGGTTCTTTATTGTCTTGGGATGTTTTCTATTTGCAGATGGACATATCCTTTCATGGTGAGGGCTTCATCCATGGGCAATACTAGTCATCACCATTGAAGATTTTTTTTTCTTTTTTTTGTAAATAACTTGCAGATCGGCAAAGATTTAAACTTGGGATTTGATCCTTGCTCAATTACGTACCATGACAAGAAGTTTTTATGCATAGCTGGATCACATAAGCGGGTATATATAAACAACTCTCTTTAATTTCGTGATGTCTAAAAAGTGTAGGCATTATACAGAATAGTTTGGTTAACCAAGTATAACTATAGCTTTCTTCCCCCCCATTTCCCATACTGTTTGAAAACATTAAAAAAAGCATGAATTTCAATAAAAATTGCTCTTTTCCATATTGCATGCTCTATGTTGCAAAAAAGATCGCCAAGCATGCTCTCATATATTAACTTGTTTTTTGCTAGAGATCTGGTACCCATAAAAGTTCTAATTGCATTTACTACCATGGCATATTGTGAGTTTTCAGTGTGCATATAAAATATGACTTGAATTATACTCCGTACTTTTATTTTCTGACGTTCAACCCTTAAAATGCATTTAATCATTACACAAAAGATTTTGCCGTATTCTTTTTGTAGAAGCTATATGATTCTGTTTGAAAAATGTCAAAGGACACTTAGGTCTACTGACTTGCTACCAAACCAGTGTTAATGTAGCGAATACACTTAGCTTAGGAAAAGAAAATATGTACTAAAACTATGTGCAACTTTCACAATATTGCAGTACCCTTTAATTTAGAAGAAGAGAATGGTAACTGTAACAGTTCTTCTGCCAACAGCCATAAAAAGTCCTATATAGTATCCATCGGTTGTATTTTGTATATTTTATTAATTTAAATCACAAGTGCTTAGAAAGTTTTCATATTGGCTGTTGGGTTATTTTCAGCAACTTTTGTAAGTGTGATTCTATGTTTCTCAGATCCTATTCTATACAAAGGAAGGTGTGCAACTAGTAACCCTGTGCGAGACATCCGACTGGGTATGGACTGTTAAATCACATCCCAAAAAGGATTTCATAGCATTCGGTGGCAGTGATGGTAGCATTTCTATGCTTCAGTTGGTCTATTTTACGGTATAGTAAACACATTCCTGACCGTGAGCTCTCTGAAATACATGTTTTGAGCTGCATGAACAGGGTGCTTTTTTTCTTCTGATTGAAATAAGACTATGGGATGGATAATTTTTAGATAAGTAAATCCATCAGAGTGTGTTCTTCAATATCCATTGAAAATTCTAGAAATATTTTTGGTATTATACAAATAAAACTTGGAACAAATAATCCCAAACAACAGAAAAGAAACTACATGATCTTTTTGGTTTGTAAGCTAGCAAGCTCAGATGAATCTGCACACATGAAGGGATATATAAGACAAGAAACTACGTGATATGTTCTTGCATACACAAACTGTGCTTGAAGAAATGATTTTTCTTTTTGTGGTAGAGCATTTGAAGCTAGTTTGTTTAACTGTAAATTTTGTAGAATTTGAATATATCTTTGAGATCAATCCTTAGTAATATGCAAGAAATTATACAGGGTCATGAAATTTCTATAGGGAACTCATTAACTACCCATGTGAATCCCTCTGGCTGTATAGCTTGGTAATTTCCCATTTGAATACCCCCCCTTTTCGGGTGTTGCCCACTGATTATTCCGGATCATATTCTCCCCTCCATTTTCTTTTTAAAATACATACATATACATAAAATAGGGAAGATCATACATAGAAGGATACATGTGTATTCATATCTGCCACACGGCCTTACATGAGGGCTGCACAAAGTTGTTACAAGAACCATCATTGAAGGATTCCGAAGTGGGCATGGCTCCAAGGTCATAAAAAAAGTGAAGGCAGTTTCAAGGGCTGGTGCCAAGAGGATCTCAGGAAAAAGGCCATGTATGACATAAAAAGAATAAGGAATCATGGATGGGCATCTCAGATAGCCACACACAAGAGATAGCGAAGGAGGCCTTGCTGCTACTCCATTACCCTGGCAAGCAGATATTGTCATTCCAACTGGGATTTTGCATGCAATGGTGGTGCAAGAAAGGGTCAGTGCCCTTGGCATCCTGTGAGATCCCACACCCAGAAGCACACTGTAGTGCCTTGGTGCCTTAGTGCCTTCGTTGAGTGCTCCCTATGTTTGTTTGTTGTTGGGCTCACCATGGGTTATCTGTCCACATCTGTACTACATCTAGACACTCTTGGATCACCATTGCACCACATATGCTCTCCATTTGCTCTTCATCGGCTCATTGTTCATTCACATAGGTCAGTGACTGTTGTGCTTCCACCCTCTTTTATTTGCTTCCACCCTCTTTTATTTGCTTCCACCCTCTTTTATTATAAGGTTGATTTGGAATAGAATTGTGATGGACACTCCTCGCATCAGCTCTTCTACTATGTTTCATTTCTTGTGTGTGTTGCTGTCGTGTGACAAGCTCTTTAAGTGTGTGAATACAAGCAGCTTGGATTATGGCAAGATGAGGACACCAAACATCTCAACCTGCAACAAAATTTGGCATGCATGGTAGGAAGGTTGGACTTCCTATTGTTGTCAAGACTTGTCATGTCATCATACTAATAGCTGAAGCTCCTCATATCAAGTATCTCTGTGATTCAGGTATCTGTAGTCTTTAAACAAAATCTGGTTTTCTTTCCACATGTCACTTTTAACCTGATCCACACCCCTCTAAGACAATATCACATAAGCAGAAGAACTACCCTGCTTGTGATGATCTGTCAGACAAATCCAAAGCACCATCATGTAGGGGGGTACTTTGATACACCCTTAAAATAATGTATTTTTTTGTTTTGCTTTTCAAGATGTAGAAGCCAAGCACAAGGCAAGTTACCTCGATTTCGAACAAAAGGAGAAGGAGAAGAAGCGAAGAGCAAGAAAATGGTGGAAGGGGGATCCAGCTCATGAAGAAGGCCAAATTTCCCATTTCACCTATTTTCCCAAGTTCCCTAATTCCCATTTCACCTCTTTTCCCAAGTTGCCTATTTTCCCAAGTTGTCTAATTCCCATTTCACCTCTTTTCCCAAGTTGACTAAATTCCCATTTCACCTATTTCCCCAAGTTGCCTATTTTTCCATTTCACCTATTTTCCCAAGTTGCCTAAATTCCCATTTCACCTATTTTCCCAACTTGTCTAAATTCCCATTTCACCTATTTCTCCAAGTTGCCTATTTACCCATTTCACCTATTTTTCCAAGTTGCCTAAATTCTCATTTCACCTATTTTCCCAAGTTGTCTAAATTCCCATTTCACCTATTTTTCCAAGTTGCTTAAATTCCCATTTCACCTATTTTCCCAAGTCGTCTAAATTCCCATTTCACCTATTTTCCCAAGTCGTCTAATTCTCCTAGTTGTCTAATTTTCTTAAGTTGTCAAATTAGTCGATTTTCCCAAGTTGACCTATTTTCCCAAGTCGTCTAAATCTCCCAGTTGTCTAATTTTCCTAAGTTGTCCAATTAGTCGATTTTCCCAAGTTGACCTATTTTCCCAAGTCGTCTAAATCTCTAAGTTGTCTAATTTTCCTAAGTTGACCAAATAGTCGATTTTTTTAGCCAAATCTCTAAGTTGTCTAATTTTCCTAAGTTGACCAAATAGTCGATTTTCTAGTCAAATTTTACAAGTTAGTCGACTTACTCAAAAGTTCACCAATTTTATGAAGTTAGTCTACTTACTTCAAAAGTAGTCTAATTTTTAAGAAAAGTGTGCACTTTTGATTTAGTCTACATTTTCACTTGAAAAAACGACTAAATTTCCCAGATCTCCATATAGTCTAAATTTTCAGCCACTTGCACGCGGAGAACTCATGGACGGTGGACGGCGCCGAATACAAGAATTTGGAAGATAGTGACGGCGCAGGAAAAGTGGACCAAGAAGGAAGCTTCCAGAGTACCAAAATTGTCAAAAGTGTCAGAGAGCCTGCCAAAGAAGAAACTAATTTTGTCCCCTTTTGCTATCCTTCACTTCGAAGAAAACTATATAAGTAGACCTCTCCTTCAACAAAGGACAAAAAGGGGAAGACAAGCTCAGAGAGAAGCAGGGAGAGAGACTCAAGGAAGGAATGCACTCCTGCAACCTTGCCTTCTCTTTGTGTGGGTAGAGCTCTTAGCTTACCACTAGTGCTCCACTTGGTAGATTTGGAATCAGCTAGCTTGGCACTCTGAGTGAGTAGTGGGCAAGCAGTGATTGGCCAATCTTCTTTTGGGCAGCTAGTTCAAAGACTAGAGTCTTGAGCATGTATGTTTAGAATCGAAGTCCAACATTGAGAATACATGTGTATGCTTACGTCTCCTAATCCTCTTTTGAGCCGTTTGTACTCCTAATTTCAGCTTCTTTCTCTTATTTCATTGTGTCATTGTATATGCTATTTTTCTTCCCCATTGAGTCTTCAAATTGCAACCCACAGTGCATATTGCACTTAAGAGGATACACCACATCGAGCATATAGATCAAGAAATTGATGTACAGGTGCTCATTTTGGCACGCCCGGTGGGACCTTGGTTGCAATTTGAACTTGTTAAAAGTTCAGCCCTTAGAAGTATGGAGTTGATGAAGAGCGTTAGAGCGATAGTCTATGACTCATACTCGCTCCAGCCATAAGGAAGGATCCCTTAGTCCCGTAAAGACTCCCATAAAGAGTTATCAACGGAAAAGATTACACTACATCCCTTTTAGAGCTCCACCACTTCCATTTCCATTTCTTGATGCATCATCGTCGGGAGGCATCTCGGATCGGCACTCAACGCCTCCTTCAACGGACATGGCGGCAATGGGGGACGACTTGACTAACTTGCTCTCTCGGATCAACATCAAATTTCCTTCCTTCAAGGAAGCTCCTCATGAGGACGTGGATGATCACGTCAGGAGGTTTCTTTCCCTATGTAAGAGTAGGGGTTTACATCAGCGAGAAGATGCCTTCCTTGCCTTGTTTCCTGCCACTCTTGAAGGACTCGCGGATCGATGCTACAATCAACACGATGAAGCATACTTCACCACCTGGGATGCCCTCAAAACTGCCTTCACTACTACGTTTACCCGAGGTAACTCCACAAAACGCATTCCTGATCAATTGGAAAATCTTAAACTACAAAAAGGAGAGGCATTCTCTGAATTAATGACCAGAGTGAAGTCGTTAGTTTCTCGACTTCCTCACAATCCTGGGGATTTTCTAGTCAAGAAATGGGTAGAGAAGGCTCTGCCAAAAACTTCTCAGAAAAAGCTTAGAGAGTTGCTACAAGCTGATGCATCATTGGAGGAATTCGAAGCTACAGCCTCAAGGATCGAAGCAGCAAGAGTCCAGTTCAAAGAACATGAAGGAACGGATGAATTCACAAATGATCCTCTTGCACAACTAAGAAGAGAGTTAGAATCCTTGAAGTTACAAAAGACCTTGCAAGAGGAAAAAGCTTCTTGGCAAGGAAGGGATGAAGCGCTAGCTCTACTACGACAAGAATTGGAGGAGCTTAGAACGCAAAAAGAGGTAAAAACATCGATTTGGTGCACCTTATGTAAGAAATCAGGACATTCTTCTCAAGATTGTCCGGAAAGGTTGGTGTGTCAATTTTGTGGAATATCAGGCCATGAAGCAAGGGATCGCTACTTTCTCAAGGGGATGCAAGCAAATTGGGCATCACCAAGTGTATCTGTACATCAGCCCCTATTACCAACTCCAAGATTTCAAGTCGAGAGCATGTATACCACTCCTCGGGTAAACTCCTCTAACGAAAGAAAACCTCCATTTAGAAGACCAGCTCGTCCTATCATGTGCTATAGATGTGGCGAATATGGGCATTTTCAAGGAAAATGCTCCCTCTTAGAAGTGTCTCCACCTTGCAGGTTTTGCCCGGATACAATGGATCATTATTCGAAGGACGTCCGAAGCAGAAGTCTTCTACAAGCGGATGAGCTCCATCCTACCAAGTCAATGTTATCTCTGTCGATAAGGGAAAGCAACCAACAATTCATTCAAGTAAGAGAGAAGAGAGCACCACTCTTAAATATCCAGGTACCCAATTTTCTCCTGTACACTCACAGTGGCACTTATCTGAGAAAGAGGACCCGAATGGGTGTGATGCCCTTGGGAAATATGGACGATTTGTTTCAGCTAAAAAAGTTGACCCATTTTTAAAAAATGGTCAAGTTCAACAAGTCGACTTAAAAGAGGAGCAAGTGACTACAAAATTTGACCAATTTTGTAAAGTTCAGCAAGTCGACTTAAAAGAGGAGCAAGTGACTAAAAAATTTGACCAATTTTGTAAAAATGACCACGTTCACAAAGTAGACCAATTTTTGGAAAATGGTCAACTTGAAATTGCCTAAACTTTTAAAAATAGTCTACTTAAAAAAGGTCAAATTTTTGAAGTCAGACTTATTTTCCCAGGATGACTCAATTCAGGAAAATAGACTATTTTTTGAAATCGACTCTTTTGCCCAGATTCATGCCACTCCACTAAGTGATCTTGGTCAACTTCATGGAGATGTTTCCCTCCACAATCATGGACCAGAAACAGAAACCCCAAGCTATGCTCTAGAGTTAGAACCTGATTCACAACAGAGAAGAGAAGGAAATCAAGAACTCAATGCAAGCCCATCCTTCAGCTCAAGTCTAGAAGCTAGAGTGGTGGCATTGCAAGAAATGGATCAAGAACAAGGGGTTCAGACAAGAGCCCAGAAAAAGAAAGCAGAAGCAAGGGTCCTCCAAGAAAAAGACTCAGGTACGAAAAATTATGAAGTTTTGCAGGAAATAGACAAAGTTTTTGAAAAAACGATGAGGGAACTCCATTCATGTAACAAGCCTACTCTACCTTCGCCAATACCATCCATCATGAAGACAGAGGAAATATTAAAGAACACCTTCCCAGCAGGTATCATTGTCTGATCTATTAAGACTGGATGAAAGGTTTAGAAGTGAAGTTATAGGGATCATAGAGACATTGTCTCCTCCGATAATGCTTGCAATAAGTGGTGGGCACACTCCAACGAACCTAATGAAAGCTTCGATTTCCGAGAACTTCACAAAGGTATCAACCAACTCTCTAACCGACTTCAGGAGTCCATGTCTATCTGTCACTATATATGGAATAACTATAAATGGAGTCATAATCGATGGAGGTTCAGGCATAAATCTCATGCCAGATTTTACCCTCAAATCACTTGGACTCCAACTTTGAGGTGAAGCAACGTTCACAATAACCTTGGCTGACCAGAGTCGAGTTAAACCTCTTGGTATTGTAGAAAAGGTATCGGTAGAGATGGACGGGCTGACATTCTTTCTAGATTTTGTGGTGTTAAATTTACCGCAGGTCAATGGAGGCTTTCCTTTACTCATAGGGAGGCCATGGCTAAGGCACATCCAAGCCATGCATGATTGGGGAAATGATATTATTTTAGTTAACCTGCCAGGGAAAGTACAGAAACAAGTACACTTAGATCCGAAAGGATCTCATGGAGGTAATGCTCATTCTTTCACTATTCTCGAAGAACAACACATTCCTATTGCGGAAGCATGTAATGAAATTGAAATAAACGATGACCAAGATCTTTTGGAATGGATGGAAGCCTTTCCATGCTATGGCATATCTATTTGTGAAGGAGACTCTGAACAGGTAGAAACTCTTGGGCTTGGAGAACCCGTCATGGACTTGAGGAGAGGAAAGAAAGGAGTCTCGAAGGATTTGACCCAACGAAAGGAGAAAAAAGCTTCAATAGACGACTTACCAATACCATCCGACATACCGTGGATGAAAGAGCTTTCACCTTCATGGATGCAAGAAAAGGAATCCAAAATCAACATAGAGGAATCGCCTGCCTATCCACAATGTATTTTTGAAGACCAAAACAAACAATCAGCCATGACCTCTCAACCTGTAAGACAAGTCAATCTTGGAACCGAGGAGCATTCACAACCAATCTTACTCGCAACATGGCTTTGGGATCATCCGTCCTTGCTCCATCAGGTAACCACTTTCATGCAAAACTTCAAGTATGTGTTTGCATGGAGTTACCATGACTTAGAAGGAATTCCGGTTCGTCTTGGAGAGCATTCTATTCCATTGATTCATGATGCTAAGCGAGTAAGAGGAAGGATTTATCGACTTTATCCAAAGTATGCAGAAGCGGTCAAAAAAGAAATAGAAAAACTAGAGGATGTGAGGATCATTGTCCCAGTGGAGCATTCTGAATGGTTATCATCGATGGTAATAGTCCAAAAGAAGCAATCCAACAAGATACGCGTTTGTGTCGATTTTCGGGCTCTCAACAAGGTTACGATTCCCGATGGGTTTCCAACCCCATTTTCAGAACAAGTTTTGGAAGATGTGGCTTGTCATGTTTTGTACAGTTTCATGGATGGATTTAGCGGATACAACCAAGTGTTCATACATCCAAAGGACCAAGCTAAAACTGCATTTGTAACTCCATGGGGTACGTATGTATATACTAAGATGGCTTTTGGATTATGCAATGCTCCCGCCTCTTTCAATTGAGTGGTTTACTCAATCTTCCGATCATTGTTGCCAAAATTCTTGAGGATCTTTATGGACGATTTCTCCACCTTTTCAGGCACTGGATGTTCTACTCCAGTGAAAAACTTCACTGATCATCTTTGGCAATTGGAACAGGTTTTTAGTGCTTACAGAGAAGCCAAATTGAAACTCAATCCAAACAAATAAATAAATTTATTAAAAAAAAAAAGTCGATTTTTTTGGTGTTAGGTCGATTTTTTTAAGTTCAGTATAAAAAATAAATAAATAAATAAATAAAAATTGAATTTTTGTTTTTGGTCGATTTTTTCCAAATCCAAAAAAAAAAGAAGTCAATTTTTTTAAAGGAAAAGTCGATTTTGTTTTAGTTAATAGGTCGATTTTTATTAGTCAAATTTTTTAGTCTAAATTTTTGGGTGATTTTTAAGGTCTAAACTTTTTGGTTGATTTTTTTAGTCGAAATATTTTAGGCAAATTTTAAGGACCACTTTTGCAAGCTTAGTCGATTTTGGTCAATTTGTTAGTCACTCAATTGAGTCTATTTTTCACATACTTAGTCAATTTCAGCCTCCCAATAGGTTGAAGGCAGTGGCAAGACAAAAGTCGATTTTTTGAAGTCACTTCTCAACGCAGCAGCATGACATTTGGTTCTTACTTGCTGCACCAGCTCGTGCCACATGGTGGGAAAAACCATCCCCAACAACTGGAACGATAGAAGCCATTCAATGCATCAAAGATCAATTCATGCACTCCAAGGTTTAGCTACACCAGAGCCGGTGTTGCAATAGTCAAAAGCCATGCCCCATTCTGCATCTCCTGATCATTTGGAATCTGCTTTGACAACTCAAGGTGGTGGCCCAGGGGTAGATCTTTTAGTTTCTGGACTCTCTGAAGGAATATCTGATCGCGATTTCGGCCTCTACTACCTGGTTAAATATAGGCAGGAGTATTCAAGTGGATATTCAAATGGCTGGGCTGGCTTCTCCTGCTCGGACTCAAGCCCTCCATCTAGCATAGAGAGAATTGGATATAGATGGGGGACTTGTTGGTCACCATCAGGCCTGCTGGACCTTCCACTCATTGGCCATATTGAAGACATTGCTCAAGTACATTGAACCCTACCCAGTATGATGTGGAAAATGATTACAATACATGTTTAATTCAGCAGTCAAGTATCTAATGGAGGTGTTTTGAATGATTGTTCTATTGTACCAACAAAAGAAAAAAGGAAGAGAGAGAAAGAGAAGCCATCTAAGCTCTGTAAAAGCTTCCTCTGCTTTGTGGGATTTGGGGGGTCCCGTGGGCACTAGTCCCCCTCTCTTGTACTTTTCTTTCTTTATTTAATTCAAGTCCGGGAGAGTAGGCTAATGCCGAACTTCCTTTATATTTAAAAAAAAAAAAAAAAAGGAAGAAAGAAAAAGAGAAAGGGAGAAAAAAGAGAAAAAGAAAAAGAAAAAGAAGAAAAGAAAAGAAAAAAAAGAGAGAGAGAAAAAGAAAAGACAGAAGAAAAAAGAGTATTATTTTTCTCCGAGGACGGAGAATGTCTAAGTGGTGGGCAACCTGTAGCGGGGTACTTTGATACACCCTTAAAATAATGTATTTTTTTGTTTTGCTTTTCAAGATGCAGAAGCCAACCACAAGGCAAGTTACCTCGATTTCGAACAAAAGGAGAAGGAGAAGAAGCGAAGAGCAAGAAAATGGTGGAAGGGGGATGCAGCTCATGAAGAAGGCCAAATTTTCCATTTCACCTATTTTCCCAAGTTCCCTAATTCCCATTTCACCTCTTTTTCCAAGTTGCCTATTTTCCCATTTCACCTATTTTCCCAAGTTGTCTAATTTCCATTTCACCTCTTTTCCCAAGTTGACTAAATTCCCATTTCACCTATTCCCCCAAGTTGCCTATTTTCCCATTTCACCTATTTTCCCAAGTTGCCTAAATTCCCATTTCACCTATTTTCCCAAGTTATCTAAATTCCCATTTCACCTATTTCCCCAAGTTGCCTATTTTCCCATTTCACCTATTTTCCCAAGTTGCCTAAATTCCCATTTCACCTATTTTCCCAAGTTGTCGAAATTCCCATTTCACCTATTTTCCCAAGTTGCCTAAATTCCCATTTCACCTATTTTTTCAAGTTGTCTAAATTCCCATTTCACCTATTTTCCCAAGTTGTCTAAATTCCCATTTCACCTATTTTCCCAAGTCGTCTAATTCTCCGAGTTGTCTAATTTTCTTAAGTTGTCCAATTAGTCAATTTTCCCAAGTTGACCTATTTTCCCAAGTCGTCTAAATCTCACAGTTGTCTAATTTTCCTAAGTTGTCCAATTAGTCGATTTTCCCAAGTTGACCTATTTTCCCAAGTCGTCTTAATCTCTAAGTTGTCTAATTTTTCTAAGTTGACCAAATAGTTGATTTTTTTAGCCAAATCTCTAAGTTGACTAATTTTCCTAAGTTGACCAAATAGTCGATTTTTTAGTCAAATTTTACAAGTTAATCGACTTACTCAAAAGTTCACCAATTTTATGAAGTTAGTCTACTTACTTCAAAAGTAGTCTAATTATTAAGAAAAGGGTGTACTTTTGATTTAGTCTATTTTTTCACTTGAAAAAACGACTAAATTTCCCAGATCTCCATATAGTCTAAATTTTCAGCCACTTGCACGCGGAGAACTCATGGACGGTGGACGGCGCCGAATACAAGAATTTGGAAGATAGTGACGGCGCAGGAAAAGTGGACCAAGAAGGAAGCTTCCAGAGTACCAAAATTGTCAAAAGTGTCAGAGAGCCTGACAAAGAAGAAACTAATTTTGTCCCCTTCTGCTATCCTTCACTTCCAAGAAACTATATAAGTAGACCTCTCCTTCAACAAAGGACAAAAAGGGGAAGACAAGCTCAGAGAGAAGCAGGGAGAGAGACTCAAGGTTACTTAGGCAAGTGGGCATGTGTCCTAGACATGTGACTGAACATGTAAGAGAGTGAATCAGAGAAGTCATTTTTGAAGTACAAGTGTGAGCAGCTTACTTTAGATGTACAATAAGAAACTTGTTGCATAAGCGGTTGTTTAAAGAAGAGTTTCATACACCTAAAGGAGAAAAGCAAGTACAGATGAAGACCTGCATGGAGTCTTCTTGAGGATAAAAAGGCAATACATGGCTCATTTTGGGACAACTGACCAAAACAAGATCTCCAAATTATGAGGAGCATATCATAAGGGCCATCATTTAGAGAGATGTCTGGTGAGAAAGGGAGGAGAGAGAATTGAAGAGCTTAGAGTTGTAATTGTGGCTCTGTTGTAAGGTTCTCTTGCTTCTTCTCATTGCTTTGTGTTGATGTCTCTTCTTCTCTACTGCACATGTGTCTACTCTCTTCGACATCCTCTACTCATGCTTTGGCTGATAAGTGGTTCAATTCTCTGGCTGATAAGTGGTTCAGTGAGTTTCCAGATGTGCCACATGGACTCTTATATCGGATACCTTCGAGGATAATTTTAGACCAGGGAATACGGTAGAAAGAACCTTGGATGAGCTTGAAACTCTTAACCTTAATTTTTAACCAAGACAAGGTCCGAGAGCTTCTCATGAGAGTAAGAGCACTTATTGCAAAACTTTCAAATGTCCCAGGGGATTTCTTTGTCAAAAAATGGGTAGAGGAGGCATTACCCCTATTGAAGAGTGCAAGTTAAGGGAGTTGCTTCTACCACAAGCTACCTTAGATGATTTCATAGCAGCGGCTACAAGGATTGAGCAAGCTAGGTCTCAGTTTGGAGGATTTGGCTTGAGCTTTAATTTCAGTTTCAACCCTCTCTCTAATTAGGAGGTAGACCCTAACAATAATGATGTCAAAAAATTGATGAAGGAAATAGAAGCCTTGAAGGTCAAAAAGGAGGAGGACAATTCCCTCAAACGACTATGGAAGGAGCTGGATGCGTTAAAATCACTAAAAGAGAAGATGATGCCCATGGATAAAATGTTCCAATTGTAGTAAGAAATAGAAGAGCACATGGCATTTGATCTCAAAGCTTGCATATGGTGCTCCAACTCTGGTAAGCAAAGTCATGTACCTTAAGAGTGTAATATTATTATTATTTGCCAAATGTGTGTAAATCAAAGACATGATGCACGTGAATGATATTACTCCAAGGGCATTCCACCACCAAGAGTTTATTGGAGTAATCTATGTACTCCACCTGGAGGGGTCGAGCAACCATCTTTGCTAGGATAGCCTCAACAATGAAAAGGTAATAACTTTACCCTCTTTGCTTCCCCTGTTTAAGGTCAACAAGGTCAACAAGGACAAAGGCATATGGATACAAATAGACCAAGAAGACCCATGGCATGCTTTGGATGTGGGGAGTATGGACACATTTAGAGTAGGTGTACTCTTATTGACTATAAGAGTCCTAGGCTCACGCTTAGCATCTCTGGGCACATTCTCTCTAGTGCAATTGTAGATGTTGGCTTTGGCATCAATTTAATGCCATAATACATTATGATAAAGCTTGGGTAGTCACCTACAAAGGGAGCCTTGTTTATTGTAATTCTTGGAGACCAAAGTAAATTCAAGCCAATAGGAGTTATGGAAAAGGTAAAGATGGAGATACAAGGTAACCTTTTCACCTTAGACTTTGTAATTTTGAATCTTCCTAAGGCTCGAGAAATGTTTCCTCTATTGCTAGGAATGCCATGGCTCAGGCATGCACATGTCTCCATGATTGGGGTGAGGATCTCATGTGGGTGAAGCATGCAAGAAAAGTACAAAGGAAGGTATACTTGGAAGATGGTCCAAATCCTTAGAGAGGTTTGGCACAAGCCATCAACTTGGTAGACGAGCTTAAGGATGAGCTTGAAAGTGAGGATCTACCAGATGCTATGGAGGAAGAAGTTTCCTATAATGGATAGAGGCCCCCTTGCTCTGCTTCAGAGTAGAGATAACAAAGGAACTAGTTGAGAAGCGATCCTCAATTCAAAGCTTGGGATTGGGAGAACCTATGATGTCTCATGAGAGGGAAAAGAAGACACCAATAACCATTAACAGAGAAGAGGCAATCATTTTTGAAATTGAAAAGATAAAGGAAAATCAAGATTTCCCTTTTGAAGAAGTCCTTGAAAGGTGGTTGCAGGATATGGAAGAGGAGGTAAACATTGCATGTATGCCGGTATATGATATCGACACCATGAGGAATAAGGTAAAAGCAAAAGAAAATGAGAGAAGAAGAGGATCTAGGTGAAGGTAAGGATGAGTTACTGAAGAGAAATCCGGTAACACATTAATTTAGGAACATAAGACCTAAGCCTATTTTGTTGGCATCATTGCTTTGGGGACATCCTGTGCATAGAAGCAAAGAAGTAAGTGTTACACTTATGTGTCCCTTTGAGTAGCTTTGATTGCTTTGATGTGAACGGTTTTCCTATACATAGGCACTTTTTATTCTAGAGGTAACCACATATACACGCTATACTCATGTGGTGGTGCATTGTACTTAGGGATTCACTTATAGCTCTCACTTTACTCATTCTCATGCTTTTGATCATTGATCTATAGAGAGCTCTTTCGGCCATCATGTTTCTTCATGCATGGATCTCTTTCTTCGCACTTGTGTGTACTTCTATTTCATGCTTCCTCACTCTCTCAGAGATCCAACACAGTTATCAAAGCATGTTTAATTCAACCTTTTTTTTGGGTGCACTTTTAACAGTGCGAATTGGTCCGAGATACAAGGTTCAACACTTGAACAACATTTCCAGCACGTGTGCTAGGGTTGCACCCCCCTTTCAAAGCCTCGTGCAGTCAAAATTTCCATCAAAGTTAGAGAAAAATTTCCATAGAGTTAGAGATTGTGACTTTCATTTCAGATTGCATTCAAACTTTGTTGAAGTTCATATCTTGCTACTTTTGAGTTCTTTGCATAGTACAAAAAGAGATTTAAACACGAGATTTAAATCAAGATTTAAATCGTTTAAATCGTAGAGGTTTATAAAATCCAAAATTAAAATGAGGGTTTTTATTCACTTTGAGAGATTTTTATTTTTTGAAACATAAAGTTATGTACTAATGCATATTTAACACCTTTTTGATACGCCTGACATAAATAACATTATAAAATCACCTAATAATCTATTTAATATTATGTATACAATGTACACAGTACTATGAAAACTATTCCTATTCTTGAGTCCTGACTCTTGAGTCTTAACATTCAATATCCATTCTAACTTTTAAGTCTAAGTTCTAACCTCGAACATGATATATCAATGAAAGATTCTAAAATTTAAGCACACATCTAAACCATGCTACTTTCAAACCTCAACTTTCAAATGCATTTTAAATAAAGGAGTCAAGACAAGAATGTAAAAAATGAACATACATGATACATGAAAGTGAACAGTGGAACTATGGACATAATCAACTACCATTCAATCAAACAAAAATGTAAACAATGAACATACATGATGCATGAAAGTGAACAATGGAACTATGGACATAATCAACTACTAACAATGATGTTCAATGATGTAGATACTAAATATTAAAAGAGCATCAAAATATAATGTCCATCATCCATGGTAGTGTGTGTGTAATATCATATATGTTAGTGTCCAAGATCCATGACTAGGTGAAGTCTAGGTGAAGTTTAAAGACCAAGAGACTCTCCAATGTCAAATGTAGACTCATCATCTATGGTATCATCATCTCCATCAAATGTACACTCATCGCGTAGGTTTTTATCTTAGATCGTTTTTTTTCTAACAAAATTGCAATTAATAGTTTAGAAAGTCTCCATTGATTTTTATATGATTTTTGTATAAAAATCAGCGATTTTAATCAACTATGGTTTTTTGGTGCAATGGAAAGCAAAACTGACTTCTTTGGCATGCCTCAAGCTGAAGATAATCTTGATGGGACCAACTATCCAATGTATTATTACACGATGAAGGATGTTGTTGTTACAAAGAAACTATGGAACATAGTGGAAAATGTTGACAAGCGATCCGACAGTTAAACTACGCAATCTTTTGTCATAGATTCATGTTCTTCTTCAAGTACAATGACTATGCCTTTCTCAGCTATGCAAGAGAAACTTAGATGGGATCAAAAGGATGTTCATTCTCATGCATTGATTTTTCTATCTATGAAGTGATATTTCGTTCCACATATCTGGGCATGCACTACTTGAAGACAAGCTTGGGATACTCTTTCTTCTTTGTATGCAATGCATAATGAGGCAAATGTTCCTTATTGGAGAAATGTATGTATGGCTGAAAATGAATAAGTGGATGTATATGTTACATGCATTAAGGATTTCAAAGAGCAATTGGTAAACATTGATGAAATCATTCTGGATGCATCACTCATTTCCACGTTATTCAAAGGACTGTAAGAATCTTTTCAAAGCTTTGCTAGTACACTTCGTTTGGTTGCAAAAGGAAATCCAAATATGTATGCTTTTAATGAAGTTGTGTCTCTTCTTTTGCAAGAAAAGAAATCAAGAGTGAATAGAAGTGGTTTGCTTGAGCAAACACAAGCACATGCTATTGCACAAAAGGATAAATGCAAGTATGGCTCGACTTTGGGTTCATCAAAACCAAAGCCTCACTCTTCCTCTTCCATCGCTTCCTTTTATGATGGTGATATATGAAATAGAAGAAGAGATGCAAGTATTGTCGAAAGGTTGGACATACCATTGCTAAATGTAGAAAGCTTGCCAAGTGCAATGAAAAGAAGAAAGAATTCGGCATCTCTAGTGTTGAGAATACATCTAATGCAAAGATTGATGAAGCTAATGCTACTCTTGATCTTTGGGCATGTGTTCTTACACGTCATTATGCTTCATCATCATGTTCTACATGTATGATTGTAAATGAAGCTGATTTGGATTGGTTTTTTGATAATGTTGCTCCAAAGCATATTACTTCATGCAAAAGAGTTTTTGTAATCTTTGAAAGATCCACCCATGGGAGGACATGTTGAATGTGTAAACAATGATTTTATCCTATTATTGGAGTTTGGGAAATTTAACTTACGAATGCAAATGGAGGTATTGTTACTCTCAAGAATGCATTATATGTACCCGGTATAAAAAAAAACTTGATTTCAGTTCACGCTATTACTATGCCGATGCTACTATGATTGAAAGGACATTATGCGATGGTTTATATCGCTTGGATACATATAAAAGAGTTGTCTCAAATGCCCTGTATAAAAGATCAATTCTTACTTCCAACACGTGCCTCACACAGAGTATGCAAGGGTCCCATTGGGTATGCCAAATTATAGAAGAGAGACCCGAGACCTCTTCGTAGGAAGAGGAGTAGATACACCTCCTAGGACACCTACTCAAGGGGGGTTCTCCGTAAGGAAGTATACCCTGTTACATGCCTGTGTGGAGAGACACTTTGCAAGTGCCCAACCCCTCAAGAGGGTATAGGCAGAATAGAGAGTACAAGAAGGGTTTGCAAGAATAACACAACTCGAATTGCATAAATTGTATCACACAAAAAAGTAGAAAGTGTACTTCGGTAGGTGACAAGACACCCAACCGGAATAGCCACAACTAGTTCACCTTCTGCCACTTACCCGCCCTTGAGGTTACTTGCACCATCCCTCTTACTAAGAGGGCTCCCTTTCCACCAACAACACAAGTAGTTAGCAAGCAACCAGTGAGTTAGACTCCAAGGGTTTAATGACCCTAAACACACTCACAGACCACATATAACTTCAGATAACACAATATGCAAAGAACAATTATAAATGATCCAAAGAACAATTCAGCACAAAGTACAAAATTAGGCTGATATGTTCCCAGAAAACAACTCTAGAGGTTCTGTCTAAACACTTGCTCGAAACTTCACAATACACTACACAACTAGGCCAAAGACTAGCCCAAAACTCCAAAAATACATAGCAAGGCTAGCCCACATGCCTAGTAAGTAGCCCACTCGTAGAGATACAACAAGAATCAGTACTACAACAGAGTACCAAATCTCCGCTTTTCACACACAAACAAAGGGACAACCTAAAGTATTCCAACATGACAGTAATAGTCCTAGTTCTGGTAGTGGTAGTCGCAACCAAAGTTGTTTCCTGACGCTTAAGCTACATGTAGTTGACGTCAAGAATACTATAGCTGACGTTGAGGTTACGGACTCGTAGCTGACGCGAACTTTGCTTTTTTTTTTTTTTTTTTTTTAATTATTATAAAACTCTTTGCATACGTTTCCAAAGGCTCAAAACAGGCTTCAGGGTACTACAGAGTTGAGACCGAGCCACCAAGGCACTACATAATCTAATGGCTATGTTATAGCCTATCAGTACAATCTAGCAAGGATAACTTTATGCCCGGTCATCCATTTGCTCTTTTGTTGGTATATAACCTTTATTCATTCCTTTGTGTGAATCAAGCTCCTTGTGCAATGTGCATTCAACTCTGTTTCTCTATGTGTAGGTTTTGTTCTATGTCCAATAGCCTAAAGACTTATCCAGCAGGATTAATGAATGCCCAAATCTGTCCAGTAGCCTAAAGATTAATGAATGCCTAAATGTATCCTGCTGTATTCTTACTTATAGTCTGGCTTTATAAAGTAGCGGCTAGCCTATTATAGCCAGGAAGAATATATCTGATCCTATCAGCTAGTCTTCAAAGATTGCTTTGTACACATTTTGTGTGATCATAAATCCGCAGCTTTATTGTGCTCAGTCCAGTAGGTATAATCTCTGTGAGCAGTAGGTATAATCTCTGTGAGCAGAGCTTCCCTGTGCAATTCAATACTCACCTAATTTACCAACTTCCTTGCTTTGTACACATCTTATGTTTTTATGTAATCATAAATCCATAACTTTGTTGTGCTCAGTCTAGTGGGCAAAATCTCTGAGTTCAGCTGCCCTCTGCATTTTAATACCTATCTAATCTGTTAATCCAGAAAGTTTGCATTTAGGTGTATGATGTGCCATAGATACATCCATGGGGGCCATTTAGATGTGTGATGTGCCACAAACTAGGGTCTATTTTGAGCTACTTGAGTTTTGTCTTTATTTTGCTTAATAGTCATAGTCTTTAGTCTTGCGTCCTCACTTCTTTTAGTATTATCACTCATAAATCATGTTGCTTTATGTAACGATTGCAATTGGTAATGTGTATGGACAACTCTACTATGGTCACATCGCACGCCATTAGTGTATGACTCTGATTCGTGAATAATGATTAATATAGTGTTTTTTCATTGATGAATCTAATGACATTGCTACTATGGTGTCTCTACTCTTTTTTTCAAACTTTTAATTTATAGAAATCGCAGGCGGCGTCAAATAACATTAAAAATGTTTTACCTTATGCATTAGACTTCGGGTAAATGTTAGAAGTCAGAAGTCAAAAACTTGTCAGAAATAACTATGGTCATAGTGAAGGCTCTGTAGCTGCTTATATGGATACCCAAAGGCCATATGAGTTGCTCTACATGATCCCAAATGATCCTTGGAAAAAGGCCAAAAATGGCCCCTGACATGGACTGAGCGCCATAGAATGGCCTGACAGGAGGCTTGGCACAGTGTGGCTACTTGCAAAAGGAAGTTACTCAGGTGGGCCACTACCTCCGCAGAGTAACCACTTTTGAAGAGACTCCAATAGTACTTCCTTGTCCTCATTTCTCTTCTCTCGGACAACCTTGGATAAACTCGTATTTACCGCGGAGTGGATGGGGGTCTCCTAGATGGAGGGTCTCCCAACTCAAGAAGGCAAGATGGGTGGCCTAGTTTTGGGCTTGCTTAATTTTATTGGGCTAGTGGATGAGTGGGTCGTATAGTTCTATTGTTGCCCAATTTTATTGGGCTAGTGGTGGGGAGAAAGTGCTTAACAAAAATGGGCGAGTGGAGTGGCTTAACAAAATTGGGCGAGGGGGATGGCCTAACAAAATTGGACTAGCGAAGTGGCCTAATAAAATTGGGCTAGTGAAGTTGCCAAATAAAATTGGGTGAGTGGAGTGGTGTAACAAAATTGGGAAACTGGAGTGGCTTAATAAAATTGGGCTAGCAAAGTGGCCTAATAAAATTGGGCGAGTGTAGTGAAGTGAAAAGTGGGCAAGGGGGGTGAAAGGAAAAATGGGTGAGTGGGGTGAAGGGAAAAGTGGGGGTGAAGGGAAAAGTGGTCGAGTGGGGTGAAGGGAAAAGTGGGCGAGATGGTGAAGGGAAAAGTGAAGATTGGGGTGAAGGGCGAAAAGGGCTAGTATACATTGTGCTGCAAGACATCAAAAGGTGACCATATGTTCCTAGCGGATGGTGGATTGCATGGCAATGGAAGCGCTTAGGGAGAGGTGGCTGAAACCCTTTATTAGCTTTGTAACCCAATGGCTAGAGTTTGGCCCTGTGTTTCATGTGGATTTGACCCACATCCTCCTTGAAGGGGAGGCTCATGGAGTCCGTTTGACCCATTGGGTTAAACCTAGCCCCCACCCTAGGTGGGCGAGTAGCTAAGTTGGTTTTGGTTGCTTCCTTCCTAGGTGAAGCTATACCTAAGTATATGAAAGCTCCAATTGAGGGATAATGCCTTTGAGGGATCCTCTTCCGAGGAAAGGAAGTCATTCTCCCATCCGATCCCTTTTGTGTACTTGTCCCTTTGCTTGGTTTAAGGGAAATAACGATTGTAGGGATGCATGTTAGAGCTTTGGTGCTTAATGGTTACATGTATAGCTTATCTACTACCACTGAGGAGATGGGAGACTTTGAACTAGGTGTAGACTCCTCCTATGAGCTGACGCTCCATTGTGGGTTATGGTGTTCTCTTTTGTGAACACGTCGGATAGCCAATTTAGGAGGTGCGGAGCTTGCTCAAAGTCCTTCATACTCTAGCATCATATCTCAGGCATCGGGTATCTCATCGCCATACATGCACTCCTTCAACGTATGAGGCCATCCATACGATGCATCTCGTTGAGTCTTGTCCAGTAAGATACCGTACGACTCGTACGATGGAAAATCTGCCAAAAAACTATGTCTGTTGTGATTTGACTCAAAATCCAATATTTCACTTATTATATTCTAATAGTCCATTCACCAGGGCCAGCTAACTTCTCCTTTCTCATATATACTATGATGAATCAAGAAAAACCCCCACTGCACCCTCAAATGATATAAACCTTAGTAAAGCCATTGCCCTTACAGAGCATGCTCTTACACATTCTAAGCTCTCCTCCTCTTCTCAAATATT